>OV049856.1:31438599-32119849 GCA_920104075.1 Melanargia galathea | reverse complement strand
CCACCACCACCACCACCACTCCAGCCTTTTAACGTCCCACCGCTGGACACAGGTCTCCTCTCTCATAGGAGAGAGGGATTTAGAGCTTAGACTCGCCACGCTGCTCCAATGCAGACTGGTGGGCTTTAACGACTATTTTCACATGATAGTGATAATAACCGGGACTGACTGCTTAACGTGCTCTCCGAGGCACGGGGATGAAAACACCGCCAACTACCAACTCCGGGCTGGCACTGAGAATTTCTTGACAGAAAAACCCAATACCTAACAATTATTTGCCCACTCGGGAATCGAACCCGGGACCTCGTGCTGTAGTCGAATATGCTAACCACAAACAGGCAACGTGATTAGTCAGTCAGTAGTATTTCGCTTTTATATATTTAGATGTAAATAAATCTGTAAATATAACACAAGTCGGTGTAAGTCATTTCATCTCCCTGCGACTCAAACTTTGCGCACAGCAGTGCAACAGCGGGCTGCGACGTTTACGCCATCATAAACTCCATACCTTTCATCATAATCATGCTGCTTCCAAACAGTGGATCTACCTCCTCGGAAAAGAACTCCCTGTGGTTCACGAAGTGATCGAAATCCGTAACTGTGATGGATTTTATCAGCTCCGGGTCTCGGATGAGAAGGATAGGCGTGGTGCCTTCTATGTAACCCACGTATCTGTATAGGACAGTATAATATTAAAAGTATGCTCATGAAAAAAGCATATTATACAATTGAAGATTATATAAATGATAAAAAAGCGTGGATTTGACACGTTCCAGCAATGCGCGAGACGGCAATTCAATCATGTACTTAACATAAAATTGTTAATTTGGAAAAGAGCAACCGCCGAGTTTCTTGCTGGTTCTTCTCGGTTGGAATGGCATTCCGAACCAGTGGTAGATTCAATTGACTATTCAAAAGTACTTGTAGAAGTTTATTTGAATAAAAAACTTTTCTATTCTATTCTATTCTAAGAGCCTGTTGTTACCACCTTTTGATAAGTGTCGGATAGCTTATTCACAAGTTTTGTCTGTCACTTGACAAGACTAGTATAAATTAAAAATTTAAAAACCCGACATTCGCCATTTTGTGGCGGCGGCCATCTTGGACCGATTTTCATCAAACATAGCTAAGAACACACGACTAATTCACCTTTCAAACAAAAAACCGCATTCAATTCGGTTGACCCGTTTGAGCGCTATGGTGGAACAGGCAGACCCGCATACACACACACACACACAGACACGTCAAACTTATGTCGTTTTTGCGTCGGGGGTTAAAAATGACAAAACTTACGTTTAGGCTATCCGACTTATCAGAAGGTGGTGAAACAGACCCTAATAGTCCATAAACAAAACTCTGCCTTAGTTATGACAAATGACTTAATGTTGGCGAATTTGGGAGACGACTTTTAAAGAAGTTTTCACTTCAAAACTCACTTTTCATCCGGGAACGCCTGATATACCCTGTCCATGTCCTGAACCATATGACTCCTCAGGAAACGGGAACTCAGGTCATTCCCAAAAAGAGGTACCCCGGGTAAATACTTCACCCCCCGCTTGTCGTAATAGTGGTGCACACATTTGTACAAGTATAGAAAGTACGCTAGCAGCGCAGTCAACAAGAAGACTATGATTTCGACGATCATTTCGTTTGGATATCGCAGGTGTATAATTAATAACTGTAGTTTGCTCTACTTTTAAATCGTGAGTACTGCAAGGTTAACAGAGCTGATAACTGCGCCGCGCACTTGTAAGTAGTGTAAGTTACAAGCGATGGGTTGCTAGTTATAGAGCTAAATACAGGCTGTACAATATTATAGTCCGGTCAAATTAGACTACAAAATAGGGGTGAGGTTACAATAATTCACACCTGGCTGAAAATTGGTAGGATTGTTCGAAACACTATTATAAATGAAATGTGAAAAGTCCTCATCGATTCGACACCTGGAAAAAAAAGTACGGTAAGTTTTATCATAAAATTATCTGAGACAAAATTGTAGATCAGATAATTATCTATGAAAAATGTCTTAATACTTTTTTCTTAAGAGCCACCGTTTTTGAGATATAACGATTCAAGAGGGACTGGGTTTCTTTTTACCCGAAATTCTGATATTTCCAATATTTTATGTGTGTAAGTGTGTAACTAATATGTGTAAGTTATGTGTAAGTTACACACTTATACATATAAAATTGGAATTGTAACCTTGGAAGTCTAAATTGACCGGATTATTAGTCAAGTATTAGATTAGAGTATTAGTCAAGCGAAAAATGACGAAAAATGTTCTTCAGCTTATTTCACGTAGGTGAGAACATATTGTTGAACCGACTAAAAAAAAGAAGGTTATCAATTAGACACATATGTATGTTATATTATTGGAGCAATATATTCACAAAGGATAAATTATTATGGCTTGCAAACAAATATACAAAATTTTATAGGTATTATGTTTGTATGTATGGATGTTAGTTCACGCTTGTCTCCAAAACTGTTTATTGGATTGTGACCATTTTTATTTTATTGGCTTACATTTATTTCAACTTAGAGAACAGTGCAAGTTTCATCAAAATCGGTTTAGTAGTTTACAGGATATGGACACGTCCCTTTTCAGTTACAGGAACTCTTCGAAGATCATTTCGTTTGGATGTCGCCGGTGTATAAGGTTACCTAATAACAACTGTAGTAGTTTGTTCGACATATAAATCGTGAGTATTATAATAGTAACAGTAGTTTTTTTATTAAATGTAATAACCCGATTTTATTACTGTTGCTGATAACTGCGCAGTTGAAGTATTGCAAGCTACAATCGATGGGTTGCGAACTTGCGAGTTACATAGCTATAAGTGGCATGTGATATAATTGTGGCTGTACAAGTACCTATACATTGAAAATTTTAAAAATCCCCGTAAAAATAAAATTTTAAATTATTATGCCATTGTCATGAGACCACTTTATTATATTCATAAGATCTTGCTGTATTTGTGACTCTATCCACTTAATATCCTTATCCGCGTAAAGTAAACAAGTGTCATCCGCATACATAATATTTATGGCATGTTTTAACTAGGTACGTTAGATATCGAATTTACATGCATCACATAGCCCAAGGGACCGAAGACCGATCCAGTCGGTACACCGGACAGCACATCAGCAGCCTCACCCACTATGCCGTCAACAACTGTCTTAATTTTCCTATTTGTAAGATACCTATGCCTGTAACCATTTACTCAGGGGTCCTCTGATACCACATTCATCCATCGCCTGTATTAATTGATCGAAATCCAAAGTGTCAAATGCTTTTTTAAAATCAATGAAGACCACCACAACTTGCTTTTTCTCATTAAGGCTGCTGTTGACGTCATCCGTGAACTGTGTTAAGGCAGTGGTTGTATTACGTCCCCGTTGGAACCCGTGCTGTGCCGGTGATAAAATATTACATTTTCCCAAGAAATTAAATACCTGTACGAATTAGATACATAGTGGCTACCTTGTTTATATATTGGTCAAATTATAGAAAGTTTTAAAAAATCAGGGTAAACTCCCTTGTGTACACACATAATATTAATGAACCTTGCTAATAAAGGCGATAATTTATTTTTTACGTACTTAATATCTAAAAGTCTTATTCTATCTGCCCCAGGGGCTTTCGTGTCACTCAATGCATTAATAATCTTTTCTACCTCATATGAGGTTGTATTTTTATACCTTATCGATACATTACTAGGTGTTACGTAGAATAGAATAGAACAGAATAGAATAGAATAGAATAAAAAAGTTTTTTATTCAAATAAACTTTTACAAGTACTTTTGAATAGTCAAACGAATCTACCACTGGTTCGGAATGCCATTCCAACCGAGAAGAACCAGCAAAATGTGTACTTAGCTGTAATTCGTTAACGGGTGGTCCGATTTCATTCATTCTTTTTTTGTTAGACAGTAGATACTTTAAAGACTACTGGCTAATCTATGAAAGGCTGGACCGATTATGATGGGACTTTCACTGGCGGATGTTTACATTTTCAAGGTATAAGCTCAAAGGAGCTTAGGAAAAACAAAATGATTCCCACGGGATTATTAAAATCAATATCCAAGCGAACGAAGTCGCGGGTATCCGCTCGTTTTTAATAATATCTTTTAACTCTTGCATAAATAACAATCTGTTCGTTTTAGGGGGCCTATATATTAAATGTATCTCGGATGACACGTCATGATCTTTCGTACTTATTATTCCGTGGATAACTTCCATTGAATTTATCTGTAGGTATTTAGCACTAAACGTATCTAATACTTGTTTTTGCATATATTATTAATCCACCGCCTCGGCGATTTTTTCTGGTCATACTGAACATTTCATATCCGTCTATTTTATATAGTAGTAATTCTTACTGTTTTATGTTGATCTCTGATAATATTATAATGTCCGAATGATTATAACAGCTGTTAATCAGAACTAAGAATTCATCAAAGTTTTTACGCATAGATCGCATATTTAAGTGAATAATCTGTAAACCTGGGTTTGTATTAGCCATGTTTTGAGTCCACTCCAGTGTATGTATACTCATATATGTAGCACTGTATGTCGTTTTATAGGGCTTCTTGATCCATTGAATTATAATATAGGTAACTGGGTAATCATGTATTTGTACTGTTTACCTAAGGGGTGCAATAACTCGTCAGATTTTAATTTTGTTAAAAATTCCTCAGACCGAACTGTGAGAATTTTTCTTTCGGTGTCTCCTTTCCTTATTAATATTTTGCCATCTTGTACCCATATATATTTATATGTATATACCGTTCAACTCTTTTTTTGTCGTCCATAGTAGCTGCCTCGTAGACCTCGGGAGTACTTCATTGATATATTATATGGGTTTTCGGTTTCCGTTATTATAGACGTAATTATTAGTGATCCGGTTTTTTCTTTTTGTGCGTGCGGCCTTTGTTTTCAAAGTTATAATAACGGGAATCGGCTGCATACTGTTTTGTTTACTATGTACCCTCTGTACCGATTCAACACTATAGGGGTCCAAATCAAGTTTTTTAGCAATATTTTGCACCGTGTTTTCAATTTTTTCACCTTCCTGAGTTTCTAAGCCCGATCTCCACTTTATTTTCATATTCCTTACTCTCGAGCATCACGATTCGCTCCTCCAATGCTTTCACATATTTATCCAAGTAAACATTTCTTTGTTCCATTGCTGTTATTTTCTTTTCTGTTTTTTCCTGTTTTGAGTAAGCTCCTTGTGTTTTTCCGCATAAAAATCCACAAATTCCACCAAGTCATCTAGCGTTTTTTGCATACCATAGATGATTTCCATTTTTTTATTTATTTCTATTAGCGCTGTTTCTGCTTGTAGCCTATCATCATTAGCATTCACTATTGAGGATTCACGGCTGCTACCGGCGTTTGCGCGCAATCCTCACAGCGTCCGTTATCGAGAAACAATTTTTTAGCACATTTTTAATGGCAGTATACTCCACAAGTCCCTTTACACCTCACTACATCGTCTTTTGCTTTAAATACAAACAGTTTGCACTTTTTGCAATTCACCATTTTGAACACGATCACCTACTCAAGTACCTAATAATTTAACTATTAAGAAGTGTAACGCGTCCGTGCACTGAGAGCGCGATGCACTGACTGTAAAGTGGTGTTGAGGGTAGCACTACTTACCTCGCGTTACTTGGGTCTACGTATACCGGTTTGCATTTTGGGATGTAAGTGGCCCAAATTCCACCTATGTGGCCAAAGTCAACCTCACCTGCGCGTGGTGCACCCTGACAATATGCTAACGAGGCCCTGACGCTCTCAGTCCCCTCTACGGGTCCTTGTGCCTGATACTACACAACTTAATCTAGATGGTATTACCGCTTTGTGATAGGATTCTATCACGAATCCGACTGGCTAGCGACCACGATTCAGCCGTAATCTGCCGCAAAGCATCCGATGTGTCCCAGCAGCGAGCTGAATACCCAGTCCCCTTCCTCAAAAGCCAGCAACGCATTAGTAGTTCCTCAGGTGCTGCTAATGTTCATGGGCGTCGTTAATCACTTAACATCAGGTGACCCGCTTGCTCGTTTGCCCGCTATCATTATAAAAAAAAAAGCTGCAAGTCAATGGCAAAACTGCAGTTTTGGTGAACGTAACTGCGTCACAACAGCCGACCGAATGCTGTTTTAAGAGTTCATTACATTGGTAATGATATTGAAAACGGATGATTCTCATGAACGGAGTTCACAGGGTGAAAGCCTCCTTTCCTGATGCCAAATATAGCGGAAAGTAAAGACACACCACCACCACAGCCTTTTAACATCCCACTGCTGGGCCTCCTCTGTCATAGGAGAGAGGAATTTAGAGCGTAGACCCGCCACGTTGCTCCAATGCGGGTTGGCGGGCTTTAACAACTATTGTCACATGATAGTGATAATGATTCACTACTTAACGTGCTCTCCTAGGCACGTGGGTGAAACACCGCCAGCTTCCAACTTCGGGCAGGCACTGAGAATTTCGTGACAGAAAAACACAATACCTAACAATTATTTGCCCGACCCGGGAATCGAACTCGGGATCTCGTGATCTGCGGTCGAGTATGCTAACCACTAGACTAACGAGGCCTAGTCTTAACAGACTTCGGCGTCCGGTACGCACCACTAACTTTTCCGTGTTATGTGCGTTTTAAGAAATGAAGAAGAAGAAGAATGAAGAATTACACACACACACACAAACTTTCGCCTTTATAATATTAGTGTGATCATAAATCAATAGAAATAAATCAATCTTGTTCACTAGCTGTTTTAGTTCCTTTTTAAAACAAATTGCAAATTGCGAATATCATTCATTCAAATGAACTGTTAAACTTTCCAAAGGCACTTGAATTGTTTTGCACGTGTTTGTTACTCTTTAACGCCGCAACTACTGAACCGATTTGGCTGAAATTTTGAATGGAGATAGATTATGCCATGACTTAACACATAGGCTTTTTATCCTGGAAAGTATTCCAGTGGGACTAAAATAGATATAGACTTCCAAAAACGCGATAGACGGCGCTGACTGTTCTTAGGTAAATCACGCTCACATAGCACATTATTACAATAGTTGCATGCAGTATATTCTGGAAAAACCCACAGTTCCCACGGGATTTAAAAAAACCGAAATGTAGGCCGTTAGCTACAGCTATAGGTAGATTACTAAATCAAACTTCCTTGAAAGTAGGTATAAAGGTTGGAAAAGGAAGCGGGAACAGGAACCAGAAATCCATCCATCCAGATTCCCTCGGGATTTGAGAAAAACCGAAATTCACGCAGGCGAAGCCGCGGGCAGAAGCTAGTTATTTAATAAAATGTCTGTGAAATAAACGGACAAACGAGCGAAGCTATGAAGGTTCCTTGTGTCTACAAAAACAAAAAATATTTTTAAAGTTTCCTCAACTTTTGTTGTCAGGCAGAGAGATAGCTACTGAGCGATAGGGCCGCCTTTTGTATGCTCAGAGTAGGTACTTATTTCTTCTTGTAAACTTATTTACTTACTTAATATATTAATACTTTTTTCTTAAAATCTCTATATACTTTGAAAGACTTTGTAAAGTGTGTTAACATAAAAAGGTAAGTTTTTACCAAACGTGGAGTTTTTTTTTGGTAAAAGATAAAAAAGAAAAACTAAAGACTTGGTTATTTGATTGATTTCCACATACATTTTGAGGTTATGTGAAAAAAGTATAAATTCAAAAATTTAAATTTTTTTTATTACCTACAACTTTGCCATTTAACTTTTTTCCATAGGACTTGCAGTTTTGCTCAAAATCGAGATGAAACGTTTTTTACGCTTAAGAACTGACCACCTTCCACTTCCCGACCTCAGATCAGGTAGTAGTGTATTATCTATGCTCAGATCGCCCGTAAATTATATTTTTTCCTTTAATTTTTGTTATATTCTCTTCCTTTACCAATGCGTTTCATACTTAGGTACTACTATTTTTTTTTTTTGGTTTCAATAATTATCGACCCTGGTCACAGAATAATAACTAGTACCTAAAGGTACAGAAGCCTTACTTCGCAATGGTTTTTAAAGAAATATGTACTCAATTTGATAAACAATATGATTTAATTTAGCTCGCGTTCCAGTCGAGCACGTGTTCATTTACGTACCTACAAATTTTTTTTGAGGGAATATGTGCCTTAATTCACTGGTTTACGGTTCATAATAGGTTATACGTGGTTATACGTTTGAATGATCCGCGGACACTAGGGTTGTTTACTTCGAGAAACTACTTACGCCATCTAGCGCACAGCACGAGCGTTTACTTCTACTTGTGGCGGGCAGGCAGCGCCCATATTTATTTCCAAGCAAGAAATTCGCAATATGGATTCGCAAACTTCCTTTAAAATTGAAAAGAATTCCATAGGTACCTATCACCTATAGTATCACCGTAAATATTTTGCGTAGGGCTCTTAGTCTAAGTTCGTAAATGAATACGACAATTAATGAAATGCAACTCGAATGAAACGACTAAAATGTCTTTTTATTGTACTTTTAAATACTTTTAGGGTATTGGAATAGTACTTTGTTCAACAAGGGGAGAAATGGTTTGTAGTTTGAATTAATTTCATTTCAAATAGGAACATAATGTAATCCAATCAAAGTAGATTTTATCTGTCAGCGTCTTTAGGCAACCAAAAAAAAGTTAAATTTCGATCACGATCCGTATTTAAACAATTAAATACTGCACAGTATCTTTTTGCTTTTTTTTCGTTTTGTGTCCATTTTGCAACTATCGAGAAAGTTGAACGTGGTCGAACAAATAGCGCGCGCGCGTGCGTCTTTCTTCGCTTGTGGCAGCCTACTAGATTGGCCTTATCGAAACGGCCGCCGCCTGTAGGTATGTTTTTAATACCTACACGCGGAGTGACACAGGCCTGCCCTGGTCTAATAAGAGTTGCCAGCGCTGTGGTAACACAATAAAATTGATATAAAAATACAATATACAATTATACAAGACATACAGTGTTGTGACAAAACGTCTGAAACATATTTTTTTAAAGAATATAATAAGTATATGTGTATATAATTTAAATAAGAATATATTCATGCTGAACATGATTAATATTGCCCTTTCCCCTCAAACTAAGTGTATAGCTTGTGTACAGTATATTGTCAAAACAAAAATTCCAAACTATGTTTTGAGAAAAAATATTATTATAACTAATACGAGTTCGAGGAATACAATATCGAATACACAATGTACCTTACCATAAAAAAATATAAAGTGATGAAAAGTGATAAAGTGAAAGAATAATAATTTATTTTTATTTTTATTCAATATAAGTATAATGCGTACAGTATTTTTAACGTCTTTATAACCTCAGCTAAAACCACACAGGGTTTATTTGCTGAGGTTATTTACACTGCTATTTATTAACTATAGGTACTTACATAATATAACATCAATCTTATACCTTAAAACTATTATGATTATAATAAACTTACTTTTAATAATAATACTATTATATATTAAATATACTATTATAAATTACCTATGAAATAATACTAAACTATTCTATTAATATCTACTAATGTATATACATATATGATTTAGATTTTATTTTCTACATTGTAGTTATAAAGTACTATTTTGTAATTTTCCCGCAAATTCATCCATGTGTAATTTTTTTTATAACGGATAAAATACAATAAAAATAAGAGCTTAAATGTGAACCTCCTCCGTTTTTGCAAGTTAGTTTAAAGTAGTTGCTAAGTCCTTGGTTCCAAACGAATCCAGGACCCATTTTTGGGTCGAATACTAAAGGGGTGCGCTTTAAGCTCTATGGGGTCGGTAGTCTTTGCGCATTTCACGATCTTGAAATTGAGCACTAGGTTGTATAAAAAGACTTTCAGCTCCATGAGGGCGAATCTGGACCCTGAAAATAAGGGATATTTTTATCATATTAATATATATATAGCTGCTCGTGCTGATTCATTCACTGACTGACTGACTGACTGACTGATTGATCACCTCTCCTGAACAATTTTGTATGAAAATTTTTTTTTTCAATAATGGTGTCGTAGAGAGGACAAAAATTCATTCGGAACAAAATATGGAGAGAGCTGATGATTGAGGATTTCAGAGACGAGCGACGGGCACGCTTAAGGTATTGAAGATAGGTGGGGGGTGCTCGAGCAAATGTCACTCGAAACGTCATCCAATTGGCAGTCAGCTGAAAAAAAATTCAAAATGGCGAAAAAAAGATGGCCGCCATACAAATTTCGTCGGTCTCCATCTCGAAGGGTATACAAGATGGAAGAGTGGTTTCTTCGCAAAAGATGATCAGGATCCGTAGGTCTACTCGATGAATAGAAAATAAATTCAAAATGGCGGAATTTAATTTTCCATAGAAAATGTATGGCGAATATTGAAAAGACTACAAGTTATGAATTATGCAAGGCTGTGATCCGGTTATTTGGAGAAATCTCAAAGAAAAATATGGGAAAACATGATGATTGAGGGTTTGGAAGACGGTTGAGCAGCCCGGGCAGGGTATTGTAGATAGGTGGGAGGTGCTCAAACAAAAATTACTCGAAACCTCATCCAATTGCCACTGAGCTGAAAAAACCCCAAAATGACGGATTCAAGATGGCGGCTATACAAATTTCGTCGGTGTCTATCTTACTAAGTATACAAGATGTAAGAGTGGTTTCTTGGAAAAAGATGATCAATACTTAAAGATCTACTTGATGAGCAGAATGATTCGAAGTAAATATATGGAGAATGATAATGATCGAGGATTAGGAATATGGGAGAGATAGGTGAGGCTGCTCAAACCAAAATACCCGAAAGCGAAACCTCGCGGTCCGCTTGCGGGCCGCGCACCCACGCGCCCTACTAGTTCATTTATAAACTACATAAAGTTGAAAACCGTCTAAAAAAATTAAACAAGGTGATATTTTTTCAAAGAAAATGAAGCAAACATAACATTCTTAACAGAATTAAGAATAATTTTCAGATTTGTATTGGAATTCATCGCGCGATGTCTTCTCGTCCAAAATTCCTCAATGCCTGAAGACGAAAGTCTTCGAACAGTGCGTGTTGCCAGTGATGACATACGGATCCGAGACATGGTCGCTAACTATGGGCCTCATAAGAAAGCTCAGAGTCGCTCAGAGAGCGATGGAGAGAGCTATGCTCGGAGTTTCTCTACGCGATCAAATCAGAAATGAGGAGATCCGTAGAAGAACCAAAGTCACAGACATAGCTCAACGGGTTGCGAAACTGAAGTGGCAATGGGCGGGGCACATAGTTCGGAGAACCGATGGACGTTGGGGTCCCAAGGTGCTGGAGTGGCGACCTCGCACCGGGAAGCGCAGTGTTGGTAGACCCCCCACTAGGTGGACCGACGACATCAAACGAGTCGCAGGGAGCCGCTGGATACAAGCGGCACAAGACCGTGGCGAGTGGAAGTCCCTTCAAGAGACCTATGTCCAGCAGTGGACGTCAATCGGTTGACGACGACGACGACGACGACGACGATTGGAATTCATTATCCAATTCATAAAATATACATGCTTGTCGTAAGAAGAATATTGCTTTAACGTTTTCAGCCTTGACACGTCTGATATCCTGGTAAAATTTCTCCTGTATTTTGAAGAAGAATTTAATAATTAATGGTCTTACCGAGACAGTTCCTGGGTCCCATTCCGAAGGGCATGTAGGTGAACGGTTTGATGTTGTGTTTGTTCTCATCGGAGAATCTGTCGGGGTCGAACTTGGTCGGATCGGGGTGGTACTGGGGGTCCATGTGGAGGGAGTTGACCAGGTTGTAGACAACATCGCCTTTATTTAACTAGAAATAAGTTACAAATTAAATTAAACAACATAAAAACACATTAAAACACAAATTTTAGCAAAGTGTAAGAACACATATTTTATTAAGTCGAGGTTATAACACAATAAATGACAAAACTGCATGGAAGCAATCGGCTTTTATATTTGTATTCAGCCTAACAAGATAAATGTCATAATTTGTTACAACGAGACAGTTTGTTTTTCAACAGAGTAACTGCTAAGTTTTTCCGGTTCATCTTAGCAGTGCGGCGCTTTCCGTATCGATGGAAGTCTTTATAAGAATATACTTAAACTAGTACGGCGCGTGGGAGCGTGGTCCGCTAAAGCGAACCGCGAGGTTTCAAGTAAGTTTTATTTGAGCAGCCTCCACTTACTTAAATACTCTGACCGTACTCTTGAACCATCGTCCAAACCCTCGATCATTATCGATGTTTGTCGATCTCTCTATATTTTTTTCTCCGAATTATTTGTCAGAATGAGAGTCATTCCATAAAAATAAATTTTCACAAGTATAAAGTTCGTAAACTAAAACCCGACTACGCAAGCGAAACCCGAAATCGCGGGGCAAGCAGCTAGTGGCGCCATCTGTTATGTCTATCCGAAACTAAATAATAATAAACTTTTGCCACTCGCACGTCGCTTCTCGATTTTTTTTCGTATATAAAATGTATGCTATGTCACCCGGACCATAACAAAGAATTAATTAACACCTCATTCATCAAAGGCCCAGTAGTTTAGGCGCTACGGTGGTACTCACAGAATCTCATACTAAAATCGGCCACATACATACATACATAGGTACATACATACATACATAGACTGCTAAAATCATAACCCTTCCTTTTGGCTCTGCCGTAGTTGGGTAAAAAGGAACCGTATTAAAGTCTTGCAGAGATCCCAACTTGTAGTCCCATCAATATTCGCCATATACATATTTTGTATGGAAAAATAAATTCCGCCATCTTGTTTTTTTTCTGTTTGATCAAGTAGGTCTTGATTATTTTTTGACACAAAACCCACATCTTTAATACTCAATGACAAAATTTGTATGGCCGCCTCTCTTCTCGGCTCGCATCTTGAATCCGCCATTTTGGATTTTTTTTAGCTCACTGCCAATTGGATGAGGTTTCGAGTGATATTTGTTTGAGCCTCCCACCTATCTTCAATACCCTGGCCTTGCTCCTCACCTGTCTCCAAAATTCTCAATCATCAGCTCTCTCCATATTTTCCTCCGAATGAATTTTTGTCTTCTATACGAAACCATTAGTGAAAATAAAAATTTCATACAAAATTTTACAGGAGAGGTGATCAGTTTGTCAGTCAGTCAGTCAGTCAGTGAATCAGCACAAGCAGATATATGGATATACAAAAAAATAATAATGTAAGAACCACAAGTTATCCTAAATGAAATAAATACGTGTTTAAAGAATAAAGCCAGTTTAATTATTTTTTCGTTGTCATATCCCTCGCTACGCATTCTGTCACATCGCTGATGGTAGTCTTATTTTATGGTTACTTACTTGCACCGGTTTGACCCCTTCCCTCGGCGGGGGTAGCTCGTAAGGTAAATCCCTCGCTACGCGTTCTGTCACATCCCTGATGGCAGTCTTATTCTATGGTTACTTACTTGCACCGGTTTGCCCCCTTCCCTCGGCGGGGGTAGCTCGTAAGGCAAATCCCTCGCTACGCGTTCTGTCACATCCCTGATCGTAGTCTTATTTTATGGTTACTTACTTGCACCGGTTTGCCCCCTTCCCTCAGCGAGGGTAGCTCGTAAGGCAAATCCCTCGCTACGCGTTCTATCACATCCCTGATGGCAGTCTTATTCTATGGTTACTTACTTGCACCGGTTTGCCCCCTTCCCTCGGTGGGGGTAGCTTGTAAGGCTTGGTGCAAACCCTGTCCATGATAAGAGCGGCGGCCCATTTCCTTTGTGTTTCTGGAATTCATACTATAGTTTTACAAAATTTTGCCTGATTTGTTGCACGTTTTAATTTTATTTTTATAGTTTCGTTTGGTCAGTCTGTTTACGTACTCCCTCGAAAGAGGCATCTTTGAATAGGTATTTTTAAATTATTAAAGAGATTTTTAAAACATATTTTCAATTAAACTACCGTTTACGAAATAGACCTACCACGAAATCAATTGTTTCCAAATATTTAAGAAATATTTACCGCATATCACACAATCCAAGTATTTTAAAGCAGGAAGGTTTTCGTAAGTCAACTCCCCGTATTTCTCCTTGAGACTTTTGACTTCCTGGTACAATTTCTCCTGGATATCGGGGTTGATGGTCAGTTCATGCACGCACATTACCAGGGCAGTAGCAGCGCTTTCATAGCCGGCTACGAAGAAGATGAACACCTGACCCGTTAGCTCAGTTTGAGTCCACTCTAAACAAGTATAAATTAAAAATTTTAAAAATCCCGACATTCGCCATTTTGTGGTGGCGGCCATCTTGGATATATATAGTGCTATTGTACTAGTCAAGCCCTTTCATTTGATACACATATTGAGGGAGTTGTGAAAAAATATGTAATGCCGCCACAAAATGGCGGCAGCCATCTTGGACCGATTTTCATCAAACATAGCTAAAAACACTCCCGGCTAATGCGGCGAATTCAAATGAGCGCTACGATGGAACAGACAACAGACACACACGCACACACACACACACACACACAGACCCCTCAAACCTTTGATAAATTACTCTCTTACTAAAGAGTAATTTATCAAAGCCTCAAACTTAAAACTTATTTTTGCTTTTGTTAAAAATAATAATAAAAGTGATTTATTCTATTGTAAACAAAACCTGTAAACCAATTATCCGTAATATTAACTTTAGTACGTGTTATTAAAATAACAGCAAGAACACAACTCGTTCTTAGTCTATAACTTACGCCTTTGCACTGCCTTTGGTTTGAAGGTGTCGTCGGTGGGCGACAAATTGTCGCTCGCATCGCTCTCAGCTTTTAATGAACCTGTAATTAATTATTATTACAAAAAAGTTATACATACATAATATGTTGTATAATGCAATTCTTTCCATAATCTCCTCTCTGTTAATTTCATAGATAAAATGAATTTTCTCTTCCGTGGTTAATTTATAGCCTCAATAGCGCAACGGTGGTCGGGCGCGGATTAAAAACCACATGGTCGATGGTTCAAACCCCACCCATTAAGCCCAAATTAGACGGTGCCCCGTTCATCGTTCATTTTTGCGATGCCTGTGAACGATGAACGGTCGGTGTTTAGACGGTCCATTTTCGATGATTCATCGATGAAGGCCAAATGAGACGGTTCATTTTTCGGGATTTTCGCTTTCATTTTCGAGGCTTCATCGGTGAATCCATCGAAAATGAACCGTCTAAACACCGACCGTTCATCGTTCACAGGCACTTTGCTTATAGTAAAAATATCGTATCGTGCATCGTTCACCGCAAAAATGAACGATGAACGGGGCACCGTCTAATTTTGCCTTGAAGCCTCGAAAATGAAAGCAAAAATCCCGAAAAATGAACCATCTAATTTGGGCTTTACAGTCGTTACATTATTGTCGTATCCACTCCTAGCACAAGTTTTCACTTAATTGGAGGGGAAATAAAGGGGAATACTAGTCATGTTCATCGTGGCTGATATTCTTTAAAAAAAAAAAAAATTGTTTGTCTGTAAAGTCGGTTTACGGACGATAATTTTACTTGATAACGTCATAAGAAAACATTGATGAAGCCGAACGCTTAGGCCAATAGTGCGTCTCTATCGCTTGTTCCGCGCTCTCGCTTGCACGCTCGGCACAGGCGGAACGTGACACTTTTTCGTGCGTGCAGCCAGCGTTCATCGATTTATAAGACGTTGTAACATCAATGGTTGTCTGTAAATTCGGTATACGGACGATAAAATTAATTTTACGTGATAATGTCATAAGCAAACATTTCGTCTCTATCACTTGTGTCACGCTCTCGCTTGCACGCTCGGCTCAGGCGGAACGTTTGGCGGAACATGACAATCAGTCATGCTTTTTCGTTCATCGATTTATAATAAGACGTTATTACGTCAAAATTTAAAAAAAATTAAACACTGTGTGATCTTGCATACACGATAATATAAGCGGGCTAACCAGGAAAAGATACGGCAGTTTCATTAAACCCATACTACGCTTTTTACGCAGTATCGTACCGGAACGCTAAGTCGCTTGGCGGCACGGTTTTGCCGGTAGGATGCTAACTAACCAGACCAGACCAGAGACAATTTAAAAATTATAAATTCCCAAACTGCCCCTGCCGGGAATCGAACCCGGGACCTCCCACTTATAAAAACAATGTACCTTTAGAAGCTTCCATCAGTAACTGTATCATGTCGGGTCTCTCTATGTTGTTCTTTTCCCTGTGCTCCATCGTGCTCGTCACCAGGTGTCTGAAGAAGTCAATTGTTTTTGGCGAGAAGACGCTCAAACCAAGTTTCTGAAAAATAAATACAGAGATGATTAAAACCAACAATTACTTAAATCGGAATCGTTTGTCAAACCGTTTCTCATTTTATTTATTTATTAATTATATTTATGTACCAATTGTAATTACAGAGCAGTAATAAATGAAGTGTACATTGGAAATGCTTATCTCTTTAAGAAATTTCTTCCAGCTTCCTAAGATTTTGAAAAAGACGTAATGGATAAAAAAGGAGAGTAAGTAAAAAAGGAACTGCGTTCTAAATATTGACGCCGCAATGTTTTGACAGTAACATACTGATATTATAAATGCGAAAGTGTGTCTGTCTGTCTGTCCGTCTGCTAGCCTTTCACGGCCCAGCAGTGTAACCGACTTTGATTAAATATGGTACAGAGGTAGCTTACATCCCGGGGAAAGACACTACTTTTTATACCGGAAAAATAACATACCACGGGAAGACGAAAAATTTATAATTCATCCGTTTAACCAATTTTGATGAAATTCGGAAGAGAGGTAGGTTTCGTCCCTGAAATTGACATAGGCAACTTTATCCCGGCAAAAGCAAATAGTTCCCGAAGGATTTTCAGAAACCTAAATCCACGCGGACGAAGTCGCGGGCATCATCTAGTTAATAATAACGCGCAGGTCTATCGCGTGAGCAGTGAACAACCCGCCCCGATGTCCGATTGGGACACCTTTGTTAAAGCCCAAATTAGACGGTTCATTTTTGGGGATTTTTGCTTTCATTTTCGAGGCTTTATCGATAAGTCAATTTGGGCTTAAAGCCCGAGTTAGACGGTGCCCCGTTCATCGTTCATTTTTGCGATAAACGATGCACAATACGATATTTGTTATGGCACAGTTCCTGTGAACGATGAACGGTCGGTGTTTAGACGGTTCATTTTCAATGACTCATCGATGAAGCCTCGAAAATGAAAGCAAAAATTCCGAAAAATGAACCGTCTTATTTGGGCTTTAGGACGCGCCCGCTCCCCGATCCGCAAGACGCACTCAGCTGGGCTGCATACTTCAATTGGTATGTACATGAGATAGTCATTGTATATTTTGTGCAGATAAAAAAAATTGAATTGAATTGAATTGATACACAATACTACACCTCGCTGCTCACTATGCTGTGATAGCCTAGTGGTTAGGACGACCGACCGACTTACCTTGGAAACATAAGGGAAGACATGGGTAACGAAGAACATGAACCGCTGCCAGGCGCTCAACTTGAAGAGATACTGGCCAGTCGTGTAGAACTGGTTGTCCCGGTCCTTCAGCGAGTCCACTTGAAGGCCGAAGGCGGCGGACGCGATGACGTCACTCGTGTAGCGACGGACCAGGTCCTCGACGTCGATGTCTTCGTCGATACGACCTGTGAACGACACGATATCGACATAGTCCTGTCTTCTGTCGTTCCATTTTCAGATGTCCACTGCTGGATATTGGTCTCGTGCATGGAACGCCATAGAACACGATCTTGTACCACGCACACACAAACCAAAGTAATCGGTGAACATAGTTTACATAGAAAAAAAATACGTGCCGAATTGAGAACTTCCTCCTCTTCGGAAGTCGGTTAAAAATCGACCTGACGAACGTTACATCCAAGAAACTAGGAGTTTCCAAAAATTTTTTTTTTGCTATCCGTACAGAGTTATAGTCAGGTTTTAGTTTCTGAACTTATCTTGCTCAAAATCTTCGTAAAAAATATTTAAGTGTAAGAGTCTAGCTCAAAAACAGGTGCAATCTCTCTCATGGGCTCAGACAAAATAGAAGTTAAGACAGAAAGGACAATTTATGTAGATTTAAGATTCTTATTGGTTGGAGATCACGGGACGACAATTTGGGATGACCGGAGAGAGATCAAGCGTAAATACGATGACTTTATGTATTCTCTGAGGCACGGGATTGTAACGCTATTTCCTGCTATTACAATTCCACAAACACAGCTTTTTTGACCCAAACATTGACTTGGCAGTTAAAACAAATAACAATAAAAATTGGCCAAGTGCGAGTCGGGCCTCGCTCTTTTAGGATTCTGTAGGTACATAATTATGAATAATATAATATTTTGGGTCTAAGAAATTTTTAATTTTTGACCTAGACATCGCAACAATCAATTGGCGGAGACCTCTCGCTGCCCGGCGTCGTATGCGCCATGCTGAGCAGCGAGGGGTCTTGGGATGCTGTGGCCGACTTCTGCGAGGACGTTATCTCGCAGAAGGAGGCCGCGGAGCGGGCGCGCGAAGAGGCTCTCGACGCGCATCCGCTCCGGCGCAGACGGGGGGGAAGAAGGCGGCGGTTATTCGCCGCTCGCCAGCTTCCCTCGGGAGACGGCGGGTAGCTATTGGGCTAGCTATCCGCCACTAACAGTCTCCTCACTGTCTGAGGGGGGGATCACGCTGTCCCGATCCCCTCCTCTTTAGCGTGGGAGCCCCGGCAGGTGGCCGGGGCGGCTGACAGACGCCTGGGACGTATACAACGGGTTCCCCAGGCGTCCAGCACAGTCAGCGAGAGGGAACAGCCGTGGTGGTTTTAGTTAGGGTATACCCATAGGGGGAGTCCCACATAACCCCCGTTCTGCCCAAAGAACGGGGGTAGCCATAAAGCTTTCCACCACGTCAAAAAAAAAAAAAAAAAAAAAGACATCGCAACAAAGCGTGAAAGAAAAACCCAAAAAATGTTCGTTTTTTTGGGTCACAGCTTATAAACTATTTTATGAATCGTTGTTTTCAGTATTTGTTGTTTAAATAGAGCATATGGTACATAATATACCGAAATATCATATTCCTACCTAGTTTAGTTTTTGAGATAGCCCCCGTCACAAAAATGGTCTAAAACTGACAACTTTGATGGCCCCCCATTTCCTTATTTTCTGAGCAAAAAATTAAAAAAATATATACTCTTACTCTAACTCAATGAGCTCTAAACAATGATAATTTGAAAAATAATTTAATTCAATTTCTAATTCAATATTTGATTTTGGGTTAACGTTCTACACAGAATACCAAAATTTCAAGTTTGTAACTCAATTCTTCTGCGAGCTAGAGACCTGTGACCGGCGGACAGACAGACAGACAGCAGTGACATTAATAGGGTTCCGTTAGTCCGTTTAGTTTTTTAGGTTTCCGTACTCAAAGGGTAAACCTTTGAGTACGGAACCCTAAAAAACTAAAAGAGCTGTTTAAAAACAGATTTTAAACAGTTTACTTTCGAACTCTATCTGGGTGTTTTTCCTCCTGATATTCTATTTGCCTTTCACATTTTACCTTTCAAATGGCTGACGATATTGGCGCTGATCTCAGTCATGAAAGGCAGCATCTTCCTCATCTTGGAGCCGGTGAAGGCGGGGCTGAGGGTAGTGCGCATGTCATGCCATCTTTCACCTATAAAATGCATTATCATCATCTAGGAGTAAAAAAATCTATGTTCTATACATATAATAAAATCGTAGAATTGCCATGTCTGTAGGTACCTTTAAGATTTTTGCGAAAAAATAACTGGAAAACGTTAGGGATAAGTAATAGAATGTAAAAAAGCAATTTGCATCACGCAAAAACTACTGATGAATTGAAATGAAACTTGGCATGATTTAAGTTCATACTACAGAGTAACATACAAGATACCTACTTTTCATCTCGAAATTCAGCACGGTTCCCTTGGGAGAGGGGATGAAAGTTAAAATGTGTACTTAGCTGTAATTCATTATCGGGTAGTTCGATTTCATTAATTCTTTTTTTTTGTTACAAAAAATTTTTTTTAAATATTGTTCCGTAAATATTTCAAGGTTATCAGTTTTGTAGTTTAGAAATTACAGCCATCACAACCCTCAGTATTCCACATAACTTGGCACCCGGATTGCACAGGAACATTTGAACGTCCGGATTATCATCTGGGGTGCATTACAATTTGTGCTTGTCTGTCTCCGAAGTACTGGACGGATTTTGATGGGACTTTATTAGGAAAACGTTAGTGATGCGAAGGAGCTATTAAAAATTAACATTCATTACTTTAGTTCCATTTTAATGCGTGACTTTCAACAGTATGAGCTCAAAGGAGCTTAGGAAAAACAAAGAGTTCCCGCAGGATTTTTAAAAACCTAAATCTACGTGGATGAAGTCGCGGGCATCCTCTAGTATGTGAATAAACCTGTACATATTATGCTACAAACACGGGTCGGTGTAAGTCATTTCATCTCCCTGCGACTCAACGACGACCTCCCTGGTGCAGTGGTGAGCGCTGTGGTCTTATAAATGTTCTGGTTCGATTCCCGGCAGGGGCAATTTGAGATTTTATAATTTCTAAATTGTCTCTGGTCTTATCTGGTGGGAGGCTTAAGCCGTGGCTGGTTACCACCCTACCGGCAAAGCCGTGCCGCCAAACGATTTAGCGTTCCGGTACGATGCCGTGTAGAAACCGATCAGGGGTATGCATACCTCTTCCAAGTTAGCCCGCTTCCATCTTAAACTGCATCATCACTTACCATCAGGTGAGATTGTCAAGGGCTAACTTGTAGTTTAAAAAAAGAAGTTTGCGCACGACAGCGCAACAGCGGGCTGCGACGTTTGTGCCACCATAAACTCTGTACCTTTCATCATAAGCATGCTGCCTCCGAACAGTGGCTCCAACTCCTCGGAAAAGAACTCCCTGTGGTTCACGAAGTGATCGAAATCCTTAACTGTGATGGATTTTATCAGCTCCGGGTCTCGGATGAGAAGAATAGGCGAGGTGCCTTCTATGTAACCCACGTATCTGTATAGGACAGTATAATATTCTAAGAGCCTGTTGTTACCACCTTTTATAAGTGTCGGATAGCTTATTCGCACGTTTTGTCTTTGTCACTTGACATAAGACAAGTATAAATTTAAAATAAAACCCCGACATTCGCCATTTTGTGGCGGCGGCCATCTTGGACCAATTTTCATCAAACATAGTTAAAACCGCATTTAAAAAAAAACCGCATTCAAATCGGTTCACCCGTTGAGTTTGTTTTTGCGTCGGGGGTTAAAAATGACAAAACTTACGTTTAGGCAGATCCGACACTTATCTGAAGTTGGTGAAACAGGTCCTAAAGACCAAATTAGACGGTGCCCCGTTCATCGTTCATTTGTACGATGAACGATGCACGATACGATATTTGCTATAGCACAGTGCTTGTGAAGGATGAAAGGTCAGTGTTTAGACGGTTCATTTTCGATGATTCATCGATGAAGCCTCGAAAATGAAAGCAAAAATCTCGAAAAATGAACCGTCTAATTCTGGCTTTAGAGTCCATTACAAAACTCTGCTTTAGTTGTGACAAATGAGTTAATGTTGGCGAATTTTGGAGACGCCCTTCAAAGAAGTTTTCACTTCAAAACTCACTTTTCATCCGGGAACGCCTGATATACCCTGTCCATGTCCTGAACCATATGACTCCTCAGGAAACGGGAACTCAGGTCATTCCCAAAAAGAGGTACCCCGGGCAAGTACTTCACCCCCCGCCTGTCGTAATAGTGGTGCACCCATTTGTACAAGTATAGAAAGTACGCTAGCAGCGCAGTCAATAGGAAGACTATGATTTCGACGATCATTTCGTTTGGATGTCGCCGGTGTACTAACTAACAACTGTAGTAGCTTGTAATTAAGAACTGTAGAAGTTTGCTCTACTTTTAAATCGTGAGTACTGCAAGGTTAACAGAGCTGATAACTGCGCCGCGCACTTGTAAGTAGTGTAAGTTACAAGCGATGGGTTGCTAGTTATAGAGCTAATAGGCATGTGCTAAAAACAGGCTGTATAAATTAAAAAATTAAAAACCCCCGACATTCGCCATTTTGTGTCGGCGGCCATCTTGGATTTGCAATAGTGCTATTCTACTAGTCAAGCTCTTTCATTTGATACCCATAATAAGGGAATTGTGAAAAAATATGTAATCCGCCATTCTCAGAATCTCATACGAAAATCGGCCACATACATAAATACATACATACATACATACATACATACATACATACATACATACATACATACATACATACATACATACATACATACATAGACTGCTAAAATCATAACCCTTCCTTTTGGGTAAAAAGGAGGTTATCAATTAGACACATATTCATGTTAAATTTTATTGGAGCAATATATTCACATATAATAAAATGGTAGGGGAGCCGATGATGCTAAATGTGGATTTACTCGAGCGTCGTCGGGACCTATTAGATTTTGTAGATTAGTTGATAGTTACTTCCATACAAAAATACAAAATTTTATAGGTGTATGTTTGTATGTATGGATGTTTGGATGTTTGTCCACGAATTTCTCCGAAACTGTTTATTGGAATGTGACCATTTTTTTCATTGGCTTGCTTTTACTTCAACTTGGGGAACAGTGAAAGTTTCATCAAAATCGCTTCAGTTGTTTTCAAGATATGGACACTTGTCTCTCTTCAGTTACAGGAACACTTTTATGTTTATGGTAAGTAATATTGTAATAAAATACGAAAATAAAAAAATATAAAAAGGAAAGAAAATTTAAATAAAAAAATATGAGTAGGTATACAACGCCAAAATCCCTTGTGCCTGTACAACCGCGCGGCATGTTTTGAAGTCACCGGCGGTGCCTTTGGCAAAACGCCGCGCGGCGGAGGCGGCGACACACAAAGGTGACCGTAAGAAAACGAACAGTCTTTATAGTTTGAGTCGCGCAACACTTATGAATTGGGCCACCGTTCGTCTTTATTCAGTTGAAGAAGCTGCTATCAATATGCTGAGTCATCGAGTGTCATCTAAATTTGTTTAAATGTAGCGGCCACATTAACAGGAAATGCCATTGGGCATTAAGTCGGGTGGCGGTAACTTCTGGTAGATCAAAGATGTTCAATGGGAGAATTATCGCATTAAAGCCTCCGCACTTAAGGTTATCGCTATGTTCAATGGCATTTCCCGTTAATGTGGCCGCTACACTATCACGTTAAGTATTTTTAACCCCCGACGCAAAAACGACGGGGTGTTATAAGTTTGACGTGTCTGTGTGTGTGTGTATGTGTGTGTGTGTGTATGCGTGTGTGTATCTGTCTGTTCCCCTGTAGCGCTCAAACGGGTGGACCCATTTGAATGCAGTTTTTTTTGTTTGAAAGGTGAATTAGTCGAGAGTGTTGTTAGCTATGTTTGATGAAAATCGATCTAAGATGGCCGCCGCTACAAAATGGCAGATTATATTTTTTTTCACAACTCCCTTAATATGGGTATCAAATGAAAGGGTTGGAGTAGTAGAATAGCACTATGCAAATCCAAGATGGCCGCCGCCACAAAATGGTGGATGTCGGGGGTTTTTTAAATTTTTAATTTATACTTGTGTTTTGATAATACAAATACAAGAAGAAAAAAGCAAAGGCAAGAGAGCTATCTTGCGGTACAATAAAATAATAATAATACCAGAGGAAACTCATACTCAGCAGGGAAAGAACCAAGATACAGGAAATCGTAATAAAAGAACTTTATCGGAGTCTCCTGAAAATTCTAACAATAATAGTCGTACTACAAAAAACTATTTCAAAAAACCTCTACACAGCACTAATACTGCTTCTATCCAAAAATATATGGTTAAAACTCCAAATAAAAAAGAACAACGAACCCACACTGCATCAAGTACTGCGACTGCCACATCCCAAAGCAACACCATCTCACCACTGAAAAAAGATTGACAACTAAGAGCGACCTCTCCACACAATTCCCCAATACGGCCGGTCACCGCGGGGGATTTAAGTGACTATAACCTTCCATCAACTCAACAACTTCACATCTGTACATATAACGCAAGGTCTCTCTTATCTAATACAAGATTATTAGAATTCAAAGAAGCAATATCTGGCATTAAATATGATATAATTGGTCTCTCAGAAATCAGAAGAACAGGATATTCCATTACAGAAGACGAGGAACATATTTTTTGTTATTATGGTGAAACAAAAGGCCTCTATGGAGTGGGATTCCTTATAAAAAAGAAATGGAAATGCAATATTGAGAGTTTTATTGCTATATCAGAACGTATATGTATCCTGAATCTCAAATTTACCAACTTATCCCTCTCTATTATTCAAATATATGCGCCTACTATTGATTTTGATGAGGCAGAAATAGATAAATTCTACAAGCAACTCCAAAATGCTATAGAAAATTATAACAACAAGATCATTGTAATGGGAGATTTCAATGCTCGTATAGGACAACGTCAGCCTGGTGAAAATACTATTATAGGACCCTACTGCTATGGAAAAAGAGACAAAAGAGGTCGAAGACTCCTTCAGTTTGCCATTGAAAATAACCTCGTAGTAATCAATAGTATTTTCAAAAAGAAAATCAATTGTCTATGGACATGGCTCTCACCAAATAAAGTTAAAAGTCAAATTGACTATGTTTTATCTAACATAAAAGAAAAAATGACAAATATAGAAGTTTTAAGTCGACTACCATTCCCCAGTGATCATAGACTTATCAGAGTTTCTTTCACGCTAAATACTAAAAAAAGTAGAGTAAACTATAGGAATTTAAACATCAAAATTGAAACAAAAAACGATCAATTGGTTTTCCTTCAGGCTCTCAAGATAATAGCCAATGATATAAAATTTGAAGATGATGATATAGAATCTTATTACTTAAAAATCAAAAATGCCATAACAAATAGCTTACAGTCTATCCAGAATGGTAAACAAACAAGAAAAAGCATCATTTCTTTGCAGACAAAAAATTTAATCAAACGGAGAAATGAATTACAGCATAAATCATCCATAAATAAAGAAGAAAAACAAGAACTTCGCTATTTATATAAAAATATTTTTAAATGTATAAAAACTGAGTATCAAGTACACCGACAAAATATAATTGAAAAGCATTTGATTGCTTCAGGAAGTCTTAAGAAGGGATACAAAGAGTTAGATACTGCCAAAAAATGGATTCCATGCCTAAACGACTCCAAAAATTCAAAAAGTTTCTCTAGAACAAAAATAATAAGTATAGCAACTAATTTTTACAAAGATCTATATGCCCAGATAAATCCAGAAAAATTTGATGAACCTCTCAATGTTGACCCTACAATGAAACTAGATAAATTTACTAATGATGAAATATTGAAAAAAATAGATAGCTTAAAAAATGATAAATCTAGTGGACCAGATGGTATTCCAAATGAAGCAATAAAAGCTGGAAAATTTATAATTACACCATTTTTGAACATACTTTTTAACAAAATTTTGGAAAAAGGAATTATTCCTAAACAATGGGCAGAGTCTGATATAATTTTACTTTATAAAAAAGGAAATCCTGCAGATATTGCAAACTACAGACCTATTAGTCTCCAACCAAACCTATATAAATTATTTGCATCTTGTCTTGAAAACCGAATCAAGCTGTTCACTGAAGAACATCAACCAGTAGAACAAGCAGGTTTTAGGAAAGGTTTCTCAACTATAGACCATATATATGTCCTAGACCAAATAATAGAAAAGTATGAAGAGTTTAGACGCCCTCTTTATCTGGCTTTTATTGACTATGCTAAGGCATTTGATTCTATATCACATAATAGCATGTGGAGAGCCTTACATGACTGCAATGTGCCAAATGATGCTGTTGAAGTAATAAAAAACATATATAGTAACAGTGTAAGTCGAGTAAAGCTTGATAAAACAGGGCAAGAAATAAATATATGCAGAGGCGTAAGACAAGGAGACCCGCTTTCACCAAGAATATTCATAACCGTACTCCAAAATATCATGAAAAACTTAGATTGGAGTAAAAAAGGTATCAACATAAATGGTAGCTACCTAAATAACCTAAGGTTTGCTGATGACATTGTGCTATTCGCTGAGACTGCCACACAACTAGAGTCAATGATAAATGATATATTCTCAGTCAGCAAAAGGATAGGCTTAGAATTAAATACTATGAAAACAAAAATCATGACAAACAACCTTGAGAAACAAATTGTAGTTAACAACCAAATATTGGAATATGTCTCAGAATACATCTACCTGGGGAAACTAATATCTTTTAAAAAATCCAGACATCGTGATGAATTAGACCGACGTATAAATATGACTTGGAAAAAATTTTGGAGCTTTAAAGAAATACTCAAATCAAACTTTCCCTTGAAAATGAAAAAGAAAATTCTTGACACCTGTATTTTGCCTTGCCTCACTTATGGATGTCAAACTTGGATCTTTAATAATTTCACTGAAAACAGAATAACTTCATGTCAGAGAGCTATGGAACGGAGTATACTGAACATTAAACGCTTAGATAAAAAAAGAAACACTGAAATACGACAAAAAACAAATGTTATAGATGCTTTGCAACATAGTAAAAGACTAAAATGGGCATGGGCAGGTCATGTTGCACGTATGAACGATAAAAAATGGACAAAAAAGGTATCTACATGGTCAGGTCCCCATGGAAAGAGACAAAGAGGCAGGCCATTAGAGCGTTGGTCAGATGAAATTAAAGAATTTACTGGAGAAAACTGGATTAGTAAAGCTTCAAATAGAAAGATGTGGAGAAAGATGGAAGAGGCCTACACTCGAAGAGAGGTCCTTAATAATAACCAGCTATAATACAAATCTCAATTTATAAACCAAATTATTAAGGATAAAGGAGGCTTAAATAATAAAAAAAATAATAACTTGTGTTTTGATACGTTATACGCTGATTTTCCGGTGCGAGGTCGCCACTTTGGGACTCCAACGTCTATCCGTTCTTCAAAGTGCTCACCCATCGTCAGATATTTTATTTTGCGGGATAAGATGTACCCTGTGTCCATCTCCCGGATGCAGACAGACCGATTTACTTTTCAGGGTTCCGTACCCAAAGGGTAAAACGGGACCCTATTACTAAGACTCCGCTGTCCGTCTGTCTGTCTGTCCTTCCGTCTGTCTGTCCGTCCGGGCGAAACGACTAAATATTGTTACGCCGTACGCGGCTTAGGGCATTTTATGTTGACAGCGAATTAAAGTAGTTTGGGGTAAAATCGTACTTCGTAGATGTTAACCCTGTTTTCCATAATAACTAATATAATATAATAAATAACTCATCTGTAAATGACAATGACAGCTGTCAGAATTCCACGGAATTAAAAATCAGAGTATAGTGTGAAAGCGGGCTAACCTGGCAGTTTGTATTAAACCCATACCCTTGGTCGGTTTCTATGATTTGATCCGGTAGGTCATCGTACCAGAACGCTAAATCGCTTGGCGAACTTCTTTGCCGGTAGGGAATCGAACTTAAAACCTACCATAAGACCACAGCTCTCACCACTGCGCCAGGAAGGTCTCCAAAATGTTGTAGGTTACCAAAATGAGCTTTTTGAATTAAATCATTAAAGTATGAAGACTCACATGGATCGTGAAGTCTTTCTTTGGTAGGAAAAGATACAAAACCATTAAAAAAATAAACCGAATCCTATAATACCTACTTGAGGAAAACATTTTTCCGGAAATGATACACGTCTCGTTAATTTGACATATCGAATATTAGGCAACTCACTCGAAGTAATATGAAATATCATGGAAAAATATACGCTTGACAAGTCTCTATTTAACAAGCAAAACTTCGGCAGTAAACGTAATCGCATGTCGTAGCTTTCAATACTGAAGGAGCTATGGACGTCAGCAGCATTGGATGCGCCGTAAAAATGCGTGGGTGACGGTCAAGTCTGCGCCAACATGTGCTGACTGTGGCATCAGCGTTTCTTCGATGCGATTGATGCAACGGAATCTCTTAAATCTTGCTTCTGACGTTATATTCAATACAAGCGGATACCCGCGACTTCGTTCGCGTGGATGTTGATTTTAAAAATCCCGTGGAAATCATTTTGTTTTTCCTAAGCTCCTTTGAGTTCATACCTTGATAAAAACTGTTAAAATTTCACTGGCGGATGTGTCCCGTCAAAATCGATCCAGCCTTTCAGAGATTGGCTGGAAATCTTTAAAGTATCTACTTTCTAACAAAAAAGAATGAATTAAATCGGACCACGCGTAAATGAATTACAGCTAAGTGCACATTTTGACTTTCATCCCCTCTCCCAAGGGACCCGTGCGGAATTTCGGGATAAGAAGTATCCTATATGTTACTCCGTAGTATGAACTTAAATCATCCTAAGTTTAAATTTCAATCCGTTCAGTAATTTTTGCGTAATGCGCGCACAAACATACAGTCAAATAGACAAACAGATAAACAGACAAACAGACATAAATTTCAAAAATAGCTGTTTTGCGTTCTATTACTTATCCCTAACATTTTTAAGTTATTATCTTGCAAAAATATTTAATGTACAGATACAGCAAGTCTACGATTTTATTATATGTACTAGCGGTCCGCCCCGGCTTCGCCCGTGGTACATAATATATAGCCTATAGCACTCAGGGACCACGTACATATCCAACGGTGAAAGAATTTTTGAAATCGGTCCAGTAGTTCCTGAGATTAGCGCGTTCAAACAAACAAACTCTTCCGCTTTATTATATTAAGTATAGATCTATACTAATATAATAAAGCGGAAGAGTTTGTTTGTTTGAACGCGCTAATCTCAGGAACTACTGGACCGATTTCAAAAATTCTTTCTCCGTTGGATATGTACGTGATCCTTGAGTGCTATAGGCTATACAATATGTACCACGGGCGAAGCCGGGGCGGTCCGCTAGTAGAAGATATATGGAGACTATTGCAGTATTTTGTATACCTATATCTGGATATATCGTAGACGTTCTATAGGACCTGATCGAGCAGCCATACCTTCGTAGTTGATTCTGCTGCCAAAATTGATCAAGTGATCAATTTGAACACACGGGAATATGTTGATGTACGTGTATTTTGATGTGGTAAGTAAGTATTATAAATACGCGTACATTACATACATAGATATACACTATTTTTCTGATTTATGACAGAAGAATCGCTATTTTTCTGCTTTTCGACGACCTTCCTGGCGCAGTGGTGAGCGCTATGGTCTTATAAGTGGGAGGTCCCGGATTCAATTCCCGGCAGGGGCAATTTGGGATTTTATAATTTCTAAATAGTCTCTGGTCTGGTCTGGTGGGTGGCTTAAGCCGTGGCTGGTTACCACCTTACCGGCAAAGCCGTGCCGCCAAGCGATTTAGCGTTCCGGTACGATGCCGTGTAGAAACCGATCAAGGGGTATAGGTACATACCTCTTCCAAGTTAGCCCGCTTCCATCTTAGACTGCATCACCACTTACCATCAGGTGAGATTGCAGTTAAGGGTTAACTTGTATTCAAATAAAAAAAAAAAAACAGAATGTTTGGTATGTAAAAGAGTGCGAAGGTGCTTCCAGGAGAGTTGAGATATATTGTTGTTCAAAGGGGAAATATTGTGGAAATATAATATGACAAATCCCTATTTAACAAGCAAAACGCAAGCAATGAGGGAGCCATCAATAACGCAAGGCATCGTATCTGATCGCGCAAACAGCTCCAATTCCCGTCGTTCTGGCCTCACAATGTTTTTCCTTATCAACATTGACTTACCCCATACTTTCCCCCGTCGAAGACAGATTTTGTTATGAGTAGAGTAACCATGTTCACCACAATTTCGAAGGTTTTCCGAGGATGAGATGAAAAATTGATGATACCTACATTGAGCGATATATGCCAGATAAGAATAGAATAGAAAAAAAAATATTGCATACTAAAATTAAGAAATAACAAGAAGTAAGGATAACTCAGCTTTACTGCTAAAACAATTTCTTCCAGGCAACTCTCGTCTAGAGAGATAAGCTAGTCTAGTTTTTGTGATATTAGTAGACACTGTGGCCGATTCTGTTGTACACAATCTCTAAATCTAAACTAAAATGACAGGCCTAAATATATTCCTATCTCTATCACAATGCTCCCTGCAGAAAAGGATAGCACTATTTTTAAACCTGTCAATTTAGTTTAAGTTTAGAGATTGTGTACAACAGAATCGGCCACAATGTGACATAAGTGGTTTAAAACTGACAAAGACGCACCCCGATTTCTTAATTTTTGGAGATGAAAAATAATAAAGATTATTATAAAATCTACTCTGATCAATGAGGTGTAGACAATGATACTTCACCTGCGACGGTGTAAAAAAAGTTTTTCAACTCCTTTTCTGTGTCCCCTCACTGAAAATTATTTATTGAATTAGATTTCTAATTCAATATTTGGTTTCGGTTTGTTCCGTCTTACCCTTTGGGTAAGCTCTAAAAAATTTGTACAAAGTAATTAAGAATCAAAAAAAAAAATTCGCTGACTGTCCTAAGCTTTCTTGCGTCGTGTCACCCCACAACGGATGACTTGTAATCATATTATGATGGATGTCTCCGCTCCAGCCGACACGAGACATATTTATCTCCTCCAGAAAACAATTTTTTCCAACCCTACCTCTCCCGCCAGCGCGGGAAGGGCGGGAGAGATAACATTAATCATTTATATGAACTAGTGACGTGATCGCCAGCTGATTTTGTTATTTACTAGTTTTTGTCGATCGCTTTTTCTTCCTGTAGCTTATAGGTGTCCTGTTAGTGATAGGGACAATATACGAGAATGCTGAAAAAGAATACTGCGTGAAACTAACTAATACTCTCGATTAATAGAAGTATGCTGGACAGGCGGTGTCATACAAAATGGTCGTTGATTCTTGTGCCAATTCAAAGCGCCACATCCAAGGGAACTTTTGACATTTCTCAATACAAGTTAGCAGTGATAGTGGTTAAGAGTTCGGTCTCCGAATTCAAAAAGTATATCTATCAATTTTGAAATAATTGACTTGAAACTTAAACTTAAGTCTAAGACTAAAGTCTAGAGCGAACTTTTACTTTAAACTTGACTCGTTTTTACTCAAAAGTAAAATTTGAGTACGCTACTTATATCTTGGGCAACCAAAATGGCTTTAAAGTCCGCAATAAAAAGTAAAAGGACATCGATACTCGGTGTGGATGGATTTAAAAGTGCGATTTAACGGTTTCACACCTCCGAAATACCATTGGAATTGTAATATCAGTAGAGTTATGCCGAGCTTGTACACCTCGAAAACGCTATTAGATTTCAAAAATCAAAAAACTATAATATCAGAGCAAAATTGACCCAAAACCTCTTATTTTGACGTCGTCATTCAGTACTTCGTATATTTATTTTGCAAAATTGCCGCTGAAATGGATGGCTGGATGTATGGCCGAATCCAAACCTTAGAACAAGCCAATTTAGGTCCATTTCACTTTGAAGCCATTTTGTTTCGATATTCGAATTTCGATCACAATGTGCGAGCTCAGCATAACGCCACAGGGTGTAAAAGAGCCGGCGTCCTGAGGTGGGTAATACCTACCACTCTAATAGCGTCTCATTGCTATGCAAATGCCTTTACGAGCCAATGAGCGCGCGCGAAATCGTTTATATTGATTCATCCGTTTTCAATATTTTCTATGGAAACGAGAAAAAATCAATTAGAAACCTGGGCAACCTGGGCTCAACCAAAAGCAAAATTTTAGAGTTCGGTGCGTAGTTGTTCGGCGCCAACTGTCGTCCACGCGATTCTATCTTCAGCGAGCGTTGTTAGCGTGTGTGTGTGTGTGTATGTGTCACCGTAGCGCTTAAACTCGAGAACCGATTTGGATGCGATTATTTTTGTTTGAAAGGTGAATTAGTCGAGAGTGTTGTTAGCTATGCTTCATGAAAATCGGTCCAAGATGGCCGCCGCTACAAAATGGCGGATTACATATTTTTACGCACGCACGCACGCACGTACGCACGCACGCACGCACGCACGCACGCACACACACACACACACACACACACACACACACACAGACACGTCAAACTTATAACACCCTGTCGTTTTTGCGTCGGGGGTTAAAAAGGAATGTCCAGTCCAAAAAGAAATGAAATAATTTTATTCATTAACATGTATCTGTATCGTAGATATTTATTTCGCAACTACAATATAATGGAGGGGGAGAATTTTTGGCGAAACGCATATATCAAATGCGGATATGACATCGTTCGCGTGGAAACCACAAAACTATCTAGAGTTTGGCCGTTTTTCGTTTTTCACGCCAGTTCGCGCGACCGGCGCCGCGCCGCGCCGTCAGGGCAAAGTTTAATTGGACTATGGCGAAAATTTATCGCGTGTTGGAGTCTATTTAATTGGACGTAGTTGGAATATTGTTGCGTTTTATGCAAATTTTATGTTTTCAATATGAGTTCTGAGTGCTTAGTCTAAGATCGGAGCACTCGAAAACGAACTCGAAAACTATTGATCGATTTCAGAGTAAAATAGACCTAAAATGGCTTATATTAAGGTTTGAGTTCGCCAAAACATTCAACATTCGAACACAACGAGCGCCCCAAGCAGAAATGTTGTAAAATACATATTCGAACTATGGAATTACGACTTTAAAATACGGTCATTTGAGTTCATTTTGCTCTGAATTCACTTGTGATTCGATCAATAGTTTTCGAGTTCGTTTTCGAGTGCTCCGATCTTAGACTAAGCACTCTAGTAGTTTTAGTACGAAAAGTATATATATGATTCGGTATGGTAACGAATTTAGAAAATGCAGGAAATAAGGGGCTAATTCTATTTAACACAATCTCTGAAATAAGTAAAGTAAAATGACAACGTCTAAATCTATATTCCTATCTCTTTCACAATGTTCCCTGCGGAAAAGGATAGCAATACTTTTAAACCTGTCAATTTAGTTTAGTTTAGAGTTTGTGTACAATAGAATTAGCCACATAAAGCCACATGTTGCTTGATCACAATAAGAGTACCTACCTAGTTGATTAATTTTTTTTGCGTTTACCTTTCCCAAGAAATGGTGTTAATCTGTTAATTTCACAGACTTATAGAGAAAAGACATGATATGTGTGTTTGAGTGTTTATATACACGTTACTGTGAAGATCTATTCTATGGCGACTCAGTCGTGGTGTATGTATGTTGTAACCGTACGCCAGGACTGTAACCGACAGGTGGAAATAAGCTTTTCACCGGCTACTATTCACGTCAATACTCGGCTATGATGTATCTTTCCGTGTACCAGCAGCTTCCAGCCACTACCACACACTACGGACTGAGGAACGTTTCACTCCATTCGACGCTTCAGTTTCAAAGCTCTAGTAACCAATCTACGTCACTTTAATAGGTATAAATATCATTGATAAAAGATTGAAATATTCACCGACTTCACCACGCTCTTAAGAGTTCATCTCGGAAACTGCCAACCGATTTTGATGGAACTTCCACTGTTCCCTAAGTTGAAGTAAATGTAAGCCAATAAAAAATGAGTCACATGAAGTCAATTAGAATGGTTCGAATTTCGGAGAAATCCGCGGACAAACGGCATTCGAAGCAGCGTGGCGGGTCTAAGCTCTGAATCCTTTTCTCCTATGAGAGAGGAGATCTGTGCCCAGCTGTGGGACGGGAGTGGTGGAATGAAGACATGTATCAAATGTAATCATTAAATTCATGATGACTAGGACATCATAATACCAGATAAGTTCTTTGTAAAGTGGTATTACTCGCACGCTACATGCGTGTGGCAACTGGCAACCGGATATAGCCGCTCATCCGGTTTCATTTACCTTATCATCCGGATGTGATGTTCGGGACCTACGTCTCTGAAAGTTTAAGTTTTAATATTTACGAAAATGTATTTTGAAGAATGTTTAGTATTTTATTACCTAACACAAAAAAGTTCATTTCAATGTGTAAAAAATATATAAAACACATTACATGAAATCGAGGTTATTACTATAATAAAATAAGTAATTAATTTAAATTCATTATCTCGAGGTACTTATTTATGTAAACAACGTTCGTAATATAAATTGAATTAATATCCGGTCATGTGCTTAAAATTAGCTGAAAAGTCTGAAATGGTAGAACTCAGCTCAGAGTCTCAAAATACAATGAATTAATTTTTTAGTATTGTTGAACTTTGGTGCCTATAAGTATTAAAATAATATTTTAGGAAATCGAAGAAGAGAATATGAAGAACTAGATGATGCCCACGACTTCGTACGTGTGGATTTAGGTTTTTTAAAATCCTGTGGGAACTACTTGCTTTTCCGGGATTAAAGTTGCCTATGTCAATTTCCAGGATGCAAGCTACCTATGTACCAAATTTAGAATAAATCGGTTAAACTGTTGGGCAATGAAAAGCTAGCCGACAGCCAGACAGCCAAACAGACAGACACACTTCACATTTATAACTTTCCCTACCTACGTAATACGTTATAATTATATTGACGTTCAAAATGTGTACAGCTGATTGAATAAATGATTTTTGAATTTGAAAAAAATTTAAATTTTGAACAATTTTTTTTGCCCGACTACGGCAAAGTCAAAAGGAAGGCTTATGATTTTAGCAGTCTATGTATGTATGTATGTGGCCAATTTTTGTATGACTTTCTGTGTGTACCATCGTAGCGCCTAAACTACTTGACCGATTTTGACGAATGAGGTGTCTATTGATTCTTTGTTATGGTCCGGGTGACATAGGCTACATAATACATTTTATTTACGAAAAAGTCAAGAAGTGATCTTCGCGCGGCTTTCTAGATTATTAAATTAGTAATTCCAATGTACATAACAGATGGCGCCACTAGTTGCTTGCCCCGCATTTTCGCACACTAATTTATTATTAAATTATTGCGTAGTCGGGTTTTAGTTTACGAACTTTATACTTGTCGTAAATAATGAGAACATCAGGGTAATCTTGTGTGTGAACACATAGGCGTTAGAATTAATTGAGACGTGCGTCGTGTCGCCATCAAATGGGGGAGTATATTATTTATACTCCCCCATTTGATGTTGGGGGAGTATATTATTTAGCCTCCCCCATTTGATGTTGCACGCGGGTTGAATAACGTTTTGACTTTTGAGGGCAAGATAAGAATTATTATGCTAGTCATTTTAGCAGGCTGTAACACGGTTAATTGTAACTGTTACAATTGTTGAAATAATATCCTCGATGACTCCAGTGTTTGTTCCTGGAGCTTCTAGCCCGCGCTGCCAGTATCTAACTTGTTAATTACCTTTTCGCTGACGGACCACGGAATCCACCCCACTACTTCATAGCCTTGACTCCCACCAATAGGTATGGGCAGCCTATTTGTATTGCCATGCTAATATTTAAAATTGTTTCGATCGGTACCTAAGTAGGTACTATTTTAGATAATTTTGTGATTCTATAAATTGTTCTGCATTCAGATTCTTTCGTCATTTTATAAATTTGATTAATTATAACGGTAATAAAACATTAATGATTCCAAATCACAACGTTATTTTACATAAAATCATGGCTAATCATAACGATACAGAATCACAACACATTTAACGTTAATTAAATGTGTATGTAATTGTAGGTACTTGTAAAAACATGGGTCGCGTTTTCATCATACCGCACCGTTTTCATCATATATTCGCACGTTAAATTCGAAAAGTTATCGTATTTGTAAAGGGCCTTCGATACGATAAATCTTGTTTGACGCTCATTGCCGATTGATCGTTTACCAGGAGATTGTTGCGATCAACATATGAGCATTTGAAAAGAGAAACATGAATATATCGGCTCGTTCAAGGGCGGATCCAGCTTTGGTGCCAGGGGGGGGGTCACATAGTCGTGGTCAAGTCACAAGAAGTTATAATTTAATTTTATAATCATAGGTATTTTATTAATGTACTAGTAGCTGTTGCCCGCGACTTCGTCCGCGGTATTAGTATTTCAAAAGTCCCACGGGAACCCTTACCTTACCCCGCGAATAAAAATAGTAGCCTGTCAACTCTCCAGGTTCTCAACTAAAAAAATGCAACTGAAAAAATCACGTCAATCTGTAGTTAGTTATGTCCGATAAAAATTAGTACCTACAGGATCTCTGTTTTATTATATTTAGGTTCATAAACTGATGTCGTAAAATATAAGTAGGTAAACCGTTTTACCTCCTTTGGGGTGGATTTTCGCCAAATTTTTCTTAGCTGATGCCTACCTCCTAGAAAGAACCTAACTTCCAAATTTTAAGTTAATAATAACAATAATTCAAACTTCCATCCCCTATTTTACCACCCTTAAGAAGAGATTTACGAAAATAATTTAAATAGGTTTTTATTATTTAAAACTAATAACTTAAGTACATGCCAATTTTCGTATCTGAAACTTCAAAAACATAGAACTTTCATGTAAAATGAGTGTAGGACACCCATTTTACCCCCATAGAAGAGAAATTTCGTAAGATATTTTCTAGGCTGATATATCAATATCAGTAGAATAATATATCAATAGAAAGAACCTAGGTACCTTCCAAATTTCAAGTTAATAATAACAATAATTACTTCACATAAAAACTTTCATCCCCTATTTTACCACCCTTAAGGGGAGATTTTCCAGAATAACTTATACAGGTTTTTATTATTTAAAAGTTATGATCTAAATGTCTATTTTCATATATGTAACTTCAGAAACATAGAACTTTCACATAACCTTCCTACCCCCGTTTTACCCCCTTAGGGGAGGATTTTTGTGAAGTCTTTTTTGGAATGAACCTACTTTCCAAATTTCAAGTTGATAATAACAATAATATAATTAAAACTTCCCATTAAAACTTTCATCCCCTATTTTACCACCCTTAAAAGTAGATTTTTCAGAATAAAATATACAGGTTTTATTATTTAATACTAATAATCTTAATGCCGATTTTCAGGTCTGTAACTTTAAAAATATAGGACTTTCATACAAACTTTCTACCCCCATTTTACCTCCTTAGGGGAAGATTTTAGTGATATTAAATAGCCTATAACTTTCCCCATTGATTGGACTACCAAACTCAAAAAAGAATTTTTAAAATCCAACAGGTACTTTCAAGAGATTAGCGCGTTCAAACAAACAAACAAACTCTTCCGCTTTATTATATTAGTATAGATAGTATAGATGTAAGTAGGTAATTACTGTACATAATAATTTTTTTCAAAGAAAAATGAACCGACTTCAAACCATTCGAACTAAAAAGTTTAAAATAATTTTTTATTCATTTAGATTGACGATTAAACTACCTAACTCAAATAATATATAATTTTTTGAAGTCGGCGCCAAATGACTCATACTTTTCAAGTCGAAAATATGCTCCCCGCGTCCCGGACAGCCTCACCCTCCGCGACTATTATGGTTCACCGCGCTCGCATTCAAAAGTGGATAGTTACTCTGATTTTACTAAGATGAATTGAATGTGGTTTGGCGCCGACTCCAAAAAATTATATATTATTTGAGTTAGGTAGTTTAATCGTCAATCTAAATGAATAAAAAATTATTTTAAACTTTTTAGTTCGAATGGTTTGAAGTCGGTTCATTTTTCTTTGAAAAAAATTATTTTATGCTTTTTAGTGATTTGTTTTCTTTAATTTAATAATAATATAAATGAAAACTATGTAAAATAGATTATGACCTATATATTATTAATTATTATTAAATATCCTGTGACATTACATACATTTTATGTGTCATAATAAGTATAGGTGAATGGTTTTATAATGTTCTAACCCAACCTAACCTAACTTCCGATCTATACAAGATTAGTTTGTATGCGTACTACTCTTGTATAATTTGGAAGACCTTGATTAAAAAGTAATTTACAATCTATACGCGACCAGTTTCACACCCTTGCGGTTTGGCTTTGTATAGAATGGAAATACACGTAACCGTGCACTAACTCCAAGGAATCACTCTATAGTTACAGCTGTACTGATTTCGGCCCAAAAGTTTTTGCAAAATGTCAATGTTACGTAGCCGTAGCCCGTAGCAGAGTGAAGTCTTTTGACAGAATAGGTATATTAGACTTCAGCAATAGGTCTGGCAATATCAGAGAACATATTAGTGACATATGTATACATTTATGGTTATAACTTCGTACGTAAGAATGATAACTCAATGTGTTATAAACGTAAGAATGATAACTCAGTGTGTTACTAAAACCTTCCTGAAAGTATGTAGATTACGATAGTGAAACAATCATCAAAATCGGTTCATTAGTTGCGGAGATAATCGCGAACATACTTACATACATACATACATACATACATACATACATACATACATACGGGTCGAATACAGAACCTCCTTTTTTTGAAGTCGGTTAAAAATACCTATATTTAAATAACAAAATAATTTTTTCTTTTACGTCTTCTCCCGAAACGCGTTATTACTTCATCTACTGCAATGGGTACGTTTTTATGGACGTTAATCCATTGAAATGTTACAATTTAAGAACCGAATATTGCATTTATTAGAGGACGCAATTTTATTTTTGGGACATGTGTGGGGGGTCAATAGAAGCTTAACCTCAAGTTTGTGGGGTCGCTACCCTTGTCCCCCGGCCGCCATCTTGGAAAACACTTTTTTCGCGATATCTCGGAAACTATGCGTCTTACAAAAAATTCGTAAAGACATAATTTGTAGCAAATTGTTTTGCCTACAAATATGTTCATATAACTTTTTGCCCTAAATTAAAAATTAAAGAAGTTAGAAGCAAAAAAGTGAGAAAATTTTTATAAAATCTATTTTGCTCTATAACTTTTTTTTATACATTTTACAAAAAAAACTTCAGACCAATCTTGTACTGTTTTGTAGGCCTACTCCACGGACATCTTGCTTAGGTATAAGGTAATCTTCAACATCATAATATTTTCAATCACTTATTAGCTAGCTACTCTAATCTACTTTTCTTCGATGGTCCAGGCTGTGGCTGTGGCTGAAACATTTCGTTTTGACCGGATTCTCATGAGCATTGACGAACCCGGTCAACTTTGGAGCGCTGTAACAGTGTTTTACATGAATGAAATAAAAAAAAATTGTTTGGTCCGAGATATTTTTTTTGTAAAATGTATAAAAAAAAGTTACAGAGCAAAAAAGATTTTATAAAAATTTTCTCACTTTTTTGATTATAACTTCTTTAATTTTTAATTTGGGGCAAAAAGTTTTTAACACATATTTGTAGACAAAAGAATTTGCTACAAATTATGTTTTCACGATTTTTTTGTAAGACGCATAGTTTCCGAGATATCGCGAAAAAAGTGTTTTCCAAGATGGCGGCCGGGGGACAAGGGTAGCGACCCCACAAACTTGAGGTTAAGCTTCTGTTGACCCCCCACACATATCCCAAAGATAAAATTGCGTCCTCTAATAAATGCAAAGCTCATGTAACATTTCAATGAACTACGTGGAGAAGTGGCAGTCCGATTAGACGTTATTCAATCATTGAAGCTCTTAGCCACGATTTGATTCTCATACAAAATATTAAATTGATTAATATTGAAGGAACTTACATAAAATCTATATTGTGACAAAAATATATAAAAACATTACATTTAACAATTTTAATTAGTGATCCACCTAGGTCCTGGACGCAGCCCAGGGGGGGGTCATGACCCCCATGACCCCCCCCCCCCTGGATCCGCCCTTGGGCTCGTTGATATTGTAGTGTGAATAATCGAGCATTGCGTCATTACGTCATTCCCCCTACCAACATTTTATTATAAGAGAGAGGGCGCAAGCGGGTGTGACACATTCCAATCTGAGCTCTCGTCGAGGACGCTGCTCCTTTTGTACGGTGTGCCGTAGGTTGTGTTGTACGAAGTAGATCGTGTCGTGCGACATGTGTGTCGTGTGTAGTGCAGTACGAAGTAGGTCGTGCCGTGCGACGTGTGCCGTGTGTCGTGCAGTATAAAGTAGGTCGTGTCTTGCGACGTGTGTGTCGTGTAGATTAGATTAGATTGGTTGGTGATGGCTCGGTTAAAGGGGAGGTGGAGACCGACTAGGTAGGTAGGTTAGGGTCGTTAGTCAGTGTGTCAGTTAATGAGAAGGCTTCTCAATTAGGCCCGTACCCATATGACGCCCACAGCAAAGTATTTCGATCTACCCTCATAATGGATAATAATAATAATACTAGATAGCCTTCTGATGTCGTCTCTGGTCCATCCCTGGCGACAAATATATATCCTCCCTGGCACAGTGGCGAGCGCTGTGGTCTTATAAGTGGGAGGACCCAGGTACGATTCCCGGTAGGGCAATTTAGAATTGTATACTTAATTTCTAAATTGTCTCTAGTCTGGTCTGGTGGGAGGCTTCAGCCGTAGCTGCTTACCATCCTACCGGCAAAGCCGTACCGCCAAGCGATTTAGCGTTCCAGAACGATGCCGTGTAGAAACCGGTCAGGGGTATGGGTTTATTAATAAAAACTGCCAAAGGAGGTAGCCCGCTTCCATCTTAGATTGCAACGTCACTTACCATCAGGTGAGATTGCAGTCAAGGGCTAACTTGTAGTTGAATAACAAAAAAAAAATACTTCGATAAATTCCTAGCGCGCGATACCAAACTATTATTTTCTATCGCATGGCACTTTGCGGTTTTGTGTTCACTGCGGGTGACGCCATCAGCAGATCTTGTTCACTGACGACGACTAGCGCGAATTTTCCGACCTAGTGAGCACAGTAATTCTATAGTTAGCTATAAAACTATTGCCAATAAAAAATAAGTGAAGATTGAAAGTTAACCGACTTCATCCTACCACATTTCCTAGGAAATCGATGTTGAACAGATTTTAATGAAACTTGCACTGTTCCTTAAGTTGAAGTAAATGTAAGCCAATAAAAAGAATGGTTACAACCCGCTCAAAAGTTTCAAAAATTCGGAGACCAACAATATACCTACATACATACTGTCGAATTGATAACCTCCGTTTTTAGGGTTCCGTACCCAAAGGGTAAAAAACGGAACCCTATTAATGTCACTCGGCTGTCTGTCTGTCTGTCTGTCCGTCTGTCCGCCGGTCACAGGTCTCTAGCTCGCAGACGAAATGAGTTACAAACCTGAAATTTTGGTATTTAGTGTAAAACGTTAACCCAAAATCAAATATTGAATTAGAAATTGAATTAAATTATTTTTCAGGGGGGCTCCCATACATGAAAAAGGAGCCGGAAAAAAAAAATTTTCTTTACCCTAGCTTGTGGGGTATCATTGTTTAGAGCTCATTAAGTAGAGTACAAATATATATTTTTTTAATTTTTATCTCAAAAAATAAGGGAATGGGAGGCCATCAAAGTTGTCAGTAGTTGGGAATATGATATTTCAGTATATTATGTACTATATGCTCTATTTAAACAACAAATACTGAAAACAACGATTTATTAAATAGTTTATAAGCTGTGACCAAAACAAACGAACATTTGTTGGGTTTTTCTTTCACGGTTTGTTGCGATGTCTAGCTCGTAAATTAAATATTTCTTAGACCCAAAATATTATATTGTTCATAATTATGTACGGAACCCTAAAAGAGCGAGGCCCGACTCACACTTGGCCGATTTTTGAAGTCAGTTAAAAATCTAACAGAAAATCATATCAAAGAGATAGGTACACATTAATGGGCAGAACGTTACTAATCCACACGACATTGCGAAATGTTTCAATAAATATTATAATATTAACGGCCTGTTTCACCTGTTTCTGATAAGTGGTGGATAGCCTAAACGTAAGTTTTGTCACTTTTTTTACTTTATGTCAAGTGACAAAGACAAAAGTTGTAGATAGCTATCTAATACATATCAGAAGGTGGTGAAACAGGCACTAAGTCTCACTAAGTCACGAATAAATACTCGTAAGTATGAAGTAGGTACATACTCATAAGATCGGGAATTTGAGATAATTAGTTATGAATTATTTTGTGAAATAAAAATTATATACTAGTATTTAATTAACATTCTACACATTTGCAAAGTAAACACTAAGTGACAATTTAAATAAATATTAACATACAACAAGTAGGTATATAAATTAAAAATTAAAAAAACCCCCGACATTCGCCATTTTATGGCGGCGGCCATCTTGGATTTGCATAGAACTATTCTACTAGTCAAGCCTTTTCATTTGATACCCATATTGAGGGAGTTGTGAAAAAGTATTTAATCCGCCATTTTGTAGCGGCGGTTCATCAAACATAGCTAACAATACTCTCGACTAATTCACCTTTCGAACAAAAAAACCACATTCAAATTGGTTCATCCGTTTGAGCGCTACAGGGGAACAGACAGACACACACACACACACACACACACACAGAGACACGTCAAACTTATAACACCCCGTCGTTTTTGCGTTTTTGCGTCGGGGGTTAAAAAGTGACTCCAGGAAAAATCCAACCGCAAAAATTAAAGTCAGAGTAACAGATGACTATATATGAAACATAATACACCTACCAGAGCATGTCCATTTGTTGCATTATAATTAACAGTAAAATTATAATACGCCGTGACAAGGCACGTGAGGATTTGCCGCCGAATTTATACTCGCCAAACATCCCGCCATGATGGACGGCGCCATTTTGAATGTTACTTTTGTAAATAGCACGGACGTTCGCCTGACACTTTTTATCCTCTATGGGTCAAGCTTTATGTGGATTTATTGCAACGACAAAAAGGTTTTATTTACATCGCCATATTTCCTACTTAGCTTATTGCATGTCTCTTTTTTGGATGATAAATCGTGGGTGTATATTTTAATTATAAGTTGCTTGCTAAAGGCGCGCGCACATTACAGCCGCGTCGGGTCACATAGCATTTTCCCGCATCAAAGCAAATAACTAATAATTATATAAAAACTAGCTGATGCCCACGAATTTAGGTTTTATGAAAATCCCGTGGGAGCGCTTTGATTTTAATAACAAGTATAAATTTAAAATTTAAAAAACCCCCGACTTTCGCCATTTTGTGACAGCGGCCATCTTGGATATGCAATAGTGCTATTCTACTAGTCAAGCCCTTTCATTTGATACCCATATTAAGGGAGTTGTGAAAAAATATGTAATCCACCATTTTGTAGCGGCGACCGATTTTTATCAAACATAGCTAACAACACTCTTGACTAATTCACCTTTCAAACAAAAACCGCATTCAAATCGGTCCATTCGTTTGAGCGCCACAGGGGAACAGACAGACACACACACACACACACACACACACACAGACACGTCAAAATTACACCCCGTCGTTTTTGCGTCGGGGGTTAAAAAGTAGCCTATGTCCTTCTCCGAGGTCTAATCTAGCTCTGTACTCATCAAAATCAGTTTAGTGGTGTAGGCGTGAAAGCATAACACAACACACACTTTCGCTTTTATAATATTAGTATAGATTAAAAGCGAACGAAGTCATGGGTATCACTCGGTATCAGCTAGCATATGCACAGTAATTTTTCGAGCACATCTTATGTGGAAGGCTCTGGTAGCGTACCGCATTATTGTATTAGAGCGCATACCAGCGACTTCGTTCGCGTGGATATTGATTTTAATAATCCCGTGGGAATCATTTTGTTTTTCCTATGCTCCTTTGAGCTTAAACCTTGCTAAAAACTGTTAAGAGTCCACTGGCGGATGTTTAGGTACATCAAAATGTAAACATCCGCCAGTGAAAGTCCCATCAAAATCGGTCCAGCCTTTCGGAGGTTAGCCAGTAATCGTTGAAGTATCTTCTTTCTAACAAAAAAAGAATGATTGAAATCGGACCACCCGTTAACGAATTACAGCTAAGTACACATTTTGACTTTCATCCCCTCTCCCAAGGGAACCGTGCTGAATTTCGGGATAAAAAGTATCCTATATGTTACTCCGTAGTATGAACTTAAATCATACCAAGTTTCATTTCAATCCATTCAGTAGTTTTTACGTGATGCGCGCACAAACATACAGACAAACAGACAAACCGACAAACAGACAAACAGACAAAAATTTCAAAAATAGCTTTTTTACGTTCTATTACTTATCCCTAACATCCCCCAGTTATTATTTTGCAAAAATCTTCAATGTACAGATACGGTAATTCTACGATTTTATTATATGTATAGATGTATAGATATAGATAAAAAAAAACTCCTACTACAACTAAATCCTGAAATAGGAGATAACCCTCAGCAATGATAGAATGAATACGATTAGAGAGTAATGTTTCTGAAAATGATTCATTTAAAGAGGAGGCTGGTGAGAGAAATGGCTGATGTCCCTGTAGAGAGTAACTATCAGTAGATACCTACCTACCATTACACGGTACTCATGTGTATTTTGTAAAAACTAACCAAAATTTTGGTTCCGTTATGGAGCACTGTATGTTCGAAGGATTTCAGGCACCCGTATAACGCAGACAGACCGACATTTTCGTCATCGGAGAGTTGTTCTTCAGCGATCCCAGAATCAACCATTACGGAGATCGTTACCGAATTTGTTAAGACCTCTTACAGTTTATATGTAAAAGCCGCGCACATTTGTCAGGAAAGTGGGTCGCGCATTCCGATAGATGGTACGGTACCCCCATCGCTATCCGTCACGCGCCTGACACATGGACAGAAAGTTATTATGCGGCGTGGTATGCCTCAGCGATTCCTGTATATATGTACTATCATCTATCAGTCCTTATATTAACAGCCTATGTGCGTATTTTAATAAAAGTCCGATTTGTTTTTACATTTTTTCATGAAAGGCTTATGATATAAACTACTTGCTATAGAAAGCTTAGGGTCAACTCAGCGGGTGATGGAGAGAGCTATGCTCGGAGTTTACCTACGTGATCAAATCAGTGACGAAGAGATCCACAGTCATCGACATAGCTCAATGGGTTGCGAAGATGAAGTGGTTGCGATTTAAGAGAGTTTAGGGTCACACTGCGGGCAAGGCAGAGAGCTATGCTCGGAGTTTACCTACGTGATCAAATCAGTGACGAAGAGATCCACAGTCATCGACATAGCTCAATGGGTTGCGAAGATGAAGTGGTTGCGATTTAAGAGAGTTTAGGGTCACACTGCGGGCAAGGCAGAGAGCTATGCTCGGAGTTTACCTACGTGATCAAATCAGTGACGAAGAGATCCATAGTCATCGACATAGCTCAATGGGTTGCGAAGGTGAAGTGGTTGTTGACTGTTGTTTTAGAAAGTTCAGGTCATTCTGCGAGCGATGGAGAGAGCTATGCTCGGAGTTTTCCTACGTGATCAAATCAGTAATGAAAAGATCCGTATATGAACCAGACTATTTGATATAGCTCTACTAGTTGTGAATCAGAAGTGAATGCCACTGGAGGAGTCTCGGGGATTCTCAATGGGCGGTAAAAAGAGATCTATTTTCAGCACTGGCCGAAGAAGAAGACGAAGAAGAAGTTGTCAGAAACTAGTTTTCATGACGACACAACCAGTAATGTATGCACTGAAGTAATTAGTTGTACTGGTTTTGAAAACTGATCTTCCTAATGTCACATGAACATGGTGAACATTTTGTAAAATGTATAAAAAAAAGTTACAGAGCAAAAAAGATTTTATAAAAATTTTCTCACTTTTTTGATTATAACTTCTTTAATTTTTAATTTGGGGCAAAAAGTTTTTAACACATATTTGTAGACAAAAGAATTTGCTACAAATTATGTTTTCACGATTTTTTTGTAAGACGCATAGTTTCCGAGATATCGCGAAAAAAGTGTTTTCCAAGATGGCGGCCGGGGGACAAGGGTAGCGACCCCACAAACTTGAGGTTAAGCTTCTGTTGACCCCCCACACATATCCCAAAGATAAAATTGCGTCCTCTAATAAATGCAAAGCTCATGTAACATTTCAATGAACTACGTGGAGAAGTGGCAGTCCGATTAGACGTTATTCAATCATTGAAGCTCTTAGCCACGATTTGATTCTCATACAAAATATTAAATTGATTAATATTGAAGGAACTTACATAAAATCTATATTGTGACAAAAATATATAAAAACATTACATTTAACAATTTTAATTAGTGATCCACCTAGGTCCTGGACGCAGCCCAGGGGGGGGTCATGACCCCCATGACCCCCCCCCCCTGGATCCGCCCTTGGGCTCGTTGATATTGTAGTGTGAATAATCGAGCATTGCGTCATTACGTCATTCCCCCTACCAACATTTTATTATAAGAGAGAGGGCGCAAGCGGGTGTGACACATTCCAATCTGAGCTCTCGTCGAGGACGCTGCTCCTTTTGTACGGTGTGCCGTAGGTTGTGTTGTACGAAGTAGATCGTGTCGTGCGACATGTGTGTCGTGTGTAGTGCAGTACGAAGTAGGTCGTGCCGTGCGACGTGTGCCGTGTGTCGTGCAGTATAAAGTAGGTCGTGTCTTGCGACGTGTGTGTCGTGTAGATTAGATTAGATTGGTTGGTGATGGCTCGGTTAAAGGGGAGGTGGAGACCGACTAGGTAGGTAGGTTAGGGTCGTTAGTCAGTGTGTCAGTTAATGAGAAGGCTTCTCAATTAGGCCCGTACCCATATGACGCCCACAGCAAAGTATTTCGATCTACCCTCATAATGGATAATAATAATAATACTAGATAGCCTTCTGATGTCGTCTCTGGTCCATCCCTGGCGACAAATATATATCCTCCCTGGCACAGTGGCGAGCGCTGTGGTCTTATAAGTGGGAGGACCCAGGTACGATTCCCGGTAGGGCAATTTAGAATTGTATACTTAATTTCTAAATTGTCTCTAGTCTGGTCTGGTGGGAGGCTTCAGCCGTAGCTGCTTACCATCCTACCGGCAAAGCCGTACCGCCAAGCGATTTAGCGTTCCAGAACGATGCCGTGTAGAAACCGGTCAGGGGTATGGGTTTATTAATAAAAACTGCCAAAGGAGGTAGCCCGCTTCCATCTTAGATTGCAACGTCACTTACCATCAGGTGAGATTGCAGTCAAGGGCTAACTTGTAGTTGAATAACAAAAAAAAAAAATACTTCGATAAATTCCTAGCGCGCGATACCAAACTATTATTTTCTATCGCATGGCACTTTGCGGTTTTGTGTTCACTGCGGGTGACGCCATCAGCAGATCTTGTTCACTGACGACGACTAGCGCGAATTTTCCGACCTAGTGAGCACAGTAATTCTATAGTTAGCTATAAAACTATTGCCAATAAAAAATAAGTGAAGATTGAAAGTTAACCGACTTCATTCAACCACATTCCATATCTAAGAAATCGATGTTGATTTTAATGAAACTTGCACTATTCCTTAAGTTGAAGTAAATGTAAGCCAATAAAAAGAATGGTTACAATATACCTACATACATACCGTCGAATTGATAACCTCCGTTTTTGAAGTCAGTTAAAAATCTAACAGAAAATCATATCAAAGAGATAGTACCACATTAATGGGCAGAACGTTACTAATCCACACGACATTGCGAAATGTTTCAATAAATATTATAATATTAAGTCTCACTAAGTCACGAATAAATAGGTAGGTACATACTCGTAAGTATGAAGTAGGTACATACATACGAGCATAAGATCGGGAATTTGAGATAATTAGCTATGAATTATTTTGTGAAATAAAAATTATATAGGTACTAAGTAGTATTAACATTCTACACATTTGCAAAGTAAACACTAAGTGACAATTTAAATAAATATTAACATCTAAAATCTAAATTGTGCACGGAGTAGATACAACAAGTATATAAATTAAAAATTTAAAAAACCCCCGGCATTCGCCATTTTATGGCGGCGGCCATGTTGGATTTGCATAGAACTATTCTACTAGTCAAGCCCTTTCCTTTGATACCCATAATAAGGGAGTTGTGAAAAAGTATTTAATACGCCATTTTGTAGCGGCGGCCATCTTGGATCGATTTTCATCAAACATAGCTAACAACACTCTCGACTAATTCACCTTTCGAACAAAAAAAACCACATTCAAATCGGTTCATCCGTTTGAGCGCTACAGGGGAACAGACAGACACACACACACACACACACACACACACAGAGACACGTCAAACTTATAACACCCCGTCGTTTTTGCGTTTTTGCGTCGGGGGTTAAAAAGTGACTCCAGGAAAAATCCAACCGCAAAAATTAAAGTCAGAGTAACAGATGACTATATATGAAACATAATACACCTACCAGAGCATGTCAATTTGTTGCATTACAATTAACAGTAATATTATAATACGCCGTGACAAGGCACGTGAGGATTTGCCGCCGAATTTATACTCGCCAAACATCCCGCCATGATGGACGGCGCCATTTTGAATGTTACTTTTGTAAATAGCACGGACGTTCGCCTGACACTTTTTATCCTCTATGGGTCAAGCTTTATGTGGATTTATTGCAACGACAAAAAGGTTTTATTTACATCGCCATATTTCCTACTTAGCTTATTGCATGTCTCTTTTTTGGATGATAAATCGTGGGTGTATATTTTAATTATAAGTTGCTTGCTAAAGGCGCGCGCATATTACAGCCGCGTCGGGTCACATAGCATTTTCCCGCATCAAAGCAAATAACTAATAATATATAAAAACTAGCTGATGCCCACGAATTCAGGTTTTATGAAAATCCCGTGGGAACGCTTTGATTTTAATAACAAGTATAAATTTAAAATTTAAAAAACCCCCGACATTCGCCATTTTGTGACAGCGGCCATCTTGGATATGCAATAGTGCTATTCTACTAGTCAAGCCCTTTCATTTGATACCCATATTAAGGGAGTTGTGAAAAAATATGTAATCCACCATTTTGTAGCGGCGGCCATCTTAGACCGATTTTCATCAAACATAGCTAACAACACTCTTGACTAATTCACCTTTCAAACAAAAAAAAACCGCATTCAAATCGGTCCATTCGTTTGAGCGCCACAGGGGAACAGACACACACACACACGCACGCACGCACGCACGCACGCACGCACGCACGCACGCACGCACGCACGCACGCACGCACGCACGCACGCACGCACGCACGCACGCACGCACGCACGCACGCACGCACGCACGCACGCACGCACGCACACACACACACACACACACACACACACACACACGTTAAAATTAGAACACCCCGTCGTTTTTGCGTCGGGGGTTAAAAAGTAGCCTATGTCCTTCCAGCCCCGGATCTTCAGTTTTTTCGAGGCGGGGCAAAAACTGAAAAATGCCGCCCCCACCAATATTTTAGTTGCCCCCCCCCCCCCCCCCGAGATTATTTTAATTTAAAAATAAACCCTCCCTCCTCAACCTTTAAACATTTTTGCCTATAAAATTCTACCTGTAAAATGAGTATTTTCCCCAATATCGGAGTTTGAAATTGACCAAACCTTAAAATTTAACTTTTTTGGAAATAATTGTCAACTTTTGAAGAGCTGTACCTATCTCAGTAAATATTGAATTTTCAGAGCTGTAGTAGACTTAAATTGTAGCAATTTTTATATTACTTTAAAAAAGTATAAACATTTTTTTAAAAACGCATAGTTTAGGTTTATATTGAAAAATCCAAAAAAAGTGCAAAAATTTCGCGGTTTTTCGAGTGCTGCAAAGTTAGCACAGGTCTTTCGAAGCTACAAAATCAGATTAAGACTACTGGTAGTAGTCCTAACATCATATTTAAAAAATCAGAACTTGCCGTTTGATTGCGATTTTAATGTAAGATTTGACTGGCGTAGTAGATTCGCCGTGATTCGTGGCCAAGATTATAGACAGACAGACAAAAATGAAAAAAATACAGTTTTGGGTTCCGTATCGATTATACAGTGCCATCCAAAAGAATTTTCAAAATATTTTCAATGTACTTAATACAAAATATGACCTATAACAGTTTGAAATATGTACCAATACAGTGGAGTATTAGATGTCGACAGCGCTCTAGGCAGCACCTCATCGGCGCCCCTGATTGGGCTAACTGAACTAACGGCTAGTTCTGATTTTTTAATATGTTGTTAGGACCAATAAAAGTCGTGTAGATATAGGTAGGTACTAATCCAAGTTTGCAGCTTCGAAAGACCTGTGCTTTTGCAGCACCTGCTTACTTAATTTTGGCGCCCCTTGTTATCCCGCGCCCCTAGGCGCGTGCCTTAGTTTGCCTAGTTTGCCTTAAGGATAATCCGCCATTGACCTATAGATTATTTTACTTATTGAACACGCAGTAGCGTGTTCAATCATCGCAAAGTTGCGATAATGCTGTACTCAGCATTTGGAATTTGCCGCCCCCTGAATCTGCCGCCCGGGGCATGGGCCCCGGCCTGCCCCCCCCCCTAGATCCGGACCTGTGTCCTTCTCCGAGGTCTAATCTAGCTCTGTATTCATCAAAATCAGTTTAGTGGTGTAGGCGTGAAAGCATAACACACAAACATATTTACTTTCGCTTTTATAATAGTAGTTTAGATTAAAAGCGAAAGTAAATTTGTTTGTTTGTTTGTAAATTTGTTTGTTTGTTGAAAGTAAAGTTGTTTAGTATAGATTAAAAGCGAACGAAGTCATGGGTATCACTCGGTACCAGCTAGCATATGCACAGTAATTTTTCTAGCACATCTTATGTGGAAGGCTCTGGTAGCGTACCGCATTATTGTATATAAAAAAAACTCCTACTGCAACTAAATCCTGAAATAGGAGATAACCCTCAGCAATGATAGAACGAATACGATTAGAGAGTAATGTTTCTGAAAATGATTCATTTAAAGAGGAGGCTGGTGAGAGAAATGGCTGATGTCCCTGTAGAGAGTAACTATCAGTAGATACCTACCTACCATTACACGGTACTCATGTGTATTTTGTAAAAACTAACCAAAATTTTGGTTCCGTTATGGAGCACTGTATGTTCGAAGAATTTCAGGCACCCGTATAACGCAACCACTTAGCGCAGACAGACCGACATTTTCGTCATCGGAGAGTTGTTCTTTATCCCGCGAACTCAGAACCAGCCATTACGGAGATCGTTACCGAATCTGTTAAGACCTCTTACAGTTTATATGTAAAAGCCGCGCACATTTGTCAGGAAAGTGGGTCGCGCATTCGGATAGATGGCACCCCCATCGCAATCCGTCACGCGCCTGACACACGGACAGAAAGTTATTATGCTGCCATCGCGGTCTGGTATGCCTCAGCGATTCGTATACATGTACTATCGGGTATCAATGCTTATATTAACAACCTATGTGTTTAGTAAAAGTCAGATTTGTTCTTACATTTTTTCATGAAAAGCAACAAGTACTTGCCAAAGGAAGCTCAGAATCAATTCAACGGGCAATGGAGATGGGCTATACTTGGATTTTCCCTAGATAGTCAAATCAGTAATGAGGAGATTCTTAGAAGAACCAGAGTCTCGACATAGCTCAACGGGTTGCGAAGCTGAAGTGATTGCTATTGCTATTCATAGAAAGTTCAGGGTCACACTGCGGTCGAGGCAGAGAGCTATGTTCGGAGTTTACAGTCATCGACATAGCTCAACGGGTTGCGAAGCTGAAGTGATTGCTATTGCTATTCATAGAAAGTTCAGGGTCACACTGCGGTCGAGGCAGAGAGCTATGTTCGGAGTTTACAGTCATCGACATAGCTCAACGGGTTGCGAAGCTGAAGTGATTGCTATTGCTATTCATAGAAAGTTCAGGGTCACACTGCGGTCGAGGCAGAGAGCTATGTTCGGAGTTTACAGTCATCGACATAGCTCAACGGGTTGCGAAGCTGAAGTGATTGCTATTGCTATTCATAGAAAGTTCAGGGTCACACTGCGGTCGAGGCAGAGAGCTATGTTCGGAGTTTACAGTCATCGACATAGCTCAACGGGTTGCGAAGCTGAAGTGATTGCTATTGCTATTCATAGAAAGTTCAGGGTCACACTGCGGTCGAGGCAGAGAGCTATGTTCGGAGTTTACAGTCATCGACATAGCTCAACGGGTTGCGAAGCTGAAGTGATTGCTATTGCTATTCATAGAAAGTTCAGGGTCACACTGCGGTCGAGGCAGAGAGCTATGTTCGGAGTTTACAGTCATCGACATAGCTCAACGGGTTGCGAAGCTGAAGTGATTGCTATTGCTATTCATAGAAAGTTCAGGGTCACACTGCGGTCGAGGCAGAGAGCTATGTTCGGAGTTTACAGTCATCGACATAGCTCAACGGGTTGCGAAGCTGAAGTGATTGCTATTGCTATTCATAGAAAGTTCAGGGTCACACTGCGGTCGAGGCAGAGAGCTATGTTCGGAGTTTACAGTCATCGACATAGCTCAACGGGTTGCGAAGCTGAAGTGATTGCTATTGCTATTCATAGAAAGTTCAGGGTCACACTGCGGTCGAGGCAGAGAGCTATGTTCGGAGTTTACAGTCATCGACATAGCTCAACGGGTTGCGAAGCTGAAGTGATTGCTATTGCTATTCATAGAAAGTTCAGGGTCACACTGCGGTCGAGGCAGAGAGCTATGTTCGGAGTTTACAGTCATCGACATAGCTCAACGGGTTGCGAAGCTGAAGTGATTGCTATTGCTATTCATAGAAAGTTCAGGGTCACACTGCGGTCGAGGCAGAGAGCTATGTTCGGAGTTTACAGTCATCGACATAGCTCAACGGGTTGCGAAGCTGAAGTGATTGCTATTGCTATTCATAGAAAGTTCAGGGTCACACTGCGGTCGAGGCAGAGAGCTATGTTCGGAGTTTACAGTCATCGACATAGCTAAATGAGTTGCGAAGATGAAGTGGTTGTTATTTAAGAACGTTCAGGGTCATTCTGCGAGCGATGGAGAGAGCTATGCTCGAAGTTTTCCTATGTAATCAAATCAGTAATGAGGAGATCCATAGAAGAGCCACAGTCATCGACATAGCTCAATGAGTTGCGAAGATGAAGTGGTTGTTATTTAAGAACGTTCAGGGTCATTCTGCGAGCGATGGAGAGAGCTATGCTCGGAGTTTTCCTACGTGATCAAATCAGTAATGAGGAGATCCATAGAAGAGCCACAGTCATGGACATAGCTCAACGGGTTGCGAAGCTGAAGTGATTGCTATTGCTATTCATAGAAAGTTCAGGGTCACACTGCGGTCGAGGCAGAGAGCTATGTTCGGAGTTTACAGTCATCGACATAGCTCAACGGGTTGCGAAGCTGAAGTGATTGCTATTGCTATTCATAGAAAGTTCAGGGTCACACTGCGGTCGAGGCAGAGAGCTATGTTCGGAGTTTACAGTCATCGACATAGCTCAACGGGTTGCGAAGCTGAAGTGATTGCTATTGCTATTCATAGAAAGTTCAGGGTCACACTGCGGTCGAGGCAGAGAGCTATGTTCGGAGTTTACAGTCATCGACATAGCTCAACGGGTTGCGAAGCTGAAGTGATTGCTATTGCTATTCATAGAAAGTTCAGGGTCACACTGCGGTCGAGGCAGAGAGCTATGTTCGGAGTTTACAGTCATCGACATAGCTCAACGGGTTGCGAAGCTGAAGTGATTGCTATTGCTATTCATAGAAAGTTCAGGGTCACACTGCGGTCGAGGCAGAGAGCTATGTTCGGAGTTTACAGTCATCGACATAGCTCAACGGGTTGCGAAGCTGAAGTGATTGCTATTGCTATTCATAGAAAGTTCAGGGTCACACTGCGGTCGAGGCAGAGAGCTATGTTCGGAGTTTACAGTCATCGACATAGCTCAACGGGTTGCGAAGCTGAAGTGATTGCTATTGCTATTCATAGAAAGTTCAGGGTCACACTGCGGTCGAGGCAGAGAGCTATGTTCGGAGTTTACAGTCATCGACATAGCTCAACGGGTTGCGAAGCTGAAGTGATTGCTATTGCTATTCATAGAAAGTTCAGGGTCACACTGCGGTCGAGGCAGAGAGCTATGTTCGGAGTTTACAGTCATCGACATAGCTAAATGAGTTGCGAAGATGAAGTGGTTGTTATTTAAGAACGTTCAGGGTCATTCTGCGAGCGATGGAGAGAGCTATGCTCGAAGTTTTCCTATGTAATCAAATCAGTAATGAGGAGATCCATAGAAGAGCCACAGTCATCGACATAGCTCAATGAGTTGCGAAGATGAAGTGGTTGTTATTTAAGAACGTTCAGGGTCATTCTGCGAGCGATGGAGAGAGCTATGCTCGGAGTTTTCCTACGTGATCAAATCAGTAATGAGGAGATCCATAGAAGAGCCACAGTCATGGACATAGCTCAACGGGTTGCGAAGCTGAAGTGATTGCTATTGCTATTCATAGAAAGTTCAGGGTCACACTGCGGTCGAGGCAGAGAGCTATGTTCGGAGTTTACAGTCATCGACATAGCTCAACGGGTTGCGAAGCTGAAGTGATTGCTATTGCTATTCATAGAAAGTTCAGGGTCACACTGCGGTCGAGGCAGAGAGCTATGTTCGGAGTTTACAGTCATCGACATAGCTCAACGGGTTGCGAAGCTGAAGTGATTGCTATTGCTATTCATAGAAAGTTCAGGGTCACACTGCGGTCGAGGCAGAGAGCTATGTTCGGAGTTTACAGTCATCGACATAGCTCAACGGGTTGCGAAGCTGAAGTGATTGCTATTGCTATTCATAGAAAGTTCAGGGTCACACTGCGGTCGAGGCAGAGAGCTATGTTCGGAGTTTACAGTCATCGACATAGCTCAACGGGTTGCGAAGCTGAAGTGATTGCTATTGCTATTCATAGAAAGTTCAGGGTCACACTGCGGTCGAGGCAGAGAGCTATGTTCGGAGTTTACAGTCATCGACATAGCTCAACGGGTTGCGAAGCTGAAGTGATTGCTATTGCTATTCATAGAAAGTTCAGGGTCACACTGCGGTCGAGGCAGAGAGCTATGTTCGGAGTTTACAGTCATCGACATAGCTCAACGGGTTGCGAAGCTGAAGTGATTGCTATTGCTATTCATAGAAAGTTCAGGGTCACACTGCGGTCGAGGCAGAGAGCTATGTTCGGAGTTTACAGTCATCGACATAGCTCAACGGGTTGCGAAGCTGAAGTGATTGCTATTGCTATTCATAGAAAGTTCAGGGTCACACTGCGGTCGAGGCAGAGAGCTATGTTCGGAGTTTACAGTCATCGACATAGCTCAACGGGTTGCGAAGCTGAAGTGATTGCTATTGCTATTCATAGAAAGTTCAGGGTCACACTGCGGTCGAGGCAGAGAGCTATGTTCGGAGTTTACAGTCATCGACATAGCTCAACGGGTTGCGAAGCTGAAGTGATTGCTATTGCTATTCATAGAAAGTTCAGGGTCACACTGCGGTCGAGGCAGAGAGCTATGTTCGGAGTTTACAGTCATCGACATAGCTAAATGAGTTGCGAAGATGAAGTGGTTGTTATTTAAGAACGTTCAGGGTCATTCTGCGAGCGATGGAGAGAGCTATGCTCGGAGTTTTCCTACGTGATCAAATCAGTAATGAGGAGATCCATAGAAGAGCCACAGTCATGGACATAGCTCAACGGGTTGCGAAGCTGAAGTGATTGCTATTGCTATTCATAGAAAGTTCAGGGTCACACTGCGGTCGAGGCAGAGAGCTATGTTCGGAGTTTACAGTCATCGACATAGCTCAACGGGTTGCGAAGCTGAAGTGATTGCTATTGCTATTCATAGAAAGTTCAGGGTCACACTGCGGTCGAGGCAGAGAGCTATGTTCGGAGTTTACAGTCATCGACATAGCTCAACGGGTTGCGAAGCTGAAGTGATTGCTATTGCTATTCATAGAAAGTTCAGGGTCACACTGCGGTCGAGGCAGAGAGCTATGTTCGGAGTTTACAGTCATCGACATAGCTCAACGGGTTGCGAAGCTGAAGTGATTGCTATTGCTATTCATAGAAAGTTCAGGGTCACACTGCGGTCGAGGCAGAGAGCTATGTTCGGAGTTTACAGTCATCGACATAGCTCAACGGGTTGCGAAGCTGAAGTGATTGCTATTGCTATTCATAGAAAGTTCAGGGTCACACTGCGGTCGAGGCAGAGAGCTATGTTCGGAGTTTACAGTCATGGACATAGCTCAACGGGTTGCGAAGCTGAAGTGATTGCTATTGCTATTCATAGAAAGTTCAGGGTCACACTGCGGTCGAGGCAGAGAGCTATGTTCGGAGTTTACAGTCATCGACATAGCTCAACGGGTTGCGAAGCTGAAGTGATTGCTATTGCTATTCATAGAAAGTTCAGGGTCACACTGCGGTCGAGGCAGAGAGCTATGTTCGGAGTTTACAGTCATCGACATAGCTCAACGGGTTGCGAAGCTGAAGTGATTGCTATTGCTATTCATAGAAAGTTCAGGGTCACACTGCGGTCGAGGCAGAGAGCTATGTTCGGAGTTTACAGTCATCGACATAGCTCAACGGGTTGCGAAGCTGAAGTGATTGCTATTGCTATTCATAGAAAGTTCAGGGTCACACTGCGGTCGAGGCAGAGAGCTATGTTCGGAGTTTACAGTCATCGACATAGCTCAACGGGTTGCGAAGCTGAAGTGATTGCTATTGCTATTCATAGAAAGTTCAGGGTCACACTGCGGTCGAGGCAGAGAGCTATGTTCGGAGTTTACAGTCATCGACATAGCTCAACGGGTTGCGAAGCTGAAGTGATTGCTATTGCTATTCATAGAAAGTTCAGGGTCACACTGCGGTCGAGGCAGAGAGCTATGTTCGGAGTTTACAGTCATCGACATAGCTCAACGGGTTGCGAAGCTGAAGTGATTGCTATTGCTATTCATAGAAAGTTCAGGGTCACACTGCGGTCGAGGCAGAGAGCTATGTTCGGAGTTTACAGTCATCGACATAGCTCAACGGGTTGCGAAGCTGAAGTGATTGCTATTGCTATTCATAGAAAGTTCAGGGTCACACTGCGGTCGAGGCAGAGAGCTATGTTCGGAGTTTACAGTCATCGACATAGCTCAACGGGTTGCGAAGCTGAAGTGATTGCTATTGCTATTCATAGAAAGTTCAGGGTCACACTGCGGTCGAGGCAGAGAGCTATGTTCGGAGTTTACAGTCATCGACATAGCTCAACGGGTTGCGAAGCTGAAGTGATTGCTATTGCTATTCATAGAAAGTTCAGGGTCACACTGCAGGCGATGGAGAGAGCTATGCTCGGAGTTTTCCTACGTGATCAAATCAGTAATGAGGAGATCCATAGATGAACCAGTCATTGACAGTCATAGGCGATAAAAGGAGGTCTATTTTCAGCATTGAAGACTAAGAAGAACTTTTCAGAACTAGTTTTTATAACGATACAACAAGCAATGTATGCACTGAAGCAATTAATTGTACCGGTTTTGAAAACTGATTTTCCTAATCCTACATGATAATTGGCTATCTCTTTGATGGTCTTATGGTATTCATTAACATTCATAGTCATCATGATCAACCCATTACCGGCTCACTACAGAGCACGGGTCTCCTCTCAGAGTGAGAAGGGTTTTGGCCATAGTCTACCACGCTGGCCAAGCGGATTGGCAGACTTCACACACCTTTGAGAACGTTATGGAGAACTCTCAGGCATGCAGGTTTCCTCACGATGTTTTCCTTCACCGTTAAAGCAAGTGATATTTAAATACTTAAAACGCACATAACTCCGGAAAGTTAGAGGTGCGTGCCCGGGATCGAACCCACGACCTCCGATTAGAAGTCGGTTGTCCTAACCACTAGGCTATCACAGCTTCATTTCAAGCAACATTCATAGTAATTGTAATTAAATATTCTCCTCTCCATACTTATACTCTTTTTAACTATCCCTTTTAACTTTCACAAATGTATATAGGTATATAAGGCTTGTTGAAGTTGTAGAAAACAACCAATAGAATGGCTGCAATCTGCAAATGATGATCAATCACCGGCGACGGCAGGCAAAAGTGATAACGATCGGGAGCAACATGTGGATATTGCCAGGTGGAGTCACAAAACACCGGGCCACTATTTGTAATAGTAGGGGAGACCAAGAAGGGATTTTTAGATTTAATCGAGTGCGTCAGATTAACATAAGATCATCTTGCATCCTACTGCGTATCCTCTACCATATATAAGCCACGCGAAAAAAAAAAACGATGGTCAGAAATACTCAGAAACGTCAGAATAAGGTATGCTGGGCTAATTACGAGCTAAAAAAAAGTATATTTAGAAAATTAGACTATTTGAACGTAACGTACGAAGCGTTACAAAGCTACAAAAAAAAAAACATTAGGTATCTTGACATTCTCGAATCTCGAGAGCGGTTGAATTTTTTCCTATATTGAAGGAAATGATAATCAACCGATTTCCACAAACGAAGTAAAAAAAATCGTCTATGAAGATAAGAGCGTGCAGTTAGACGCTTTTCCCACAACTGAAAGGGGAAACATTATATAACCTACAATTAATCTACAAAATGTAATAGGTCTCGACGACGCTTGAGTAAATCCACATTCAGCATCATCGGCTCCCCTACCATAACTCCCCCTGCATCGCGTCTCTTTCTCCCCTTTTTTCCGGTGACTAATGTTTGCGGGCGCGCGACACGGCCGCGGCGTCGCGTGTGATTTTCCGTTGTTGGAGACCGGTGATTGGTAGTTACGGATGGCGAAACTTTTCTCTTGAATTGTAACAAACTTTATCTAAACTTTCGCCTGGCTTAAGGGCGATTGCAATTTTTGTATAGAAATGAAATCGTAACGTTTATTAAGCCGCGGGCAGAAGCTAGTTTACCATAATCAATTACTGGATGGATGTATGGTTTTAAATTAGATTCATTATTCTTAAATAGATTGTTATAGTACTTATTTAGAATAGCTTCCTAGTTTGTTTATAATGTATGTAGATATGGCTCAGAAAACCACTTTGTCCAATAGCGGTACGCCTACAGATAGTTACTTTCGCAATATTTTAATTTAAATGTCAAAAAAGACGGGCGATATCCCCTCATGTAAGAATATTTCCCGCGATAAGCCACCGCGCGATGACGGCCCGGGCTTTGCGGTAATCCCGCCACAATCCCGGGCGTCCCGGGGAATTTGGACGGGATAAGGCCCTCGCACCTTGGGCGGTAATTTATATTATACCTACCTGCGGTGCCCACGTGCTGAATACCTAATTGGTACTGTGATTGGTATCTTAAAGGGCAATGTGTGATATTTAAGTAAAGGTCAAACCGTGTCAGGGTCAAACATCAAAGTTTCCTTCCAACTTGGTAACTTAACGTTAGGAATTAGGTACCAGGGTAACTTAAACACAAACACAATGCATGCAAGTCTGTGACAATTTGGAATCTTTCTTCTTCCGGTAGGTACTTTCTTTCAAAGAAATTTTAATCATTTTAGTTCCTGCTTGAAATAAGTTCGTTCAAATCTTATCCATTGCCGCAAATTTTATTTGGAACAAATTATTACTAATGTAAATAAAAATATATCAAGCAATGTACAAGGGTAGGTTAGGAGGTTACCTAAGAGATTGCAGGTTGGTCAACTTCTTTAAAAACCAAAATAAATATTTATCTTAAATTAAAAAAAAAAGACAGTCACTCGAAAGAGAAGCTAGCAAAGAAGAGATGGTGTAATGCGTAAAACTATTCCACCATAAATAAATACCAGGAAAACATACTCATTAGAAAACGTATCTCTGCATTTTCCCCACGACAAGTTGACAAGTCTGCGCGGGTATTAGGGAGTTGGTATTGCGACAATTTTTAAGGCTTTCCTCCCTTATTCCCGACACGCGCCTTTCACGACGCAAACTTAGTATTCATTTGCCGTTGCGACATCAGCAGCGTCATAAATTCAGATTACTGAGGCCATTATATACGGGACGGTATCAGAATGACGTACATTCTACTACTAGACTCGATTATTGCATTTGTCTACATCAAGGTTACTCCGTGACTTGGAGAGCGGGTTAAGCTATCGGTCCCTGTTATTATTATTTACCACCACCACTACCACTATAACCTTTTTACATCCCACCGCTGAGCACAGGCTTCCTCTTTCATAGGAGAGAGGGATTTAGGGCTTAGACCCACCACGCTGCTCCAATGCAGGTTAGCGGACTTTAACGACTATTGTCACATGATAGTGATAATAACCGGGACCGACTGCTTAACGTGCTCTCCGAGGCACCAAAAATACCGCCAGCTTTCAACTCCGGGCTGGCACTAAGAATTTCTTGACAGAAAAACCCAATGCCTAACAATTTGTTGCCTGACCCGGGAATCGAACTCGGGTCCTCGTGATCTGCAGTCGAATATGCCAACCACTAGACGAACGAGGCAGTTATGAATTATGATTAACATGTGATATAATAATCGTTAAAACCTCGAAAACTTGTACTCAGATAAGCCTAGCCATTTTAATATTGGTAAATTTTCTAATTTAAATCTAACGAACACTAATATTAAGTGTTATAGCTAGTTTTAACTGTACTTTGCGTGATTCTGTTTGGATGCTCGAGCAGCTACGACTTACGAGAGTCGCGTTTGATACCTAAGTTAGCTTAAGCTGCTGAAAAGCAGTCATAGATTGCCGATGCCCTCACACCAAGCTGTAAAATCAACCATAGACAATATCGCCAATATTGTCTGGAAACCGATCGATTTATCAAACAAGTATAAATTAAGAATTTAAAAAACCCCCGATATTCGCCATTTTATGGCGGTGGCCACCTTGGATTTGCATAGTGCTATTCCACTAGTCAAGCCCTTTCATTTGATACCCATATTAAGGGAGTTGTGAAAAAATATATAATCCACCATTTTGTAGCAGCGGCCATCTTGGATCGATTTTCATCAAACATAGCTAACAACACTCTCGACTAATTCACCTTTCAAACAAAAAAAAACTGCATTCAAATCGGTTCACCCGTTTGAGCGCTACAGGGGAACAGACAGACACACACAGACACGTCAAACTTATAACACCCCGTCGTTTTTGCCACGGGGGTTAAAAATTCAGATCAGAATTTCAACTGAAAAACATCTAGATGATCTTTTGGTCTATAAAACGCAGCTTATACCACTAAATCCCGAATTGTAATCATTCTCTAACAACCGTGCACTCCGTCTAACCCCAGCCGGTCCGTTAGTCACTAACGATTCGGTTAAACTTATCACCTACCGACTTAATTTATCAGCTGCCAGGAATTTTAACCCCTACCGCGTTTGTTTTAGAGCGGAAAGTTTCCTGAGAGAATTGCACGCTTCGAATTTCTAGTGGCAGGGCCAGGGAACTTGCGTTTTTTATACTCTTTAAGAAGATTTTTGCCTCTTACGCACTCTTTTCTCTTCTCAACGGTAATAAATGTAAAGATACAATTTTAGGGCTCCGTCGCGGTCACCGTCGTCAGTAACCGGTAGACGTCCACTGCTGGACATAAGTCTCTTGTAGAGAATTCCACACGCCGCGGTCTTGTGCCGCTTGCGTCCGGTGGCTCCCTGCGACTCTTCTGATGTCATCGGTCTACCTAGTGGGGGTCTGCCAACACTGCACTTTCCGGTGCGAGGTCGCCATTCTAGCACCTTGGGACCCCAACGTCTATCGGTTCTTCCAACTATGTGTCCCGCCTATTGCCACTTCAGTTTTGTTTTCAGTTTATATTCAAAGCGCCGCACTGAAGGTACTGGAAACTAAATTTGACATTTCCCAGTACAATTTATCACAGTTTATACATTAGCTCTGGGTACCTCATCAGCACTAAAATGGCCATAATCAAATTGCATCCGTCAAGTTCAGCGTACTCTTATTACCTACAAGTATAAATTAAAAATGAAAAAAAGACCCGACATTCGCCATTTTGTGTTGGCGGCCATCTTGGATTTACATAGTGCTATTCTATTAGTCAAGCCCTTTCATTTGATAATCATATTGACGGAGCTGTGAAAAAATATGTAATCCACCAATTTATGGCAGCGGCCATCTTGGATCAATTTTCATCAAACATAGTTAAGAACACTCCCGACTAATTCACCTTTCAAACAAACAGAAAAAAACCGCATTAAATCGGCTCACCAGTTCAAGCGCTACGGTGGAACAGACACACACACAGACACACACAAACACATACACCCCATTGTTTTTGAGTCGGGGGCTATAAACAGCTGTTATAATCTCATAGTTCCCGCTCTACGCATGGCCCCAGATGGGGCTCAACAGAAACTCGCGGCCAATTAAAAGTTTTTAACAATTAACCGGTAGCAGTGACGCTTTGTTCGCGGCTGCCCCCCCCCCCTGCCCCCGCTGTCCGCTCCGCGCTCTATTTCCTATATGTACTTACAAATCTGCTCTGCGATGCACTTTTCAATAAAGCGAACTGCAACTAACTTAACTGTTACCTACATTGTGATTTTATTTTATTTTAAAATTCTAACATGCTAGCCCAGTGCCGGATTAACTACGTAGCAAGAGAAGCAATTGCTACGGGCCCCGCGCGAAAGGAGGCCCCCCATATTTAAACCCACTTACTTATGTGGTGTATTTAATTTATTTCATGATACAAAAACGTGAAACGTTACATCTTTTGCTACTAAGACAATCCACGTCAGACAATCGGTAACCGACTATTTTCTTGAAAGAATTTGCTACGGGCCCCGCGCTTGCTTAATCCGACACTGTGCTAACCAATAAGTGTAGTTAGGCCAATTCATTTTTAAGAATCATTGGGCAAATTGTTGAAGTCTGATAGCTGCATTATTAGTATGTAGGTAGATAATATGTTAAAGCCTATGGTTAAAGCTAAGTTTAAATGGGGTGAAATAGTTTATTGTTCTAGCTGTTCTGGACTATAGCTTCGTGATATGATAAGCAGTTAGCACCCCTATTTTATTTTTCCCTATTTCCTAAAAAAGGTTTAGAAGGTTCGCATTTTTTGTCTCATATTCGATCTTGCATCGATGTAGCACCAAATTAGAATTAAATATTCATTTATGTTTTAGGTAGTCCTATCTTTAATTATTTAATGACTATGAGAACCCCACATTAGAACCCTAAAATGAAACACCTGTTTAATCAAGAGCATTCAAAGTAAAGAAGTAATCACCAGGAATTCATAAACAAAAATAGAATCGTACGATGCTTATTGTACGGTCAAAGGTTTCTTAGGTACGTTTTGGCCGAATGAATACTAAGTTTCCCTCATAAATGGCGCGTCGGGAGTAAGATGAAGGAGAGCGATAAAAATTGTCGTCTACATTTGTCGGCATTCTCGCGACGGCCGTGCGATTTAGATAAGGGAAATGAATTGGCGAAGCTATCTTTGTCTTTTGTAAGTTATATTCGTTTACACTAAATTGATTTTAATCCGATACGGTGCTTTGTAGACAATAATAATATAAATGTTTCCATTTTCTGTTACCCTGGTATACTTCTATCGCAATATCGATAATTCATGTTTTGCGCATTTTATACATATGGGCGCTATAGAAAATAACGCATCCTGAACCAGAATCAGCCATTTTGGAGATCGACCTTCAACTTTAGGTTACCTTTGTTATGTCCTCTTATGTACCTATGGATTATTCTGCGATAAATCTTATTGAACAAATACTTACAAACATAATAACCAACAAACAAACATACTGTTACGAATGAACCTTATTTCTAGAGCAATAAGGTTCATAATTGCTCGTCACCTAATAAATACCTAATCACCCATCGATGTAAACAAACAACAACTAGACCTTTCCCGAATAAACATCAATAGGGGTGGAACTTTCTAGAAAACACTTAGTCACGCGGTAACGGGTATATAAAGGGACCGGCGAGCTGACGCGGGCAGTTCAGTTCTGAGAGCCGAGCGATATACAAGTGAAGGAAGCGATCGGAAGCGAAGAGGATTGGAAGCGAACAAACGTGAAGAGGAAGTCTACAAGAAGATCAGGAGTACCAAGTGGAATACGGAAGTGCAGAATAAAGTCTGATCAAGGGTCACCAGGTGTTTTATTCCAAATCTTCGAACCCCAGCACGTAACAATTGGTGTCAGAAGTGGGATTTGGAAGCTATGCCATTGACTCCGAGAGACGACTTCGGCAGCGAGGGTGTCAAGACCAGGGCCCAGCGTGCAGCGGAATCCAGCCGAGCACCTGTGGAGGAGCACCTGGAGGAACCAGCACCTGGTGGGTCCCCCCAGCTGGCCCCGCCCACTGGCCACACCCACCAGGCCACGCCCCTTGAGACCACGCCCACCCAATCGGAGGCCCCGCCCACTGGCCACGCCCACCAGACCACGCCCCTTGAGGCCACGCCCACTCAGCCGGAGGCCCCGCCCACTGGCCACACCCACCTGGCCACGCCCACTGAGCAAGCCACGCCCACCGTTGACTTGTCGGGTTTGATGCGGATAATGCAACAACAGTTTGCAGCGATACAGGAAAATCAAGATTGCAAATTTGCAGCGATACAGGAAAATCAAGAAGGGGTGCAGCGAAATGTTTTGTCGGCCGTTCACGAAGTTGGCGGCATGGTGGCTAAATTGCGAAAAGAGTTGGACCTCATGGACGAGCGAGTCACCTGCCTAGGAACGGACATAGATGGTGTGAAGACTGGCCTCACCGAGTTACAGAAAAAGGTGATACGTCTTGAAACGACAAGGCTAACGTCAAGTGGAGCGATGGGCGCAGTTCAGGGACCTAATGTTAAGGTACCCCCATACGACGGTAGCACCTCCTGGCCCGCGTACCGGCAACAGTTTCAGACTGTTGCTACTGCCAACGGATGGACGGACGAACAGTGCTTGACTGCCCTCACTGTCGCATTGAGAGGGCAGGCTCTAACTGTTCTGGAGGCCTTTCCTACTTCAGGCTGTGGGTACAAGGAACTGTTGGATGCACTCGAATCCAGGTATGGGGAGCGACATCTGGAGCATGTGTTCCGCGCCCAGCTGCGCGATAGAGTCCAGCGATCTGGAGAGGGTCTCCAGCAATGGGCGTTGGAAATAGATAAGCTTGTGCGGAAAGCTTATCCATCGGTCGACGATAAAATGGTAACTGCAAACACCGTGCAAGCTTTTGTCGACGGAATTAAAGACCTGGAGGTAAGAGCTGCCGTGAGGCTTCGTCACCATGCCTCATTAAAAGAAGCATTGGCGCATGCCTTAGAGGTCGAAGCAGTTCGACACGACATTCGGCAGACTCACAGACTACGTGAAGTTGTCGAGGAGGTGAAAGAGGTTAAGACCTCATTCAGGAAGAACTTTGGCGCTGTGTGCTATAGATGCGGTGAGAAAGGGCATTTGCAGCTGAATTGCCCACAGAAAGAGTCGCAGATGTCCCGACTAACGAAGATAGAGGAACGGTTGGAGGAGCTTGCGAAGAGAGGTGAGGATGCAAGGTCTCCTCAAAATCAGGGAAACTAGTAACAGCCAGGACTAAGGGGCGAGTACTGGCTGGCACGGAGGGAGCCCCAGCAACGGTTATCTCACAAGTATGCGATGGGAACAATTTAGCAATACCAGGCACCATAAACGGGATCGATTGCAGGATGACATTGGACACTGGGGCCTCCAGGACAATAGTCCGGCCGGACCTATTGAAATCTGTGTCGAGGTACAGCAAGCAAATCAACTGTCGACTTCTTTCAGCCTCCGGTCAGCCAATACCCGTCCTGGGGGAAATGACTGTTACAATGTACTTAGGGGAGACATCTTATACGCACAACGTGATTGTGGCTGAAATTATGGATGACTGTATCTTTGGTCTAGATTTTATGAGGACACACGACTGCAGAATTGATGTTGCTGACGGAGTATTTAAGTGTGGTACGGAAGAAATCTTCATTCTCGGAGGTGCTAATGGGAAAGTGACATGCCTTAAGGAAATCGTCATCCCTGGACGTGCAGAGGCTCACGTGATGGTAAAGCTGCCATGTACTAATAACACCAAGGAAGGCAGATGTGTGCTGATTGAGGACATTTCCCAGAAGACAGCCTCTCGAAGATTCATGACAGCAAGAACTCTCGTCAATGGTAGTACTAAAGCTGTAGTAAAAGTTCTAAATTTGGATGATCGCGAGATTTACTTCAATAAGGGGGACATCGTCGGAAAGTGCGAGGAAGTTGTGTGGCTGAAGAAATGCACTTCAATGCCAAGCACGGATAAATCAGGTTCTTGGAAGGATCCTACAGTCTATGAGCTTCTTAAAGACTGCAAAAGCAACCTGACTTATTCACAAAGCATCAAGGCAAAGAAGTTTCTATTACGCTACGCGGACATCTTTTCTAGTCAAGAAGGAAACCCAGGGAGAACATCGTTAGTGCAGCATAGAATCGATACCGGAAATGAGGGACCCATCCGTCAGCGGGCGAGACGGCTACCAATCGCGAAGGAAAAAGAAGTCGAGGATATGCTGAAAGAAATGGAAAGGAACAAAATAATAGAACCATCCGCAAGTCCCTGGTGCTCACCGGTTGTGCTTGTGAAGAAGAAAGATGGAAGCACACGGTTCTGCGTGGACTATAGGCGGCTCAATGACATCACAAAGAAGGATAGTTACCCGCTACCTAGAATCGATGACACTCTGGATACTTTGAGTGGCATGAAATGGTTTTCGACTCTAGACCTAAAATCAGGTTACTGGCAGGTAGAAATCCATCCAAAAGACAAGGAGAAGACAGCGTTTTCAACGGGAAAAGGATTATGGCAGTTTAATGTTATGCCTTTTGGATTGTGCAACGCACCTGCCACCTTCGAACGACTCATGGAATGTGTGCTAGCAGGATTAGTAGGAGATGCCTGCTTGGTGTATCTAGATGACGTCGTTATCATGGGTCGAGACTTCGAGGACCATTTGCAAAACATGGAGCGAGTCTTCGCCAAAATACATGGGGCAAACTTAAAACTTAACCCGAAGAAGTGTCAGCTATTTAGGAAAGAAGTGAATTATCTCGGCCATGTTATCACAAGTGAGGGCATCCAGACTGACCCGGCGAAAATTGAAGTGGTTAAAAAATGGCCTACCCCTAAAGACAAGACAGAGGTAAGGGCATTTTTGGGTTTGTGCTCTTACTACAGGCGTTTCGTCAAGGGGTTTTCTGAGATCGCGAAACCGTTACATAGACTGACGGAAGAGAAAAGACCATTTTTGTTGGGATGAAGCCTGTGAGGATTCCTTTTCAAAACTGAAGGAATACCTATGTGAAACACCAATTCTGGGATACCCACAACCGGAAGGCCAGTTTATCGTCAATACCGACGCGAGCAACACCGCGATTGGAGGAGTGCTATCCCAAAAGCAGGGAGATAGAGAAGTCGTTATGGGGTATTTCAGCAAATCACTGTCAAGACCGGAACGGAACTACTGCGTGACACGGAGGGAACTTTTTGCCGTGGTAAAAACATTGCAACACTTCAGCAAGTACCTAATCGGCCGAAAGTTTTTACTACGTACGGATCATGCAGCATTGAAATGGCTACTGCAATTTAAGAATCCCGAAGGTCAAGTTGCTCGGTGGATTGAACAGCTCCAGGAATATGACTTCGAGACTCAACATCGCAGCGGGAAGTCACATGGAAATGCAGATGCACTTTCTCGGAGGCCATGCCCGGAAGAATGCAAACATTGCATCAAACAGGAGTCGACGGAGCTATCATTGAAACTTACCAGGACGAGTTCCTTAGGACCCTGGGAGGATGATGCAATGAAGATGGCTCAAGAGGGTGATGAGGATCTACGGCACATCATCGTGTGGAAGAAAAGAGGAGACGCCAGACCAACATGGAGTGAGGTTGCACCTATGAGCGTTATCACTAAGGCATACTGGGCACAGTGGAGCAGTCTTACTCTACAAAATGGAATACTCTACCGAAAATGGGAAAAGACTAACGGTAGGGAGTTCCATCTTCAGGTAGTCGTTCCGAGAGCCAAGGTACCCGATGTCCTACGTGAAGTGCATGACGGAGTTTCGGGAGGTCATCTTGGCGTCAAGAAGACACTAACGAAAGTACGGGAGAGGTTTTACTGGCTCCATTGTCGGGAGGATGTGCAGGACTGGTGCCGTAAATGTACCATTTGCGCTGCCGTGAAGGGACCGCAGACAAGGAGTAGAGGTAACCTGCAGCTGTACAATGTTGGTGCACCCTGGGAACGTATAGCTATTGATGTAGCCGGACCATTCCCTGTGACTGAATCAGGGAACAAATACTTCATGGTTGTTATGGACTACTTCACTAAGTGGCCGGAAGTATTCGCGATACCTAACCAGGAAGCTACAACTGTTGCAACTAAGCTCGTTGAGGAGGTTATATGTCGCTTTGGTGTACCATTGGAAATCCACTCAGACCAAGGAAGGAACTTTGAATCGCAAGTGTTTCAGGAAGTATGCAAAATTTTAGGTCTGCATAAGACACGCACAACTGCATACCACCCGCAGTTTTTTTTTTTTTTTTTTTTTTTTCCTTTATTTAAATTGTTTCACATAAATAATATAACTAGGTAAACACAATACATTATAATATAAAAGCTATATGCAAGGTTAATATCTCAGAAGCATCTGGAGACCGCTGGCTTCTGCGATTTGATACATTGGCCAGCGGCCCCAGATAGCATATATGAATATATATATGAGTATATAATAGTATTAAATATATATAAGAGTTATAATATATATAAGATATATATAAGAGTATATAGTAGTATTAATAACTCGGTGACCCGATTTGTAACCCATACTTATACTAAGTTATAACGAAAATAACAATAATGCGATAATTACAATAATAGCGGTAATGCTTTGGTTCTATTAAACATAAAACTAATGGTTAAGCAAGAAGATTGGCTACACCCCACATTGAATCGTCGATGAGCCCTTATCGAGTCACCAGTGACATCGGTGAGCACTCACCGGTGAGCCGAAGATCTCGATTCACCAGAATAGTCACCAGCTTCGTGACCCGATTAGCGACCCATACTTATACTAAGTTAAAAATTAAAATAACAATAATATTTCATCATAGAATACCACCCGCAGTCTGACGGAATGGTTGAAAGATTCAATCAGACGCTTGAAAGGCATTTGGCAAAGTTGGTTGACGCCCACCAAAGAGACTGGGACAGGTACATTCCACTGTTTCTCCTCGCCTACAGGACTGCAGAGCATGAGAGCATAAAGGCGACTCCGGCGTTAGTCAATTATGGCAGGGAACTACGGTTACCAGTAGACTTATTGATGGGAGGGACACCGGATGAACCTTGCACCGTACAAGACTACGTCGCCAATCTGAGAGAGAAAATGCGAGAAATACATGCTACAGTCAGGGAAAACGGATTGCAATCAAGTGAGAACATGAAAACCAGATACGACCGGAAATCGAACACGAGCGGATTCGAGGAAGGCGCCTTAGTCTGGCTGCATAATCCGACTCGTCGAAAAGGGAAATCTCCAAAATTGCAAACCAGATGGGAGGGTCCATACAAAGTGGTTACCCGTATTAACGACGTCACGTATAGGATTCAACGTCAACCAAGGGGAAAATTTAAGGTTGTGCACATCGACCGCTTGGCAAAACATTACGGAAGCAACAGTGATGCTCGGGACGAGCATCGCTAAGAGGGGGGCAGTGTTACGAATGAACCTTATTTCTAGAGCAATAAGGTTCATAATTGCTCGTCACCTAATAAATACCTAATCACCCATCGATGTAAACAAACAACAACTAGACCTTTCCCGAATAAACATCAATAGGGGTGGAACTTTCTAGAAAACACTTAGTCACGCGGTAACGGGTATATAAAGGGACCGGCGAGCTGACGCGGGCAGTTCAGTTCTGAGAGCCGAGCGATATACAAGTGAAGGAAGCGATCGGAAGCGAAGAGGATTGGAAGCGAACAAACGTGAAGAGGAAGTCTACAAGAAGATCAGGAGTACCAAGTGGAATACGGAAGTGCAGAATAAAGTCTGATCAAGGGTCACCAGGTGTTTTATTCCAAATCTTCGAACCCCAGCACGTAACAATACTTTAGCATTTATAATATTAATGCAATAAGATTTCTGTTGAAAGTTTAAACGATATAAAGAGCAACAAATGACTAAAAAAGAGTAACAAAATTGGCACTTATTGGCATCTAGTGTCAGCGTCGAATTCTGATTCCTCCAATTTGGCATGCAGGGCGAATGGCACGCCTATTCATTAAGCTTAATTGCCATCTGTAACTGCATTCTCTATTTTTATTTGGGAAAGGCAAATATTTATAGTTTTTACTCGACAGCGCGAGTTTTGGAAGTTCATGACTTTTTGGTTCCCTTATAAGCTTAATTCCCAAACTATTATTAGGATTTCATAAACGAGGTATGGTTTTGTCATAGCGTTCCACGCATGCAATAGCTTCAGTATATTTATGGCATATGAGTATCCCCCTTGGATTTGGCGTACAAAAATTCACGATTGAGACAAAATATACCTATTGGTATTAATAAAAGATTTGATTTTGTGGATACCACTATAAATATAATTATTAGAAACTAGCTTCTGCCCGCGGCTTCAACCTGCGTGAATTTCGGTTTTTCACAAATCCCTAGGGAGTCGTAAATATCCGGTTCCCGTTTCCGCTCCCTTTCCCAACTTTTATACCTACTTTCAAGGAAGTTGGCTATATATAGTAATCTACTTAGAACTGTAGCTATAGATTTCTGTTTTTTCGAAATTCCGTAGGAACTGTGGATTGTTCCAGCTGGGTTATTCTGTAACTTAGTTACCAACTGAAAATAGTTGCGAACTAATAAATTTGATATACATTGCTGCTTTACTGTGGGAAATATAAAGTGTTTTCATAATTTTACACAATAAAGCAGCAATGTATATCGAACTAATTCGTTGGCAACCATTTTCAGTTGCTAAATAAGTTACAGAATAACCCCCCAGGATAAAAATGTTTTAGCTGTTGGGGCATAATCTATCTCCATTCAAAATTTCAGCCAAATCGCTTCAACTGTTGTGGCGTTAAAGAGTAACAAACATACACACACATATACAAACTTTCGCCTTTATAATATTAGTGTGATTAGTGTCACAAGTACCTACTCCCTAACTTAGTTCTTCACGAAAAAAACTGTTAGAAACTTCTCGTTTTAAAAATCAAAACAGCGGCATCCAAATTAACTCTCCACTCTGGGCAGGATCGCAATTTCCTGTTTTCTATTCGGCCGTTGAAAAAAGCGTGGAATGGAAGGAATTCGGGTTCGCGTCAAGAATCAACTGGCAGTTCAAGCCCATGGTATTATTGTTGCTACTTTGGTACAATCCAAAAGAGAATAGCGGAGTTGCCTTTCCGTGCTAGACGTATGGGTTCATGCGCAAAATATCTCATGCCAAATTTTGAGGTTCCCTAGCCGCACATTTGCATTAACATCACGTTACTGTATACTACTGTCAGAGAATACATAAACTACTACGAGGGAATACATCACTGATTTTAATTGCGCGGCCAATGCTTCATACGTCACTTGTATTTGGAGTACTGATACGCCATCTAGCATCTATTGCGGCTCTTGCAGCTCTTACGACTCTTGGGGTCCTTAACAACTTTCTCGCTTGCGCGTTCCGGCTACCAGGGCACCATAATATTCGCAGTAATCCACTGAAATGGCCCAAAGTCACATTGAACTTGGCGGCAGTAAAAATCTGATGGGGTCTAATGACAGAGATTCTGCCGCGTTTTTTACGATCTCCAAGTGCCGGCGCATCGGAATTTGCGAGGAGCAATAAAATTAGACGTCTCAAGTCTTTTTGCTGCGTAAAAAGGAGAGTTTTATACATACTTTATTTTATTTTCGACTCAATTCGTATTCGTTTCGATGACAAATTAGGATTTAACAGTTGAAAAGTAAGTAAATAAAACTGTGTACAGTGTTAGGAATAAAGAGCAGGTTAATAAAATTAAATTCCTGATTTGTGAGCCAATAAAAGCAATCAAGGTTAAATGAGGTCCATCAAATAATACCAGGGCGACATGACCCCCGTAAGCCCGATGGCAATCACCCAAGGTTACATGAGGTCCATCAAAATAATACTAGGCGACATGACCTCCGTAAGCCCGATGATAATCACCCAAGGTTACATGAGGTCCATCAAATAATACCAGGGCGACATGTCGTCCCACAAGCCCGATGACAATTACCCAGGGTTACATGAGGTCCATCAAATAATACCAGGGTGAAATAACTTCCCACAAGCCTGATGACAATCACCCAAGGTTACATGAGGTCCGTCAAATACCTAATACCAGGGCGACATGTCCTCCCACAACCCCGATGACAATCACCCGCGCGCCGGTCGCCTCGCCGCGATCCGCGATGTGAAATTAAATCATCCGACGACACTTCGCACCTGCCCGAAAACCGATTAAAATGATGGAGCGACGCGCGGATTTTTTACCGTCGATACAGAAAAACTAGAAAAGACTCAAAAAATAACAATGAATACAGGGTAATTAACTGTGTTAATTATTTCAAAAATTTAAGTTACTACGCACACAACCAACTTGTTTAAGTTTTTTGCTCTGTAACGACTGTAACTGTCAAACTATTTAAATGAGTAAATTATGCCGTCGTCGTGGTCATCTTTATCAACAGACCTCCAATAGACCTCCGCTACTGGACATAGGTCTCTTGCAAGGGCTTTCACACGCCGTGGTCTTGTGTGTCAAAATTGGAGTTGGTTTCACAATTTTTGAGTGCGCGGAAGGAATGACCTCGCGCAACGCTTGGTTGATGTATGCCAGTGATCCAAGTGGTGAGGATGATAGTACTTTCGGTGCGGTGCGGTGCTGGAATGGTAGGTGGAATTAGGTCGAACAACTCCTCAGAACATTCCCCGTTGTAGAGACGGTAGAATACGCAAAGGGAGCTCCCTCCCTGTGAATCTCTAAGCCCTCCAATGACCTGAGTACTTAGTCTCAGTTTGGAGCGCTCCAAAACTTTATAGTATACTATTGATCGAATCACAAATGACTTCAGAGCAAAATGAACCCAAAGGCTTTTATTTTAAAGTCGTAATTCAATTGTTCGAATATTTATTTTACAACATTTCTGCTTGGAGCGCTGGCTGTTTTCGAATGCTGAATGTATTGCAGAATTCAAACCTTAATATAAGCCATTTTAGGTCCATTTTTCTCTGAAGTCATTGTGATTCGATCAATAGTCCTACTTTCCTACTTAATATTATAAATGTGAAAGTGTGGATGTTTGGATGTTTGTTACTCAATCAGGCTGCAACTACTGAACCGATTTGGCTTGAATTTTGAATGGAGATAGATTATGCTCTGACTTAAAACATAGGCTACTATTTATCCTGGAAAAATTCACAGTTCCCACGGGATTTTGAAAAAACCGAAATCTATAGCTACAGCTATAGGTAGATTACTATAGCAAACTTTCTTGAAAGTAGGTATAAAGGTTGGAAAAGGGAGCGGGAACGGGAATCGAAAATCCACGATTCCCTCGGGATTTATGAAAAACCGAAACTCACGCGGGCGTAGCCGCGGGCATTCTCTAGTATACTATAAAGTTTTGGAGCGTTCCAAACTGAGACTAGCACTCAGGTTGTGTTTGTAATACCTATTAAAGTTTTAGCAAAAGTAAAATGTCGTTCGAACTAACTCAGTGATTCCCTATTCAACTGACTCTGAGAAGCGACTCTGTTTACCCGAACACACAGTTACTGACACGGAATCGATTTACATGATCAGTTGTCTCGAACTACGAGACCAACTAATCCGATGTTAATTCAGCCTCAGTCGTGTAACAGAGCTTTGAGTGAAGTTTACAAACGTTATATTGGAGCAGTGTAAACTTGTCTCTTACAGCCCTCGCACATTGGGCCACTAGTGGCGACGACTAGTGGCGCCGGCCACAAGTCGCGGAAGAGATTTTTCATATACATATTCACAAATTATTACAAAACTAGCATCGGCCCGCGGCTTCGCCCGCGTGAATTTCGGTTTTGAACAAATCCCGAGGGAATCGTGGATTTCCGGGTCCCGTTCCCGCTCCCTTTTCCAATCTTTATACTTACTATCAAGGAAGTTCGCGTAGATATAGACTTCGGTTTTTTCAAAATCCCGTGGGAACTGTGCATTTTTCCAGGATAAAAAGTAGCCTATGTGTTGCCAATGCATACAACACAGCAAACTATTGCAATAATGTGTTACGTGAGCGTGATTTACCAAAGAACAGTCAGCGCCCTCTATGGCGTTTTTGGAAGTTTATATCTATTTTAGTAAGTGTTAAGTACCTATGTGTTAAATCGGGGCATAATCTATCTCCATTCAAAATTTCAGCCAAGTCGGTTTAATAGTTGCGGCGGAGAAGAGGAACAAACATACACACACACAAAATTTTGCCTTTATAATATTAGTAGGATTATTATTACAAAATAAAGAATAAATAAAAGTATCTTCCAGCAGAAACGAATCGTTGTTCTTGATTTAATCTTTCATTCTCGCCGTATTGCCGGCTCAAATTTTTCAAACGTCACGCCGGGTTTGACAAATGCTCCCGGGACCTACCCGCAAATTACAATCCGGCAATTTCTCGCGCGCTATTTTTTTTTTAATTGGAGCAGATGTATGCCGAGGTGTTTTGGGATATTTGCCTCATTTCGCGAACTGATTTTTCACGATTTTCCCTAATAGAGTGGTGATTGCGTGGGTCGTTACTGGCTTTGTTATGCGTGTGGCGTTTATGGTGGTTGAAATAAAGGAATATTAAAAAAAACCGGCCAAGTGCGAGTCGCTCTCGCGCACGTAGGGTTCCGTACCATTATCTATAAAACCGACAAAAATCATATTATCTGTTGTATGGGAGCCACTTTAAATATTTATTTTATTCTGTTTTTTTTAGTATTTGTTGTTATAGCGGCAACAGAAATAGATCTGAGAGAATCTGTGAAAATTTCAACCGTCTAACTATCACGGTTCATGAGATACAGCCTAGTAACAGACGTACGGACAGACAGACAGACGGACAGCGGAGTCTTAGTAATAGGGTTCCGTTTTACCCTTCGCGTACGGAGCCCTAGAAAGTAGATTAATCAGTGAATACAGATTTGTATGAATAAGTCCGTGTGAACTGCCTTTATTACATCCATATTGTATTCTTACTTGGTTTCGGAGTATTTTTCATCTAGTAAAATTCTTCCAGGTAAGTAACTTCTTTACAACTATCATACTTTTCCTTTCTATGATGCTTTAATACCTAACTGACTGCGTTAACCTGTTATTAATGAGGATGTTAAATCATTGAGGTATTCCCAGAAGTCTATTTCCAAACTAAATGACAGGTTAACGCACAGTTTACGTTAACTTAAAAAAAACTTTTCATGTTAACATCTGTGCTTAAATCAGTATAAATAAGTATTCAGACATGTTTTATAGATAATTATCTGATCTACAATTTTGTCTAAAATAATTTTATGATAAGACTTACCGTTTTGCTGAAAACTTCCCGTGAAAACTTTGACCCCGAGTAATTTTTTTTACAGGTGTCGGATCGATGAGGACTTTTTACATTTCATTTATAATAGTGTTTCGAACAATCCTACCAATTTTCAGCCACGTGTGAGTCAACTGTGCGTGTCCAGGAGTAAATTTTTTCGAGGTGTCGGATCGATGAGGACTTTTCACATTTCATTTATAATAGTGTTTTGAACAATCCTACAAATTTTCAGCCAGGTGTGAATTATTGTAACCTCACCCCTATTTTTAGTCTAATTTGACCGGTCTAGTAATTCAGTATGGCGACGTCAAGTCATGAAGAATTTCCAAAAGTTAATTTTCATATAAAAAAGCTGTGATAGCCTAGTGGTTAGGACGACCGACTTCTAATTGGAGGTCGTGGGTTCGATCCCGGGCGCGCACCTCTAACTTTTCGGAGTTATGTGCGTTTTAAGTATTTAAATATCACTTGCTTTAACGGTGAAGGAAAACATCGTGAGGAAACCTGCACGCCTGAGAGTTGTCCATAACGTTCTCAAAGGTGTGTGAAGTCTGCCAATCCGCTTGGCCAGCGCCAAAACCCTTCTCACTCTGAGAGGAGACCCGTGCTCTGTAGTGAGCCGGTAATGGGTTGATCATGATGATGATGATGAATTTTCATATTTTAAGTTAACTTAAAAAGTTACACTCACGGCTACACGTTAACTGCCCGTCAAGAGAAAGTGCAAAATCAAATATATCAACATAATTAAATCGAAAAAAAAATACATGTTTTGTCGTAAAACATTAAAAAATCTTTCTCCTTAGCACCACTACAATTAGCGACTGCAAATAATATTTTATTTCGATGCTGATGAGCCCCCGAGGGTCGAGCTGCATCCGCTTGTTTGTTTATCATTATGCCTATCTCTTAATTGATGAGAGGTCCACTTGTTGTTTTCACGTCATCCAACAGTAATTGGCAAGTAAAGTGGGGACGTAAAAGAGAAAACTGTACGCTTCATTTTGTTACAAGGTATAAAAATATATATTTTTTTTAAACTCACTCATTTACATCTACGACAACCGTAAATACTGAAAAATATCCTCACTATACTCTGATTTTTAATTCCGTGGAATTCTGACAGCTGTCATTGTCATTTACAGATGAGTTATTTGTATGGAGAACAGGGTATCATCAGGGTAGTAATCTACGAAGTACGATTTTACCCCAAACTTCTTTAATTCCCTGTCATCATAAAAAGCCATATGCCGCGTAATAATATTAGTCGTTTTGGCATAAAATAAAAAACACCAAGAGTGGAAACTAGAAAGTGCACACTAACCGCAATAGAAAACAAAAGAAGCACATTGAAAAAATTTATTCAAAAATGGAAGTCGAATGACTTTATCATCATGAAGTGTTTGTTAGGCGTTTGTCATATCTACATGCGGCAGTTGATTTTTATTTACATAAGTTTTGAATTTTTATATTTTATTGTGGGAATTGTTTTATCTCTGGTAACATTACGAAACGTCAGAATTCCACGGAATTAAAAATCAGAGTATAAGTACAGTATAGTAGGGTACACACGGTTTAATAAGCAGGCATCATTATACGATTGCAACGTGAGATTTAGGATTTGGACCCTGGAGTGTGGTGACAAAGTATATTGGCCAGCTATTGTGGCCAGATCTTATAATTGATCACTTCATGATGTGGCCGATCATTTCATGAAACGGCTCTGTTTCATGAAATGATCCGCCACATCATGAAGTGATTAATTCTAAGATCTGGCCACGACATAGCTACAATATCTATTATAGATCGACCAGAATCTCATGAAAAATAGGGAAATTAAATTTTGTAGTAAGCAACACTAGGTTAACTCGGCTGCCCTAGTGATAAACAAAGTAATTAAATTCAGAACCCCTTACCTGGGATCGTTTCACGAAACGAAAAATCAAGCAACTGGCATTTTAAATACAAAACAAAGTAATCAACATCCAATTACTTTGTGTTTGTGTTGTGCTTGTTGTTTACTTGGTTTTGCATTTACATTCCGGGTTAGTGTGTGCAGTTACTTTGTTTGGGCAATTCAAATTTCAGTAAACGGTTCAAGTTATTTGAAATATTAAACTGTGGTAAAAAACTACTCGACATAAAACTTTTGTTAATGCAAAAAAGTCAATTTCACAAAAAATGACAGTTACTTTGTTTATCGCTAGGGCAGCCGTAGTGTTGCTAACTTTGGAATTTCGTTTCCGTATTTTTCATGAGATGCTGGTCGACCTTTAACAATCTACTTTAATGCTACAAACCCGACACTGCATATTGCTAACAAGGAAAACGCTGTATTAAGAGCCCTCTCCATGGGAGCGACAAATCGTTGGTGAGTGGAGTCTAAAACAGTGATTTCTGCATTTAGAGAGCGAGACGTCTTCAGTAAAGAAGAGTACTAAAAATATATACATAAATTAATAATAAATTAATTAAATAAATAAATTTTGCTTGAGATATCATGATTTTTAGTGAAGAACGGCAAAGTAAAAAGATGCAAATCAAGGTTTGGAATTTCGCCTATTTTAGCAAATATTTGGCAACTTTTTACGTGAACTAAAGACATTTGTAATTATTATGAAGTAACCTATGATAATACTTCGGTCGTTTTTCAATTTTCTAGTTTCTTATATAGTTTATTTACGCACGAAGTTGCCCCAAAATTTGCCCAAAAATAGTGATTTTTCAAGCGTCATAACTTTCAAAATAAATATAATTTTACTAATATTTTTATTTTATGGCATAGGTAATGGAGATATAAATTGATATCTGGCTTAACTTTAGACCTATTGCGACAAATATTAGAATAATAGGCGTAATACGTTTGTATGGAAAAGCGCGTGAAGAGAGCGGCCTTAAAGCTGGTCTGTGAGACCACCCATGGCGATAACTATGGTATTCTGACATCCTCTCCCACCTTGATTTTAATGCTTGTAATTCATATAAGGTAAAGTCACCCAATTCGGAGGTATTCTAAAATTGGCACCCAATTCGGAGGTATATAGAAAAACAGCGTTTTTAACCGATCACCAAGCTCTTTTTTACTGCAACATATCTTAATCAATTGATAGTTTATCATTCCATAGATAAATGACGAAATAGTTGGTTTTATATGTATATGTTTTAAAATAACCGGCAAGTTTTACACTAGCAGCCGGCCCGAACGCATGTTTCATACATTTTGGACCTTGTGCACGAAATACCTACGTTTTTTTAAATAGTGTTTATCCGTTAATTTTGAGGTTTATTTGTTTTTATTTAGATATGAATATTTGAAGGACTATATTTGCAATCAAAAACAATCAACTTTGTGAATATTTGTAAAGAAATTAAGGTGAAAATACGTTTTGAAAATACCTCCGCATTAGGTGCCAAATATTTTAGCCGGTTCCTAACGCGGAGGTATACCGCAGAATTGCGATTTCATAGACTTAATAAGTTTTTCAATTTTTAGGGTCGTTTTATGTTAAATACGTCTTTTTTCAGTTTTGATTATTTAAATAGGCTATTAGGTTAAAGAGCCCTAATTATGAGGTACACTTTGGCCTCTAAATCACTAGTTATACCGTATCAAAGTTTACCTATTTAGGTAATTTATTGATAGATTGTATGGGGAAGCTAAAGAAAATTAATTAAAAAGAAAATTAAATTTATGCATATTTCGATGCAATTTTGAGAGAGTATTGTACATATTTACGAAGGTAATCTAATTAAGCTTTAAATTATTTGTTTATTATGGAAAAATCTTTTCTTTTTTAACACTCAGAATTAGGAAACGTGTTTTTTGTTACAAAACCCAATTCCGAGGTATTACCTCCGAATTAGGTTCTATGAGCCCCTAATTATGTGGTATGGATAGAAATATATATTTTAATATATTATATATATAAAGCTACTTGAAGTTACGTATTGATCACCTCTCCTGAACAATTTTGTATGGAACTTTTTCACCATACTTTCCGTGTGTATAGAATTCAAAAAATTTAGGTCTACAAAATTATAGAGAGAGCTGGACGTGGAAAACTGACTAGGGTACCCTAAGGGATCTCGAAAACTATCAGTCGGAGAGGTACTATCCCCAAACAAAAAATGTTCAACACCTTGGGCAATTGGGTGAACCGGTGAAAAAAATATGGCCACCAAACAAAAAAAATTTTCGTCTCCATACAAAAATTTCTTAATTTTCAAGAGGCTCTCCAGAACAATTTTGTATGAAACTTTTTTCCCCTCACTATTTATGTGCGTAGAACTTATGGGTCTTCCTTCAGGAAAATTATGAAACGTCATGAACGTGGAAAATTTACCAGAGTACCCCAACGGCTCTCAAAAACTATCAATCATAGAGGCATGGTTCTGAAACTGAAAATGTTCAAGACCTTGGGCCCTTTGGTGAGCCAGTAAAAAAAAGATAGGTACCAAACAAAAAAAAATTTCGTGTCCATACAAATTTTTTTTTTAATTTTCAAAAGGCTGTCCAGAACATTTTTGTATAGAACTTTTTCCTGTTACTATTTATATACGTAGAACTTATGGGTCTTCCTTCAGGAAAATTATGAAACTTCATGAATGTGGAAAATTTATCAGGGTACCTCATGGGTCCTCTAAAACTACCAGTCATACAGGCATGGTCCCAAACAAATGTTATTAAGGACCTTGGGCCATTGGGTGAACCGGTAAAAAAAAGATGGCCGCTGAACAAAAAAATTTTTTCTCCATACAAATTTTTTGGGTTCTTTTCAAGAGGCTCTCCTGGACATTTTTGTATGAAACTTTTTCCCCCCACTACACGTATACATAAAACTTAAAGGTTTTTTTCACAAAAAATAGAAAACGTAGTGAATGTGGAAAAATTACCAGGGTACCTCATGGGTCCTCTAAAACTACCAGTTATACAGGAATGGTCCCAAACAAATGTTGTTAAAGACCTTGGGCAATTTGGTGAACCGGCAAAAAAAAGATGGCCGCCCTACAAATTTTTTTTTTTTGAATTTTCAAAAGTCTCTCCTAAACATTTTTGTATGGAACTTTTTTCTTTTTACTATTTATATGCGTAGAACTTTTGAGTTTTCCTTCAAAGAAATTATCAAAACGTCATGAACGTGGAAAATTTACCAGAGTACCCCAACGGCTCTCAAAAACTATCAATCATAGAGGCATGGTTCTAAAACTGAAAATGTTCAAGACCTTGGGCCCTTTGGTGAGCCAGTAAAAAAAAGATAGGTACCAAACAAAAAAAAATTTCGTGTCCATACAATTTTTTTTTTAATTTTCAAAAGGCTCTCCAGAACATTTTTGTATTGAACTTTTTCCCCTTACTATTTATATACGTAGAACTTATGGGTCTTCCTTCAGGAAAATTATGAAACGTCATGAATATGGAAAATTTATCAGGGTACCTCATGGGTCCTCTAAAACTACCAGTCATACAGGCATGGTCCCAAACAAATGTTATTAAGGACCTTGGGCCATTGGGTGAACTGGTAAAAAAAGATGGCCGCCGAACAAAAAATTTTTTCTCCATACAAATTTTTTAGGTTCTTTTCAAGAGGCTCTCTTAGACATTTTTGTATGAAACTTTTTCCCCCCACTACACGTATAAATAGAACTTAAAGATTTTTTTTCACAAAAATACAAAAGTGAAGTAGTGAATTTGGAAAAATTACCAGAGTACCCTAACGGCCCTCAAAAACTATCTATCATAGAGGCGTGGTCCTGAAACTAAAAATGTTCAAGACCTTAGGCCCTTTAGTGAGCCAGTAAAAAAAAGATAGCTAGGGAACAAAAAAAATTCGAGTCCATACAAAATTTCTTTTTTATTTTCAAGTGGCTCTCCAGAACATTTTTGTATAGATTTTTTTGCCACTAAACGCATGCATAGAACTCATTAGTGTCCTTTCAGAAAAAATACGAAACGTGATACCAATATTTCTTTTTATCTTTCAAGAGACTTTCCAGAATATTCTGGTATTTGGTATGGCCTCCCTTCTTTATTTTACGAATATTGAAGAGACTACAAGGCCCGCGAGCTGCTTGCAGCTCGCGCACCGAGCGCAACACTAGTATATATATATAGCTGCTCGTGCTGATTGGATGACTGACTCACTCACTCACTCACTCATTGATCACCTCTCCTGTTAAATTTTGTATAATTTTTTTTTCACAAATGGTTTCGTATGGAAGACAAAAATTCATTCAGAGGAAAAATATGGAAAGAGCTGATGATTGAGGATTTCGGAGACGGGTGAGGAGCACGCTTAAAGTATTGAAGATAGGTAGGGGTGCTCAAGCAAATGTAACTCAAAACGTCATCCAATTGGCAGTAAGCTAAAAAAAATTCAAAATGGCGAAAAAAAGATGGCCGCCATACAAATTTCGTCGGTGTCCATCTCGGAGGGTATAAAAGATGGAAGAGTGGTTTCTTCGCAAAAGATGATCAGGATCGGAAGGTCTACTCGATGGATAGAAAAAAATTCAAAATGGCGGAATTTGTTTTTCCATAGAAAATGTATGCCGAATATTGAAGAAACTTTGATGCGATTCTTTGGAGAACTCTCAAAAAAAAAAATAATTGGATACAATATGATGACTAAGGGTTTGGAAGATAACTGAGGAGCCCAGGCAGGGTATTGTAGATAGATGGGGGCTGCTCAAAGAAAAAATATTCAGAACCTAATCCAATTCATCCTCTCATCAACTCATCCTCAGGGAGAGCTGGATTTTTTATTGGAGTGGAACTTCTTTTAAGTCAATATCAAAGTCAAATGTCAAAATGTCAAAACATTAAAATATCAAAATGTCAAACTTCAAAATGTCCAATGTCAAATGTTAAAATGTCAAAATGTCATAATGTCAAAATGTCAAAATGAAAAAAATATTTTGTGTAGGAAAAAATGAATTCCGCCATCTTGATTTTTTTTTCCGTTCATCAATTAGGTAGATCTTTTAGGTCTTGATCATCATTTTCCAAACAACACTTTTCTATCTTTAATACTTAGTGCATAGTGATAGACACCGATGAAATTTGTATGGCCGCCATCTGGAATCCGCCATTTTGGAGTTTTTTTTTTCAACCAGTGCTAATTGGATGAGGTTCTGAGTAGTTTTTGTTTGAGCAGCCCACATCTATCTACAATACCCTGCCCGGGCTCATCAAACATCTTCTAAACCCTCAATCATTATGTCTTCCCACATTTTTCTTTGAGAGTTCTCCAAAGAACCGCGTCAAAGCCTTGCATAGTTTACAACTTGTAGTCTCTTCAATATTCGCCATACATTTTGTATGGAAAAATAAATTCCGCCATTTTGATTTTTTTTTCAATTCATCAAAAAGACCTTCTGATTCTGATCATCTTTTGCTAAGAAACCACTCTTCCATCTTTTATACCCTCCGAGATGGAGACCGAAGAAATTTGTATGGCGGCCATCTTTTTTTCACCATTTTGAATTTTTTTTCAACTCACTGCCAATTGGATGACGTTTCGAATGACATTTGCTCGAGCACTCTCCACCTATCTTCAATAGCTTAAGCGTGCTCTTCAACCGTCTCCGAAATCCTCAATCATCAGCTCTCTCCATATTTTTGTTGCGAATGAATTTTTGTCCTCTATACGAAACTATTAGTGAAAAAAAAATCATACAAAATTTTACAGGAGAGGTGATGTATCAGTCAGTGAATCAGCACGAGCAGCTATATATAAATTTATATATAATATTAATATTTTACACACAAACATATAAACAATTACATACGTATCGAATTGATTTTGAAATATATTAATAAATACAGTTCATTTTTGAACACCATGTAGAATTCATTCTACTCGTTTCCCTTTGTATTTTGTACCTCCGAATTAGGGGCCATTTGCCTCCGAATTAGGATTTTTACCTCCGAATTGGGGGATTCGGACTTTTTTCATATTTTATTTAATTTTACATTTAAATCAAGTTTTAATTGTTGTCCTTTTAGGATATTTCAAGAGTTAAATAAATAACGCTTCTGATAAAAATAGCCAGTTCTTCAGAAAGGTGTAGTAAATGCTTACTTTTTGACGTTCTTTCGAGTTTTGATGAAAATACCTCCGAATTTTACCTTATTATATCAATTAAAAGCTTAACATATAAGCGCTTCAAAATATAAAGTTCCGAGGTAAATACATAACGATACCCATTTCCATGTTGGCTTAATTTAAAATAGTTCACCATGTTCAATATTTGTTCTTTCGATGCGCGCGGCATCCCGGACGGTGAATAAATTTGCAATTTACGCCCGGCGCTTTTACAAAGTTTTCATTACTTAGTAGACCACTAGCATCACTGGAAACACGTGTATTTACCCGCGTGACCATTCTATCGTTTCTTACGTCTTGCGTTTTTAACCCCCGACGCAAAAACGACGGGGTGTAAGTTTGACGTGTGTGTCTGTCTGTTCCACCGTAGCGCTCAAACGTGTGAACCGAATTGAACGCGGTTTTTTTTTTGTTTGATAAATGAATTAGTCGGAAGTGTTCTTAGCTATGTTTGATGAAAATTGATCTAAGATGGCCGCCACAAAATGGCGGATTACATATTTTTGCACAACTCCCTCAATATGGGTATCAAATGAAAGGGCTTGACTAGTAGAATAGCACTATGCAAATCCAAGATGGCCGCCACCACAAAATGGCGCATGTCGGGGGTTCTTTTTAATTTTTAATTTATAGTTATAGGTGTCTTGTCATTACTTAGTAGACCACTAGCACCGCTATAAACACGTGTATTTACCCGCGTGCTCAAACTATCATTTCTTACATCTTGTGTTCTTAGAACTCTTGCTAGTGAGCTGAAAGATGTGTGAAACGAGAGAGCAAAGTAATTTTTAAGCGACTTCAAAAAAAGGAGGTATAGTCCGTTCGGTAACATAGTGTCGGTACAGGCGCAGGTGCTCTTAGTATTCTGCTTTTATTTTTATTATTTTTTTACTGTTTGTAATTTTTTTTCTATTCTAACAGAATCTCCGAATAGTCTGCCAATCCACACTTGACCAGCGTGGTAGACTATGGTTAAAATCCTTCTCATTTTGAGAGAAGACCCGTGTTCATGATAATATTATATTTTATATTTATGGTTATATTGTAATAAAATACGAATATAAAAAAATATAAAAAGGAAAGAGAATTTTAATATAAAAATATGAGTAGGTATAAAACGCCAAAACCCCTTGTACCTGTACACCCCGCGCGGTATTTTTTGAAGTCGCAGGCGGTCCCTTTGGCAAGACACCGAGCGTGCCGAGGCGGCGCGATCAAAGGTGACCGTAACAAAATGAACAGACTATAATTCTACACGTACGAGTATGTATGTATGTATGTATGTATGTATGTATTGGTGCCGCAATATATTCACATACTTAAAATGATAATCTCTTTGATTATTTAACTCAAAGGATAATCTGTTAGGGTTTCCAAACTAATGTACAAAATATAGTAGTATGTATGTTTGTATGTCTGTCCACAATTTTTCTGAATTCTGATTGTGACCATTCTTTTTTTATTTCTTACATTTACTTACTTACATACTTCTAATGGATAGAACCCTAAGGCCCCTATCCCACTGGCGTTTTGCGAGCGTTGGCGTTTCTCCAACGTCTGCGCAGCGTTGTCGCGACGTTGACGTCGCGTTGAAGTTGCGAAGACGAAGCGTGAACGGTTGCCATTATAGTAGGGGAGCCGAGGATGCTAAATGTGGATTTACTCAAGCATCATCGGGACCTAGTAGATTTTATAGATTAGTTGACAGGAAGAATAAAAGGTTATATAAGGTTTTCCATTTCAGTGGTGGGGAAAGCTTCTAGCTGCACGCTCTCATCTTCAATAGACGATTTTTATAACTTCGACTTGTGAAAATCGGCTGATTATATATTTTTTGTTATTTTTGCATCATTTCCTTCAAAATAAAAAAAAAAATTCAACCACCCGCGAGATTCGAGAAGGTCAAGATAACGTTTTTTTTACAACTTTGTAACGCTCCCATTTTCGTACGTTACGTTCAAATAGTCTGATTTTCTAAATATACTTTACTTAGCTCATAATTAACCCACCATATCTTAATCTGACGTTTCTGAGTATTTCTGTCCATCATTGTTTTATTTTGCGTGTGGCTCTATTATAGAATAGAATAGAATAGAAAAGTTTTTTATTCAAATAAACTTTTACAAGTACTTTTGAATCGTCGATTGAGTCTACCACAGGTTCGGAATGCAGTTCCAGCCGAGAAGAACCTGCAAGAAACTCGGCGGTTGCTCTTTTTTAAAAATAACATTATAACAATTATTATTATTAATGTACAATGTACATGATTGAAATGCCGTCTCGCGCATTGCTGGAACAAGTTAAATCCAAGCTTTTTTATCGTTTATATAATCTTCAATTGTATAATAAGCTTTTTTATGAGCATACTTTTAATAAAGTTCTTAAGCTTGTGTAAAGGCAAGTCTAAGACATATGTTTTATTCAGATAAACTTTTACAAGTGCTTTTGAATCGACAAATGAATCTACCACTGGTTCGGAATGGTGCTTACAATTCTACACGTTAAGAAGGGCAGACAAAAGTAGCCCCATTTCCGACGGCGGGCTTTAATTATTTTAAGATTTATTTAAAGGGCTTATCAAAATCTGTTATAACGAAATCGAAAGGACTACTCATATTAAGTCGTAAAAACCAATAGTTATAACAACCGGTTCCACCATACAACACCATATTATTTTGCTAAATCTTTGTTTAGAACTCGTAACTTGCAAATAATACGCGATTTTTCTTCGATATTAATTTGCTTTCCGACAGGTTAAAAGTTTCACAAAAGTCAGAAACTGACTGAAGAAATTTGAAGAACCGTGCCTTGACTCTATGGCATGCACGTGTTTTGTTTTTTAAGAATTACAAAAGACGCTAAACTCAACACGTGTTTATTTTTACGATAATAACCATTGATCACTATACTATGCCTATTCAAATTTGTTTACAATACAGATAAGCTGGTCGTTGTAGAACGACCTGTAGAGATACAATTCTCCGGAAACATTGGTCAAATGTGGTCGTTTAATGCGGTATGTCGAAGTAACCAATGTCGTAAAAAGCAATGTTTTTGATAAAGCAGTCATATAGCATTCAGCCGGGACCTTTGATTACGGTTAATATAACCGGTATGTTATTCTAAACGATGTCGCCATAAACGGTTTTGACTGTATATGGTAGAGGGTACTCAGCAGGATGCAAAATTCCTCGCCTCTGTTATCTTAATCTGACGCGCTCGAGTAAATCAAAAAATCCCCTCTTGGGCTCCCTTACTATTGGAGACTCTCAACGTTGACGTCGCGTCAACGCGATGTTGTTGCTGCGCAGACGTTGGAGAAACACCAACGCTCGCAAAACGCCAGTGGGATAGCGGCCTAAAAACTTCAAAAGTAGAGTCAACATAATCACATAGAAATCAAGTTGTAGCGTTAATGAAAGTAATAGATAGTCCAGTACGAAAATCTATAACACAATTTCACAACTTTTCTTCTTTCTAACAGTACCCGTATTTGAACTACAGTGTAATATACGGGTATCGTAGCAGGAATTAGGTTAGTGAAATAACAACAGTGAGTTAGGGTCTAGAAATAGAAAATACTTTGTCAGATTCCATGACGGTATTGTGTATTGAACACTAGGTTGCAGTCCAAATTGAGAAGGACGCGATTTGGTATTTTTTTAAATTTTACTTATATATTTTACTTACTCTGATTTTTAATTCCGTGGAATTCTGACGTTTTCTAAAAGATAATAAATTCTAAACTTACATAAACAAAAATCAATTACCTCATGTAGATAAAGACAATTCGCAATAAAATGAATTGATTGATTGATAGATATGAAAGATGCCTGACAGATAATTTAGGTACTTTAGTTTGGGGTTAAAAACGAACTTCAGGTGGTAACCCTGTTTTTGATTATACAAATAATTCATTCTATTTTTAAATGACAACTGTCAGAATTCCACCGAATTAAAAATCAGTCTATAAATAGAGTAAGGCTTCAGACAGTCTAAAGTTTCAGCTCGATAAAGTCAAAATCAAAGTCAAAACTTTTTGATTTCAGATTCCAAGAAGGCCTTAGTTGAAGAAACAAAGAAATTATTTATTTATTTATCATTTAAGTATTTATTTACTGAATAGATGTTTGCAATAAGAACAAAATATAGGTTCAGACAGTGACAAAATTACTGAGGGCGTATGGAGCTTTTTGATATTTAATATTGAAACTCTACTTTCCGCTTATGCTTGTAACTTGCATGCAATATATGCCTGGAGCCCTTGAATAGTCTTAAGACGTGTCAAATGTAAATACGGCGACTCAGCCACGGAGTATTTGCCAGAGTGAATTTATTCAGACTTAATACATTACCCCCACTTTCCGCTTAAGTGTATAATTTTCTTTGCTTACGCCTGTGGCTTTGTAGTCAAGCATACTAAGTCGTGTCACCTGCGAGCCGAACACGACGGCTCTGTCACGTGTCGAAGTGAAAAATTACTGCCGGTTCCCGCTGAAGCTTATGATTTGTTTCGCTTACGCCTGCAACTTGGAGTGGTTCTAAGATGGTGTATAAACAGTCGTGTCATGTGCGAACAATGCAGCTCTGTCACGTGGTGTCAACAATACAGTTCACTGATTTCAGTTAACGACGTGAAAGATTACCGCTGCTTCCCGCTGAAGCTTATGATTTGTTCCGCTTACGCCTGTAACTAGGAGTTTTTCTAAAACAGTGTCATTTGCAAACATAGAAGCTCTGTCACGCAGTGTCAACGATACTGATTTCAGTTAACGACGTGACAGATTACCGCCGCTTTCCGCTGAAGCTTATGATTTGTTCCGCTTACGCCTGTGACTCGGAGCGGTTCTAAGACGGTGTATAAACAGTCGTGTCACGTGCGAACACGGCGGCTCTGTCACGCGGTGTCAACGATACTGATTTCAGTTTTCGAGTTACCCTGATATAAAGGATTTCCGCCCAAGTAATGTTTATATAACCACCATAACAACTGTGTGTGACGAGAAATTGGGATTCTTCACGTCACTTCGGAGAAGTGGGAAATGGAGTGGGCAATTTTTATTTTAAATGACTTTATTACGTTTACGATTTTATTTTTAGATTGTTGCCTCGCAAAAATGTTATTTTTAAAATGCGTATAAAGTAGACTAGCGCTTGACTTCAAACGCAATTGATGGTAAGTGAAGATACAATGTAAGGCACACCAGTGGAGTAAATATCCTGTACAATAAACCGAAGCCCTGCAGTGTAGTGCAGTGTACTACACGTAGTACGTACTAGTACGTACTACGTGTACGAAAACAAGGTGCAAAGAACAGCTGAAGCAAAGCCGAATAGAATAGACATGTTTTTTATTCAGATAAACTTTTACAAATGCTTTCGAATAGACAAATGAATCTACCACTGGTTCGGAATGGTGCTTACAATTCTACACATGTTAAGATGGTAAAGTTATGGAGGTGCGCAAACTCACAATAACTATACAGTTCGCATTTAGGTAGTTCGCGTTCTCTCTCATTCAGCGGTTTAACTGAACAACAACTTAAATCAAGTGTCATACGTAACTCAATCATTTACCTAACATGGTGAAATGCGCTCTGTACTTAGTACGTGCGTAGAGTAATATTTCACAGAACTTTTAACTAAAACCAAATTACTCGTATGCACTTCTGAGATTTATGAGATGCAATCCTCGTCACCAAATGAGATGTATGAGACGCAATAAAACAACCGCTAGTTAGGACGACCTGTTTATTACTGACTCATTTTTAGTACCGATGTTAGCGCTACATAGCTATTTATAGGTGCAAGTACACATCAACTTCACAAAGCAAAGCGGCTTGCAAGTATAAATTAAAAATTAAAAAAACCCCGACATTCGCCATTTTGTGGCGGCGGCCATTTGGATTTGCAATAATGCTATTTTACTAGTCGAGTCCTTTCATTTGATACCCATATTAAGGCAGTTGTGAAAAAATATGTAATCCGCCATTTTGTAGCGGCGGCCTTCTTGGATCGATTTTCATCAAACATAGCTAACAACACTCTCGACTAATTTACCTTTCAAACAATCATCAAGTTATATAGTCAAGGTATCAAGTCTTATAGCTTATGGTGCTGGACCGACATTGCCACTCTATAACTACTTTAAAAGTTTAATTAACGGGATTGTGGCTTCATAGACCGCATACGGATGAGTGATTTTCACTTACATAAGAGTCTAAAGGGTCTTGTAAATGTACTTAATAAGAAGGCTTTCAGATCCTAGCCATGCGTATAGAGAAAAAAGATACTAAGTGCTCTATGTGTATTTGTACATGAAATTTCGATAAAGATTCGGTTGTATAAGGTAAAAAAGTACTTAAGTAGAACGAATCTCTATATAATTCTAATCTGTGGCCATGTCATTACAGTGAACTCGCAACTACTCAGGTTACTCTGTGTTATTGGCTTATTAACGTGCCTCAGATTACGCCTAATAATATTGGTGCTTTCATGTGTGAAGGCTTCATTATTAAGAAGTAGAAATAGAGCTAAATATTATAAAAGCTACGTTTATTATTACGCTGTGTCCATTACAGTGAAATTAACTCTGTAGCATGCATTCATGTTATATTGATTACGCTTGACGTATTTTTGGTGAAGATTTCATTATTAAGAAGTAGAAAAACACCTAAATAAATCTCTGTTTTTACATTAATCTGTGTCCATTACAGTGAACTCAGCTCACGCACTCACGTTCTATTGACCTATTAATAAGTGTAAGATTGCGTCAATGTATCCTCGAATAATACTATTGAATTTGCTTGTGTGAAAGGTCAGGGGTGCAGAAATCCTAACAATAAGGCATTAGAACTGTTGTATACAATTTTAAACTATACAAAACGTATGTCGCCGCCTTATTACATACACAAACATAGTACGTAATCATGCAAATACATTTATGCTCAATGCTGTGTAAATAATTTAAATTAAGTAATTTAAGATTAGCGTATTAAGGTTGCAAATGCGTCGCATCGTTCGCTTACTTCACACATCGTTGTATCTGTTCGCTTACCTCACACTTCGTTGCGCTTGCGACGTCCGCGTCCTCAGCACGGTGACAAGGTCACGCGTACACAGCATTTCCAGTGCCTTATTATTAGGATTTCTGTGATAAGGAGTGTGGTGTGGTTGCCTCTATGTGTGAAGACTTCATTATGAAAAAGTAGAAAGAGACCTAAATATGTGAAAGCTCTGTTTAATATCACTCTGTTGCTCTACATTGAACTCTGTTCCGACTCACACATTCATTTACTCTGTTCTATTGGCTTATTAATGAGGTCAAAGATTACGCCTAATGTACTGTCGCCTTTATGTACTAAGTCTCCATAACTTAGAAAACACATACTGACAGCTGACAGTGGCAAGACTTTTGACGTGTATTAATAAATATTATGTTCTCTCCTTAATCTTAAAGTATGAGACAAAGTTGCGATCCGAGTTTGTCTGTGTATTTACTCATAACTTCTAAACTTCTAAGTTTAATCTTAATCTAAGATTTCACCATTATTCAAAACATTTTATGAAGTATAACGTTGAAAATGACAGTGGCAGGCAGAAATCAAATTTGTCGATTCGCATTTTATCTATTGAAAATGGCTATTTTGGCATTGGTATAATGGCAAATGCATGCGAACGCATTCAATTTTATTTTCAGCATCAATTCATTTTTATGTAGCTTAAATATGTACAAGTATGTATAGCTCTTGATGTTATAACATGTTAAAGGATGCTTACGAATATCAACGTAAAATAAATGCATGCATGCTTATGATGCCCGCCAACCCTTATTGGAGCAGCGTAGCGGGTCTAAGCTCTAAATCCCTCTCTCCTATAAGAGAGCATGCCTGTGCCATGGAAGATTATAGGGTTGTAGTGCTGGATGATTATAATGCGCATAAGTGTGTCTAAAACCACCCAACTCAAGGCGAATCGATATCGATAAATGTGATTTAGGCCTTAGTCTCAACCCACCCGTGCGAAAGGTAGCAAGTTGGTTGTTTATAATATAATTACAATTGAAGTGTCTAGGCTGATTTCGTAAAAGCTAACCTTTCTTCAGCACATATACTGCCTGTGCCTTGTGGACGAATCCAAATATCTATTTTCAAATAAACTAATCTTGTTCGAATAGACCAATTTTGGACGGTATTTTTACTGGAGAGTAAGAAATTTTGCGAGGAGTACCTACTATTTTTTAACCCCCGACGCAAAAACGACGGGGTGTTATAAGTTTGACGTGTCTGTGTGTGTGTGTGTGTGTGTGTGTGTGTGTGTGTGTGTGTGTCTGTCTGTTCCCCTGTGGCGCTCAAACGGGTAGACCGATTTGAATGCGGTTTTTTTTGTTTGAAAGGTGATTTAGTCGAGAGTGTTGTTAGCTATATTTGATGAAAATCGGTCCAACATGGCCGCCGCTACAAAATGGCGGATTACATATTTTTTCACAACTCCCTTAATATGGGTATCAAATGAAAGGGCTTGACTAGTAGAATAGCACTATTGCAAATCCAAGATGGCCGCCGCCACAAAATGGCGAATGTCGGGGGTTTTTTAAATTTTCAATTTACACTTGTTGTGTAATATAAGTAAAATCTACATTACAATTCTGGTATCATTAATTGAAAGGTACCAGGAGAACAAAGCCTGAAAGATGTCGCAAAAAATCATATTCATACCCAATGTATTTCTTGGAGTAGGTATCTATTGAATAAACCAACAGACTTTGATTATCCACATGGCCAGATTGATAATGTAACTCACGAGTGCGCCCTAAAAAATGTTCACTTAAATTGGTAGGATCGCTCTCACCTACTTCAGTGTCACTTAATAAACTACGCAGTAAACAGCTCCCGAAAAATAAAAAAATATGCCGGTTTGTGCGGTGAAATTATGTCGTAATTATCCTTCACAACAAAATAAGAGGTCGAAGATCTCATATCATCAGTAAGTTTTTACATTTGCGTATGTTTTTTTGAGAAAATAGGATTTTTAATTTCGATGTTTTATAGGTACGTCGAACTGGCCGGTGATACCAGCTGAGCATTGTGGTATTTTGCACATTATTGTGCAAAAATATATTGTTGTATGTTATACGTGTGTGAACATTAATAATTATTAATAAAATCAATTTGTTGCCAGTAGTGAGGTAATTTGCCACAAATATAGGGAAGTCCCGGAATATAGTAAATATTTATTATTAATATTATACTTACTGAATTTTGACCTTCAATAATTTTTTTAAATAATAATTATCCTACTAATATTATAAATGTGAAAGTGTGGATGTTTGGATGTTTAGATGTTTGGATGTTTGGATGTTTGTATGTTTGGATGTTTGTTACTCAATCACGCCGCAACTACTAAACCGATTTGGCTGAAATTTTGAATGGAGATAGAATATGCCCTGACTTAAAACATAGGCTACTTTTTATCCTGGAAAAATTCACAGTTCCCACGGGATTTTGAAAAACCCGAAATCTATAGCTACAGCTATAGGTAGATTAATATAGAGAACTTCCTTGATAGTAGGTATAAAGGTTGGAAAAGGGAGCGGGAACGGGAGCCGGAAATCCACGATTCCCTCGGGATTTGTTTAAAACCGAAATTCACGCGGGCGAAACCGCGGGCATTTCCTAGTTCTAAATAATTATGATTATAAATATAAATTATATAAAAAAAAATAAAAAAAAAATTTTCTAATTAGTTTATAATTATTATTAATACTTAATTAATGTAGATTTCCAACGGATCCAATACTAAGGGACCTTTCAGACAGACCGGCGCGGAGAGCGTCGGAGAGCATTTTTTTTTTCACACAGACCGGCCGTTCAAATTTGCTCTGCTCTCCGCGCCGGTCTGTGTGAACGGACACGCGGATGCGCTCGGAGCCGAGCGTACGCTCTTGGGCCGGACGGCAGAGCATATTCGGCCTACGGTCGGCTGTGCGAGCATGAAAGAGCACGCGAACGGAGCCGGTCGGATGCTCGAGCGCGAAAGGGCACGGGCATGGAGCAGCCGACCGGCTCGACGAGTAGCCGACCGGCTGCTCTCATATATTTCACACAGAGCGTATTGGGAGCATGCTCGAGCATCCTCTTATCATAAAAGAGTTAACATGTAAAAATAAAGCCTATTTCAATGTCTTAAGATTCTATTTTAAATGCGATTAAAATTTGCTCTGCTCTCCGCGCCGGTCTGTCTGAAAGGTCCCTAAGACATCGCTGGACAGCTGTCATCAGAAGGACACGACATGACGACTGTTGGAAACGTATTATAAAAGTATTTGACTAAATCAAGAAATAATTTTTATTTAGTATCTAGTGTTACGAATTTGCAGCGCCACCTACCGGATTCAATTAGGTTATGAATCTAAACTCCCCAGGGACAAGAAACTTACAAAATTTCAACAAAATTTGTTCGTAATAAAAAAAATCCTAGAACATGACTGCAGCACCACCTACAGGGTCCAATTGTAGATACAAACTATCTTCTTACCCACACAAACACACACCAAAAATTCCATCATAATCGGTCCAGCCGATATTTAAATAATGAGGTAGATACCTAATGAATATTCTGTAATCAAGTAATTACTAATGCTGTTTCCATGGCAAACTATTGATTTACATTAAACAAACAGTTTTACACACACGTAGATTAAAGATAAATAATTAATAAAAACAAAATTTTATCCTACACCATACTTGATTTATCTATAAAAATTGTGCAATTGTCCAAATAACCGGTATCCCTAGGCGCGCACACATTTGCGATTCGAGGTTGTATCGTACACGGCGCGATTACCGAGGTCACGCACACATTAGCAGTAGTCGCGGCCGTCTTGACGAGTAATAATATTTCGCGTTGCTCCCTCTTGGGAACTCTTTGCCAACAGAGTTAAATGTAAAGGCAAAATTAGACGGTTCATTTTTGAGATTTTTGCTTTCATTTTCGAGGCTTCATCGGTGAATCATCGAAAGTGAACCGTCTAAACACCAACCGTTCATCGTTCACAGGCACTTTGTCATAGTAAATATCGTAACGTGCATCGTTCACCGCAAAAATGAACGATGAACGGGGCACCGTCTAATTTAGCCTTAAGACACATCTGCGAGAATATTGCGGTGTGTTTTGATAGAACAAGAAATCATAACACTCGAGATGGTTATTGGTTTTTGTCGAGATTTTCCTGCTTCATTGCGATTGCTGGAATCTGTAGCAAAATATTAATACTGATTGAGTTTGCATCCTCTTATCTAAACAAACAAGTATAAAGTTCGTAAACTAAAACCCGACTACGCAAGCGAAACCCGAAATCGCGGGGCAAGCAGCTAGTGGCGCCATCTGTTATGTCTATCCGAAACTAAATAATAATAAACTTTTGCCACTCGCACGTCGCTTCTCGATTTTTTTCGTATATAAAATGTATGCTATGTCACCCGGACCATAACAAAGAATTAATTAACACCTCATTCATCAAAATCGGCCCAGTAGTTTAGGCGCTACGGTGGTACACACAGAATCTCATACTAAAATCGGCCACATACATACATACATACATAGATGATAAAATCATAACCCTTCCTTTTGGCTTTGCCGTAGTCGGCTAAAAATATAGTAAGTAATTTTGAAAGAAATAAAATAATTTTGTCGTAGGACATAAAACGTCCGAGAATAGTACATTGTGATACAAGGGTGGAATGTTGGTTATTGCAAACGAGCTGTCATTAACAAGCCCGAACCGAAGGTGAGGGTTTTTAATGTCACGAGTTTGCAATAACCGATACACCCGTGTATCACACGACGTTTTTCAATACAGTTCTGGGAAATAGTAAAAAAACAAATCGAAGAATCAAATGTTTATTTCAACATACGTACGTACGTACCTATCTTTGTCGGAATCTTGGGGGCAAAATTCCATCTTGCGTAATTTTTGCCCCAGATAAAATATCAGGTGGAGTTAATTCCATAATATCACTTGTACTTGAACTCATATTTACAAAAAATAATCAATATAACACACAAAAAATGAAAACTTTCAGAAAATGGCGCGTTTTAGCAACTGGACATTTTAAAACGAAACTAGGCAACGGTCTACGCGTATACAGCCTATTCGATTTTTGAGATATGTTAATGTGAAAATAATTAAATTAAAAATGGTAATTAAATAATAATTAATTATAATAAACAAACATTTAAAAGAATTTTGAGAATTCAATGCTAAGACGTACGCATTTATTAATTTTTTCTCGTATAAAATCTATCCGATTTTATTCTATGTATGAAAACTCCTTGCTACTAAACTTTTTAAATTGACTTATAAATTTAAAAATAAACTGCAAAACAAAATGATCGAGCTCGTAAAACAAAAGTCACGACCGCGTAAAACAAAACATGCCTGTGCAAAAGATTTAATTTTCGAATCATAACTATAGCCTCTGTAAGTACGCCATGTTAAACAACTGTATTGAAAAAGATTATTTTTGTATTAATGCATAGAAAACAATGCCTAGCCTGGGACCTATCACAAAAAAAAAGCACCTATCACAAAAATTTAAAAATTTCCCTTATTTTTAAAAGTTCGCCATGTAATGCAATCAGTTGACGTTAGAGGTCAAGGAACGTTGGAAAAATACCTAAAGTTGTTGCTGCGATTTGGATACTGTACATTGCCAGTTTGAAAAATACTAAATACTAAGCCACTAATACTACAAGTATAAGACAAATGGATATTGGTATTGGATTGCGTTTAGGTAGTATAATAATAGCGCTAAGTTTGCGGAAGCGGTCCCCTTATACCCTGTATAATCTATGGTATATGGAACTCGATTGAACCAACGAAATATCCTCTACAACAAAGTACATACATACTTAATTACAATATGTATAAATATGTCGCTAAATACGACAATTATAAATTAAAAATTTAAAAAACCCCCGACATTCGCCATTTTATGGTGGTGGCCATCTTGGATTTGCATAGTGCTATTCTACTAGTCAAGCTCTTTCATTTGATACCCATAATGAGGGAATTGTGTAAAAATATGCAATCCGCCATTTTGTGGCGGCGGACATCTGGGACCGATTTTCATCAAACATAGCTAACAACACTCCCGACTAATTCACCTTTGAAACAAAAAAAAACCGCATTCAAATCGGTTCACTCGTTTGAGCGCTACGGGGGAACAGACAGACACACACACACACACACACACACAGACACGTCAAACTTATAACACCCCATCGTTTTTGCGTCGGGGGTTAAAAAATAAAATTCTTTAAAAAGTTTACAAAACTATACAAAAATTCTCACGATGTATATTCATGAAACTTCAATGTGTATTTTTCTAAACGAGACTTAAAAAAGAAAGCACAAAATACTCATTAAAGTAACACGTCCAAGTCGAAGCAAAATATCCCCGAGCGTCCTCATGAATACATTCATGCGTTCGCTCCTACAATTGTTGGTTTATGGTTTAAAATATACATTCGTATACGATGTACCTATGTCGACTGGCGCTCCAGTGTAAACTGTGTGCTTAGTCTAAAGCGGAACACTCGAAAACGAACTCGAAAACTATTGATCGATTTCAGAGTAAAATAGACCTAAAATGTCTTGTATTAAGGTTTGAGTTCGCCAATACATTCAGCATTCGAACAATGCTGAATGTATTGGCGAACTCAAACCTTAATACAAGACATTTTAGGTCTATTTTACTCTGAAATCGATCAATAGTTTTCGAGTTCGTTTTCGAGTGCTCCGCTTTAGACTAAGCACACTGTATGCTTAGTCTCAGTTTGAACACCTCCGAAACTTTACCAAATAGTACGTACGAAAAACTGTAATATGTACAAAATAACCCAAAGTCTCTTATTTTAGTGCCTGTTTCACCACCTTCTGATAAGTATCGGAAAGCTAACTACAACTTTTGTCATATCAATTTACAAAGTAAGAAAGTGACAAAACTTACTACTTTGCTTACTACAGTCATTTATCAGAAGGTGGTGAAACAGGTCCTCAAAGTCATAATTCAATACTTTTACAACATTTCTGCTTGGGGCGCTGGCTGTAAACGAATGCTGGACGTATTGGCGAACTCAAACCTTAACATAAGCAATTTTAGGTCCATTTTACTCTGAAGTCATTTGCTCAGTAGTATTTAGTAAAGTTTTCGAGCTGTGCAAACTGAGACTAAGCATACTGTTGCAGGCTGAGGAACGTTTGTGTGTGGACAGTGTTCACGTAAATCAACAGTAATCGTTTTACTGTTTGCCTACGTGTAACGGAACGCAATTGCTTTCAGTACTAAAATATTAAAACCATATTTTCAAATTCATTCGATTTTAATCGACTTCAAAAAATAGAAGAATTGTATAGACCCGTATTGTATGTTCGCGATTACTTCAAAAACCAATGAATCGATTTTGATGTTTTTTTTTTTCACTATCGTAATCTAGATACTATCAGAAAGGTTTTAGTATATAACACACAAGGGATTAGGTAGAGCTTAGACCCGCCAAGCTGCCCCAATGCGTGTTGGCGAGCTTTAACGACTATTGTCACATGATAGTGATAATAAACGGGACCAACTGATTAACGTGCTCTCCGAGGCACGGGGATGGCACAGCACCAACTGCCAACTCCGGGCTGGCACAGAGAATTTCTTGACAGAAAAACCAAATACCTAACAATTATTTACCGACCCGGGAATCGTACCCGGGACCTCGTGATCTGCAGTCAAATATTCTAACCACTACACCAACGAGGCAGTTATTCTACGTCTACATAATTATAATATATTAAGTAGACCGTACGTCTATTATTTTACGTTGCGATTTTTACTTTGCAACTGAGCAAAACTTCAGAGAACTAGGACATACCAGGTTTTTAATGCAGTGAAAATCCCTGACACCATTATTATCAGGCCTCTTGACTCTACAAGTTTTCGCTCGCCATCAAATAAATTACCAAAGTGTGGTCAGAGAGCGATAGATCTTGTTACAATAGATGGCTGAATGGCGATTCAGAATTTCTGTCGCATTCGAATGGCTCACTTTACGAATCCGCTACTCATGTTAGCCTAGTACTCGAGCCTGCACCACGGAAACTAAGTTTTTAGGGTTCCGTACCTAAAGGGTAAAACGGAATCCTATTCCTAAGACTCCGCCGCCTGTCTGTCCGTCTGTCCGTCCGTCTGTCACCAGGTTGTATCTCATGAAACGTGATAGTTATAGTCTGATTTTTAATTCGGTGGAATTCTGACAGAATTACATTTATTGATTTTTATTCATATTATGTAAGTCTTGAATTTATTATCTTTTTTGTGGGAACTGTTTTGTCTTTGGTAACATTAAGAAACGTCAGAATTCCACGGAATTAAAAATCAGAGTATAGACAGTTGAAATTTTCACAGATGATGTATGTATTTCTGTTGCCACTAATGACAACAAATACTAAAAAACAGAATAAAATAAATATTCAAGGGGCTCCCATACAAAAAATACTTAAATTAAAAAACTTAAACAAAAAATACATAGGCTTGAAATACATATTTACAGAATATTTAGCAATATATTCACTTTAAAAATAAATAATTAAATTAAAATAAAATAAATATTTAAGGAGGGCTCCCATACAACAAACGTGTTTTTTTTTATAGATAACGGTACGGAATCCTTCGTGCGCGAGTCCAACTCGCACTTGGCCGGTTTTTTTATTAGTTTTGATTTGCTGACTTCATCCCCGCAATTCTTTTTTCGAAATTTCGAATTAGAAAAAAATCACTTCAATAGTTTCAAAATTCGTCATGTCCTGTCCATATTTCAACACCATTTTAGCTTCTGATGGTTTGTATCCTAGTACAAAACAATTAATTTATCTTCTTTTAAAACATTTCTTTCGGAGTTGAAGTGGATATTTATCTTAAATGTTTGCGAGTGCTAAGTGCTTAGTCTCGATTAAGATGCATCTCTCGTTTTCAGCGAAAAATACTAGGGAACTAGGGCGTGCCAGAGTAAACGTTTAAGACACGAATAGAGAATCTATTTTAAGAAAATCAAATTTTTGTTAAGAGGTAAACTCATCTACTTTATGGATTTCCATACAGTACAAGGAGCAACAATCCTTACTAATATTACAAGTATAAATTAAAAATAAAAAAACCCCCGACATTCACCATTTTGTGGCGGCGCACACGCACAAAGCAGGCGTTACTTTGCGGAAATCCATAATATATGATGAAAGGTCAAAATTATTTTGCTATAATCCGCAAAAAGGTCAAATTTGTATGGTACAACAAGCAGCATGTGCTATGCCCTGTCAGCCTTCCTGCTGTTAAATATGCAGTAAAAAACAACAAGCAACCAAGCGGACCCCAAGCACCACCACCATGTAACACCACACAAATCCACCAACAAAATAAACTCGACGATCGTTTCACTCCGACTCAGTTCAGTCCTTAGGAGGACTCTACACTGCACAATTGCAAAGTCTACTTTGCACACACAGACACGTCAAACTTATAACACCCCGTCGTTCTTGCGTAGGGGTTATTAATAAAAGCTTTGAGGAATCTATAATATAATAAAACTGTAACAGATCCAATTCTGTACATTGAAGATATTTTGAAAATTTCTTTTGGAGGGCATTCTATAATCGATACTGAAGCCAAAACTGTAATTTTTTTCATTTTTGTCTGTCTGTCTGTCTGTCTGTCTGTCTGTCTGTCTGTCTGTCTGTCTGTATCTTGGCCGCGCATCACGCCGAAACTACTGAATGGATTCGAATGAAACTTGGTACGATTTGAGTTTATACTCCGAGGTAGGACATAGGATACTTTTTATCCCGAAATTCAGCACGGTTCCCTTGGGAGAGAGGATGAAAGTTAAAACGTGTATTTAGCTGTAATTCATTAACGCGTTGTTCGATTTCACTCATTCTTTTTTTGTTAGAAAGGTAATACTTTATATATTGTCCCGTAAATATTTCAAGGTCATAGGTGTTTTAGTTCAGAAATTACAGACATTTATTGGGTTCAAATAACTTGGGACGCGGATGTTTGTACGTACGGCTTATTTTAAACTGGCGTGCGTTTAAATTTATGTTTGTCGGCCTATCTATTTGTTCCAGCTAATCTCCGAAATGGCTGGATCGATTTTGATGGAACTTTCAATGGCAGATAGGTGATGTTAAGGAGTAACTTAGGATACATTTAGTTTAGGTACAAAAAAGAATGATGGGGTCCGATCCGATCCTATATAAAACCTAAAAACACGCGAACGAAGTCGCGGGGGTCAGCTAGTACATAATAATTCAGTGAATAAAAGCGAAAGTTTGTAAACATGGATGTATGTTTGTTACTCTTTTACGCAAAAACTACTAAACTGATTTGGCTGAAATTTAAAAAATACATTATAGCTTATAACCAGGAATAGAACATAGGCTACATAGATTTTTGGAAAACCGAAATTCACGCGGGCGAAGCCGCGGGACGAAACTAGTTCTTTAATAAAACTTACGTAAGTAATAATAAAATATTTCATTAGCTTTAATAAAACTTTCTATCCTTGGTCTCCGAGTGTGTCACGCAGACCGCCAATAAACTGGGGTGTCTTAGACTTAATTTAAAGCGGAGTTCAAATCTCAGTATAATATGAGACGCCATTTATTGCCGGCTCCGTGTGAAATTGGATTGCCTTACTTTAATTGAAATCTACACTCGGATGAAACTGAATTTCACTAATTTTATTTATCGAGGACCTTCTTCGTGCAGCGGCAATTTCAGTTTGGAATATTTCTTTTGATTAGGTAGTACTGGTCTGGAGTTCGAGCGATATTAAAGGATGATGGGCAAAAATGTATGAAACCTGGTACCGGCACCAATCAGTATGAATAATACATTGTTGTAAAGGTATTTTTGTATAGAATAAGGTGTATAATATCTGTAGCGCTAGTCTTACTTCGCTGTCCAATCGGAGTAGTCTTTCCTTGAAAGTTATTTATTTATTGTTGTTGTTAATATCCTATTAAAGTAGTTCAACTTGCAACACTTTTTATCCATTTTGGCATAGTGAACATTGTGAGAGACGAGATAACGTGGTCACATACACAATATCAGTGGCTGGGTTTGCTTGTAAAAATGTACCTACGAGTTGCCGAGTTAATTAGACAAAATATTTTAGTAATTAAGTATTAGCAATATACGATTAGAATATACATACATCTGGAAAGCAATTGAGTCAAAATACCACAAAAATACCTACCCAATTAATGTGGAGTGTGGTCGAAATTCACACTTCGTTGGTCTAGTGGTAAGCATATTCGACTGCAGATCACGAGGTCCCGGGTTCGATTCCCGGGTCGGGCAAATAATTTTTAGGTTAGGTAGGTTTTGCTGTCAAGAAATTCACAGTGTGAGCCCGGAGTTGGTAGTTGGCGGTATTTCACGCCCGTGCCTCGGAGAGCACGTTAAGCAGTCGGTCCCGGTTATTATCACTATCATTTGACAATGGTAGTTAAAGCCCGCCAACCCGCATTGGAGCAGCGTGGCGGGTCTAAGCTCTAAATCCCTCACACCTACGAGAGAGGAGGCCTGTGCCTAGCAGTGGGACGTTTAGGGCTGTGGTGGTGATGGTGGTTAAAATTAATTTTATAAAAAAAAAACTTTTTTTAATGTTACATTTTTACAGAATTTCCTGACAAAGACGCAATTGTTGTCTAAAATTTGAAAATGGTTATGCATTTTCGGAAATTCACAGCTCTGCGCTAGGAACGATTCGGTGAGGCTTTCCTAAAAAACGTTCACTGCTCGCCCACGAGCAAAACACTGTACATTGTTTATTTCTTTGACAGTGAAATCACGAAATAATGTTTGGAACGCTCCCCAAATTTTGGAGGCTTCATCGAAAATATTTTGAGGTACAAAAATTGACTGAAGACAGTATTGTAGTGATTTAAATATCATAATACTAGCTGATAGATACGCGTGGATTTCGGCATTTTTAAAAGCCTCTATGATTTCCCGGAATAAAAAGATAAGTAGTCCATGTCCATCTTCTAGGTCTAAACTATCTCAGTACAAAATTTCATCAAAATCGGTTTAGGCGTGAAAGCACAGACAGAGTTATATTCGCATTTATAATATTATATGAGCTATATATATTATAAGGCCGACCGCCATTAACTTGGCCTCTCTGCGAGGGGGTGAAGGGTTCGGAACGGGAACAAATCCATTGATTATTAATTTATCAATGAGCATATGCTCATTGATAAAATAGACGTAGTTCAGCAAAAAGGATTCAACCCACAAAACTTGTCATACAAATATATACCTAAACATTGCTGAATTAAGATTAACTTTGCTATGATAAGTCGTGTGAGTTGAATCCTTTTTGCTGAACCACGTCCAATTTATAATCAATGGATGTGCTCGATTATACATGATATTACGACGTAATGACACGTATCTTGAGATTTAACTTGTCGATTAAATGCACCTATGATATTTTTAATGGAATAGGTATATTTATTCAGTTTATTTAACATGTATTAGAACTAAAATATGTATTCTTAGGTATGTAATAAAATAACCGTTTATTATATTTTGGCACAGTTATTTAATAAAATAAATCAGGTAATATTAATAAAACAATGATTTTTTAACCCACTTGGGAGTAGTTTTCCCAAAATTCCTTAACCACACTGGTGACGTACATGTCTGTGAGACCGGGTGTTTTTAATAATTCGAATAACTTTTTTTCCCGCCATCGTTTTCGTCGTGGTTTCGAGTAGCTGCCGCATTCCACCTCTTCTACCTTACGTTAAATCTACGATGTCAAAGCGAGTGTACGTTTAGGAGTTTTAGTGCCAACCCGGTGCATGAGATTAGCGTCACCGATTACGTAAGTAAAATAGTCATACTTGAATTATTGATTATTATTCGCATTTAACCAGGCATATATGCATTTTTTACATAATTGTGCTATTATTTTTTTGTATAATGTTTACTGAGTTTATTGCATGAATTTATTGATATTTCAAAAAAATATCCTATGTGTGTTTCAAATTTTAAATTTTGTTACAGTCTGTCTTTCGAAAGTGAACAGCATCGTACCGAATCTTTTTTACAAGAACTAGAAGAGGATAGATCAACAATTACAGCATGAGACAGTGAAGTTGGAAGTGATATAAACGATGATGGACGTAATGTACCTACCTAGTAGATACCTTTTTATTGAAGCTTTTGGTCTGAAGATTAGTAATTTTTCTGATGTAAATTTTTGTTATTTTTGTAGGTAGCACGCCACTTTTTATTTATTTTGTGTAAGTTCCTAGTGTCAAAGGACTGATAAGATGGAAATAATTATAAAAATATGTGACTGTTACGTGTTCTTAAATTTTAAAGAAGATTTGTATAAAAAGGTAGTGTTCTTTTATGTTTTGAATAATGATAATTAAAAGTCAAGTAAACGAGCTGTGATTTATGAAATATCTTTGCTATACTATCAAAAAACATATATTAAAAAAAAAAACAGTAAATAAAATAAATTGTAAAAATTTCCATAGAAAATCCTGGTCTGTGAGACTGGCGTCACCAAGGATGAAAGTCAAATTGACGTCACCAGTGGTGGGTTAAATACTTAACTCTTTATTTTGAACCGAAAACTTAAATACCAATTTTCATGGATATCCTAACTTGAAAAATACGGACATTCATACAAACTTTCATCCCATATTTAACCTCCTTATGGGTGGAATTAGTATGTGCCTACATCATGAAAGAAGGCTACTGTGAAAATTTCAAGTTTCTAGCTTCAGTGATTTAGGCTGTGCGTTGATGATCAGTCAGTCAGGACAAGCCTCTTTATACAACGTGTTCCGGACAACTTCCCATAACTTCGAGGTATAGAACAGCCCACTTATAGGAATTGAACTACATAAGAAATAATTTTTTAATTAAAATAATTTTTTTCAAAGAAAAATGAACCGACTTCAAACCATTCGAACTAAAAAGTTTAAAATAATTTTTTATTCATTTAGATTTACGATTAAACTACCTAACTCAAATGATGTATAATTTTTTGAAGTCGGCGCCAAATGACTTATACTTTTCAAGTCGAAAATATGCTCCCCGCGTCTCGGACAGCCTCACCCTCCGTGACTATTATGGTTCACCGCGCTCGCATTAAAAAGTGGATAGTTTCTCTGATTTTACTAAGACGAATTGAATGTGGTTTGGCGCCGACTCCAAAAAATTATATATTATTTGAGTTAGGTAGTTTAATCGTAAATCTAAATGAATAAAAAATTATTTTAAACTTTTTAGTTCGAATGGTTTGAAGTCGGTTCATTTTTCTTTGAAAAAAATTATTTTATGCTTTTTAGTGATTTGTTTTCTTTATATTAATAATAATATAAATGAGAACTAAGTATGTAAAATAGATTATGACCTATATATATATTTATTATTATTAAATATCCTGTGACATAATACATACATTTTATGTGTCATACTAAGTACTAGCTTTTGCCCGCGGCTTCGCCCGCGTGAATTTCGGTTTTTCACAAATCCTGAGGGATAAGTAGATTTCTGGTCCACCCGCCCCCCGCCGCGCGGCGGCGTACCGCGGTACCGCGTACGACGGGCGCAGGGCGCAGGGCGCAGTGCGCAGGGCGCAGGGGTGCGCGGCGCGGGGAGTTCCGTGCAGCGCGAGCGTCGCGGTCGGCCGTCACGCGCAGCGAAAATACCTATCAGGGCGTTTTTTACCGATTTCAACACAACTCCTTTTTTGAAAGTCGGTTAAAAAAGTAGCCTATGTTACTCCTTGGTTAATCCTCTACTTGTCTGTGAAAGTCCCGTCAAAATCGGTTCAGCCGTTTCGAAGATTAGCCCGTTCAAACAGACAGACAGACAGACAAAAATTTTAAAAACGTGTGATTCGGTTATGGTATCGTTCAAATAACCATATGAGCTTAATATGTGGTAGTTATTTCGAAATTACAGACAGACACTTCAATTTTATTTATTAGTATAGATAGGTGAATGGTTTTATAATGTTCTAACCCAACCTAACCTAACTTCCGATCTATACAAGATTAGTTTGTATGCGTACTACTCTTGTATAATTTGGAAGACCTTAATTAAAAAGTAATTTACAATATATACGCGACCAGTTTCACACCCTTGCGGTTTGGCTTTGTATAGAATGGAAATACACGTAACCGTGCACAAACTCCAAGGAAACACTCTATGTTATAGCTGTACTGACTTCGGCCCAAAACTTTTTGCAAAAGGTCAATGTTACGTAGGCGTAGCAGAGTGAAGTCTTTGGCCAGAATAGGTATATAAGACTTCAGCAATAGGTCTGGCAATATCAGAAAACATATTAGTGACATATGTATACATTTATGGTTTTAACTTCGTACGTAAGAAAGATAACTCTATGTGTTATATATTAAAACCTTCCTGAAAGTATGTAGATTACGATAGTGAAACAATCATCAAAATCGGTTCATTAGTTGCGGAGATAATCGCGAACATACTTACATACATACATACATACATACATACATACATACATACATACATACATACATACATACATACATACATACATACATACATACATACATACATACATACATACATACATACATACGGGTCGAATACAGAACCTCCTTTTTTTGAAGTCGGTTAAAAAAAAGAAAATTCAGTTTTCATACATAGTAATTCAACTATTTTCGACTCTCCATGTTACACACCTTTGTGTAAAAACTGACATCGTTGCATTTTAAAGCATTACTTATGAATGGTCTTAATTTTAATTTATACGGTTTAGCCGGGTTAGCCGGTTCTATTCGAACCGGCTAACCACTAACAAACAAGGGGTTCAAAGAAAAGTAGTTAAGTAACTTGATAAATTAACTAATTTCATAAAGTTAGTTCCATAAAATTTTAAGGTTGCATAATTAGGAAGTTATAACAGGTATCTATTTAACATTATCTGCTATATCCTCATAAAATACTGTAGTAAATAAAGATAAAATGAAATAATTAATGTTGTGACTATGTGAATCATTCACATCTTTCACTTTTACCCCCTCCCTATTTTTTTTTCATCAAAAAGTAGTAACCCATGAAACGTCACTTTACTGCATCGAATTAAAAGACCAACTATAGATACCTAAATCTATAATTCAAAATAATAATAAATATAATTTCAAATGGTGAAACAATAAATACAATATAGTTAGGTTGTAATTTTACCTTGTGACGCAGCTAGGTCTAATTTCATTTTTTTTTATATTTGGCAACGTTTAAAAGCATAATTTTTGCCTGTCTATTTAATTTTTGTTACGCAAATTAGGTAGGTTATCCTTTATCCGGATTCATATCCCAAGATTAATAAGATTATACAATAAACAATAAGTAGGTACTGAAGAAAACGAATAACAATGCCAAATTGAATGGAACACTCAATACAAAAAAACAATTTAAAAACATTATTGATGGCTAGGGTGATCGTACCTATTAAGATATAAAAATACAAAAAAGGTTTTAACAATTAATCTAGTAGCCAAGACCTACGCTGAAAAGGACCTACGTGTAGGCCATTTATTCGCATTCGACGTATCGCAAGATACGTCATCGAAATCTTCAATGAAGAACCTTTAAGCGATGAAAAAAGTTCAGATTAATATTATAATGTGTATGCATATATTATTTTTGTATTTTCTACTTTTAATTATTATTATTATGCGATTATAAGTACATGAATAATAAATAAAAATAATAAAGACCATTGTTTTATTAATATTTATTTTATTAGATAACTGCACCAAAAAATATATAATAAACGATTCGTTTTAATACATACCTAATAATACATTTTAGTTCTAATACATATTAAATAAACTGAATAAACATAGGTACCTATTCCATTCAAAATATCATAGGTGCATTTAATCTTAAGCTAAATCTCAAGATACGAGTCATTACGTCGTATCATGTATACATTTTGAGGAATTATATCTGTCATATTGAAAAGTCACTTTGAAACTTCAAAGTTCATTGTTTACATCAAACTGTTACGAAAATTTTGTGAAATACATAGCAGTAATCTAAAAAATAAGTGATAAAAAGTAGTGCTAGAAAAATAGTTACAAAATTACGTTCGTTTTGTGCTGAAGAATGTGAAGAAAGAACAAATTATATCTAATTAAATAAAATATATTAAGCTGACGGCAATGACAACTTTGTGTTGTCAGCTTCATGTGAAAAATTTCCATACCCAGTGAAGCCATCAGGCATCGTCAGATATTGGTTAAAACGGCCTCTCAATTATTATAAAAAATACTAGAATGTGGACTAAGGTATGAGTACTTTGGCCATATTATGAGAAACACCAAATATGACCTCCTGCAGCTCATAATTCAGGACAAAATAGCCGGAAGAAATCCACCTGGCCGTAGAAGAACGTCCTGGCTAAAGAATTTACGCAAATGGTACGGGAAAAGTACCCGTTCCCTAGCCCTAATGGTTGCCAACCTCCGATAGGAGACGGCACTACAAGAAGAAGAAGGACTAATAATTTCAAGACAACATTTTTAATTATTTCAGGCGTTTCGAAACAAAAATATTAAAATCTGGTCCAAGATGCTTTTCAAGCTGTAACGGAGGCTACGTGGAAGTCATATTGTGAACACGTTGAGAGATTTCAGAATGACGACGATGAATTAGAGAATTATAATATAGTTATTGATAGCGACAGTGACACATCATCTGACAGCAATGCATTGAAATTTTAAGATATAGAAGAACACGTCTTGATAGATCACTCTTATTCGAGATGTGAATAATAAACCTATCAATCCTAATAGTTTTTTATCTTTGTTTTATTCCATCTCCTAACATCTCCATGCCGTACTAATCTAAACGACGTCTGGTTTTTTTTACCCGACTACGGCAAAGCCAAAAGGAAGGTTGTGGCCGATTTTTGTTTGAGATTCTGTGTACTAATGTAGCGCCTAAACTGCTGGACCAATTTTGATGAATGGGGTGTCTTGATCGATTCGTTGTTATGATCAGGGTGACATAGGCTACATTTTATTTACAAAAAAATCGAGAAGTCAGCTTTGCGCGGCTTTCTAGATTTTAAAATTAGTTTCGGATAGGCATAACAGATGGCACCACTAGCTGCTTGCCCCGCGCTTTTGCCCACTAAATTATTATTAAATTATTAAGCGCAGTCAGGTTTTAGTTCACGAACTTTACTTGTACTTAGTAGATGTATTAAATAAATTATTTTATTTTAACCGCTCAGCTGCCGCAGCTATATCTATATCTATACTAATAAATAAAATTGAAGTGTCTGTCTGTAATATCGAAATAACTACCTCATATTAAGCTCATATGGTTATTTGAATGCTACCATAACCGAATCACACGTTTTTAAAATTTTTGTCTGTCTGTCTGTCTGTCTGTCTGTCTGTTTGAACGGGCTAATCTTCGGAACGGCTGAACCGATTTTGACGGGACTTTCACATATAAGTAGAGAATTAACCAGGGAGTAACATAAGCTACTTTTTTAACCGACTTTCAAAAAAGGAGGAGTTGTGTTTTTCTACCTATGTACACCGATATCTCCGAGATTTCTGAACCGATTTGCGTAATTTTTTTTTTAATCGATAGAGAAACATTGCGACACTGTCCTACAAAAAACTTGGATTCCAACTCCTCAATCCTGATGCTGTAGGGGAACTGATCCCCAAAACGAATGGGATTTAGGAACTTTCGGTTATTTAAATTGATATTGGGGTACCAATTAAAGACTTTATCGTTGAATTAACTCGAGTAGGTACATATCCAACTCCTCAACCCTGATGCTGTAAGGAATTGTATTCCGAAATCGTGGGGATCCCACGGGATTTTTCCGTTTTGGGGACGGGTTTCTACAGATAAGCTACTTTTTGTCCTGGAAAATCAAAAGTTCCCACGGGATTTTTAAAAACCTAAATCCACACGGGCGAAGCCGTGGGCATCAGCTAGTTAATAAATAAAATTGAAGTGTCTGTCTGTAATATCGAAATAACTACCTCATATTAAGCTCATATGGTTATTTGAACGCTACCATAACCGAATCACACGTTTTTAAAATTTTTGTCTGTCTGTCTGTCTGTCTGTTTGAACGGGCTAATATTCGGAACGGCTGAACCGATTTTGACGGGACCTTCACATACAAGTAGAGAATTAACCAGGGAGTAACATAGGCTACTTTTTTAACCGACTTTCAAAAAAGGTGGAGTTGTGTTTTTCTACCTATGTACACCGATATCTCCGAGATTTCTGAACCGATTTGCGTATTTTTTTTTTAATCGATAGAGAAACATTGCGACCCTGTTCTATAAAAAATTTGGATTCCAACTCCTCAATCCTGATGCTGTAGGGGACCTAATCCCCAAAACTAAAGGGTTTTAGAAACTTTCGGTTATTTAAATTGATATTGGGGGTACCAATTAAAGACTTTATCGTTGAATTAACTCGAGTAGGTACATATCCAACTCCTCAACCCTGATGCTGTAAGGAATTGTATTCCGAAATCGTGGGGATCCCACGGGATTTTTCCGTTTTGGGGACGGGTTTCTACAGATAAGCTACTTTTTGTCCTGGAAAATCAAAAGTTCCCACGGGATTTTTAAAAACCTAAATCCACACGGGCGAAGCCGTGGGCATCAGCTAGTTAATAAATAAAATTGAAGTGTCTGTCTGTAATATCGAAATAACTACCTCATATTAAGCTCATATGGTTATTTGAACGCTACCATAACCGAATCACACGTTTTTAAAATTTTTGTCTGTCTGTCTGTCTGTCTGTCTGTCTGTCTGTCTGTTTGAACGGGCTAATCTTCGGAACGGCTGAACCGATTTTGACGGGACCTTCACATACAAGTAGAGAATTAACCAGGGAGTAACATAGGCTACTTTTTTAACCGACTTTCAAAAAAGGTGGAGTTGTGTTTTTCTACCTATGTACACCGATATCTCCGAGATTTCTGAACCGATTTGCGTATTTTTTTTAATCGATAGAGAAACATTGCGACCCTGTTCTATAAAAAATTTGGATTCCAACTCCTCAATCCTGATGCTGTAGGGGACCTAATCCCCAAAACTAAAGGGTTTTAGAAACTTTCGGTTATTTAAATTGATATTGGGGGTACCAATTAAAGACTTTATCGTTGAATTAACTCGAGTAGGTACATATCCAACTCCTCAACCCTGATGCTGTAAGGAATTGTATTCCGAAATCGTGGGGATCCCACGGGATTTTTCCGTTTTAGGGACGGGTTTCTACAGATAAGCTACTTTTTGTTCTGGAAAATCAAAAGTTCCCACGGGATTTTTAAAAACCTAAATCCACACGGGCGAAGCCGTGGGCATCAGCTAGTTAATAAATAAAATTGAAGTGTCTGTCTGTAATATCGAAATAACTACCTCATATTAAGCTCATATGGTTATTTGAACGATACTATAACCGAATCACACGTTTTTAAAATTTGTCTGTCTGTCTGTCTGTCTGTCTGTCTGTCTGTCTGTTTGAACGGGCTAATCTTTGGAACGGCTGAACCGATTTTGACGGGACTTTCACATACAAGTAGAGAATTAACCAGGGAGTAACATAGGCTACTTTTTTAACCGACTTTCAAAAAAGGAGGAGTTGTGTTTTTCTACCTATGTACACCGATATCTCCGAGATTTCTGAACCGATTTGCGTATTTTTTTTTTTAATCGATAGAGAAACATTGCGACACTGTCCTACAAAAAATTTGGATTTTAACTCCTCAATCCTGATGCTGTAGGGGATCTGATCCCCAAAACTAATGGGATTTAGGCACTGTCGGTTATTTAAATTGATATTGGGGATACCAATTAAATACTTTATTGTTGAATGACCTCGAGTAGGTACATGTCCAACTCCTCAACCCTGATGCTGTAAGGAATTGCATTCCGAAATCGTAAGGATCCCACGGAATTTTTCCGTTTTGTGGACGGGTTACTACTTACTACAGATAGGATACTTTTTGTTCTGGAAAATCAAAGTTCCCACGAGATTTTTACAAACCTAAATACACACGGGCGAAGCCGTGGGCATCATCTAGTTGTGTAATATGAGTCAACTGCTAACCAACTCGTCATAATACACGCCACGTATACCTAAAATGAGCTCTGAGAAAGGACTGAAGTTTGAACGGAAAAACGGCAAGATCTACTGTCGCTGTGTATGTTGTTCTCGTTTTTCATATAGTTTGTTTGTTTGTCCCTGCAAACAATTTTATACCTTAAAATGCCGAAAAATAAAACTTAAAAACTCGTTCAGACATAATAATTATGTCTTTTTAGCAGTTAACGGAGGTTTTGAAAAAAGACATAAATTATGTCTTTTGGCCAGTTGAGCGGATAAGTATATGTATAAAATTTAAAAAATAGGGTATAAATAATTATATTTATCTTCTTCTTTCTTGGTAATGGAAAATCTTTTTTCCATATCCTGAAACGCACCTACTTAACTTTAAATGTATAGTAGGTACTACTACTACTATAGAAAAGTATTGAGCAAACTTAAAGAGATCAAGATGAAAGACTGAATTGCGATTACGCAAATAATAGAATGATTATGATAATTAAAATTATTATAATTATAAAATTTCTTTTTTTTCCCAAATTTAGTGTCATGTCCTTACAGTAGCAACACACACACACACACGCGCACAGCCACGCCAAAAATGATTGTCGTAAATTATAGTACGAGCACATCCATTGATTATTAATTTATCAATGAGAATTTCCTCCGTCCCGCGTCCCGCAGACCATGGGAGAGCCAAGTTAATGGCGGTATAGGTATAGTATTAGTATATTACTATTAAGTAGTAAACTAGTATGGATTATGCTCTGTTATATCTAAGTATATATAAGTTCTAATGAATATACTAATTGTAAGTAATATTTTTAAGTTATAAGCTTATCTTCATAGTCAGTGAGCGACGCGGCGAAAACAGTCCCGCGGGAACAATTGGAAACAGTAGCTTTTAAGTTCCCTCTAACATCTAGACTTCTGTTTTAAGTGTCCGAAAGTGGAATTTTCTTGGTGTGTTCTATTTGGTACTAGTTTTTTTTTTTACCATAATCGCCAATCTTTTTGAACGCTCTGAACATCGAGCGAACTAACCGACCTATAAACGAGCTCTTTGCAGTTGCACTCGGTAAAGTGCACGCGCAAGGGGGCCACGTCACTTAATTTGTATCCTCTATAAAATATCCAAAAGACAGTCAAAACCGCTGAGTCTATACACTTGAGATTCTGCATATGTAGGTGTTCACTTTAACATAGACCGCCACTAAGAAAGAATTTTCAGAAATACAACATTTAGGACCTGTTTCACCACCTTCTGATAATTATTGGATAACTATCTACAACTTTTGTCTTTGTCACTTGATATAAAGTAAGAAAGTGACAAAAGTTGCGTTAAGGCTATCCGACACTTATCAGAAGGTGGTGAAATAGGCCGTTAAGTGGGTAATCCCACCGATGAATAAACAGATTGAAAAGTAAGTAGGTAGATAAATTAAAAGCAGACGAAGTCATGGGAGACTGCAGCTAGTCTCCCGTATTTTTATAAAGATGTCTTAATGATGTCTGTCTATCCAAACTAAATGACCATGCAAGAATGACGCCAAAGCTGTCACATTTTTTTTATTTTTTTTTATTCAACTACAAATTAGCCCTTGACTGTAATCTCACCTGATGGTAAGTGATGATGCAGTCTAAGATGGAAGCGGGCTAACTTGGAAGAGGTATGCAATATGCATATTGCATACCCCTGATCGGTTTCTACACGGCATCGTACCGGAACGCTAAATCGCTTGGCGGCACGGCTTTGCCGGTAGGGTGGTAACCAGCCACGGCTTAAGCCTCCCACCAGACCAGACCAGAGACAATTTAGAAATTATAAAATCTCAAATTGCCCCTGCCGGGAATCGAACCCGGGACCTCCCACTTATAAGACCACAGCGTTCACCACTGCGCCACGGAGGTCGTCAAATTAAAAAGTCATTAAAAAGTTACCCACCATACATCATCTGGAGAGATCGCAAACAATTGCTAAACTTATCACGAAAACAAGCTCAGACTTTTGTCCCTATTTTCACTAAAATTTCAATATTCTGGATTTGTTTCAAAAGTTCGAGTTTCATCTCAGAGTTTCATGGATGTCCGATAACCGGAACTCAAATACATGCAAGACAAAAACATCCGTCCGAGTCGGGTCCCTGCATTCTTTATAGAAGAACTCATGAAGAATTCACCCGCGTGACCGCGGACGTGCCGAAACCTGAATATTCAGTGAACAGTGTGCTTAGTCTAAAGCGGAGCACTCGAAAACGAACTCGAAAACTATTGATCGATTTCAGAGTAAAATAGACCTAAAATGGCTTGTATTAAGGTTTGAGTTCGCCAATACATTCAGCATTCGAACAATGCTGAATGTATTGGCGAACTCAAACCTTAATACAAGACATTTTAGGTCTATTTTACTCTGAAATCGATCAATAGTTTTCGAGTTCGTTTTCGAGTGCTCCGCTTTAGACTAAGCACACGGTGTATTGAAGTTTTATTTGCCTCGCCCGGATATTGGTTTTCCGTTATATAATGCTGTAAAGTGTATGTTTGTTTTGCACGATTAAATTTTTGTTCAAAAGCGCTTCGGGGTAGATAAGGGATTTTATGTATGTGTGTGTATGTGTTTATTATATGATTTTCCCATGATTTCGTCATGATTTTCATAATCAGTTTTTTCAGAGTTTCTTCTCAGAGCATGTTTTCAGATATTTTATGGGTATGATTCGCAAAGCATGGGGGTGTATCTAAAACCGCCAACTTCCTACTCCGGGCTGACCCTGAGAATTTCTTGATAGAAAAACCTAATATTTTTTTTGGCATTTTTAATCGAATTTTAATCGAACTCAGGACCTCGGGGTTGGTAGTTGGCGGTGTTCCACTCCCGTACCTCGGAGAGCACGTTATTATCACTATCATATGACAATAGTCGGTAAAGCCCGCTAACAAGCATTGGAGCAGCGTGGCGGGTCTAAGCTCTAAATCCCACTCTCCAATGAGAGAGGAGGCCTGTGCTCAGCAGTGGGACGTTAAAAGGCTGTAGTGGTGGACCTCGTAATCCGCAGTACACCACCGAGGCAGTTTAAATGGAGATAAGATTATTTAAATAACGGTTAGGTGCAGTGCGGAATGAATCTAAAGTGATTCTAGCGATTCCTCTGTTCGGAACACTTTGCAGTCGCTCGGGCACAATTACAAAATGGGAGCTTTCTTTTACTTATTTAAAAGACTCCCGGAGAAAAGCTTGCTCAGCTGCGAGGGAAAAATTGAGATTGAAAGATTCCGTCGATGAATAAGACCAGTTACCGATTCTGAGCTGTAGTTGGGAATAACTGACTACAAATGGATTTTTACACGATTTAAATATTTAAAATTAATGCGGTACTAATGTTTTTCTTGTAGACTGTTGTAAAACAAGTTCATTTGTTAATTCAGTGCGTCTGTTTGTTCGTCAGTGTGTCACATGCATTTTTTCCATTTTTTCGAAGAGAGGATTTGTGATCGCCATTTGTTTTATGAAGCAGAATGCCGGTGGCTAAATTTTTCCGTTTTTAAGTAAACGTTTTTGACTGCCTCGTTGGTCTAGTGGTTAGCATATTCTAACGCAGATCACGAGGTCCCGGGTTCTATTCCCGGGTCGGGCAACTAGGTTGTTAGCTATTTGTTAGGTATTGGGTTTTTCTGTCAAGAAATTCTCAATGCCAGCCCGGAGTCAGAAGCTGGCGGTGTTTCGACCCCGTGGCTCGGAGAGTGCGTTAAACAGTCGGTCCCGGTTATTATCACTATCATGTGACAATAGTCCACCAACCCGCATGGGAGCAGCGTGGCGGGTCTAAGCTTTAAATCTCTCTCTCCTATGAGTGAGGAGGCCTGTGCCTAATGTGTGTTAATGCATCAGTGGTGTCCTAACGCATCAGTCAAAACCCCTTTCCGGGACATTGTACGGACATCTCTCTGCCACTAGACAACTACAATCACAATGCGAGTGTCCAAACGGAATACAATGAAACATTGCCGAGTTCAAATTTATAAAACTCTTTACTCGCGAACCCCTCACCCCTCCCCCCCCCCCCCTATTCAGCAAAGTGGTTCTCAACAAGCAACAATGCGGACACTCGCTATAACAACAAACTGAACGCTCAACAATGGGGGGAGTAAAATGCCACTTTTATCTCCTGCTCTCTGCTGCTATTGTGTGTAAATGAAGAAATGTTGAAATTGCACACACAGATCGATTAGACGGGCACAGCTTGAGGCTAGCCCTTGAGCTTTATCGTCTAAGCGACAACGACTTTTAATCGCGAGGTAATTTTGTCGCAGAAATGCGACGTGTTTATTTATAGCAGTACGTATGTATACATTTTTTTTTAATAGAAATAGCGGGCAAGCGAGCAAGCGGGTCACCTGATGTTAAGTGATTACCGCCGCCCATGAACATTAGCAGCACCTGAGGAACCACTAATGCGTTGCCGGCTTTTGAGGAAGGAGACTGGCTCTTCAGCTCGCTGCCGGAACACACGGATGCTTTGCGGCAGATTACGGCTGAAGTGTGGTCGCTAGCCACACTGTGGCGGACTCGGGATATAATCCTACCACAAAGCGGTGATACCATCCAGATTAAGTTGTGTGGTATCAGGCACAACGACCCGTAGGATAATATACATAATAATACATAATATATATGTGGGACCAAATATCGCAGCAATTTTAAAATTGTGATGTGTCACCGTCACAGTGATAAGCTTTTAAGCTAAGATATATCTTGAGCACGTCCCATACAAACGAAGTTTCATTCTTATTTGTGTATCTATAGCTGATGACTGGTGACTTCGCCCGCTTGGATTTAGGTTTCTTTATAAATCTCGTGGAAACTATTTAATTTTCCAGGATGAAAAGTATCCTATGACGGTTTCCGTGATGCTATCTATCTCTATACTAAAATTCGTTAATTTCGGTTTAGAAGTTAGACCGTGAAAATGTATTAAATTATAGTAAGTAGTCCCTGATATCAAATTGGCTATATAAACTAATCTCTGTCAGATTTAAAAAACCCGAATATAAACCGCGCGAATTTTATTCGCGCGGTTTATATTCCGCATTTTGATATATTTTTCTCGCGAATTTTAAACCGCATGTGCGTGCAGCTTCATACATTCCCATGTGTCACAGAATTTTGTGAAAAAAGTTCGCAGTGCGTCCTAGGCCTTATATGGGTCGGTTTCCGTTGCAAGGTCACTGTTCTACCACATTGAGACCCCAAAGATTTTATCGGTTCATTGACCACTTGATAATGTGTGTGATACTTAGCTACCAATACTCTGTGTAACAGAAGTCGCACGACGGTATAATGCATGCATGCATGCTGCTTGTATTGTACCTGCTTCGAATTTTTCAGTTTTGTTTATTCCCGCCCGCTCTGCCTTCGTTGCACGCGCCCCGAATAGATTACCCACCGTAGTAAATCTTCAAGGTAACACTATCTAGAATACCTAAGTTTCGCTGTATAAACGTTCTCGCATTTTTCTTTTATCTATATGAAAATTTTAGATGCAGTATTTTTAAGAGCCGTCAGAATATGAAACTTACATGGACCAGTTTTGTAAGTTTTTTTTTATTCAGTATAGACATACGCTTGGCCACTATCACACCTGATAGAAAGTGATGATGTAGCCTATAATGGTATGCGTTTGCCTAGGAGATGCCTATTCACTCTTTTTTAACCCCCGACGCAAAAACGACGGGGTGTTATAAGTTTGACGTGTCTGTCTGTGTGTGTGTGTGTGTGTGTGTGTGTGTGTGTGTCTGTTCCCCTATGGCGCTCAAACGGGTGGACCGATTTGAATGCGGTTTTTTTTTGTTTGAAAGGTGAATTAGTCGAGAGTGTTGTTAGCTATGTTTGAAGAAAATCGGTCCAAGATGGCCGCCGCTACAAAATGGCGGATTACATATTTTTTCACAATTCCCTTAATATGGGTATCAAATGAAAGGGCTTGACTAGTAGAATAGCACTATTGTAAATCCAAGATGGCCGCTGCCACAAAATGGCGAATGTCGGGGTTTTTAAATTTTTAATTTATACTTGTATCTATGTGAAAATTTTAGATGCAGTATTTTTAGGAGCCGTCAGAATATGAAACTTACATGGAGCAGTTTTGTTTAGCAAAATATGTTGAAGATTTATAGTTTATACAGCATATGCATTGAGAGTCCTGATGTTCCTTCTGATTTTCTCCTGCCAAAAACATTTTGTTTCATGAAGGAAAATTTTTCGTTTTCCCTATTAGTAGGTGGAAAAGTCACAATTTTCCGATTCGATAGGTAATCGGGAAAGGAACATTTCTCAATTTTGAAAAGAAACGCTTTTTGAAGGAGAAAAACAGAAGGAACGCTAGGAATTTCTCATTGTAGTTATAGGTTATAGGTACTTACTGTATAGGTACAAAGAATAAATCATTTTCAAATAGATGTCAAAGACTCGACTGTGCTCGTGGAGACAGTTTTTATGCCTGGACAGAGCATGAACTTGGCGTGGTCAAGCATGAACTATACTCTGATTTTTAATTCCGTGGAATTCTGACGTTTCGTAATGTTGCCAGAGATAAAACAATTCCCACAAAAAAGATAAAAAATTCAAAACTTATGTAAATAAAAATCAACTGCCGCATGTAGATATGACAAATGCCTGACAGACACTTCATGTTGATAATGTCATTCGACTTCCATTTTTGAATAAATTCAATGTGCTTCTTTTGTTTTCTAATGCTGTTAGTGTGCACTTTCTAGTTTCCACTCTTAGCGATTTCTATTTTAGAGCGAAACGACTAATATTATTACGTGGCTTAGGGCTTTTTATGTTGACAGGGAAATAAAGTAGTTTGGGGTAAAATCGTACTTCATAGATGTTAACCCTGTTTTCCATACAAATAACTCATCTGTTAATGACAATGACAGCTGTCAGAATTCCACCGAATTAAAAATCAGAGTATATTTAGTATTTAGTAGTATTAGTAATAGTTTCAGTAGAAGAAACCATATTTATTACGGAAGATTGACATGGCTCGATTGGTTCACGGTGCAATTATACGCAGTATTCTTAAGCTTAGATGTAGTGTTGCCATGTACAGCTCACAAAAGAACGAGAAAAGTGGCCAGTGAAGAACAATTGCAAATAATCACACCCTTTGCTGCACACAGTACCAGGTGCAGCCAATTAAAGCGCAAGGGGGATATGAGAAAGGAAAACAATGGTTCTCTTCGAGTTTAAACGCAGCACGTGTTGATTGCGATTATGAGCAATGCAAATGAGAAAGACGTGCGAGAAACGGCGGGGCTACACCGGGCGAGAAATTGTGAGACTAAGGGCCTGTTTCACTACCTACTGATACGTATCAGATAGCTATCTACAATTTTTGTCTTTGTCACTAATTGACATAAAGTAAGAAAGTGACAAAACTTACGTTTAGGCTATCCGACAGTAACCAGAAGGTGGTGAAACAGGCCGTAAATATTCTGAATTTTATAAATGGAGCGGTAATACTTACTGGGAACCGTCAGAAACTAGTAACGTAGAAACTAACTTAATATTCTTGATTTTTTCGCATATATTATAATGTAGCCTATATCCCCCGGACCATAACAATGAATCGATTGACACCTCATTCATCAAAATCGGCTCAGTAGTTTAGGCGCTACGGTGGGATAAAAAAACAGATACAAACATACAAACATACATACATACAAACATAGACTGCTAAAATAAAATCATAACCCTTCCTTCCTTTGCCGTACTCGGGAAGAAACCTAATAAAAACAGAGGCATTCTTTACTTAGCACACAATCCAAGATGCAGCTATAAGGAAAACAAAAGTGGAGATGGGGGAAAGGGGGTGAGACAAAGGGAAACAATGGTTTGCTTCAAGTTTTAAACCCGGTACGTGTTGATTGCGATTATGAGCGATGCAAATGAGACGGCGGCGTGGTGCGGTGCGGTGTGGAATATGAATATTCTATACGCATTACCATGCGGAATGTGAGACACTGCTTTGATAACTGACTAACTTATGAATACACTAGGTACCTGGATTGTGTGAAACTACCTGTATGGGAGGCTACATGAATTAAATCATTAATTGTAATTATTTTGAGAATTTGAACATTTCACTATAATTTTACTTGCTGTGTTGTTTCAGTAGAATGTTGTGTTTTTCGTAGTCAAAATTTAGGTCTGTAACTTATAAGTTACTAGCTGGTGCAAGCGACTTCATCCGCTTGGATTCTTATAAATCTCATCCCCTATTTAACCCACTTGGGGGTGGAATTTCTAAAATTACTGAAACACGTAATTCTTTATTTTTAACCGATAATACAAATACCGATTTTCATTGATATAACTTTAAAAATTAAGTACTACCTTACAAACTTTCATCCTCCATTTAACCCACTTGTGGGTAGTTTTTCCAAAATTCCTTAAAAACGTGAAAAGTGACAGACTTTCAGACAAAATTCCATCCCTTATTTAACTCCTTTAAGGGTGGAATTGGCAATAGTGTGTAAGTACTTTCTTAGTGTGCGCCTACGTCAGAGAAAGCTACTGTGAAAATTTCAAGTTTCTAGCTTCAGTGGTTTTGGCTGTGCGTTGCTGATCAGTCAGTCACAATACTATCGGTATTAGAATACCGTTTGGCACAATTCTGGTACGGAACCCTAAAAAAAGGTATTAAGCAGCCATCAGCTACCTCATGAATTCACTTTTAGTATCTGTACGTTTCATAAATAATTTGCAAAAAACGTCCGTTATCCCACCACATACGAGCGGAGTGCTCACGGCGGTAAAGTGAATCGCATCAAAGTGAATGTGTGAGGGACTGTATGGTTATTCCGAGCTTGTACACCTCAAAAACTTTACTAAAACTCGAATATCGAAACACAATGACTTCAGAGTGAAATGGACCTAAACTGGCTTATTTTAAGATTTGAGTTCGCCAATACATTCAGCCATTTGTCTACAGTAAACGCCCCAAGCGGAAATGTTGTTAAATAAATATTCGAAGTACTGAATTACGACTTAAGAGTGTTTGGGTTCATTTTGCACTATATATTACAGTTTTTCGATATTTAGTTTAAAGTTTTCGAGCATTCTACCACTGAACAGGTGTGCAAGCTCGGAATAACTACACTGGTGTTTATTTATTACGCAGCGATGAAGCTATGCTTACTTCGCAAAAAGGTTGTGGAGTAGATATATTCTAACAGATCACAATAAATTCGATAGGGATCTTCGAAATGGCTGATTCTGGGTTCCGCAGGATAAGGCGCAATTCTCCGATACCAAATAATATGTCAGTCTACTTGCGAGTTGACCTAGAAGATACCTGTACCCTGAATAGTGAATATGCATGTTCTAAGTAAGCGCGCTATAATCTCATCATAGGTTTTCATCGGGCATGAGTGTCGTCAAGCTCAAGCCTGTGGTTCTGAACCATTCATCCGATTACGATGGAACTTGGCACAGGGATAGTTTGCCTACTGGATACGTATATAGGATACTTTTCATCCCGAATAAGACAGAAAGAGAGATAGTTCCCTCCGAGTACGAAGTAGCAGGCATCAGCTTGCAATTTATAATTATCTGATTGGGACATATAAAATCTATACTGCAGAAATAAATTAATAATATAAGTATATTAACTTCTTTCTGTAAATAAAGCATAACCTAAAAGGTGTTCATACGTGATACAATTTTTAGAGTCCAGCCTCGTATTTAAACAGAGATATAGATAATAGATATTATGTATTAAGTGACAGATAGGACAAATGTATTCATTAGAAAAGAATCGGGAGCTATTTAGTTGACCACTTTTTAGGATTCCAAAATTCAAATGGGATACTCGAACAGGATCCTATTACTAAGCCTCGGCGGTATGTTCGTCTGTCAAAGGGGTCTACAATTTCAGCTGTAATAGATAGCCGGTGGAAATTTTCATAGAATACCTATATACTATGGGCTAGACGGCAAATAATAAAAAATCGATACCCAAGTTAATCTTCATACAAAAAATCTCGAAAAAATAGCATTTTTGCAATGTTATTTGTTTTAACGATATTTGAGAACAGTCATACGTAGTCGCCTCGTTGAGGGGGCAATAGCCGGGACAAATGAATGGCGAAAAACCGATAGAAGTTGGGGTCACAATGTGCTCGAGTGGCGCCCTCCTACTGGGAAACGCAGCTTTGGATTGACAGATGATTTTAAGTTGTCGTTAGACCTATGACCAACAATGGACATCTATTGGCTGAGACAAAGAAGAGGATGAAAGACTGGTTGTTGTTTTTCGGATTTGCATGGTTGGTACGCATTTAAGTAATATACTGTCTATGGAAAATTTTCCCGGAGATACTAGCATAAACCAAACCTGTGGAACATTACGTTGATAAGAACCTCGCAATTATTTAGCTTGAGAGATGCAAAAAAACAGATGAACAGACAAACCCTTCAACAGGTTAATAGAAATTTATAATAGTCGCTCTATCTTTATAAATCTCTTCGTATTTATACCTAACTGCAGATCTTTGCAATGTGCTTGTACGTGCCGAACGACTGCGGTGAATGGACACGTTCTACCCTCTACACACACATATACCAAATAACTTACCCAATAAATATACACCTTATTACATGTAGCATAGAATGCTATTTTCAATGGTAACATTAAAAATTTACGATGTAAATCTTTGAGGATATCGAATTTACAATTTTAGTAATAAAGTATTATAGACTTACAGTCTTTGGTATTAAGTTCAGTATCAAATGATAGTGGTTTGTGTGTAAGGCCTTATTTAATGTGTTTGAGTAAGAAACGCGGTTGCATCTGTCATCAACGTGCATGCAATAATAAACAGTATCGCTTTCCAGATAGTGACGATAATTGTGTACGTACTTATATTTTAATATTGAAGATATTAATTAAAAATAAATATATATTTTTTTCTAATTATGGTTTTAATTAAAATTCTCTATAGCTCTCGTTTTGAAAATTTTTCGAACGAGTTGTATGATATTTTGCACTCGGAAAACACGTAAAGCCCTCTACAACTGTGTTTGTGCACTCACTTGGGCACTATAATATCTCCTGCCTCGTTAGCGAATATTTGTGGAGATTGGTAATTTCGGCTGAAAATCAGTGGCTGTGTTTTGGAAATGTATGGAAAAAAGAAAGCAATCTAGAAGCTTTAGTTGCGGAACTTTTTTACCCGACTACGGCAAGGCCAAAAGGAAGGGTTACGATTTTAACAGTCTATGTATGTATTTTTGCGTCCGATTTTTGTATGAGATTCTGTGTGTTCCACCGTAGCGCCTAAACTACTGGGCTGATTTCGATGAATGAGGTGTCAATAAATTCTTTGTTATGGTCCGGGTGACATAGGCTACATTTTATATACGAATAAAAATCGAGAAGCGACGTCCGAGTGGCTAAATTAAAATATTAATTAGTTTCGAATAGACCTAATAGATGGCGTCACTTGCTACAATTACAGCTAAGTACACTTTTAACTTTTATCCCATCTCCCAAGGAAACCGTGCTGAATTTCGGTATAAAAAGTATCCTATATGTTACTCCGTAGTATGAACTTAAATCATGCCAAGTTTCATTTCAATCCATTCAGTCGTTTTTGCGTGATGCGCGTACAAACATACCGACAAACAAATAAATAGATAAAAATTTCGAATATAACTTTTTTACGTTCCATTACTTATCCGCCAGTTATTATTATTTTGCAAAAAATTTTAATGTACCTACAGACACGGCAATTCTACGATTTTATTATGTACAGAAGAAGATCACAGATCACCCCCAGTATGTATTGTAAATACATAAATGTATATTATGTAATACATACTTATACATATTTATTTACTGAGGCGTAAGTAAATATGTCTTCTAAAAATATAATTCCGAAATAAGATAGCGTAATAAACTTGGTAAACTTGTTTGTTGTGTAAGAGGGCTGCCTTAAATTTGAAGTCGATGTTAACCTTTAAGTACCGACGTGTGGTCTGACAGACACCTCGAGAGGTCGAAAAGTCTGATTACCTATGTTAGCGAAAAACTATCCTACTGTGCTTCTCTCTACCCCTCGGGAAGTCGCCCAGCAGCGTTCCTGCAGAGTGGCAGCGTCGGCGCGTACGATTTCGGTAAGTTTTGATTTTTATAAGATCACGAGTGGTCTGTCAGACCACTCGTCGGTACTTATGTAACTTTTTTTGGATGCGACTTTTTTCAGATTATATTGTTTTCTCTTTTATTTTCAGTCAGTTATAACAATGGATTAGCCAGGTTCTTCAGACATGAAACGGGCGGCCATAAATAAAAATAAAAGTGTTCCTGTAGGTGAGATATCATACACTGCTTCAATATAAAGACCACCAAGAACATTTAGTGGAATAGCTAAATGAGAGTTCAGAGTCCGAATCTAAGGATATCTACCCAAATTTTACTGCTGGAGAGTGACCATAATTCAGCACCTGAACAGACTGTGATACTTGTATGAAACACGTGTGCCTACAATGCAGTGAGCCTATGCAAAGACTGTTTGTAAACTTTGATAGTTCCTGCAATTTGATACCCTGTGATTTTTGAGAAAACGGTTGGTTATTAAGGTTTTTTATTTTTTTATTATTTATGTAGCTATTAATCTTTAAGAAAAAATTGTGTTTAAGAAAAAATAATAGTATTACTGATACATATGAATTATTAAGATAAAAGTTAATTTTTTCAAACGAAGAATCTATGAATGCTATATTAATGCTTATAATCAGTAATAAATGTGAAAACTTCTACATTTTGTTTTACTTATACAATAAGTAGATATTTAACAATACATAGAAACATTTTTTTTAGAAGAATAATAAGAAACACAAACGTTTTCGATTGGAAAACTATGGTGGTCTGGCAGACCTCACGTCGGTACTTATGTGACTAAAATAGTACGTCGGTACTTAAAGGTTAATGTCGCCTCGGAGTACACAGGCGAAGATTGAAGCCGGACCGCGCAGGAAATGAGAGTGGCCGAGACAATCCCCTGGTAATGTACCCCGTCCTGTGTTTCATTTCGCTGATTTACTACGAGATATTTATCACGAATGACCTTTACCTACAATAAACTGTAGACTTTTTAATGTATACCTACCTACGTAGCCTACCTATCTAATGCCTTTAAACGAGCAACAACGAATTTCAAAAACGACTTCAACCATTTTCATGTTTAGTATTCAGGGGGTTTCGGGGGCGATAAATCGATCAAGCTAGGTTTTATTTTTAGAAAACGGCGTTTTATCCGTGTTTTCAGGCAATGAAAAACTGCTACAATATCATTAGAATACGAAGGTAAATTTCGCCACTATTCACTAGGTCATAATAGCTCAGGTAGGAAATCGGGCGGTCCGAAATCATAAGACCCCAGGTAATATTTATTGACTGTGGCGTAAATAAATAGATATGTCTTCTAAGAATATATTTCCAGAATTAGATGGCGTAATAAACTTATTTGTTGTGTAAGAGAGCTTGCTTTCAATTTGAAGGCGATGTTAATGTCGCCTCGGAGTACACAGGCGAAGATTGAAGCCGGACCGCGCAGGAAATGAGAGCGGCCGAGACAATCCCCTGGTAATGTACCCCGTCCTGTGTTTCATTTCGTTGATTAAGTGCGAGATATTTATCTTGAATGAGTGCCTATAACAAACTGCAAACATTCTAATGTATACCTGTTACCAACGTAGCCTCTCTATTACTAGCTTCTGCCCGCGGTTTCGCCCGCGTGAATTTCGGTTTTTCACAAATCCCGGGGGAATCGTGGATTTCCGGTTCCCGTTCCCGCTCCCTTTTCCAACCTTTATACCTATTTTCAAGGAAGTTTGCTATAGTAATCTACCTATAGCTGTAGCTGTAGTACCTATTCGGTTTTTTGAAAATCCCGCGAAAACTGTGGATTTTTCCAGGATAAGTAGCCTATGTGTTAAGTCAGGACGTAATCTATCTCCATTCAAAACTTCAGCCAAATCGATTCAGTATTTGCGGCGTTATAGAGTAACAAACATAAACACATTCACACATACATACACACAAACTTTCGCCTTTATAATATTAGTGTGATAGTGTGATAATCCAGGATTGTCAAACATAATCCGGTTTCGACTAATGTTCGGCCGTTCAGAGAATGCGTTCCTGACACCTATCAGTTAGTCACGACTAGTGATGGGCACAACATAACACTGAGTTCGTTACCGTTCCTCCAAAATGAACCGGCGCATTATTTTAAGATTATTTTCGTTTTAAATTGGCGGAATCATTTAAAATTTATATTTTAGTTATTTAAGTAGAAACCAAAAAAAGTTAATATTCATATAATAAAATTGTCAAATAAAAACAGATCGAAAACACTTGAAGAACGTGGTCTATGCACACGAAACGACAACAGACGACTGTTTTAGCCTCACAAAATGGCGGCCCAACGCCATTTGGGGTTACCATTTTCAACCTAAATATAAAAATGCTACTTTCTTTCGCGCGTTCGGTTTGGTCATAGTTTTATTTTTATATTTCATAAAAGTTATCTTATAGTCCATTATTTTCAAATTCTTAAAAAGAAAAACAAAGCGTATTATTTTATATTATAAGTATAACTGTATAAGAACAGATTACGATACTTGCCTGTTATTTTTAGCACAGCACTATTATACAAATATAAAGCGCTGACATAACCTTGTAATAGCGCAGTATAGATTTAGAAAAATATTGTTTACCAAGTTATTTGACACTCAGTTTGGCACAAAATTATAACATTCATTGATTATTGATATAATAATGTTGTTTTAATGCTCATCAATTGTTAAAACGGTAAACAACCAGCAAAAATATTTCTATCGTAACTGCAACGCCATTACAAAGCTACGTCGTCAGTTCAATCGCGAAGTGTCAGGAACGCATTCTCTGAACGGCCGAACTTTAAGAAAACAGCATTGAAATCGGCCCATCTGTTTCAGCGCTACAATGACACGCACAGACAGACAGACATACACAGATCGACAAACTTAAGCACATATTTTTGCGTCGAGGGGAAAATATGAACTTTTATTAATTTTTTGCTGGCTTCCAATGATTTGTATTGTGTAACAAATCAGAATCATAATTTATGACTGTAATGACACCAACGAAGCGTTACGTAACGAAGTGCTACGCATCAAATCGCTACGTAACGAAGCGCTACGTAATAATACGCTACGTAACGAAATGCTGCGTTCCGTAGCGCTTCGGTAGCTACTGGGCAATACTACTGTATTCAGCCGCTTTAATTATGAGAATCGCATGACTGTGTATAATTGAAAACAACTACGAGATTACACATCCCGTTGTTTTTAATTTAAACGAATAACGCCTTTATTTGTTAAGGTTATTATTGTCGAAGGCTATGGCTGAGTGTGATTGTTTACATGTATGTATGTTAGTGCATTTGTATCCTCATAATGTCCAAATTTTTCATTAGAGAAATGAAGCTTGTTAATAAATAACATGGCGCTGATGGCTGATGGAGCAAAAATGAAATTCGTGAAGAAAGAAAGAAGAACCCAAGCGGAATAAAATAATTTTATAATAATAATAATTTCCCAGAATATTTTGTTATATAAATAGAATCAAAATTATATTTTATATAATTTTTAATATCGTATCTGAAATCAGTAGGTATCTGTAGGTACCTACGCCTACCTACGCCTGGGACGTATACAACGGGTTCCCCAGGCGTCCAGCACAGTCAGCAAGAGGGAACAGCCGTGGTGGTTTTTAGTTAGGGTATACCCCCACTCGGGGGGGAGTCCCACATAACCCCCGTTCCGCCCAAGGAACGAGGGTAGCCATAAAGCTTATCCACCACGACAAAAAAAAGGTATCTGTAGGTAGTTTAAGTATATCTGTTGGTGCTCATTAAAAATATTATGTAGTTAATTATAAAAGTTATTCTTTGTATCACATTTATTTTCGTTGCATTTATTATATTATTCCATTTATTCTATCTATCTTCTATAATATAATAAGACTGTAACAGATCCAATTCTGTACATTGAAGATATTTTGAAAATTTTTATTGGAGGGCACTCTATAATCGATACTGAATCCAAAACTGCAATTTTTTTCATTTTTGTCTGTCTGTCTGTCTGTCTGTCTGTCTGTCTGTCTGTCTGTCTGTCTGTCTGTATCTTGGCCGCGCATCACGCCGAAACTACTGAACGGATTCGAATGAAACTTGGTACTATTTGAGTTTATACTCCGAGGTAGGACATAGGATACTTTTTATCCCGAAATTCAGCACGGTTCCCTTAGGAGAGGGGAAGAAAGTTAAAACGTGTATTTAGCTGTAATTCATTAACGCGTAGTTCGATTTAACTCATTCTTTTTTTGTTAGAAAGGTAGTACTTTAAGTATTGTCCCGTAAATATTTCAAGGTCATAGGTTTTTTAGTTCAGAAATGACAGACATTTATTGGGTTCAAATAACTTGGGACCCGGAACTTTGAACGTACGGCTTATTTTAAACTGGTGTGCGTTTAAATTTATGTGTGTCTATTTGTTCCAACTAATCTCTGAAATGGCTGGATCGATTTTGATGGAACTTTCAATGGCAGATAGATGATGTTATAAGGAGTAACTTAGGCTACATTTAGTTTAGGTACAAAAAAGGATTATGGGATCCAATCCGATCCTATATAAAAGTCTATATCCATGCGGACGAAGTCGCGGGTGTCAGCTAGTAATATAATAAAACTGTAACAGATCCAATTCTGTACATTGAAGATATTTTGAAAATTTTTATTGGAGGGCACTCTATAATCGATACTGAAGCCAAAACTGCAATTTTTTTCATTTTTGTCTGTCTGTCTGTCTGTCTGTCTGTCTGTCTGTCTGTATCTTGGCCGCGCATCACGCCGAAACTACTGAATGGATTCGAATGAAACTTAGTACGATTTGAGTTTATACTCCGAGGTAGGACATAGGATACTTTTTATCCCGAAATTCAGCACGGTTCCCTTGGGAGAGGGGAAGAAAGTTAAAACGTGTATTTAGCTGTAATTCATTAACGCGTAGTTCGATTTAACTCATTCTTTTTTTGTTAGAAAGATAGTACTTTATGTATTGTCCCGTAAATATTTCAAGGTTATAGGTTTTTTAGTTCAGAAATGACAGGCATTTATTGTGTTCAAATAACTTGGGACCCGGATCTTTGAACGTACGGCTTATTTTAAACTGGTGTGCGTTTAAATTTATGTTTGTCGATCTGTCTATTTGTTCCAGCTAATTTACGAAACGGCTGAATCGATTTTGATGGAACTTTCTGGTGATGTTATAAGGAGTAACTTAGGCTACGTTTAGTTTAGGTACAAAAAAGGATTATGGGATCCAATCCGATCCTATATAAAAGCCTATATCCACGCGGACAAAGTCGCGGGGATCAGCTAGTTATATAATATTATTCCAATCGTTATAAAAAAATATAATGTCATAAATACAAAATACATCTCGCTAGTATTCATCGCGGAACTATTAATACATTTTGCAACTGTGCTTTACCTACTTTAAAGCCATTTTAAAATCTTTCCGCCTATTAATCGGATACCCACCGCCTAGCCAATTAATTATACAGCCAAATTGAATACCCGCCGTGATTGGTCAAAATGCGGGTTTTATTTAATTGCTTATTATATTAATCGATACTATATTATCTCCTTTTGCCAAGTATTATCGTATTCAAATATCACACTAATATTATATAGGCAAAAGTTTGTGTGTGCGTGTGTGTGTGTGTATGTGTGTATGTTTGTTACTCTATCACGCTGCAACTACAGAACCGATTTGGCTGAAAAGAATGAAGATTATGCCCAGACTTAACATACAGGCAACTTTTTATCCTGGAAAATCCACAGTTCTCACAGGATTTTGAAAAAACCGTGCTATAGCAATCTACAGCTACAGATTAGTATAGCAAGCTTCCTTAAAAGTAGGTATAAAGGTTGGAAAAGGGAGCGGGAACGGGAACCAGTAATTCACGATTCCCTCGGGATTTGTGAAAAACCGAAATTCACGCGAAGCCGCGGGCAAAAGCTAGTTAAGGTATATTTTGAGTTTGTATACAACAAGCATGATCCCTTTGGTACACTGAAGGGTAATTTCCGGTGGACGCTGGGATAATACGGATAGTAGATAAGTATGGCTTAGAATAATAACATGCCATTTTAGATACCAGGACTGTAGAAGTTTGAACGAAATATTGTTATTTAAATACTAATAATTCCCTATCCCGGGAGGATTTCGTAAAATTTCGAGGATTTTCGCCTTATTCCTTGTCTACATTATGAAGGAAACCTCTATGCACAGCTTTCTAGGCCCAAATATTTAGGCTAGGCATTGACGAGTCAGTCAGTGAGTGAATAAGGACTTTGCTTTTCTAATATCATATCACCCGTCCACATATGCGATCATGATACGCATCGGCGATACGGATACGGTGATCGGATCGGGCAAGTGGTACATATCTGGACCCGCTTTAATATGTATCACTTGCCCGATCCGATTGCCGTATCTGTATCGCCGACGCGTATCATGATTGCATATGTGGACGGGTGATGATACTCATATCATGATACGCGATCTCGATACGCCGTTATGATACGGCCCGACCCATTTCGTGTCGGTTTTTATCCCATCATCAAAGTTGATATTACTGTAAATTGTACTATTGTAAAGATACGGATACGGAGCAAATCGATGCGTCCACAACTTGTACGGGGCTTGATACGTGATACGCTGATACGGATACGGTTATCTGATCGGGCAAGTGATACATATCTGGATCCGCCTTTATATATCTAGATAAATAAAGGTGTTAACACAGTCGTTATGATCTTAAACCACAAATTCGGATATAAGCAGAATCTGCTTACTACCTTGGTATACCTGCTTACCATCCCGCTCGAGTGGCGGAGAGTCCCCCTGTCAGCCGTTGGATACAAGTGAAACAAGACCGTGTTATTTATGGCGATTTCCAGCATTGGATGTCGTCATCGGTTGTATCGATGACGATACTAGTTCTGACATTAGAAAATGTAAGATAAAAGGAACTTGACCTTTGAAGTATCGGCAAATAAGTCGACCGGTGACTTTCAATGCGCAGAAGTCAAAAATGAGGTATCTCGGGGTATGAGGGGGTCGCGGGGAGGGCGTGGGGATCGTTCGTAAGAACTGATTAGCTCTCGCGGATCCCTCGTAAGCGCTGATTGGCTCTCCAATCGTATTGTGTCCCCGCTCACTCGTACGACGCTGCGCGCACTTGAAGGTCGCCGGTCGACTTACGTGCCGGGGGTTATACTTGTTCAAGGGTTCATAGAAGTTTGAAGAAGGTGGAACTTGACAAACAAGTATGGCCTTACTTGTACCAGGATCACAGAAGTTTGAAGAATGTTAAAACGTAAAGAGCGTTTGAGTTTCACCTGTCCGGTGCAAAATTTGTCTAGCGCAACCTATAAATCAGTGATATTAACAAAAGCCGTCGCGCCGGGACAAAAGCTCGCGACTGCGACACGACAGCGCGACGGGGACAGATGGTGTGACGTCACGGAGTGCGCCCGACGACCGATCAATCACTCTCCGAATTAGGGCCAGACGGCGGCTGAAATTGGACGGTTTATTAGATTATTCCTCCGTAAAGATCGGCTTTGTCGGACATTTGATGCTTAACTGTTACATGGATTGTAGAATAGGAAAAATTGGTACAAATCTGAATAGGTTTTTATGTGATCCTAGTAGAGTATCCACACCACCACCACTTTAACGTCCCACTTCTGGGCACAAGCTTCCTCTCTCATAAGAAAGAGGGATTTAGCGCTTAGACCCGCCACGCTGCTGCAATGAGGGTTGGCGAGCTTAAACACCATTTGTTATATGATAGTGATAATAACCAGGACAGTACTTAGTTTGTAAGTTGTGATCTAAACAAATGCCTGCTTCTCTTCTCAAACTGTGTCGTTGGTCTAGTAGGATATTCGACTGCAGATCACGAGGTCCCGGGTTCGATTCCCGGGTCGAGCAAATAATTGTTAGGTAGTGGGTTTTTCTGAGCACGTTAAACAGTCGGTTCCGGTTATTATCACTATCATGTGACAAAAGTCATTAAAGCCCGCTAACCCTCATTGCAGCAGCCTGGCGAATGTAAGCTCTAAATCTCTCTCTTCTATAAGAGAGGAGGCCTGTACCCAGCAGTGGGATGTTAAAAAGGCTGTAGTGGTGGCGGTGGATCTAAACAAATGAACATTTTTGCACAGACTAGTCTTTTTACATTTCCCTCATTAATGTTCTTGTGTTGATTAACAAGTTATTTGTTAGCGTGGACGTACGTCAGTGTGCGCTCGGCGAATGACAAAAGATAAACCGTGTATAGGTAGACCAGAATCTCATGGAAAATAGGAAAATTAAATTTTGTAGTAATCAACACCAGGTTAACTCGGCTGCCCTAGTGATAAACAAAGTAATTACATTCAGAACACCTTACCTGGGATCGTTTCACGAAACGAAAAATCAAACAACTGCATTTTAAATACAAAAACAAAGTAATCAACATCCAATTACTTTGTTTTTGTGTTGTGCTTGTTGTTTACTTGGTTTTGCATTTATATTCCGGGTTAGTGTGTGCAGTTAGGTACTTTGTTTGGGCAATTCAAATTTCAGTAAACGGTTCTTAAATTATTTGAAATATTAAACTGTGGTAAAAAACTACTCGACTTAAAACTTTTGTTAATGCAAAAAGTCAAATTCACAAAAACTGTCAGTTAAAGTAACTTTATCGCTAGGGCAGCCGCAGTGTTGCTAACTTTGGAATTTCATTTCCGTATTTTTCATGAGATTCTGGTCGACCTATAGCTCGTTCATTATCCCGACGACGGCGAACAAAATGTTTCATGTCTCGGTCTGGACTGAAAAATAACGACTTAATGGCTTCGCACTGAAATATACAAGAAATAATGTAGCAAGAAGAATGCACGGAGAACTTTCAAGAAAACGAAACTGGATTTGTATTTTGTTTTGTTTTGTTCTATAAAATGTTTATGTGTCTGTTTATTTTTTATTTTTTCTTCTTTTCTGTTTATCTGTCTGCCGTGGTAGTAGGTAATCTAGGAAGATTCGAATACATTGTTTTGTGTTAAATTCCCGGTGAATGTGTTATGTGTGGACTCAATTATGCTTCCAATATTCTGTCCAATTTTCCCGGGCAGAGTAATTTACTCGTAGTTCGAAGCACCGATAGACGTCTATCTGTTGAGACGTGGATAATATTTTGCATTGAAAACAAGTATAAATTAAAAATTTAAAAACCCCCCACATTCGCCATTTTGTGGTGGCAGCCATCTTGGATTTACATAGTGCTATTCTACTAGTCAAGCTCTTTCATTTGAAACCCATATTGAAGGAGTTGTGAAAAAATATGTAATCCGCCATTTTGTGGCGGCGGCCATTTTGGACCGATTTTCATAAATCATAGCTAAAAACACTCCCGACTAATTCACCTTTCAAACAAAAAAAAACCGCATTCAAATCGGTTCACCCGTTTGAGCGCTACGGGGGAACAGACAGACACACACACACACACACACACATAAACAACACAGACACCCCGTCGTTTTTGCGTCGGGGGTTAATAAACAATACAATCTAATAATTCATTAAGGTAAAGCTGGTGACGACACCCGCCAGCACAAGCTGGTCATAGTGCGGGTGTCAAAGCATTCTTTGACCTGATGATACCTTGTTTGCGAGCAATAAAGTTTTATTTATTGCTGTTTATTTATAACCCATAGTTCGTTGAATCGCCCGCTCTACGAACCTCAGCGCCAGCCGCGCCACTGAAATACCAATTCATTGAACAGTTGCACAACAAAATAAACGTTTCGCGAAATGAACACCCGCTGTACAGTCGAGTGGTCAATTCCGTTAAACAGGTTTCCGTTAAACGGGAGTTTTGCACAAATAATCTCAATAAGCATTTTATAGAGCTCTCGCTTTGGTATTGAATGCACTCGACTGTACACTATACCTATCCTGATATTAGAAACTCAAAGTATTCGCGATAAAAGTAAGCAGGTTATTTTTTTTATATTAGGACTGTATTCTCGCGAGCTATGAGGTCTTAGTAGTAATGTATTATTTTGAATTTACATCAATCAATTAATTTGGTTCAGTCCTTTAATATAAAGATTTATAACCCCCGGCACGTAAGTCGACCGGTGACCTTCAAGTGCGCGCAGCGTCGAATGAGTGAGCTGGACACAATACGATTGGAGAGCCAATCAGCACTTACGAGGGATCCGCGAGAGCTAATCAGTGCTTACGAACGATCCCCACGCCCGCGACCCCCTCACACCCCGAGATACCTCATTTTCGACTTCTGCGCATTGAAGGTCACCGGTCGACTTATTTGCCGTGACTTGTAGCTTAGTTGTTAAAGCACGTGAATCATCATTAAGAGTAGCAGGTTCCAATTTCGAGCAGACAATACAAGAATACCACGCAATATGGAGTAGCCAGGAACAACAAGGTATTTTTTTTTTGATTTTTTATATTTTAACATTTTATTTTTCACATTTTAGCAGATTACAATAAATTTTATTATTATTGTGAATAGCCAAGGGATTATATTTATTTAAAACCAAAAAGCCTTTTTTCCGAAAGTTTATAAAACACAAATTTCAATTTCGTCGACATTTTCATTCTCACTTTAACGAAAAATATAAAAGGCAAAAAAAAGGCTATTCTGTGAATAAATGGCGCGGAAAAAGCGTATTAGGAAAACGGATTTAAATTTTTATGCGGGAAGTGATAGCGGATACCTACTCTTGCAATGATCGGAATTTACATGGCTCGGAGTAAAGAAAGGGCTTATTTTTAACCGACTTCAAAAAAGGAGGAGGTTTCTCAATTCGACCGTATATATGCTTTTTTTATGTGTGTTCGCGGATAACTTCGTCGTTTATGAACCGATTTTGATGATTCTTTTTTTGTTGGAAAGAAGATATTTCAAAGGTGGCCTCATGATAAGGAAATCAGAGTTTGATGATGGCAGACTAGAGAAATCGAGGGGACCTTCCGAAAATCTAAGCGTCTAGTGCGGTTGTAAGTTTTATTTATTATTTACTCCAACATAGAGAACAGTGAAAGTTTCATCAAAATCGGCTTACTAGTTTTTGAGATATGGACTTTTAAATGCGTGGTGAAGTCGATTTAACTAAATCTTTTAGATTATCACTTGTCTTATTTTCTTTTCGTCGTCATCATTAACTGAAAGACGTCCACAGCTGGACATACGCTGGGCCTCCATACGATGTGGTTTTGCGCTGCTTGAATCTAGCCTTACTTCGACTCTTCTGATTTCATCAGTACACCTAGTGGGGGTTCGCCAATGCTGCTATTTCCGGTGCGAGGTCGCCATTTCAGCACCCAACAATGAGTTGCAAAGACGGAGTTGTACCATTTTTTTAATAAGAATATTAGCCATGATTAATATTCTCCTTTCCCTTCCAAATAAGCGTTAAGCTTGTGTTAGGAATAGGTACGACAATAGTGCAACAGGTGGGATTCGAACCGTCGACCTTTCGGTTCTCAGTCCAAGCCGAACGACCGTTGCGCTATTGAGGTTTTAAGACTTATTGAAGACTAGCTGAACCCCGCAACTTCGTTCGCGTAGATATAGGTTTTTATATAGGATCGGATCGGATCCCATAATTCTTTTATGTATAGCCTAAGTTACTTATTGACGTCGTATTGAAAGTTCCATTAAAATCGATCCAGCTGTTTCGGAGATTAGCTGGAATAAAAAGACAGACCGACAAACATAAATTTAAACGCACACCAGTTTAAAATAAGCCGTACGTTCAAAGATCCGGGTCCCAAGTTATTTTAACCCAATACTGAGGATTGTAATGTCTGTCATTTCTAAACTAAAAAACCTATGACCTTGAAATATTTACGGGACAATATATAAAGTACTACCTTTAAAACAAAAAAATAATGAGTGAAATCGAACTACGCGTTAATGAATTACATCTAAATACACGTTTTAACTTTCATCCCCTCTCCCAAGGGAACCGTGCTGAATTTCGGGATAAAGAGTATCCTATAACCTACCTCGGAGTATATACTCAAATCGTACAGAGTTTCATTCGAATCCATTCAGTAGTTTCGGCGTGATGCGCGGCCAAGATACAGACAGACAGACAGACAGACAGACAGACAGACAGACAGACAGACAGACAGACAAAAATGAAAAAAATTGCAGTTTTGGCTACAGTATCGATTATAGAGTGCCCTCCAATAAAAATTTTCAAAATATCTTCAATGTACAGAATTGGATCTGTTACAGTTTTATTATATTATAGATATAGAAGATAGACTCTGTTATGTTATTAATCATACAGCTAAGGCGTTACTGAATTGTAGAATGATCGTAGACATTAAATTCGACGCGTAGCACTGACGTAGTACTAGAGTACATTGACCCTATCTCTACGACTGCAGTCCAATCTTAGAAACGATTGTATTTGCAATTGAACTTGCCGCTTAAAGTAGATGTCTGCAGATCTAACAAGAGTTGTTATTATTGGCTCGACGTCTAGCTTTACATTCAGATTTCAGATTCAGATTTATGCAGATTCTTTGAAATAAGTACATTGTACACTTTGTGAATTTCAATCGTTTTTACAAGTGGAATTTTTTTCCACAATGCAGGAATTTGTCTGCCTGCGTCAGGGTGCGGTGGGTTATCGCTCGAAACTGTATTTAAACATCTGCAGTAGATGCATAGGAGTCTAACGCTCGAAATGCTAGCCAATCATCTAAAGAGAACAATAGTATTTCTTTACAGAGTAAAACAATTATTCAACCATGACATGTAAACATTATATTGGTTGTGTTTAAAAACTGTTGATGAAATTTAAAATAAAATTTTATTGGGTCTGTTAGCTTCTTCTGTTTTGTAAAAATTAATCAAGTTCCAATTTACATTAGAGAAATTAGTGTGCATATAATTAAAAAAATTAAACTTGAAAATTTTTTTGAGGACATCAGAAAACATTCTACTCATAATATACAAATCAAATCAAATCAAATAAACTTTATTCAAAATTGGTACACTGTACACTTTTTGAACGTCAATTTAGGTACAGGCAATGGTGATAATTATTTACGGAAACTTAAAACTAAAACTACGAGGGTTCCAAACGCGCCCTGGTCTGAGAAGAGCCCACAACAAACTCAGCCGGGTTTATTTTTTTTTATTATCACCATCTTACAATATGGTATAATAATATTGATACATTTCTCTAGCTCGCTACGAATCTAAATACTATATGACTGGTCGTATTAAGTAGGTATAGTCATATAGTCTATCCCCGGAGGTACAAAGTAGAAATTAGTGGGGCACTAAACAACATAGCTTTAAATGCAATTCGGGGCGGTCATTGCAAGCTATCATTGCAGCCATAGTCAGAGATAGTGGTGCACCGAATACCGAATAATATATTGTAAGCAGTAGTCCGGTCACTACTTCTTCTCTCAGCGTCCCGTCATTACATACTTAGTTATACTGACCTGTTACCAAAACCACTCACTTTAAGGGCAATTAAACCAACTTCAATATACCGAAATAAATAACCGAAAAGTGAAAAATGAATATCTTGAAAACTACTGAACCGATTTTAATTAAACTTGCTCCATTTTTCACTCACCGTGTTCACTTGCACAAGTTGAAGTAAATGTGAGAAAATAATTTTTTTTTTCGGAAAAATGCATGGACGAACATACAAGGCAAATCTTGAAATCCTTTCGAAACCAAGTTTTTCAACATTCTTTATTTTACATACCTACTCGTATTTTAAAAGTTTTGTGTTATTTATTTATTACCTTATGGTTTCAGTTTTATTCTATAAAATGTCTATAATTCGCAAAATAAATTAATTAACAAAACTGCAAGTCAGACATAGCGGGAGGTTCTAACATCGTAGACTAGATTTTATTATAATACGCATTGATGTACGTAATCCAAGATATGCAGTAGATAGTGAAAAAAATAAATTTACGTAAAAATAAAAGCTAAAATTGAAAACAGTTCTTAGAGAACTTAAAAATTATTAACCCAGAGTGGAAAAGCTTTAATTTAATAGTAGGTATAGTTTAAAGATCCTTCCATCACAATCATACTAATTAACTAATGTAAACCATGAAACACTAAATTCAATAAATATATTTAATAAAATAAAGTGTTAAAACAAATAAACGTAAAAAAGATCTCCTACTACGATATTGGAGGAAGCCGGACTGTTTCGGAGAATTTACACCCCAAATATTTGAAAAAAAAAAGCCACAAACCACTAAAGTATGCTACGTTTAATATATAAATCATTAAAATAGCTAATAAGTATAAGAGAATGTAGAAACTCTCAGCAGTTACAGTATTCATAAGGAGTAGAATATTCTTGATTTCTACATCAACGATTCAGCGATAATTAATAACTAGCCCGGCCTTATTTCTGCTGAAAGGGCAACCTCCTCAGGGAATATGTATTTCTATTTCAAATAGAAAAATATAATATTCAACGTATTTTTACCTCATTAATATAATTAGCTTCTTGGCTTGGATACTGTTATTAAAATATGTCTATGTATTACAGAACTCACGTTGATGTAAGCCGGAGTATGGCCGACTAGTTACGAACCTATCCGGGCTTATGACATGTTCACGCGACGCAGCGCAGTGCTTCTGACTTATCTTTGATTGAGACATTGAGACAAAGCATGGGCGCTGCACTCACCGTGGCAAACGCTTTATAACACGACAAAGCCATCGCCCGAACTGAAACACAACACCATTAGTTCGGCGTGACTGGACTACGGTGTCAGCGAAGACGACAGAAAAGAGATCCCCCTCTCCTCAGCAACCTCAGTCCCTCTCACTGCGCGTCCGACTTGGCAGAGGCCCGCGACGCGACGATCACATGATCATGATTTTCCTCCTTATGGATCAAAACTAGTTGGGCATACTCCTCCGTACTCTATATCCACGTGAGTCCAGCCGTTATGTTATGTAGATACAAAGGATATATATCACTACACATTATAAAACAAGGTCCCCGCCGCGTCTGTCTGTCTGTTCGCGATAAACTCAAAAACTACTCAACGGATTTTCATGCGGTTTTCACCAATAGACAAAGTGCTGTATGAGGAAGGTTAAAATGTATAATTTGTTATGGTTTTATTTAAATTGGTTGAAATATAACGTTAACTGTTGGAAATGTCGAAAAAAGTGAAGTCGCCTGGGAGCATTCATCGAATACGTTGCCTAATCCCTTTGAGATATAATAAAACAAGTATGCTGGAATAGTAGCGGGTAATTACTACTCGTGCGAAGTCAGAGCAGGTTGCTAGTTCAAGATAATTTAAACGCTAAAATATACGTAGTTTAAGTTTCCATCTTCGATAACCTGTCATAGATCAAAGGGGGTGTACATAGAGGAAATAAAATCTCATAAGATAATATTAATACCGGGCTGTCAGCGCGCGCAACAGACAGACGGAAATGAAGACGCTGCTGCTCGATACACAGGCAACTATGTTTGCTGACACACTCAGCCAATATGACGAGCGAATACATATTTATTATTATAATAATAATAGTATATCGAGAGTCTGGATGCCAGACGTGGACTTTCACGAAAAAAATAAAACTAAAAATAAGAACAACCCAAAGAGCAATGGAACGCAGTATATTAAGGATTAGGAAAATTCATAAAGTAAAAAGCTCCCAAATCAGGCAAAAAACAAAAGTAACCGATGCACTAAAACAGGCACTGACATTAAAGTGGCAATGGGCTGGTCACATCTCACGCTTTACAGACAATCGATGGACCCTAGAAACCACATGGTGGAAAGGACCTGTCGGTGGAAAGAGGAGTGTTGGTAAGCCAATTAAACGGTGGGCTGATGAAATTGTTAAAACCGTAGGGAGAGACTAGATGGAAAAAGGAAAGACAGAGAACAATGGAAGAGGATGGGGGAGGCCTTTACCCGAGAAGGGACCCTTATCTCATAGCAAATGAAAACCTAAACAGAAACCATTTTAAATAGTCAAAAATTAATTATGTAAATACTTATACTAACAAACTAACCTAGATTTTAGATATTACTGTTACTTACTCAACTAACAATAAGCAAAATGTACCTAGTTTAAGAGATATGGGAATTAAAGGCTTTTTTATTCATTTATTTATTTATCGAGAGTCTAAATAAATATATCGAGAATAATAATAAAATTTATTTGGTTCAACAATATCTTATTCATTTTTATTTATTTAAATAGGTACCTACCTGCATCAGTAAGCAGGTACTAATATAAAAAATTAATATTGTAAATACGAAAATGTGTTTATCTATCTGCATCTCTCATTCTGAAGCTATTGTGTAATATTTTAAGTTAACGTTAACTCAGTGTAAATTCCTGTTTGTCATTAAAGTATTTTTTTAAATTGAAAGAGACTACTGTTAAGGAGTTTCTTTTAAGCGCTCCCCATACTAATGAAATTTGATTTATATTTGAATGACTATAAACGAATGCAATTCAATATTTTGTTGATAAATACGCTCGTAGAAAAGTGTGTTAATCTTTTAGCTCACTTAGTGGCTCAGTAACTTTGAATCACATATTTTCATCAAAATCTGACAAACCACGGGCAAGATACCTACTAGTTTTTAAAGGGTGGCTACAAAATCTCATTCATTTGTTTAATTGGTTAATATTATTGAGAATCAAATTTTGTTTGTATGAGGCGTGACAACGCTAATATCGGCCATACACAGGTATAACGCAATGTAAAGCTGAAAATGGTGACAGAGTTGACAGTAGGTAGGTAGGCGAGCGACAAAAGCGTATCTGAAATTCAGTCTCAAGATCAGCCAAAAACATTTTCCCATTGTCCTCCCATATTTTCATTTATCTGATCCATGTTATAATTTATTATGTAACTAAATCACAGAACACTGGCTCAACAAGAGGATGTCATTTTTCATTAATATATATATAGCTGCTCGTGCTGATTCACTGACTGATTGATCACCTCTCCTGTAAAATTTTGTATGAAAAATTTTTTTTTCACTAATAGTTTCGTACAGAAGCCAAAAATTCATTAAGAACAAAAATATGGAGAGAGCTGATGATTGAGGATTTCGGTGACGGGTGAGGGGCACGCTTAAGGTATTGAAGATAGGTGGGGGGTGCTCGAGCAAATGTCACTCGAAACGTCATCCAATTGGCAGTGAGTTGAAAAAAATTCAAAATGGCGAAAAAAAGATGGCCGCCATACAAATTTCGTCGGTGTCCATCTCGGAGGGTATAAAAGATGGAAGAGTAGTTTCGTCATAAAAGATGATCAAGATTGGAAGGTCTATCTGATGAATAGAAAAAAAATTCAAAATGGCGGAATTTATTTTATCATAGAAAATGTATGGCGAATATTGAAGAGATTACAAGTTGTGAACCATGCAAGGCTTTGATGCGGTTCTTTGGAGAAATGTCAAAGAAAAATATGGGATGATATGATGATTAAGGGTTTGGAAGATGTTTGATGAGCCCGGGCAGGGTATTGTAAATAGATGGGGGCTGCTCAAACAAAAAATACTCAGAACCTCATCCAATTGGCACTGAGCTGAAAAAAAAAACCAAAATGGCGGATTCAATATGGCGGCTATACAAACGTTGGTATCTATCTCACCAAGTATAAAATATGGAAGAGTGGTTTCTTGGAAAAATATGATCAAGACCTAAAGGTCTACCTACTTGATGAGCAGAATGATTCGGAGAAAAAATATGGAGAGTGATAATGATCGAGGATTAGGAATATGGGAGAGATAGGTGGAGGCTGCTCAAAACAAAATACCCGAAAGCGAAACCTCGCGGTCCGCTTTAGCGGGCCGCGCACCCACGCGCCCTACTAGATAATATATATATAGCTGCTCGTGCTGATTCACTCACTGACTCATTGATCACCTCTCCTGAACAATTTTGTATGAAAAATTTTTTTTTCACTAATGGTTTCGTATAGAAGACAAAAATTCATTCGGAACAAAAATATGGAGAGAGCTGATGATTGAGGATTTCAGAGACGAGCGAATGGCACGCTTAAGGTATTGAAGATAGGTGGGGGGTGCTCGAGCAAATGTCACTCGAAACGTCATCCAATTGGCAGTGAGTTGAAAAAAATTCAAAATGGCGAAAAAAAGATGGCCGCCATACAAATTTCGTCGGTGTCCATCTCGGAGGGTATAAAAGATGGAAGAGTAGTTTCTTCATAAAAGATGATCAAGATTGGAAGGTCTATCTGATGAATAGAAAAAAAATTCAAAATGGCGGAATTTATTTTATCATAGAAAATGTATGGCGAATATTGAAGAGATTACAAGTTGTGAACCATGCAAGGCTTTGATGCGGTTCTTTGGAGAAATGTCAAAGAAAAATATGGGATGATATGATGATTAAGGGTTTGGAAGATGTTTGATGAGCCCGGGCAGGGTATTGTAAATAGATGGGGGCTGCTCAAACAAAAAATACTCAGAACCTCATCCAATTGGCACTGAGCTGAAAAAAAAAACCAAAATGGTGGATTCAATATGGCGGCTATACAAACGTTGGTATCTATCTCACCAAGTATAAAATATGGAAGAGTGGTTTCTTGGAAAAATATGATCAAGACCTAAAGGTCTACCTACTTGATGAGCAGAATGATTCGGAGAAAAAATATGGAGAGTGATAATGATCGAGGATTAGGAATATGGGAGAGATAGGTGGAGGCTGCTCAAAACAAAATACCCGAAAGCGAAACCTCGCGGTCCGCTTTAGCGGGCCGCGCACCCACGCGCCCTACTAGATAATATATATATAGCTGCTCGTGCTGATTCACTCACTGACTCATTGATCACCTCTCCTGAACAATTTTGTATGAAAAATTTTTTTTTCACTAATGGTTTCGTATAGAAGACAAAAATTCATTCGGAACAAAAATATGGAGAGAGCTGATGATTGAGGATTTCAGAGACGAGCGAATGGCACGCTTAAGGTATTGAAGATAGGTGGGGGGTGCTCGAGCAAATGTCACTCGAAACGTCATCCAATTGGCAGTGAGTTGAAAAAAAATTCAAAATGGCGAAAAAAAGATGGCCGCCATACAACTTTTGTTGGTCTCCATCTCGGAGGATATAAAAGATGGACGAGTAGTTTCTTCGCAAAACATAATCAGGATCCAAAGGTCTACTCGATTAATAGAAAAAAATTCAAAATGGCGGAATTTATTTTTCCATAGCAAATGTATGGCGAATATTAAAGAGACTACGTATAAAAGATCGAAGAGTGGTTTCTTGACAAAAGATGATCAAGACCTTTAGATCTACTTGATGAGCAGAATGATTCGAAGAAAAAATATGGAGAGTAATAATGATCGAGGATTAGGAATATGGGAGAGATAGGTGGAGGCTGCTCAAACCAAAATACCCGAAAGCAAAACCTCGCGGTCCGCTTGCGGGCCGCGCACCCACGCGCCCTACTAGTAAATATATAATCCGATTTATTGCCCCCTTAAGTGGTTTTTTATGATAATCCCCGCGCAGCGCGAGATAATTTCTCATTCATGGTCCAAATCGAGATTTATCCGAGAAAGTACATCGGTATAAAACACCAGCGAGACACAGATCCCTTGAAATGTAACGCAAAATGACTAGACTATACTTCGACTTTTAATTGTATGCAGTAATGTGAAGTTTCGTGGGTTGTCACTTTTTAACGAAAATAAAATAGGGATGGGGTACAGGTGATTGATTTGAATCATTCAATTATTTTATTCAAATTAAAGTTTTTATTTTAAGTAATTATTATATTTTATGTACAAAAGTTACAAATATATATTTATATATATAGTATATATATATAAATACGTATATCTTTAATGTATAAAACAAAGTCTCGTTTGTTCGAACACTTATAACTCGAGAACGGCTGGACCGATTTTCATGGTTTTTGATTTGTTGTGTTTGTCTTCGTCCCGAATAGCAGAATAACTGTTAAAAATATTGGAAAATTGACGAAAAAATAAAAGAAAAAACATTTTCCCATACAAAATGTTCATGGGTTTCGTAACTGTCAAACATTGAATGTTCATCCTGTCGATACGGAACTCTCTCACCCGTACCGATATAATTCTTCTGTACTTTTTCCTAAAGGGCTGGACTGATTTGGATGAAATTTTGTGTGTATATTTCAATGGGTTCCTGGATAGTTTGAAAACACTATTACCCGCTAAGTACAGCTAACCTATTGGGTCTTGGTAGGTGGCGCTGATATTGGTATGTCACCAGGAATATATATATATATTAGCGGTCCTAGTTATTAAGGTAAAATTTAAGGTATTTTAATTAAGGTAAATTCAAAATGAAACAGAATAGAATAGAAAATAAAAGTTTTTTATTCAAATACACTTTTAGATATACTTTTGAATCGTCAATTGAATCACTGGTTCGGAATGCCATTCCAACCGAGAAGAACCAGCAAGAAACTCGGCGGTTGCTCTTTTTTTACCCGACTGGGTATATGTGTTTCACCTGTGTGTATGTATGTCCATTCCTATGTCCGCTTGTAACTAATCAATGGCTCAACGGATTTTGATAATTAATGATACGCATTATCAACATTTGCATAAAAGACTTTATCTACACCCATAATATGAATCCTCTATAAAAGATTCTGAAACAGTTAGCTTACTGCTAACATCAACAAGTATAAATTTAAAATTTAAAAAACCCCCGATATTCGCCATTTTGTATTGGCGGCCATCTTGAATTTGCATAGTGATATTCTACTAGTCAAGCTCTTTTATTTAATATCCATATTGAGGGAGCTGTGAAATAATATGTCATCCGCCATTTTGGGCTGATTTTCATCAAACATAAGTGCCCTTTAGACTTGGCTGGATTCAGTGCACTAAATGAAAAAGACTCTAGAAGAAGACAAGTGTAAAGGCATTCAGACAGTAAGACACACTAATTAGACAGTCAGAGTCGACACTGCCGATCTAAATCAGTTAGCATGCTGAATCCAGCCAAATGTAAAGCGATTTAGCCAAAAAAATACGTTCAGTTGTCCGCTGACCGCCACTCGAGGTGGAGTGCACACACATCCAGTACCTATAATATCGCTTCATTAGTCGCCGAACGCAGCGCTTTTGAGGAGCCTTATCTATAATAATATACAGAGGCTTGTCCTGACTGACTGACTGACTTATCATCAACGCACTGCCTAAACCACTGAAGCTAGAAACTTGAAATTTTCACAGTAGCTTCCTTTTATGATGTAGGCGCACAGTAAGAAAGGATTATTGCGAATTATACCCCTAAGGTGGTTAAATAGGGGATGAAAGTTTAAATGAAAGTCCGTCATTTATCAAGTTATGTCCATGAAAATCGGTTTTTGGACCTATTGTCAGTTAAAAATAAAGAATTACGTGTTTCTGGAATTTTGGAAATTCTACCCCCAAGTGGGTAGGGGGTGGTAAGGGTAGAGGATGAAAATAAGAATCCAAGCGGACAAAGTCGCTGGCATCAGCTAGTGTATACTACATTTACTTTTTGAGCAGCTATGTCGAAAGAAAAAATTTAATAAAATATATAATTCGTTGTAGGTATAGTTTTTGTCTTAAAAGCAAGTAACTTTTTCATCCAACACTTCCTGCGTCTTTTTTTATTAATTAAAATCGAGATCGACGCAACCATAGCCAAGGCGAGCCCTATTCTTTGATATTTTGATGGTCCCATGAGAGCTCTATAAATACGTGCGACAGTTTCGGAATCCTTGGTTATACTGAGTTAGCTAGCTAATTAGATCAAGTGTAAAGAGCAAGCTCTAATTAGCCACGCTTAGTGTCTGAATTCAGTCACACTGAATCCAGCCAAATGTAAAGGGGGTAATAGCTAAGAACACTTCCGACTAATTCACCTTTCAAAAGAAAAAAACCGTCAACGAAAAAAATTCAAATCGATTCACCCGTTTGAGTACTACGGTGGAACAGACAGACAGACACACACACACAAACACACACACACACACACACACACACACACACACACACACACACACACACACACACACACACACACAGATATTTTCATTCATTTTACTACCCGTAAACTAACCTTTGCGATAGTGGGTGGTTCATTTCTATGAAAAAATTGATGTACAATTCGTCTAATTGCTGTGAATGAAAATTCATCAATTTTATCTTTAAATGTAAGTTTTGGGCCCGATTTTTGGGGAGGTTTTGGAAACTCGCTAGGATTCTCTTTGTTCTCCTTCAAAACGGTAAAAACAGTGCGGACACATATTCCCAAGACTTCTGCGACTTTGTTAGCGCATTCATTAGTTTTTGGAACTTCAATGTTTGACACTGAAGATTTTACTTCAAACACATAGTTATAAACATTTCTAATCCAAAGTTTCTCATTTTCACTTAAATTCTTACGCGGTTTTTTTTTAACAGAAGGTAAAAATGTATCCTCAGCATGCGATGTACTTGGCTGAGCATTCATTTTTTTATTTTATTGTGCTTTACAAAACCAAATGGCAAATTTTACAAAAATAATGAAAACCAAACACAACGTTACAAAAACTTAACAATTGGTAACAAATATAACGCGCAGTAGGCAAAATGGAAATAGTCACACTCAGAACGTAGAAATGAAAATGGACAGTGAAAAATGAAAATGTCGAATGACAAACGAGAAAAATGGCGACAAATATTCGCCGAGCGTCAGTGTCAACAGCGTCAACAGCAGCCTGAAAAAGCGTAACCTCGGTCATCGGTGTTTAAAAGAATCGACATAAAGAACCTTTTTAAAGGACTGCCTGAAAAAAAGGAGTATATTGTTTTCAGGGTTCATGTATGTTTGTATGTTGTACCATAACTTCTATATATGCCGGAACCGATTTTGATGAATAAGGTAGGTATCGTTAGAATCTTTAGCTTATTCTAGGTGACATAGGCTAGTAAAATTTAAGAAAAAATGATGTGATGACCATGGTCCCGCATTAAAGACTAAGGTGGAAAAAAAAAAAAAAATTAAAAATCAGATTAAGTTCATAATCATTATCTATTTTTTTTATTCAACTACAAGTTAGCCCTTGACTGCAATCTCACCTGATGGTAAGTGATGATGCTGTCGAAGACGGAAGCGGGCAAACTTGAGAGAGGTATGCATACCCCTGATCGGTTTTTACACGGCATCGTACCGGAACGCTAAATCGTTTGGCGGCCGGCCGGCACAGCTTTGCCGGTTGGGTGCTAACCAGCCACGGCCCACGGTTAAAGCCTGCCACCAGACAGGACCAAAGACAATTTAGAAATTATAAAATCCCAACTTGCCCCTGCCGGGAATCGAACCCGAGACCTCCCACTTATAAGCGCTTACGAGCACGAAGTAATCAATGTAAAAATATTAATATTATGTATTGTAAATAAAATAAATTAAAAAAATAAATAAAAAAAAGACCAAAACCACTGCGCCAGGGAGGTCAAAATCATCTAGAAAATTATAAGTAGATTCCAAAAATATGTAAATATGTTATTATAATGTTAAATATATTTTTTTCTGAATAACTAGTTGGTATTCTTTTAAAAATTTTTTTTTTTTGTAATAAAAGGGCAGTAGCAACTTAGCATGTTAACTATGACAGACATCGTCAACACACATAGGCTGTTATTGCAATAGAAATAGTACTTCTTACTTTTTTTTTCAATTAAAGCTCATATAATTAATTGTACCAATAGGATGCGTTTGCCACAAAAAGTCAAGATGACAAAATTGTTAATTTGGCTTTTATACGTAGGAGCCATCGATTTACTTAATAGATAAATAAAATTATGATGATAATGAAAGAGTAACTTTGAACGAAACTTTTGTGAATGAAATTGAATGAATTGAACGTATCACATCACTATAGAAATGGGGCTGGCAACATTATTTTACGAAATGACATTAGGAAACGTCAGATTACTGCAGATAATTAAAAGTTTGACTATAGATTGAACCATTTTCGGTTGACATTTTTGTTTATTTATTGGTAACTTTGTTTGATTACTTTCTACGTACTTATTATTTTACTGAAAATAAAAATGCTATGAATTTTCACTGTGAACATTTTTTTCACAATTGCTTTTCAAGATTTTGCGTGAGATCTTCAGTTTTTACTTTTATTTTTGTCAAACATTTACTACAGTATAAAATGCGTATATTAATATCTTGGGGCTCATTTAATATCAATGGTAAAATATGATAAAGTACATATATTATCTTTATTTTGTTGCTCTTTTGGGCCTATTAACTTTTTTATTAGTTTTTGATTATTTTTATCCTTTTTATGATAATGTCATGACAAACTAAAAAAGCGCATAAAGGTCAAACAAAAGGTATCGGGTTCAAAATTTACTAAAAGCAAACAAAAATTTTACGCAAACATTGTTAAAATTCTCATTTTATCTCAATCAAATAGAGAGTCACCAAATTGAAATGAATGAAATTAGTTAGTCCTTTACAAATAGTATGTTTCAATACGAAAAACAAAAATCCTTTGTTACCTAACTGTAAAATAAAATCGACAAGCTATTTTTCTATTTACAGACTCTACAAATACAATACGCTATCGAATTTTTATAATTTGAAAATAACGAAAGTCAACGCTAAATTGCACCAAAAATATAAATTTTACACAACAATCCCTTTTGATTTACGAGCAACTGTATTATTTGGAGGCGGAATATAACCTAGTTTCGTTCATTGTCCCATAAAACGGAGAATTGTGTCGGAATTTTGACTAAAATAGCCATAATTCGAGGCATGGAATTCATAATCGAATTCTATCCCAATATCGAAGCGAACTGTGCGTGACAATAAATATGACGCTTTTTAATATAATCTACTTATCGGCTTTTTGTAAGTTATGGTATCCTGGTACTTGGAATGTATAAATGTTTACCAAAGGTCCTGGAAAAAATGTGGTTTGGGAAAAAAGGTATTTTCAACAACTATAAAGCCCAAATTAGAAGGTTCATTTTTAGAGATTTTTGCTTTCATTTTCGAGGCTTCATCGATGAGTCATCGAAAATGAACCGTCTAAACACCGACCGTTCATAGTTCACAGGCACTGTGCCTAAAGCAAATATCGTATCGTGCACCGTTCATCGCAAAAATGAACGATGAACGGGGCACCATCTAATTTGGACTTTAGGATTGTTCCTTAAAATAAAATCTCAGTTTATAGTGGGAGATACAGTCATAGAGATTACTACCCTCATCTGTTATTTAATGCTGATAGAGATAATATGCTAGATAATTCATAGATTGATACATTGCACTTTGGTTGCCTGGCTAAATTTGGTGCCTATGATGTTAAACACAAAAAAATGTAATCAATTTTTTTCGATCTGCTTCCCTCATCTGTTATTTAAACGAATTATATGTCAAATGAAAGATTATTTTATTCCCAATCGAACCGTATTTGGTTGCCTGGTCAAAAGTGGTGCTAAATCATGGTTGTCTGGATTTTAAGATATAAAATTTTCTGTGCGAGTGTTGAAAGTGACGGAAAAGTGTTGCGCGCGCAATTCCATTTGACAGACAAAGATGCAGTGAGGCAGGCGTGCACTCGGCAGGTGCTTAGTCTATACAAAGATTAAAACCATAGACTAGCTGTGCCTGTCCATTAAAGATATTTGCAAAAAAAATAAGTGAGCGACGTAAGGAATAAGTAATAAAACGTAAAAAGCTGTTTTTGAAAATGTTGTCTGTTTGTCTGTATATTTGTGCATGTATTACGCAAAAACTACTGAATGGATTGAAATTAAACTAGGCATGATTTAAGTTCATACTACATAATAGCATATAGGATACTTTTTATCCCGAAATTCAGCACAGTTCCCTTGGGAGAGGGGATGAAAGTCAAAATGTGTACTTAGCTGTAATTCATTATCGCGTAGTCCGATTTCATTCATTTTTAGGGTTCCGTACCCAAAGGGTAAAAACGGAGCCTTATTAATGTCATTCAACGTTTTAATAAATAATCAACAAATTCTTTTTTGTTGAAGTAACAAAAAATTTAAATTTAGTGGAGAAATTCGAAAAAAGTCGTCCTTATTTTGTGTAATAGACAAAGATGACTTGACAGGTTGAAAATTGTTTGGAGTAAATCTCATTTTGTCTGCGAGCTAGAGACCTGTGACCCGGCGGACAGACAGACAGACAGCCGAGTGACATTAACAGGGCTCCGTTTTAACTCTTTGGGTACGGAACCCTAAAAATGAATGAAATCGGACTACGCGATAATGAATTACAGCTAAGTACACATTTTGACTTTCATCCCCTCTCCCAAGGGAACTGTGCTGAATTTCGGGATAAAAAGTATCCTATATGCTATTATGTAGTATGAACTTAAATCATGCTTAGTTTAATTTCAATCCATTCAGTAGTTTTTGCGTAATACATGCACAAATATACAGACAAACAGACAAAATTTTCAAAAACAGCTTTTTTACGTTTTATTACTTATTCCTTACGTCGCTCACTTATTTTTTTTGCAAATATCTTTAATGGACAGGCACAGCTAGTCTATGGTTTTAATCTTTGTATAGACTAAGCACCTGCCGAGTGCACGCCTGCCTCACTGCATCTTTGTCTGTCAAATGGAATTGCGCGCGCAACACTTTTCCGTCACTTTCAACACTCGCACAGAAAATTTTATATCTTAAAATCCAGACAACCATGATTTAGCACCACTTTTGACCAGGCAACCAAATACGGTTCGATTGGGAATAAAATAATCTTTCATTTGACATATAATTCGTTTAAATAACAGATGAGGGAAGCAGATCGAAAAAAATTGATTACATTTTTTTTGTGTTTAACATCATAGGCACCAAATTTAGCCAGGCAACCAAAGTGCAATGTATCAATCTATGAATTATCTAGCATATTATCTCTATCAGCATTAAATAACAGATGAGGGTAGTAATCTCTATGATGGTATCTTAGACCATTAGAAGAAATCTTTTAAATAGCGAATTTGCACCTTGTGTCGTACTATAGTTACTGATCATACCTATACTATAGTTACTGATGTAGATCAATTAATATGTTGATGGCTCAGCTAGCTCAATTACTGACACGTTTCCATTCAGATAGTTCCAAATCTATCTCTCTCCATCGCTCCAGCTAGATGGGATCAGTCAATGCGTAATCAAAGGCAATTGTCACAGGAGCCATTGTGCGGAGAACAGTGCATGACCAGCATATGCTATGAGGCTTAAGCTTTTGTAATTAAGTACGTGTCATAGAATAATTACTGCAGGCATTATTAATAATGTTTAAAACAAAACACGCCAATGCAATAGCCAATACAAGTGCGGTCAGGCAATTCAGTTAAAAGTCGAATAATTCTCTGAGATGAGTCAAACGAGTCCTAAAATTCGATATTTTACTTTTAGCTATTGAGGATTCCTTATGACCTCCCACCTCCATCAATCATTTATACCAACTCGAAGGTTGTATATTATTTTACAGTCATCAGAGTTTGCAGAGGTTTGTAAAATTTTAATTTGATACTACAACTAGAATTGCATAAAACTTAAGATGGAGAAGATATTTTGTTTAGATATCTGGGTTTTCTGTTAAGAAATTCTCAGTGTCAGCTCGGAGTTTGTAGTTAGCGGTGTTTCATCCTCGTACCTCGGTGAGCGCGTTAAGCAGTCTGTCCTGGTTATTATCTCTATCATGTGACAATAGTTTTTAAACCCGTCAACCCGCATTAGAGCAGTGCAGCGTGTTAGATTTCTAAACCCGTTTCTTCTAGAAATATGGTGGTCTTGTTGTTCTTCTATGCCCAACTGTGCGACATTAAATGGCTGTAGTGGCGGAGGACAAGCTATCGTGTAATCTTAAATCATGTAAAAACAAGTCTCAACTACGGAGTCTAAATAACAATCACAAGTAAAGTTCGTAAACTAAAACCCGACTACGCTTAATAATTTAATAATAATTTAGTGGGCAAAAGCTCGGGGCAAGCAGCTAGTGGCGCCATCTGTTATGCCTATCCGAAACTAATTTTAAAATCTAGAAAGCCGCGCAAAGGTGACTTCTCGATTTTTTTCGTAAATAGTCGTTGTTCAGGTCCGGGTGACATAAGCTACTTATCACCCGGATTAGTAATTGTCACCCGGACCAGAACAACGGATCAATAGATACCTCATTCATCAAAATCGGTCCAGTAGTTTAGGCGCTACAGTGGTACACACAGAATCTCATACAAAAATCATCCACTAACATACATACATACAATTACATACATATATACATACATATACATACATACATACATACATACATACATACATACATACATACATACATACATACATACATACATACATACACACATACACACACACATACACAGACGGCTAAATTCATAACCCTTCTTTATGGCTTTGCCGTAGTCGGGTAAAAAGTAAGAAACAAAGTTACGCGTCAAACATTGGTTTAACTTTAATCGCGACATATCGACCCCCCCCCCCCCCGTATAATAAGCTCCGCAATAGCGGCAGACAGCACGAGCTAGCTGGAAATTTGAAATATGACAATTTCACGTGAATGTGCAAAAGCTCCATGACATCGGGGCTTCTAGTAATATTTACGTATAGTCCGTTCGGTAACTTAGTGTCGGTACAGGCGCAGGTGCTCTTAGTATTCTGCTTTTATTTTTTTATTTTTTTTTTTCTGTTTGTAATTTTTTTTCTATTCTAACAGAATCTCCGAATAATCTGCCAATCCGCACTTGGCCAGCGTGGTAGACTATGGTTAAAATCCTTCTCATTTTGAGAGAAGACCCGTGTTCATGATAATATTATATTTTATGTTTATGGTTATATTGTAATAAAATACGAATATAAAAATATATAAAAAGGGAAGAGAATTTTAATTAAAAAATATGAGTAGGTATAAAACGTCAAAACCCCTTGTGCCTGTACACGCCGCGCGGCATGCTTTGAAGTCGCGGCGGCGTCTTTGGTAAAACACCGCGCGGCGGAGGCGGCGAGACACAAAGGGCGACCGTAAGAAAATGAACAGACTATACCTACTACGGATAATATGGAAACAGTTGTATTCTTTTTTCTCCAAATTAACGGCCACATATAAAACCTAGATAAATACATCGATAAATCAATAGGATGGCATGAATACAAACAACTATTGTTATGAAACAAAATCTTTCAAAGTGTCTCATTTTCGAGATATAAGCTATCAAAGTTGTACTTTTATTGTATCATTTAATTATTAACCGACTTCCAAAAAGGAGGAGGATCTCAATTCGGCGCGTATTTTTTTTATCTAACCGATAACGCCACTAGTAAAACTTTGATAGCTATATCTCGAATACGTGACACTTTGGAAAATTTTGTCTCATAACAATAGTTATTTCTATTCATGCCAGCTATTGATTTATCCAGGTTTTATGCGTGGCCGTTAATTTGAAAAAAAAGGAAAATGGCGGACTGGTAGGTAAGCCAAAATATTCAAAGTCATTTATACTCCTTTGTCTTTTCTCGTCCACTACACTGAGCGTTTAATTTCAAAAGAAGAAAATGTGCGACCCATTTAGTTCGAAGAAACAATATGCATTGGGATCCGAAGGTACTAGGATAGTGATCTCGCACCGGACAGCGCAGTCTTGGTAAAACTCCCAAATAATACGACACCGAATGTTTATAATAACGTATAACGTGATGACGAAAGCACATTATAACGTTTATCGTTACAACGAAAATATGTGATAACGTATCACGCAATAACGAATGCACGTTATAACGAAAAACATCATACCGAACTACGCGCCTCGAAATAACTTAGGGATGGCCCTTTTTAGGGTGCCGTACCCAAAGGGTAAAAACGGAGTCCTATTAATGTAACTCTGCTGTCTGTTTGTCCGTCTATCTGTCTATCCGCTGGTCACAGGTCTCTAGCTCGTAGACGAAATGAGTTACAAACCTGAAATTTTGGTACATATTTTGTGTAAAACGTTGGCGCAAAACCAAATATTGAATTAAAAATTGAAAGAAATTATTTTTCAGGGGGCATACATGAAAAAGTTTCAATGAAGGGTTTTTCTTTCACGGTTAGCTACGATATCTAGCTTGGAAATTAAATATTTCTTACACCCAAAATATTATGTTGTTCATAATTATATACGGAACCCTAAAAGAGCGAGGCCCGATTCACACTTGGCCGGTTTTTTTTTTAAATTCAATGTTTGGTTTTGGGTCAATGTACTACAGTAACTACACCAAATACCAAAATTTCAGGTTTGTAACAATGTCTGTTGTCTACGTAATGTACGTGTATGTAACGTAATGTAGTTCGTCTACGTGCTAGACACCTGTGACCGGCGGACAGACAGACAGACAGCAGAGTTACATTAATAGGACTCCGTTTTTACCCTTTGGGTACGGCACCCTAAAAAGGGCCATCCCTAAGTTATTTCGAGGCGCGTAGTTCGGTATGATGTTTTTCGTTATAACGTGCATTCGTTATTGCGTGATACGTTATCACATATTTTCGTTGTAACGATAAACGTTATAATGTGCTTTCGTCATCACGTTATACGTTATTATAAACATTCGGTGTCGTATTATTCGGCGTAACATATTTCGAAGTCATGATGCGGACTCCAAAACGGAGCATACTTTTAATTGCGTCGTATGGAGCCCCCTGTATAATGAATGGGAGCAGATAGCAGGAGCCGGTGTGAAATTTGAAATATGGCAAATGCACGAGCATGTGCGAAATCCCAGGCAACAATGTGGCATCTAGTTATTTGTGTATTTGAGAGTCAGTTTTAAGTTATAGGTGATAAATAATCCCTCTCTTCTGACAGAGGAGGCCTGTGCCCAGCAGTGGGACATGAAAAGGCTGTAGTGGTGGTGCTGGTGGTGGTTAAATTAATTATAACGTGACGTGGGCAGTTGAGGGTTATCTCTTCCATTGCTCGCTGCTGAGCTTTCTTATTAGGCCTATACTTAGCGTTTTTCAGAGCCGTATGTATAAACTAGTATGGCGCGTGGGTGCGCGGCCCGCTAAAGTGGACCGCGAGGTTTCGGTTTTGGGTATTTTGGTTTGAACAGCCTCCACCTATCTCTCCCATATTCCTAACCCTCGATCATTATCACTCTCCATATTTTTTCTCCGAATCATTTGTCAGAATGAGAGTTCTTCCATAAAAACAGATTTTGAAAAGGAACTGTATCAAAGTCTTGCATAGTTCCCATTTTGTATTCTCTTCAACATTCGCCATATATTTTGTATGGAAAAATAAATTTCGCCATCTTGTTTTTTTCTGTTCATCAAGTAAACCACGTCTTGATCATCTTTTGGCAAAAAACCACTCTTCCATCTTTTATACTCAGTGAGATAGACACCGACGAAATTTGTATGGCCACTATCTTGAATCCGCCATTTAGGATTTTTTTCAGCTCACTGCCAATTGGATGAGGTTTCGAGTGACTTTTGTTTGAGCACCTTACACCTATATTCAATACCCTGGCTGTGCTCGTCACCCGCCTCTGAAATCTTCAATCATCAGCTCTCTCCATATTTTTTCTCCACATAAATTTTTGTCTTCTATACGAAACCATCAATGAAAAAAATTATTTGTGTGGAAAAATAAATTCCGCCATATTGATATTTTTTCTGTTCATCAAGTAGACTTTTAGGTCTTGATCATCTTTTTCCCAGAAACCACTCTTCCATCTTTTATGCTTGGTGAGATAGACTCTGACGAAATTTGTATAGCCGCCATCTTGAATCCGCCATTTTGTTTTTTTTTTCAGCTCAGTGCCAATTGGATGAGGTTTTGAGTAATTTTTGTTTGAGCACCTCCCATCTATCTAACATACCCTGCCCGGGCTCCTCATCCATCTTCCAAACCCTCAATCATCATGTCTTCCCATATTTTTCTTTGAGAGTTCTCCAAAGAATCGCATCAAATCCTTGCATAGTTTACAACTTGTAGTCTCTTCAATATTCGCCATACATTTTCTATGGAAAAATAAATTCCGCCGTTTTGATTTTTTTTCTATTCATCGGGTAGACCATCGGATCTTGATCATCTTTTGCTAAGAAACCACTCTTCCATCTTTCATACCCTCCGAGATGGACACCGACGAAATTTGTATGGCGGCCATCTTTTTTTCGCCATTTTGAATTTTTTTTTGGCTCACTGCCAATTGGATGACGTTTCGAGTGACATTTGCTCGAGCACCCCCTACCTATCTTCAATACCTTAAGCGTGCCCATCGCTCGTCTCTGAAATCCTCAATCATCAGCTCTCTCCATATTTTTGTTCTGAATGAATTTTTTTCCTCTATACGAAACCATTTGTGAAAAAAAAAATTCATACAAAATTTTACAGGAGGGGTGATCAATCAGTGAGTGAGTGAGTGGTGAATCAGCACGAGCAGCTATAATATATACAGCGGACCGCGGGGATTTCAGTATTATTTTTGTTTTAGCAGCCTCCACCTTCTTCTATCATTTTCAGCATCTTTAACCCTGGCCGTGCTCCTCATCCATCTTCCAAACCCTCGATCATCATCACTCTCCAAATTTTTTTCACCGAATCATTTGCCAGAAGGAGAGTTCCTCCATAAAAACAAACTTTGAAAAGGAACCGTATCAAAGTCTTGTATAGTTTCCCAACTTATAGTCTCTTCAATATTCGCCATATATTTTGTGTGAAAAAAATAAATTTTGCCATCTTGATTTTTTCTGTTCATCAAATTGTAGATCTTTAGTTCTTGATCATCTTTTGCCAAGAAACCACTCTTCCATCTTTTATACTTGGTGAGATAGACACCGACGAAATTTGTATAGCCGCCATCTTGAATCCGCCATTTTGTTTTTTTTTTCAGCTCAGTGCCAATTGGATGAGGTTTTGAGTAATTTTTGTTTGAGCACCACCCATCTATCTGCGATACCCTGCCCGGGCTCCTCAACCATCTTCCAAACCCTCAATCATCATGTCTTCCCATATTTTTCATTGAGAGTTCTCCAAAGAACCGCATCAAAGCCTTGCATAGTTTACAACTTGTAGTCTCTTCAATATTCGCCATACATTTTCTATGGAAAAATAAATTCCGCCATTTTGAATTTTTTTTCTATACATCGGGTAGACCTTTTAATCCTGATCATCTTTTGCGAAGAAACCACTCTTCCATCTTTTATACCCTCTGAGATGGACACCGACGTTGTATGGCGGCCATCTTTTTTTCGCCATTTTGAATTTTTTTTCAGCTCACTGCCAATTGGATGACGTTTCGAGTGACATTTGCTCGAGCACCCCCCACCTATCTTCAATACCTTAAGCGTGCCATTCGCTCGTCTCTGAAATCCTCAATCATCAGCTCTCTCCATATTTTTGTTCTGAATGAATTTTCATCCTCTATACGAAACCATTTGTGAAAAAAAAATTTTTCATACAAAATTTTACAGGAGGGGTGATCAATCAGTGAGTCAGTCAATGAATCAGCACGAGCAGCTATATATATATTAACTAGTATGGCGCGTGGGTGCGCGGCCCGCAAGCGGACCGCGAGGTTTTGTTTTCAGGTATTTTTTGTTTGAGCAGCCTCCACCTACATATCTTCCCCCATATTCCTAACCCTCGATCATTATCACTCTCCATATTTTTTTCTCCGAATAATTAAAAAAGATTTTGAAAAGGAACTGTATCAAAGTCTTGCATAGTTCCCAACTTACATTCTCTTCAATATTCGCCATATATTTTGTATGGAAAAATAAATTCCGCCATCTTGTTTTTTTCTGTTCATCAAGTAGACTTTTAGGTCTTGATCATCTTTTTCCCAGAAACCACTCTTCCATCTTTTATGCTTGGTGAGATAGACTCAGACGAAATTTGTATAGCCGCCATCTTGAATCCGCCATTTTGTTTTTTTTTTCAGCTCAGTGCCAATTGGATGAGGTTTTGAGTAATTTTTGTTTGAGCACCTCCCATCTATCTAACATACCCTGCCCGGGCTCCTCATCCATCTTCCAAACCCTCAATCATCATGTCTTTCCATATTTTTCTTTGAGAGTTCTCCAAAGAATCGCATCAAAGCCTTGCATAGTTTACAACTTGTAGTCTCTTCAATATTCGCCATACATTTTCTATGGAAAAATAAATTCCGCCATTTTGATTTTTTTTCAATTCATCAAGTAGACCTTTGGATCCTCATCATCTTTTGCGAAGAAACCACTCTTCCATCTTTTATACCCTCCGAGATGGAGACCGATGAAATTTGTATGGCGGCCATCTTTTTTTCGCCATTTTGAATTTTTTTTCAGCTAACTGCCAATTGGATGACGTTTCGAGTGACATTTGTTCGAGCACCCCCCACCTATCTTCAATACCTTAAGCGTGCTGCTCACCTGTCTCTGAAATCCTCAATCATCAGCTCTCTCCATATTTTTGTTCCGAATGAATTTTTGTCCTCTATACGAAACCATTAGTGAAAAAAAAATTTTTCATACAAAATTTTACAGGAGGGGTGATCAATCAGTGAGTCAGTCAATGAATCAGCACGAGCAGCTATATATATATAAATATATATATAGCTGTTCGTTCTGATTCACTGACTCATTCATCGCCTCTCCTGTAAAATTTTGTATGAAAAATTTTTTTTTCACAAATGGTTTCGTATAGAGGACAAAAATTCATTAAGAGGAAAAATATGGAGAGAGCTGATGATTGAGGATTTCGGAGACGGTTGAAGAGCACGCTTAAGGTATTGAAGATAGGTGGGGGGTGCTCGAACAAATGTCACTCGAAACGTCATCCAATTGGCAGTGAGCCGAAAAAAAATTCAAAATGGCGAAAAAAAGATGGCCGCCATACAAATTTCGTCGGTGTCCATCTCGAAGGGTATAAAAGATGAAAGAGTTGTTTCTTAGCAAAACATGATCAGGATCCAAAGGTCTACTCGATGAATACAAAAAAAATTCAAAATGGCGGACTTTATTTTTCCATAGAAAATGTATGGCGAATATTGAGAGAGAGTATAAAGTTGTGAACTAGGTATGCAAGGCGATTGATGCGGTTCTTTGGAGAAATCTCAAAGAAAAATATGGGAAGACATGATGATTGAGGGTTTGGAAGATGATTGATGAGCCCGGGCAGAGTTTTGTAGATAGATGGGGGCTGCTCAAACAAAAAATACTCAGAACCTCATCCAATTGGCACTGAGGTGAAAAAAAAAAACCAAAATGGCGGATTCAAGATGGCGGCTATACAAATTTCGTCGGTGTCTATCTCACCAAGTATAAAAGATGGAAGAGTGGTTTCTTTGAAAAATATGATCAAGAACTAAAAAACAAGATGGCGGAATTTATTTTTCTACACAAAAAAAATTTTTGATGGTTTCGTGTAGAAAACAAAAATTCATGCGGAGGAAAAATACGGAAAGAGCTGATGATCGAAGACTTTGGAGACGGATGAAGAGCACGGCGAGGGTATTGAAGATAGGTGGGACGTGCTCAAACAAAAACTACTCGAATCCTCGCGGTCCGCTTGCGGGCCGCGCACCCACGCGCCGTACTAGTATATATTAATAATTACTGTCCATAAGCTTGCCAGTAATCACTGGCACTTTGAAGGAGTATTATAACAGTTAAATTAAACCCATAACCCCATATATGTTATGGATTGGTATCCAGGGCCACACGAAGAGAAGATTTCATTTTCATTTTTTTTTAAGATAAGACTGCAGTCATAGCTACAGCTATATAGTCTGTTCGTTTTCTTACGGTCACCTTTGATCGCGCCGCCTCGGCACGCGCGGCGTCTTGTCAAAGGGACCGCCTGCGACTTCAAAAGATGCCGCGTGGGGTGTACAGGTACAAGGGGTTTTGGCGTTTTATACTTACTCATATTTTTATATTAAAATTCTCTTTCCTTTTTATATTCGTATTTTATTACAATATAACCATAAACATAAAATATAATATTATCATGAACACGGGTCTTCTCTCAAAATGAGAAGGATTTTAACCATAGTCTACCACGCTGGCCAAGTATGGATTGGCAGACTATTCGGAGATTCTGTTAGAATAGAAAAAAAATTACAAACAGTAAAAAAGTAATAAAAATAAAAGCAGAATACTAAGAGCACCTGCGCCTGTACCGATACTAAGTTACCGAACGAACTATACATTGTAGCTCCTGTGGGAGCGAGCAGCACCATAATATGAGACATCGCTTTACTCTCATCCATTATTGGCGGAAAAAACCAAATTTAAAGTTTAGATTTACTTAGTAACAATAATCCTAGTTTTAGTTTGTACTTATTAAAATAATTGAAAACTAGTAGAGTATCATTCTATGCTCGGTGTTTCTCTACATGATTAAATCAGAATTGAGAGGATTCGGAGAAGAACCAGAGAGTGACTCGCTTGAGATCATCCGTCCACTTCGTGAGAGGTCTTCCGATGTTGTGTTTACCGATGGGAGGTCGCCATTTGATCATCTTGGGGACTCCAATGTCTATCGGGTCTTCGATCTACAGTAAATAACGCTTCAATAAATTAAATAATAATATTTTTATCAATTTTAAACGTAATAATTTGAATGACGGCGGCGTGACGGTAGCTGCGTAGTAAAGAACTAAATGTCGTCGAAAAAACAATAAACTTTAAAAGTTTTAACTGAAAAACACAGCTGAAAAACGGAAAATTGACAGCAATAAAAGAAACCACATCAAATTATTATTTTCACTTCCATCAGAACCGATTCGTTCGGGCACAATGAAGTGGTATAGTAGGCATTGTATCCACAGATATATAATTTTTTGGCATCCTATTTGGCTTGAGCTTTTTTCGACTGAAAATAAAACAAAAAAAAAAATACCAATGGCTTATACAGTTGTGCTGTTTTAAAAATATTGACTTTACTCTCGGTTATAATAATAATACCCAATTTATTGTTGCAATTTATACAATTTCAATAAAACGGCTTGTTGGCGAAAATTCTTTTTTATTGCAAAAATGAATGATTTTATGTTACGTTTAGTGACAATGGGAATTAAAAATAAAAGCAATATTTTAAAATTAATAATAATAATCTTCTCGACTGTATTTCGGCGACACGGCGGAGATATTAAGTATAGTGCACAAGTGTGTGCGTGAACACAAGTGCACCCCTCTATGGCAATCACGTTGATATATAAAATGACACGACCGAAAATAAATCAGGGGGTTATTGTCTAAAGTGGTCTTCACTAAGCAAATCCAATGAATCAGTTCGATATGTACATTGCTGCTTTATTATGTGAAATAAAAATTACATTTCATAGCAAACCATCAATGGATAAAAAAAGACCCACTGAGTTAGAGAATGAATTAATGAATGGGGAATCAGGTGCAGGGCCGAGCGACTTTACGTGCCTTTCGTGTATCTCAACTTCCAAACTCTACTACTGAGAATGTCTTGACAGAAAAACCCAATAACTTATTTGTGGCTCGACCCGGGACTTGAACTCAAGATCTAATGATCTGCAGCTGAACAAGCTACCCAAAGAGGCAGTGATGTCCAATTCAAAATCAACGAATTACTCAAACGATTTGTGAAGGATTAGGTATATTTAGTTATACGTTTGACGTGTTTGTGTGTGTGTGTGTGTGTGTGTTTTTGTGTGTGTGTGTGTGTGTGTCTGTCTGTCTGTCTGTCTGTCTCCCGTAGCGCTCAAAGTGACCGATTTGAATGCGGTTTTTTTGTTTGAAAGGTGAATTAGTCGGGATTGTCCTTAGTTATGTTTGATGAAAATCGGTCCAAGATGGCCGCCGCTACAAAATGGCGGATTACATATTTTTCAGAACTTCCTCAATATAGGTATTAAATGAAAGGACTTGACTAATAGAATAGCACTATGCAAATCCAAGATGGCCGCCACCACACAATAGCGAATGTCGGGGGTGTTTTTTAATTTTAATTTATACTTGTAAATGACAAAGAAGCTCGGGAATTAATTTCTGTACTCCACAGTTTTGAGTTACATTGTAAAATGGAGATAACAAAAATAATAAGCCAGGCTTTTGTTGTTTTTTCGCAAACTAGGACGCGTTTGGAGCGGTCGTAGATTTATTTATGCAAAAAAAAATATTGATAATTATATTAACACATCACAACGATATAATTATATACTCCGATTTTTAATTAGGAAATCGTATTTCAGTTATCAAGTTACTTTTGGAATCTGTGATGGAGTCTGGATGAGGGAACAAGGTAAAGAATAGACTTCTAAAATCTTTTTTATATTACCTCTACGACGTAACGTCTACGTCAACGCTACGTCGTAGAGGTAATATAATTAAAATCATCAAATATCACTACCAAAACTGTACTAATAGGCATTTCAATTGAGAAGACTGGTCACAGATGGTGCTACGGACTTAAATCTTCATAAACACACTATGCTCAAAAACAAACAGCACCCTAAAAATAAGAGATAATCTCGCAAACCACCCAATACCGTAGACTTTTTTTCATTACGTACACGCACTTCGGGGGCCGCTTATACACACACGGGCCAAATAAACAGTCACAAACGACTCCACTACGGTCTATTACGACGAACGAGAGCTCCGTGGAAAAGCAAAAAACACAGACAACAGCAATGACATTTATCTAATTACGGGATCGTGATAAGGGGCGGAAAGGGGAAAGGGAGAGGGCAAGGATGCTGGCCCGCAGTCGGGTAACAGCATCTGCGTGAGATAGACGTGTGTACTGGTTCGTGTTACATCGCGCTGAAACAATTTTTTTCGAAACTCCGTAGAGGATTTCCGTTGGAGTATATGGCTTAGTGTTTCGAATGGAGGTTTCTGTGTAGCGGGCGATGCGTGGCGTACTATCGTGGATTTATGATGTGAAATGATAAGTGAACGTTGTCGAGTGTTGAAGATAATTTAGTTCCTTCCAAGATGACTGTTCTCCTGGTCTTCGGACTTTTTGTTGGTGAGTGGATTTTACCTCACAAATGAAATATTCTAAAACTTAACTTTTTACTACCTACTAACTTCAGTTTATCCTTTATTGTTAAGTATTTAATTTGTTTATCGCAAATACATTTTTGTAAAACTGCTTTTTATGATGTCCTGGTAATTAACTGCTTAACTTGCCTTACAGTAAAGTGTTAGTAAAAGCAATAAATAGTCTAAGGCTGGACAGCGTTTAGTAAATTATTTTGTTGGTTAAGCGACGTTAGCCTAAAGATGGGTGACCGAATTTTGCTGACGAGTGTATTACACAAAAAAGGACTTTGGACCCCATGAGAATCCCGTTGGGTTGGTGGGTTACACTTTGAAAAAGGGTTGGAGGGAGGGAAGTGAGGTTCTCAATCCGTCGGAATCTTTTTTTATGTATGTTCCCCGATTACTCAAAAATACGTGGACCGATTTGGAAAATTCTTTTTTGTTTGAATACTTCCCAGGTAGTTCCATGATCATCGGGTCAGGATCTGATGATAGGATTCTAGAATCGTGGGAACTCTTCAAATTTTATGGTATATTGAAATCGGCTTAATTTTTCCTGAAATATGTTTGAAATTACTTTTTTTAAATTATATTACTCAATTTTGCGGTTTCATATAAATTGCAAACCCTTTGTTTGTAGTACAAAGGAAGTGCAGTATTAAAACTTCAGGATTAACAAAAGCAAAAGTTTTTGTATTTTCAATAAAAATGTAGGAAGTTTCTGGTTAGATCGTAAAAACTTCAAAATTTGTAAAAGAAAACAAAAAATCTTATTTCTTCATTCCATTGTACTTACCTACTTAACTAGTACAAGTTTCAAGCTTAGTTGCAGAAAAGGCACCTAGTTATTGGTTAGTTTAAAAATATTCTTTTAACTTTACTGAAAAGGAACATAAATTACTTCCTCTCTGCGTTGTATTACTCACTACTGAGGGTGGTGATCTCTTTCATTAACCACATAGAATAGAATAGAATAGAAAAGTTTTTTATTCAAATAAACTTTTACAAGTACTTTTGAATCGTCAATTGAATCTACCACTGGTTCGGAATGCCGTTCCAACCGAGAAGAACCAGTAAGAAACTCGGCGGTTGCTCTTTTTTTAAAAATAACAATACAACAATTTATGTACATGATTGAAATGCTGTCTCGTGCATTGCTGGAACAAATTAAATCCATGCTTTTTTATCATTTATATAATCTTCAATTGTATAATATGCTTTTTTTATAATATGCTTACAATTCTACACATGTGAAGAAGGGCTGACAAAAGTAGCCCCATTTCCGACGGTGGCACCCGTTCACGAGCACACGACACCACCACAGAAATGTTTAAAGAGAGCGTGACATACTTAGGCTACCCATGATCGAAGCATCGAATTGAACACCAATAATCAAATACTCATTTTAAGACATGAGTTAAATTTTCTTAGATTTTTTTCCAAGCAACCTGTCATTGAGAAATTGCTCCATGCTTTTTTATCATTTATATAATCTTCAATTGTATAATATGCTTTTTTTATGAGCATACTTTTAATGGAGTTCTTAAACTTGTGAACTTTCATAATGGTAGGGGTTTTCATGGCATAATAATGTGGTAGGCATTCTTCCACTAGGCTCAAAAATAGGGGATTCTGACTCTTGGGCTTAACCACTTAACGATCATTTTATCAGATGTCAGTGATAATAACCGGGACCGACGCCGACGGCCTGGAGGTTTTCGTGGTCCGGAGGAAAAGAAAAGACCCAGTCAGGATTTTAAAACTCGGTCACCCATCCAGTTAACGACTCGTGTCAAAGTTGCACGCAATCGATATGCACTAGTGTGGGTCACACGTTACTCAATTTACTATTTAACCATATTACAGGGTACCTCTGAGATTTTCGACCAGATTTCCTTCGCTTTGTTGCTGTCACTAACGCGACGTCTTACGTAGGCGATTCAAAGCGACCGCGACTGCGAAGCGATTCGATACGGTGAAACGCGATGCGGTGCGATGCGGCAGCTTTGTCCTACATGCGCGCGAATCATCCCGCACCGCAACCAGTCCGCGCGAAAATATCAAACCCACTGATCGCGTTCGCTTCCTTTCGCGCCGCGCCGCACCGCACTCTACGTGCGTTTGGTACGTAGGCCACTTACATAGGTATTGACTGTGTGTTTTTTTCGCACCGCGCCGCGCCACTACGCGTTCGCGTCAAGGTCGCTCACGCAAGACGTCGCGTTAGCTGTTCATTGTCCAGAGCCAAATGACAGCTAATTGACAGTTCATTTAAAGATTCAATGATAATTAGTTAATGGCTCATTTGAATAATTTAATGAATGTCTCTGAGTGCGGCAGTAAGATAATTTAGGTAGATAGGTTTTCTAAGACAGTCTAGGACAGTCGTTCTAAGTCTAGTGATAAATCTAGCAGAATTTCGGGAGAAGAAATTGTACAGGTACTTTTTATTTTGAAGTACTCGTAACCGCCTCTTTAGAGCTTAGTGCATACTTTTATCTTGCGCTAATAGTCCGGCAGTCCTGGTACAAACTTTTTAGTGATTAGTAACAAGCTGAATTTTCGTGAGTAGGTTCGTTGCGACGAGACGACCAAGCTTTTTATCTTTGAAAATTCTCGATGAAGGTGTGTTGCATTCTACTCGAGTGCGCAGGTGTTAAACATTTCAATTCGCTCAGGTGGAAAATCTTCCACTAAATTTGTAGGACTATGTAGCCATTTTATTATACACTAGCTGATCCCCGCAACTTCGTTCGCGTAGATATAGGTTTTTATATAGGATCGGATCAAATCCCATTATTCTTTTATGTACCTAAACTAAATGTAGCCTAAGTTACTCTTTATAACATCACCTATCTGCCATTGAAAGTTCCATTAAAATCGATCCAGCCGTTTTGGAGATAAGCTGGAATAAATAAACAGACATAACATAAATTTAAACGCACACCAGTTTAAAATAAGCTGTACGTTCAAAGAGCCGGGTCCCAAGTTATTTGAACCCAATACTGTGGGTTGTAATGTCTGTCATTTCTGAACTAAAAAACCTATGACCTTGAAATATTTACGGAACAATATATAAAGTATTACCTTTCTAACAAAGAAAGAATAAGTGAAATCGAACAACGCGTTAATGAATTACAGCTAAATACACATTTTAACTTTTATCCCCTCTCCCAAGGGAACTGTGCTGAATTTCGGGATAAAAAGTACCCTATGTCCTACCTCGAAGTATAAACTCAAATCGTACCAAGTTTCATTCGAATCCATCCAGTAGTTTCGGCGTGATGCGCGGCCAAGATACAGACAGACAGACAGACAGACAGAAAGACAGACAGACAGACAAAAATGAAAAAAATTGCAGTTTTGGCTTCAGTATCGATTGTAGAGTGCCCTCCAATAAAAATTTTCAAAATATCTTCAATGTACAGAATTGGATCTGTTACAGTTTTATTATATTATAGATGTATTTACTAAGCTGTATACAAAAAATTAGCTAGTTATTAATAATTTTTAATCATTTTTATAACCTCATTATTTGGAAATATTCGGAGTGGGGGACGCTGTAGAATATTATTAATAAGCAGCTGATTTTTCGTATGTAGCCTAGTAAATACTTGTGTAATGAAATGAATATATAGGCCTACAAATTTAGTGGAACGATTTCCCACTCAAGCGAAAAGAAATGTTTAACACCGACGCACTTGAGTAGCTACCTCCATCCAGAATTTTCATAGATAAAAAACTTAGTTGTCTCATCGAAACGAACCTACTCACGAAAATTCAGCTTGTTATTAATCACTAAAACATTTGTTCCGGGGCTGCCGGACTATAATATTTTTATCGCAATGATTAAATGTATGAAATGATTTTCAATTGAAAGCGATTGATTAACTCAAGCACATGTTTTTCTCTATTTATCTGTAATTGCTCCGGGCTAAAGACAGGTAAGAGTGATCTAGGCTACTTTTAATCCAGGAAAATCAAGTAATTCTCGCGTGATTTTTAGAAAAACATCTATTTACCAGTTAGTAATGAATAAGGGACTAATATATAAAATCAATATTCAAAGCAAACCAGGACTGATATATAAAATCAATATTCGAAGCAGCAATTCTTGTTACACGGGTCATAAAAAGATTTCTCGCGATATATTCCTTTAACGATGAACGCGCGATGAATTGTAAACATTAATCAACGCCCTGTATAACTAATGAATACGTAAAATTATGTCTCTTTCAATATTTTTCAATAATTTTCTTGTCTTTGAAAATTATTGAAAAATTTTTTTCAAACACTTTCCAAGACATTTTTTTTTATTCAACCACAAGTTAGCCCTTGACTGCAATCTCACCTGATAGTAAGTGACGACTGAAAATACAATCTAAGATGGAAGCGGGCTAACTTGGAAGAGGTATGCATACCCCTGATCGGTTTCTACACGGCATCGTACCGGAACGCTATATCGCTTGGCGGCACGGCTTTTGCCGGTAGGGTGGTAACCAGCCACGGCTGAAGCCTCCAACCAGACCAGACCAGAGACAATTTAGAAATTATAAAACCCCAAATTGTCCCTGCCAGGAATTGAACCCGGGACCTCCCACTTATAAGACCACACCGCTCACCACTGCACCAGGGAGGTCGTCAAAGACAAGACATTGTTTACACTAATGAAGTAACTAAGTATTTTAGTGAACCATTCAAAGTGTAGAAATTTAACTTTTGAATGTCTAAAGTCCAAATCACTAATAGCAAAGTAACCAAAGCCTTTCGAGACCTATTCAAAATCAAAATATTCAAAGTGAAAACGTGCCCTTTTAAGATCCGATCTCGTTTCATTCGATAGACTCGTAGAATATAATCCAAGACTGCGTTGAACTTAGTGGTCTAAATGGTGGTATTTTAGTGGTCTAAATTTTTGCAAATTCTTAATCAAAAAAGTTAAAAATTCATATCGAACTAAAAATTTGGAAGTCGGTTAAAAATTCAAGCGGAGTTCTCCGAAGAATTTCAGTTTTCCCGCAAAATAGCTTTGCTTATCAGTAAACGGCCCAACCGTCGGTATTTTATGTTTTTTGCAATCCAAACATTCTTATCTATTCAAAAGTACGGCCATGCAAATATTCCAGAAAGGTTAAGCGGAAATTTCTAAAGTATTTGAAAGGGGAATAATAATATCTATGAACAGATTTGTTCTTGCAACATTTCAACCCCCGATGCAAAAAGAGGGGTGTTATAAGTTTGTTCGCTATGTGAGTCTGTAATATGTCTGTCTGTCCCGCCGTAGCTCTAAATGGGTGAATCGATTTGAATACGATTTTTTTTAAAGTTAGATTTGTCTCTACGAGTACTTGGTAGTCACGTCATAGTGATCAAGGTTCTGACGTTAGGAGCAGTTTGGTGGGAGGTCAGGTTTTCCCACAGTCAATTTTAGTTTAAGTTATTTAAATTTATAATTTACATAACCCCCCACTGTGGGAAAACCTGACTTCCTGACCTGTAATTTACAGTTCTGTTGTTAGTTAATGGTTTTAACTATGGCTTTGTTTATTAGAATTGTCAATTTGATCTCACTTGACGATGAAAGAAGTATGTTGAGAAGGGTAGGAATCTTTTTGTTGTGACAGTTTTAGCAAAGTAGCTTTAATATTAAGTTATAATAAAACTCATTGCAATTGGTAGTAAAAAAAAAGTGAAAATGATGTATCTATCATGTAAAGAAATAAACTAAGTATTATTGATTTAACTTGGAATAAAAAGATGTTATTTTAATTGGTTTTAATAATGTTCTAGAAAGTAAATATATTCGCCTAAAAGGCATAACATAAAAATGGTCCTTCGAGCCGGATAATGTGATAAAAGCCTCATTAGCAACATTTCTTTCTATATTTTCTCTTGTCCATTTTCTTCCTGCTATCTTAGCTATAGATAGATGTCTTTAGTCTTCAGTCAGTTTCTTATAAGTCCATCTGATGTGGTTTGTATATTTACAAATTTCTTAAAAAGTCCATCTGACGCGGTTTGTATACTTGCACATTTCTTAAAAAGTCCATCTGATACGGTATGCATACTTGCAAATTTCTTACGAAGTAAAAAAGTCGAAAATTTCAGCGGATCAAGCGGAATTCGGAGAGAATTGGAGCACTCAGACGGAAATCAATCCTCAATGTCAAAGCGGAGCCTTTGTTCCAGGAAACTGGTTGCGAACTTTGTCTTTGTGGAAGTTTTTGCGTCCAGGAGTTTTGCAGACAGCGGAATTGTCTAAACGTCGAAAAGGAATAATTGCTTTTTTGCTGTTGGTTGGAAATTTGCGGGCGCTTTGATCGGCGTAGATAACTTTTCGAGAAAGAGTTGGTATGTTTTAATGCGTAAAATACTTTTTAAAATTAATAACGAGCGAACGAGCATGCAGGTCATTTGATGTTAACTGATTTCACCACCACCACCATCACCCATTTGCAGCAATAGACGTACTGCCTATACGTTACCGGCTCTTGAGGAATTTTTCTATCCATCTCTTATACTCACATTGTTGTTTTGAGTTGTCAAATAAAGACGCTTGGTAATCCATCCAGACTAAATGAGAGAAGAACTAGATTTAGCTCAAATTTTAGTTACTCTGGTGGGTACTCTATTTATCAAGCAAAACAACATTTCTATAGTTGAATGATTGTAATTATCTCATCTCGTAAACAGCTGGATGCACACTTGATTGCTTCTATTCATCGTAATCATACCATAATGTTAACATTTCTCTCTGGTATTTATTTTCTATGCTCTGTTACATTACAGATGACTATTGCATCCTTGCAGGTTTAAATATCACCTGCCCGCCTAGCTGGGGGTTTGACAATACGGTGTTTTTTGGTGATCCCCATTCCAGCACTTTGGGACCTGGTGCATTAAAGTCATTTAATATGGACGAGCAAATGTTGTGATTTGACAACAACACATTTTTTTAGAAAATTAACGTTAACATGAAAAGTGATACTTAGGTTCCAGAGGAACTGCCAATGGGTTACCCATTTGTTAATCCGCCTATTGAAACCCCACAGTATCAGTTTTTAAAAACACAGTCAAGGAGTTGGTTCTGCAATTCGCGTGTACGTGGTGTTTATTTTGGTGTCAATTTTCCCGGTAAAATTAGAAACAGCAACCTGCGCACGTCCGTACCTCGGATACCGGTAAATTATGGCGTGTGTGCTACCAGCATTACATGGAGATACGTGAGATAATATATCTCTGGCGTTAGATTGAGCTACTCGCAGTCGCGTACTACAGGAATATGTACGTAACGGTTCAACTCATCTTAATGTAGGTATTTTAATTTCCTGTTGGTATTTTGGTGGATTTAGGAAAATCTACAGGATAAGGAAAAGATAATGCCTTTTCGATTATGTTACCATCACCACCACCACTACAGCCTTTTTAACTTCCCACTGCTGAGCACAGGCCTTTATAATATTAGTGTGATATTGGATGTGTTTAAAAACTGTTGATGAAAGTTAACTATGTTTTACTGGGTCTGTTATACTTAAGAGAAAAAAAATTAAATTTCAAACTTTTTTGAAGACTTCTGTAAATATTTTAATCATCACATAATTTTCTCTAGCTCGCTACAGAGGTAAATAATATAGCACCACCACCACCGCCTTTTAACGTCTCACTGTTGGGCACAAGCCTCCTCTTTCATAGGAGAGAGCGCTTTAGAGCTTAGACCCGCCACGCTGCTCCAATGCGGGTTGGCGGGCTTGAACGACTATTGTCACATGATTGTGATAATAACCGGGACCGACTGCTTAACGTGCTCTCAGAGGCACGCGTGTGAAACATCAGCTCCGGGCTGGCACCGAGAATTTCTTGACAGAAAAACCCAATACCTAACAATTATTTGCTCGACCCGGGAATCGAAACCGGGACCTCATGATCTGCAATCGAATTTGCTAACCACTAGACCAACGAAGCAGTATTATGTTTGTAATAATTTTTTAAATGTCTGTGTAAAGTGAATCTTCTGTACTTGTTCTTCTGTATTATTAAGTACTAGCTGTTGCCCGCGACTTCGTCCGCGTTAAACAATTTTAAACGGGAACCCTTTGTTTCCCCGGGATAAAATAGTAGTCTGTCACTTTCCAGGTCCTCAACTAAAAAAATGCGACTGCAAAAAATCACGTCAATCTGTAGTTAAATGTCCGATGATAATAATATGTTGAAAGGAAACCCCCCTTGAGGTGGATTTTCGTCAAATTTTTCTTAGCTTATGCCTACCTACCCCCTAGAAAGAACCTAACTTCCAAATTTCAAGTTAATAATAACAATAACTTAAATTTCACGTAAAAAGTTTCATCCCCTTTTTTACCACCTTTGGGGAGATTTTCCTGAACAACTTACACAGGTTTTTATTATTTAAAATTTATAATCTAAATGCCTATTTTCATATCTGTAACTTCAAAAACATAGAACTTTCATATAACCTTCCTACTCCCATTTTACCCCCTTAGGGGAGGATTTTCGTGAAATCTTTTCTAGGCTGATATCTAAGCCCTAGAATGAACCTATCTTCTAAATTTCAAGTTGATAATAACAATAATTAAAACTTAACATAAAAACTTTCAACCCCTATTTTACCACCCTTAAGTGAAGATTTTTCAGAATAAAATACACAGGTTTATATTATTTAAAACCAATAATCTAAATGCCGATTTTCAGGTCTGTAACTTTAAAAACATAGGACTTTCATACAAACTTTCTACCCCCATTTTACCCCCTTAGGGGAGGATTTTAGGGATACTAAATAGCCTATAACCTTCCCAGAAAATTGTACTACCAAATGCAAAAAGAATTTTTCAAATCCGACTGGTACTTCCAGAGATTAGCGCGTTCAAACAAACAAACTCTTCCGCTTTATTATATTAGTATAGATTCTGTGACTGTACTTGTTACTTAATAATATAATAAAGTTTCTCATTAATATGATAAACTCAATAGCAATCAAATAGATACGTACATAACCCAGTTTGTGCCAAGCCCATATCGAAGCCTTACCAATTTCCAAGATGGTTTCGTTTCTCTGGCTCGGATTCAAGGAAATTTTCTTACATAATTTATTTAACAAGAAAATGATTAAATGGCGTATTCCAATCGAGATATCAAATATCAACGGGGGTACAGTTTTATTAAACTTTTCCCCTCCCTATGTTTTATAAATTTAAATAATGTGGTTAATTCTGTTGTACACAATTTCTAAACCTAAACTAAAATGACAGGGCTAAATATATTCTTATCTCTTTCACAACGATACCTGCGGAAAAGGATAGCACTATTTTTAAACCTATAAATTTAGTTTAGAGCTTTAGAGATTATGTACAAAAGAATTAGCCACATTGTGTTCTTGGTCGTGGTCCTTAATCTATGCCCTTAAGCAGTATTTGTCATTAGTACGAATCGTTCGGTACCTACTAATCAGCATTGACAAGTTACGGATACTTCCGTTTACATGCCGGTATTAGAATAAGAACTAAAAAAATTAAACCCACAAAAAAGGAAATAAACCTTTTAATCTTAACCCCTAAACATTACTCTAGCGGCACGCTATGATGGCCGGTTTGACGTTTGTCCGCTCATGAAGTTCCGTATTAATTGATAACGACTTTGAAGGAAATAATTGTATTACTTTATTGACGATAGTGATGTGCAGAGATTCATAAATTTTATCGAATGTAGTTTTAGGTTTAGGACTCAAAATTTATTTATTAAATTGATTTCTTAAATGTATACAAGTGTAGAAAAATCAGTTTGCACCATTTAAGGGGTGAATGTACTTGTGAATATGAACAATTTTCACTATGTGGACAAACCTCTGAAATCGCAAAAAAATATCAATAAATTTTTAAAAATGGAATCTAATACGATCGTCACATAGGATCGCTGGCTAGCACAACTACTACCTCCGGCAAACTCGCGTCAATGCTCAATGCAAAACAAAGCAGTTTCGAATTGACGTTGCTTCGAAAAGTATAAACTGTCAGTGCAATGCGATTGTGATATAGTTTTGACCTGGCTTTGGATTTCAAATATTGATACTGCATTACTGTTGACCCTTGCTCGTTAATTTGGACTCTGTTCAAGCCCTTTGTTGTGGATTTCGTCGATATGACCGAACGTACGCAGAGAACTGTTCTAAATAGTCAGACACGTGAGTTCGTAATACGCCTTCGTAACTATTTCGATCGTGAAGCTCAAAATGGAGGGCCAATTTTACCTATAACGTCAGTGGTTGAACGCGTAGCTGATGCGCTTAATATTGGACAACGAACTGTTAGACGGATAACTAAAAAAAAATATGGCGAGACTGGCACAGAAGAAAATAAACTTCACACACCAAAAAAGAGAAAACGAGCAAAACCAGTCGTAGGCATCGATAGCTTTGATGCCGATGCTATCCGAAGACATGTTTACGGCTACTATTTACAGAAGGAGTATCCAACAAGAAAAAAGTTGGTGCATTCACTGAAGGAAGCTGGATTATTCTTCGGTGGGGAAAGTTCTTTAACGAAGATTTTGAAGACCATTGGATTTCGATACAAAAAATGTAACAAACGCAAAATATTGATGGAAAGATTTGATATAGCGATGGCAAGGTATACTTTTTTACGGCAAGTGAAAGAAATCAAAAATTGGCAAAATGTTGTGTTCTTGGATGAAACATGGCTTAATGCTAACCATACTGTAGGCCGTTCTTGGAACGATGACACAGCAGCATCTACTTCCAAAGTTCCTGTAGGAAAAGGATCGCGACTTATAATTTGTCACGCCGGAACCATCAACGGGTTTGTCGAAGGTTCTCTCATGGCTTTTGCGTCAAAAACCACTGGAGACTATCATGAAGACATGAATGGAGAAAAGTTTACTGAATGGTTTACCTCAATGTTGTGTAGCCTCCCTGAACCATCTATTATAATTATGGACAACGCCCCATACCACTCGATGCAAATTGACAAGCCACCTGCCCAATCCCAAAAGAAAGCTGATATCGTCGCTTGGCTTCGTAAAAATGGCGTAGATGCAAACATGAATATGTTAAAAGCGGAATTAGTACGTCTTTTAAAAGAAAACAAACCAACCAAGATCCGATACGTCATTGACGAAATAGCATTAGAACATGGGCACAGAGTTATACGGTTACCGCCTTACCATTGTGAGTATAATGCGATTGAGTTGGTGTGGGCTCAAATTAAGGGATATGCTGCAAGACACAATACAGAACCCCCATTTACCACAAAAAAAATGCTAAAATTATTAGAAGAAGCTTGTGAACATGTGACTAAAGGAGACTGGGAAAAGGTTGTGAATAGAACTGTTAAATTAATAAGGGAAGATTATGAAAGAGATGTGAAAATAGATAATATTATAGAAAACGAACATATAATTATTAATGTATGTGATGATAGCAGTGACGACAGTGAAAATAGTAGTATGGACGAATCTGATTAATTATGGCCTTTTGTGGCACCTTTTTTGGTATCTTTTGTATTCATATGTTTCTTGTGTGCATATAAAGTATGTATATTCATTTTCGTTCAAATATTCAGTTCGTTCAAATAAATTAAATAAACATATACATTTTTGTTTTATTAAACCTATTTAATCAGGTACAAAAACAAAACTTAATTGTTTTTTGTTCGAGAATAAATTGACATTCCACATCACTATTGTAATGTGTCAAACCGGCCATCATAGCGTGCCGCTAGTGTAGTTTAGGTTTAAACTCTAAACATTACTCTAGCGGCACGCTATGATGGCCGGTTTGACGTTTGTCCGCTCATGAAGTTCCGTATTAATTGATAACGACTTTGAAGGAAATAATTGTATTACTTTATTGACGATAGTGATGTGCAGAGATTCATAAATTTTATCGAATGTAGTTTTAGGTTTAGGACTCAAAATTTATTTATTAAATTGATTTCTTAAATGTATACAAGTGTAGAAAAATCAGTTTGCACCATTTAAGGGGTGAATGCACTTGTGAATATGCACAATTTTCACTATGTGGACAAACCTCTGAAATCGCAAAAAAATATCAATAAATTTTTAAAAATGGAATCTAATACGATCGTCACATAGGATCGCTGGCTAGCACAACTACTACCTCCGGCAAACTCGCGTCAATGCTCAATGCAAAACAAAGCAGTTTCGAATTGACGTTGCTTCGAAAAGTATAAACTGTCAGTGCAATGCGATTGTGATATAGTTTTGACCTGGCTTTGGATTTCAAATATTGATACTGCATTACTGTTGAACCTTGCTCGTTAATTTGGACTCTGTTCAAGCCCTTTGTTGTGGATTTCGTCGATATGACCGAACGTACGCAGAGAACTGTTCTAAATAGTCAGACACGTGAGTTCGTAATACGCCTTCGTAACTATTTCGATCGTGAAGCTCAAAATGGAGGGCCAATTTTACCTATATCGTCAGTGGTTGAACGCGTAGCTGATGCGCTTAATATTGGACAACGAACTGTTAGACGGATAACTAAAAAAAAATATGGCGAGACTGGCACAGAAGAAAATAAACTTCACACACCAAAAAAGAGAAAACGAGCAAAACCAGTCGTAGGCATCGATAGCTTTGATGCCGATGCTATCCGAAGACATGTTTACGGCTACTATTTACAGAAGGAGTATCCAACAAGAAAAAAGTTGGTGCATTCACTGAAGGAAGCTGGATTATTCTTCGGTGGGGAAAGTTCTTTAACGAAGATTTTGAAGACCATTGGATTTCGATACAAAAAATGTAACAAACGCAAAATATTGATGGAAAGATTTGATATAGCGATGGCAAGGTATACTTTTTTACGGCAAGTGAAAGAAATCAAAAATTGGCAAAATGTTGTGTTCTTGGATGAAACATGGCTTAATGCTAACCATACTGTAGGCCGTTCTTGGAACGATGACACAGCAGCATCTACTTCCAAAGTTCCTGTAGGAAAAGGATCGCGACTATAATTTGTCACGCCGGAACCATCAACGGGTTTGTCGAAGGTTCTCTCATGGCTTTTGCGTCAAAAACCACTGGAGACTATCATGAAGACATGAATGGAGAAAAGTTTACTGAATGGTTTACCTCAATGTTGTGTAGCCTCCCTGAACCATCTATTATAATTATGGACAACGCCCCATACCACTCGATGCAAATTGACAAGCCACCTGCCCAATCCCAAAAGAAAGCTGATATCGTCGCATGGCTTCGTAAAAATGGCGTAGATGCAAACATGAATATGTTAAAAGCGGAATTAGTACGTCTTTTAAAAGAAAACAAACCAACCAAGATCCGATACGTCATTGACGAAATAGCATTAGAACATGGGCACAGAGTTATACGGTTACCGCCTTACCATTGTGAGTATAATGCGATTGAGTTGGTGTGGGCTCAAATTAAGGGATATGCTGCAAGACACAATACAGAACCCCCATTTACCACAAAAAAAATGCTAAAATTATTAGAAGAAGCTTGTGAACATGTGACTAAAGGAGACTGGGAAAAGGTTGTGAATAGAACTGTTAAATTAATAAGGGAAGATTATGAAAGAGATGTGAAAATAGATAATATTATAGAAAACGAACATATAATTATTAATGTATGTAATGATAGCAGTGACGACAGTGAAAATAGTAGTATGGACGAATCTGATTAATTATGGCCTTTTGTGGCACCTTTTTTGGTATCTTTTGTATTCATATGTTTCTTGTGTGCATATAAAGTATGTATATTCATTTTCGTTCAAATATTCAGTTCGTTCAAATAAATTAAATAAACATCCAAACAAAAACATTTCATGTGAATAATAAGGCCAACTTCCTATCAAAAAGTTTCGGCCATTAAAAGTACTGATATCAAAAATTATGACCAAGTCCTTTGCTAGGCTCGATAAATGAAACCATACAGTTTTAGAAGGTATATCTTCTTCGATCACCCTCAAGCTGTCATACCATTCCTAATGATCCTGTTAAAATATTTTTAAATAATTTATGTCTTAGTAATAACACTATAATATGAAGCTCATTTGGGACTGAGAATAGTTTTATTGTTTTCAACTCGACAACATTTTTGCACTCCTTTGAATTTGTTTAATTTAAAAAATGTTGCCAAGTTGAAAACAATAAAACTATTCTCAGTCCCAAATGAGCTTCATATTATAGTGGTATTAGTAAGACATAAATTATTTAAAAATATTTTAACAGGATCATTAGGAATGGTATGACAGCTTGAGGGTGATCGAAGAAGATATACCTTCTAAAACTGTATGGTTTCATTTATCGAGCCTAGCAAAGGACTTGGTCATAATTTTTGATATCAGTACTTTTAATGGCCGAAACTTTTTGATAGGAAGTTGGCCTTATTATTCACATGAAATGTTTTTGTTTGGATCTCACTCCTTTTTTCTAAGTATTTCAAAGTTAATGCAATAAGTATAATGAAGTCTTTTTTCTCTCTTACGCTTCAGTATAATTAGGAATAGAACCCTATCACATTTTACGGTCTGATTAGATGTGGTTTAATCTTCAATACATAGTATAAAACAAAGTCGCTTTCTCTGTTCTAATTGGGTGAATTTTTATTTAGTTCGTCTGTCTGTCAAAATCACAGATAACAGAAACTCCACTCCAGAGTATTTCCACTCAGTGGTCAGTTTCAGAACTTAGAACCATTAACTAAGAGAAGATTTTGAGTATTTGACTCTCATTAAGTTTAATGAATAGTATTAGATATTAGTGATACCTAGTAGCCGGAATCAACAGGACACCAAAGTCTCCTCCAAACCTCCAAAGTCGGCCACCCATCCATTTCCTGACTTGGGTCAAGGTTGCTTATCAAAATTATTAAGAAAATCGCGCTTCTGGTTTTATTGGCAAAGACGAATCTCAAACTACTGGAAGGAACGGGCTTAGGCACACAGATAGCTATTAATGTGGCGTACGACATCCGCAAAGAAAGGATTTTTGAAAATTCAACCCCTTGGGGGGTAATATAGGGGTTTAAAATTTGTGTAGTCCACGCCGACGAAGTCGCGCCCGCGACTTCGATAAAAAAATATACCTCTTGGCGTTTTATTATTTACCTACACTTTACTTTTTATTAGAACTCAAGACCAGTAAGATTGACCCCTTGCAAGAAAACTTAAAAAGTCACATCTCCCTAAATAGTGCACCGATTTCGATGAAACAAGAACCATATATAGCTTCGAATAAAGTAAAATACATTTATTAAAACAAAATGAAAATTTGTTCAGTATTTTTTGTGTGATGTGGGAACAGACAGATTTTTATATATCTTTGAATTGGTCAGTGTCTGATGCAACTTTTGGACATTTTTCGATTTTTTCCTTCATATACACACTAAGACTCATCTTCTTACCAAATTTCAACATTCCACATACACGGGAAGTGCGTCATAATTTTGATCAGTCAGTGAGTAGGTCTTGTTTTATGTGATTTTCAAACCTCTGTATCTCAGAAACGGTTCAACTTGAAAATTTGAAACTTTCAATTTATCATCACATCCACGAGTTTAACTTATATTTCAAATTTCGTAGGATTACTATCCCGCGAACCAGAGTTATGAGGGGGGTCAAAACAGCTCGAAATGGATCGTGTAAATAACACACTCATGCGACAAGGCCGGAGGAACTTGGCCTGGCGCACTTCGTGCGCCTAGATATACATTTTTGTTTTATTAAACCTATTTAATCAGGTACAAAAACAAAACTTAATTGTTTTTTGTTCGAGAATAAATTGACATTCCACATCACTATTGTAATGTGTCAAACCGGCCATCATAGCGTGCCGCTAGTTTAGTTAATTTTTGGTGCCGACTCAAAATTAGTTACTTAAATAATGTAAGTGGGTTTGAGTCAAAAAACACAAACAAGCTGCCGCGCATCCCGCTGCCATCATTTTGCACTTTACGTAATTAATTTGCTTGCTTGTTTATCACTGGATATTATTGACAAGACACCCCTTTGGAATGAAACACCATCACCCCCAATTCAGTTGTGAGCGAGGCCGCACTGCGAAATTTATAAACTATGCGAAATAAAATATAAACCGCGCGAATTTTATTCGCGCGAATAATTTTCGCAGTGCGGCCCCGCTCTAAGACAGTTGTTTCTGATTTCAATTAACCCGCTGCCGCAATAATTACTTACAAAGTAAACTTAGCATATACCATGTGTTGATACCCTGGCGTTGTTCCTTGTTGCTTGCACTTTTTTCTTGGTAATTAATTATTTTTGCTTGTGTGACTGTGCTGGGAAGTATAAATAAATATAAATAATAAATAAATAAATACTCACGCATACACACACGGTCGTCTGTTCCTAAAGTAGGCAACTTAATGCCTGTGTTATAGGTAACAGCCGACTGATAGACATATTTACATATAAATACATATATATTTTAATAAAGGTATACATACATACATACATGTTATAAATACACCCAGACTCGAGCGGGAATCGAACCCGCGACCCCGGAGCGGAAGGCAGGGTCACTGCCAACCGCGCCAACGGGCCAGTCGAACATATGCGTACGCTATGTTGAATTGAAGTTCAGAAGGAAACGGAAAAGATAGCATAATGTTCATAGATAATTGTCATAGATTAATAATTGTCACTTTTAAAATCTCACTACACTTTACGATTGAATTCGCTCGCTCCAACACCATGAAAATAAATGTAAACATGATATATACGCCGTATATTCACTTGCCGTTTCAATTTGTCACGTAACACTTGCCATGTCTTTTCACATGGTCAGAAAGCGACGAGACAAAGTGCTTGGTAAATTGTAAAGCCGGTAGGCGGCTTAAGTAAATAGCTTGTATTCATTTGCACTATCAGTTTCACTAAAGTCATACTTATTTAGTTAGTACGCTTACAATATATTGTAAGGTACAAGTACTGACAATGGGCCTCATAAGAAGGCTCAGGGTCACTCAGCGGGCGATGGAGAGAGCTATGCTCGGAGTATCCCTGCGGGATCAAATCAGAAATGAGGAGATCCGCAGGAGAACCAGAGTTACCGACATAGCTCATCGAGTCGCGAAGCTGAAGTGGCAATGGGCGGGGCACATTGCTCGAAGAATCGATGGACGTTGGGGTCCCAAGGTGCTTGAATGGCGACCTCGCACCAGTAAACGCAGCGCAGGTAGACCCCCCACTCGTTGGACAGACGATCTCAAGCGAGTCGCTGGCAGCCGCTGCAGTCAGGCGGCACAAGATCGTGTGCTGTGGCGATCCTTGCAAGAGACCTATGTCCAGCAGTGGACGTCTATTGGTTGAAACGAACGAACGAACGAACGAACGAACTGAAAATAAGTTAGGTACCAAGCTCGTGTAAACTAGGCATATGGTAAGCATTAAGGGACCTTTCAGACAGACCGGCGCGGAGAGCAGAGCAAATTTTAATCGCATTTAAAATAGAATCTTAAGACATTGAAATAGGCTTTATTTTTACATGTTAACTCTTTTATGATAAGAGGATGCTCGAGCATGCTCCCAATACGCTCTGTGTGAAATATATGAGAGCAGCCGGTCGGCTGCTCGTCGAGCCGGTCGGCTGCTCCATGCCCGTGCCCTTTCGCGCTCGAGCATCCGACCGGCTCCGTTCGCGTGCTCTTTCATGCTCGCACAGCCGACCGTAGGCCGAATTGCTCTGCCGTCCGGCCCAAGAGCGTACGCTCGGCTCCGAGCGCATCCGCGTGTCCGTTCACACAGACCGGCGCGGAGAGCAGAGCAAATTTGAACGGCCAGTCTGTGTGAAAAAAAAAATGCTCTCCGACGCTCTCCGCGCCGGTCTGTCTGAAAGGTCCCTAAAGGTGCTGTGGTAAGGGTTGTGATCTGTGGAGTTTGAGGAATGTGAGGGATTGGGAGAAGTCAGGGGCATCAGCTAGTTTATAAAAATATATATATATATATATATATATATTATGCGGAAGATTAAGAGAGCCCACCGTGTTATTATCCCGAGAAAAGCCTGTAAATTAAACTAAATTGACTAGTTTTAAAATAGTGCTATCCTTTTCTGCAGGGAGCATTGTGAAAGAGATAGAAATACATTTAGACCTGCCATTTTAGATTAATTTAGATATTGCGTAAAACAGCATTAGCCCTATTATGAAATTAATAGAAAGGAGCAAGATCTATAGCCATGGGTTGTACAACGTAGCGAGATACTATGAATCGAAAAGGTAAAAGTATCCAATTTACTCTGTATAGAGTAACGTAATTTCACAATACAAAGTGAGATTGCTTCCTAAACGTGCATCCGGAATGCAACCCTAAGGGACCTTTCAGACAGACCGGCGCGGAGAGCGTCGGAGAGCATTTTTTTTTTCACACAGACCGGCCGTTCAAATTTGCTCTGCTCTCCGCGCCGGTCTGTGTGAACGGACACGCGGATGCGCTCGGAGCCGAGCGTACGCTCTTGGGCCGGACGGCAGAGCATATTCGGCCTACGGTCGGCTGTGCGAGCATGAAAGAGCACGCGAACGGAGCCGGTCGGATGCTCGAGCGCGAAAGGGCACGGGCATGGAGCAGCCGACCGGCTCGACGAGTAGCCGACCGGCTGCTCTCATATATTTCACACAGAGCGTATTGGGAGCATGCTCGAGCATCCTCTTATCATAAAAGAGTTAACATGTAAAAATAAAGCCTATTTCAATGTCTTAAGATTCTATTTTAAATGCGATTAAAATTTGCTCTGCTCTCCGCGCCGGTCTGTCTGAAAGGTCCCTAATACTTCGCGGTTGAATTCGGCAAGAGGTTGGCACTTCGCCAGGTGCTTTCCTCATAGAATCCTTCACGACTTATTGTGTCAATACTTGTCATTTCCTCGTGAATGAGAGCGCAGCGTCCTACAGTTATTCAATTTCCAGTTGATGCTCGCGACTTCATGCACATTTTTAACCCCCGACGCAAAAACGACGGGGTGTTATAAGTTTTACGTGTCTGTATGTTTGTCTGTTCTACCGTAGTGCTCAAACGAGTGAACCAATTTGAATGATTAATTTTTGTTTAAAAGGTGAATTAATCGGGAGTGTTCTTAGCTATGTTTGATGAAAATCAGTCCAAGATGGCCGCCGCCACAAAATGGCGGATTACATATTTTTCACAACTCCCTAAATATCAAATGCTTTCATTAGCATGCTTTCATTAACACTATGCAAATCCAAGATTGCCGCCATCACAAAATGGCGAATGTTGGGGTTTTTAAATTTTAAATTTAGGTTTTTTAATAAATCCGTTCAACTAGTCATAGTCGTTCATAGTCGTTCCCTTTTCCAACCTTTATACCCACTTTCAAGGAAGTTTGCTATAGTAATCTACTTTCTTATTAGATTTCGGTTTTTACAAAATCCCGTGGGAACTGTGGATTTTTCCAGGATAAAAAGTAGTAAGTGTTAAGTCACGGCACAATCTATCTCCATTCAAAATTTCATCCAATTGGTTCAGTAGTAGCGGTGTTAAAGAATAACACACACACCAATTTTCGCATTTATATGTGTCATAACTTGAAAGTAAAGCTACGTGGGTTCCAAAGAAAAGAACTCGTGAGAAGAAAGAGTCAACAAACTCAGCCGCTTAAACACTTTTCATTTAAACATCTTGCAGCAAAACTTAATCCCGTACGTCTTAGAACAGCATCAAGCGTGTCTTATTACTTAAAGTTGCAGGTATATTTGTTATGCAAAGCCAGCTTAAGAGCGGGGGCGTGCTCTCAGAATACATCTGGAGTAAGCCCCGGATTAGCGGCGACCGTTTGATTAACGCCGAGCAAGTCAAGTGTAACAGCGGTTTGTTTGTAACGATTGTAGAGAGCGTTGAGGTTAATGTACCTACCAGCTCATTAGTTATGCTGCCCTGGTACTTTAACTGATTAAGTGATATACCGTACACGTCACGAAAGTTGAAACATGCGCAGTCTGTAATTTCCTAATTCCTAGCAGGAATAGTATATTGTTCCACGACGGGAGAAAGTGACCGATTACTACGAGGGTGTAGTTTGAGGCCCGAGGCCGTAGGCCGTAGGGCCGCAATACGCCCGAAGTACATATTAAAATTGAATATATTTAAGCCCCGGTCCTGCCCGGTGACATACCGACATCAACGCCTCCTACCGTGGCGATTACTTATTTATTAAGTGCTTTTATGTCGTGTTTGTCGAAATTTTTTTCATGTACTGATCTGATTTTATCAAAAATTAAAAAGAAAAAAAGCTCGTTAGAAATGGAATTTGATACAACTTTTCATTTCATAATTTTAAGGCCTAGCAGGCATTAAAGCATCTTGACAACGGCTATTAATACTATTATCCCTATTACAGTAAAAATACACAAAAACGCACAGTAACAGAATCACATAAATAAAAGTTTTCTTGTTTTAAAGCAAACATGTTCCTCTCTACCGATTTTTTTTTCACAAAGTTTTTGCTAGATAATATAGCCGGATATGGAAGTATGGATGAAGTCAATAACTAGTTAATTTTGATTTTAAAAACAACAAAAATACATACGTAAATCTAAAGAAAACCGATTAGGAAATTTTCTTTGAAAATGACGAATTAATTTGGAGTTTGTATTCGCTTTAGTAAAATTCGTTTTCCTTTAATTTTTCGCGGCCTTCAAAACTTTAGCTTTCATCTTGAGAATACGGACCATTTTGGAGAAATGTGATTTATATTTTGCATGGAAATGGTTATCCTAATTATAATTTTATTGCCTATGTGTTATTCCAGGGTATAATAAAATAAATAAATAAATAAACTTAAATTTATTAGGAATTGAACCTATCTATCTATGTATCTCCATTCCAAATTTCAAATCGCAAATCAGTTCAATAGTTGTGGTGTTAAAGAGTAACAAACATACACACATACACAGTACACACAAACTTTCGCCTCTATAATATTAGTGTGAAGTGTGATAGTTTTTTTGCGCACTATGCATGTCTTCAACAGTACATAGTTTAAATCAAACCCGGAATACAGTATAATAGTTTAAATCTATACAGTAAGTATGGTTGCCAACCCTGTGAAACATGACTCTCCTATGAACAGTCGATCAAAATGAGAAAAGCGGAAAATCGCTTTAAATATTATTATCCTATAACGAAATACTCAGGTTCGGGAATCCGATCGCAGTGACCTTTAGCAGCGATTGGCTTTTTAGCCCGTTCGTGCGCGGAATGTTAAGGGCATCGTCTTCTCTAATATGATTGCTGTTGTTTTTAGCCGACTTCTAAAAAGGAAGTAATGTATTCGACCCGTATGTATGTAGTAGCCCGCTAACCCGCATTGGAGCAGCGTGGCGAGTCTAAGCTCTAAATCCTTATACCCTGTGAGAGAGGAGGCCTGTGCCCAGCAATGGGACGTTAAAAGGCTGTAGAGTAGTCGTGACTTGTGGTGGGTGTTTGTATGTATGTTCGCGATTATTTCAAAAACCAATGAACAGATTTTGATGATGTTTTCAATGTCGTAATTTACATACTTTCAGAAAGGTTTAAGTATTATAACACACCTAATTATCATTCTTATGTGCGAAGATATACGCATAAATGTGTACACATATTATGTCACTGATATTTTTGATTGGTACACCGTTTTCTCTGAGATTGCTGGACCGATTTGCACAAATTTTTCTGATGCACTGATGTCGGTTTAATTTTATCTATATTCTATACTAATAAATAAAATTGAAGTGTTTGTCTGTAATTTCGAAATAACTACCACATATTAAGCTCATATGGTTATTTGAACGATACCATAACCGAATCATACGTTTTTAAAATTTTTGTCTGAACGGGCTAATCTTCGGTACCGCGGTACGCCGCCGCGCGGCGGGGGGCGGGTGGACCAGAAATCTACTTATCCCTCAGGATTTGTAAAAAACCGAAATTCACGCGGGCGAAGCCGCGGGCAAAAGCTAGTCTAAAATATAGCTTGTTACTTCTAATGGAAGATTGCTAGTTTGACCGTGTATTTCATGTTTCTTATTGAGCGAGCGAAGCAACGTCCCTAAGCATACTTGAGTGAATTTACACTTGTCTGTTTGTTCGACCGTCAAAGCCTCATACCTATAACTTCTGAATTCACTAGCCAATTAATCGTCAGTTAAACATTATTTGACGATAAAGATAAATCAACCCAGAATCGTTTATTATCTAACTGATCAGCGTTGATTGCTTGGTAATCGGCAAAAGACATGGCCGGAATTTGCCCTGATTAGTCGAAAAAAAACTTACTTAAATAAACATAAATGGAGGTTAATTATTCATATGTGAAAATTGCTTTTAAAATAAACTAAAATATATCGTGGCAATTACATTTCTCCAGCGCAGGCGTGGAAAAAACACAAAAAATAAGAATGTTAACTGTTATTTGTTTTTCTAACTTTTCTAAGGTCATATCCAAGAAGGTTATATATATCTATGTAGACACTGGAGACTGCACCTGAAACATTGTAGTTAAGACAAATTAGTCATTCAGCTAGGATATTTTTTCTCTCTAGTTTTTCTATACCTCACACACTTTATTTAGTAGTTGAGAACGAGACAAAGCATGTTCAAGGCTACATTTCTTTGCTTCAACATTTTCAGCTCAAAATCCATAGGTTCCGTGATTCTGGTCATATCAGTAAAGTGTTCTGACTTCTGTGGTAAGTTATTGTTTTTTTTTTTCAAAATGGCGTTTTCGTTGTTGTGTGGTTGTTTCGTAACAATTAAAAATAATTATTGATTTCTTGCGAGCTTCTGTTCCTCTAGTTGTGTTTTATACAGTTTTATAATTAAGTGCTATTTATATTTGAGACGTTGACTCTTTCTTGTTTCATTGAAACAAGACTCGTATGTTTTGTTTTTTAAAATATCTGACCTGACAGAAAACAAGGAGAAATGTTTTAAATGTGGCTCGCCGGTATAAAACAACATTAAGTTGATTCGATTTCCTAAACCTGCTATAAGGAATTTTGCGCGGTACGTAGGTATAACCTAACCTAACTTATGTAGATTTATACTAAAATTATTTCTCTATATTTTATCCATAAACAGATACAAGCACACCTTTTCATATATTTTATAGTGATATCAACAGGTGTGCATAAGTCTATAGTTTTCTGCTGAACATACTGATGTGTTACTGTCAACCATTTTCCTAGTTATGAAAAAAATTATTGGTAGCCCACCCTTAGTGTTTACTATTTATTACCTATAGGGTAGTAAAAATACTTTCTTATATGTTATGGTGTGCTGTGGCGATCCTTGCAAGAGACCTATGTCCAGCAGTGGACGTCCATTGGTTGAAACGATATGTTATGGTATATATTATTTGTAATAATTAGTCCTACCAAGTACCAATTAATCAACAAAACTATTTCTTTTCAGATGTGAACTATGTGATATTCAGATGTGAAGATGAATTTAAACAGACAAGTTTTGCTGATTGTACTAAACAGAAGTTACAAAGAACTGTTGTTCCATGCCCGCCAACCCACATTGGAGCAGCGTGGTGGGTCTAAGCTCTAAATCCTCTCTCCTATGAGAGAGGAGGCCTGTGCCCAGCAGTGGGTCATTAAAAAGGCTGTAGTGGTGGTGGTGGTGGTGGCTGTTCCATGTGATGTAATTGAATATGAAAATATTAACAGCATTGTAAATAGCGTCTCATACATATTATGTTTAAAAAGATTTTGTATTTTGAAAAATAGATCATTTTCAGAAGAAGCATCAGCCACCACACTCAAAAAAAATCCTTACACATCTATACTAATCTATACTAATATAATAAAGGGGAAGAATTTGTTTGTTTGAACGCGCTAATCTCAGAAACTACTGGACCGATTTCAAAAATTCTTTCACCGTTGGATATGTATGTGATCCTTGAGTGCTATAGGCTATATTATATTATGTACCACGGGCGAAGCCGGGGCGGACCGCTAGTAATCTATACTAATAAATAAAATTGAAGTGTCTGTCTGTAATATCGAAATAACTACCTCATATTAAGCTCATATGGTTATTTGAACGATACCATAACCAAATCACACGTTTTTAAAATTTTTGTCTGTCTGTCTGTCTGTCTGTCTGTCTGTTTGAACGGACTAATCTTTGGAACGGCTGAACCGATTTTGACGGGACCTTCACATACAAGTAGAGAATTAACCAGGGAGTAACATAGGCTACTTTTTTAACCGACTTTCAAAAAAGGAGGAGTTGTGTTTTTCTACCTATGTACACCGATATCTCCGAGATTTCTGAACCGATTTGCGTAATTTTTTTTTAATCGATAGAGAAACATTGCGACACTGTCCTACAAAAAATTTGGATTCCAACTCCTCAATCCTGATGCTCTAGGGGATCTGATCCCCAACACTAATGGGATTTAGGCACTGTCGGTTATTTAAATTGATATTGGGGATACCAATTAAAGACTTTATTGTTGAATGACCTCGAGTAGGTACATGTCCAACTCCTCAACCCTGATGCTGTAAGGAATTGCATTCCGAAATCGTAAGGATCCCACGGAATTTTTCCGTTTTGTGGACGGGTTACTACTTACTACAGATAGGCTACTTTTTGTTCTGGAAAATCAAAGTTCCCACGAGATTTTTACAAACCACACGGGCGAAGCCGTGGGCATCATCTAGTAATATAATAAAGCGGAAGAGTTTGTTTGTTTGAACGCGCTAATCTCAGGAACTACTAGACCGATTTCAAAAATTCTTGCACCGTTGGATATGTACGTGATCCTGGAGTGCTATAGGCTATATATTATGTACCACGGGCGAAGCCGGGGCGGACCGCTAGTAAATAAATATGCATTGTTAGAACAAAAACCTGTTGTTTTATTTTGAATCCTAACTAAAACTTTATTTATAAGGCATTTTGACTCGAAAGAGAACTTGGTGTATTTTATTAACCAGTTCTCTCTCGAGTCAAAATGCCTTATCTAAAAATATTATTTAGTCCACATTTGAATCTCCCGTCAAAGAGTTGTTGGAGGATCAATCTAGATGGCGCTGAACTGTTCTCAATTTTTTCGACATCCCTACGTCAAAATTAGGTACCTACTGAATAGATTAAAAATTAAAGACGTTCGGATATTATACACGCACACGACCATAAGTGCTAATTAATACAAAATATATCGTTATTATTTATTATACGTGTATCCGAACGCAAATGCAATATGACAGTAAAATAAAAACAAAAACAAATAAAAGTAAACATTCTTATTTTTTGTGTTTTTTTCCACGCCTGCGGTGGAGAAATGTAATTACCGCGATATGTTTTAGTTTATTTTAAAAGCAATTTTCACATATGAATAATTAACCTCCATTTATGTTTATTTAAGTAAGTTTTTTTTTCGATTAATCGAGCAAATTCCGGCCATGTCCGAGGACACAGCTCCATACAAATTCCGGCCATGTCCTTTAATTTCGTTTGATGATTGCCAATTGATATGAATCAACGTATAATTCCATAGTTTTTGATTTTACTGGCGCATTTATTACGCTGTAAATAAGTTATGCGTCCCATTATTATAAATCAAACACTACTCGCTGGGACCGTCTTTCCATGCGTCAAAATTGTACGCAAACTCCTTAACTATAAACAGCGGCACGAAACTCGAGCGCTGACCTTCAATGCGCAGAAGTCGAAAATTAGGTATCTCTGGGTGTGAGGGGGTCGCGGGGAGGGCGTGGGGATCGTTCGTAAGCACTGATTAGCTCTCGCGGATTCCTCGTAAGCGCGGATTGGCTCTCCAATCGTACTGTGTCCCGCTCACTCGTACGACACTGCGCGCACTTGAAGGTCAGCGCTCGAGTTTCGTGCCGCTGTTTATACCTACTTAGTTTCTGAGATTAGCACGCCCAGACAGATAAACTTGTCGGAGGTATTTTGTTATATAATATGCAGTGTATGAAGTTAACTTTTGTATCCTACATCCTTACCACTAAATATTATAAAACAACATTCCCTCGCTGCGTTTGGCTGTCTGTCTTAATGGATTTTCATGCAATTTTCACCAATAGACAAAATGATTCATGAGGAAGGTTTAAGTGTATAATTTGTTAAGGTTTTGTGTAAATTGATTGAAATACGACGATCATTGTTGAAAATTTCTGAAAAAGTCAAGCCGCCTGGGAACTTTAATCAAAATCGCTGCTTAATCCCTTTCAAATATAATAAAACAATGAATGGTGAGATACTAGCGGGTAATTACTACCCATTGGAAGCTGGGGCACGTCACTAGTGTTTAATAAAACACGCAATAAATGTTTATCAATTGAATTTCCCTAACAAACATTTTCACGGAATATCGTACCGTCCTCTACGTTCAAGTATAGGTAAAAATAAATATCAAAGTCAGTTGGAGCTGGCATTCTGTGCCTTTTATTTTTTACCAGGGGCGTGGCAGGACAAAACCGTGCAATGCCAGGTACTCGCAATGCTCAGGAAACGAGAAATGATACAATGAAATTTTGGCATAGTTGACCTATATATCGTAGGTAACATTTTCAACAGACACAAACCGTATTTTGAATAAAAACTCAGTAGTTTCTATAGATGTTAGTTTTTCCGTCCACCCTCGTTACCGCGTGAGCCGAACGAACCGCAACTAATTCGCTGTCAGAAAAAAAAGACAAAACACTCCGCTAAAACAAATACACTGCAGGAGGTTTCAAACGGGTTTAAGGATATAATTTTTTTTGCTCAAAGGGTTTTTAGTTGTCTAGGTAGGCTGGTTTTTAACCCCCGATGCAAAAACGACGGGGTGTTATAAGTTTGACGTGTCTGTGTGTGTGTGTGTGTGTCTGTTCCCCTGTGGTGCTCAAACGGGTGAACCGATTTGAATGCGGTTTTTTTGTTTGAAAGGTGAATTAGTCGAGAGTGTTGTTAGTTATGTTTGATGAAAATCGGTCCAAGATGGCCGCCGCTACAAAATGGCAGATTACATATTTTTTCACAACTCCCTTAATATGGGTATCAAATGAAAGGGCTTGACTAGTTAAATAGCACTATTGCAAATCCAAGATGGCCGCTGCCACAAAATGGCAAATGTCGGGGGTTTTTTAAATTTCTAATTTATACTTGTTAGTGTCACGCTGATTGATCGTCAGCGCCATATTACAAGTATATGAATCATATACCATAATCATAATTATAATCATATACCGAAATTTTTAAAATTTTTTCGAGATTCACACAAGGTCCACAACAATGTGACCTATGTCATTGTAGAACATTGTTGTAAGTGATTTGAATACGTACTGTCAATTTTCGTTTGTGTCTGTCGTGGTTATGGTTTCTATACAAAGTGCTCGAACTTTACGGTCGACCACTAGATATGAGTAGTTTTTGGAAAAAACATCACAATAACCTGATTTAATATTGTGATGAACGGTGCTAATTCTGCTGTACATGTGATCTTGTTATATAGATATAATCACTAAGCTAACCTTAAATTCATATTTGGTTTTAGAAATATGAATCAATCAATCAATTTACTTTATAGTTGAAAGTTTGCGTACAACTAATTTTTTGCGCTAATTAGTACCAACCAATGCCACTTGTTCACAATATTCATTAAGAAAAGTTCCTGATCAAAATTCTTTTGTATAAATAATTTCTCTCTAATTATTATCGTGTCGATGAATGGCCTAATTTCTGTCAAAGTTACAACAATGAGGCTATTTTGTCCGGCAAAAGTTGAGACGTCTCAGACAAAAACTGCGGGACGGCCGAATTAGGGACGCGATTATTTGGATCATCTATATTCTCCTAAAGATGGTTCGCACATCCAAGTCAAGACAGTCTGACGTCATATTATAGTAGGAGTCACATAAAACAAGTAGAGAAAATCAATAGTACATACACTGCGTCAGTTTTTTTTTAAACTAGATTCTGCCCGCGGCTTCACCCGCGTGAATTTCGGTTTTTCACAAATCCCGAGGGAATCGTGGATTTCCGGTTCCCGTTCCTGCTCCCTTTTCCAACATTTATACCTACTTTCAAGGAAGTATGATGTAGTAATCTACCTATAGCTGCAGTTATAGATTTTCGGATTAGATTTTTAATTGATTGATTGATTAGATTGAATTTCGATTTTTTTTAAATTTATCTAATTTTTTTAATATTTAATTTATGTATATCTCATAGAAACATAAAACATTCATCCCCCATTTAACCACCTTAGGGGTGGAATTTGCAATAATTTTTTCTTAGTGTGCGCCTACGTCATTTTGAAACTTTCAAGTTTCTAGCTTCAGTAGGCTGTGCGTTGATGATCAGTCAGTCAGTCAGGACTCACGACAAGCTTCTTTGTATTAGTATATAGATAGATGGTTAGATATGCGTTAAATTACGCAGTTTCAGAGTTCTCGAAGATTTGTTTGTTGATCTTAAAAATGTGGAAGATTGTGTGGGTGTGCGCACAGATTTAAGCTAGTGATGAAAACAAATTGAAGAACCAAAAACCCCTGTAAGGGTCGAGCGAAATAAATTGTAACAAATGACCTGCGAATGAATATATTCTGCTCGACTTTATCTACATACATATATCCATCCACCACCACCACTATAGCCTTTTTAACGTCCCACTGCTGGGCACAGGCCTCCTCTCATAAGAAAGAGGGATTTAGAGCTTAGATCCGCCACGCTGCTCCAGTGCGTGTTGGCGGGCTTTAACGATTATTGTCACATGATAGTGATAATAACCGTGACCGTGCTCTCCGAGGCACGGGGGTGAAATACCGCCAAATACCAACTCCGGGCTGGCACTGAGAATTTCTTGACAGAAAACCCCAATATCTAACAATAAAATAATTTGCCCGACCCAGGAATCGAATCCGAAACCTTGTGATCAGCAGTTGAATATGCTAACCACTAGACCAAAGAGGCAGTTGTATAACCATTATTATATATCCATAAATAAATAATATATAAGTTGAGGGCCAAAGTTCGGTAAACATACGTTAGATATTATGTTATTTCTATGACCTATGACTTTTCCAATATATTCTCTAAATAAATAAACGCCTAAATAAATAATAACGTGTCTCTTTGTGGTTGTATTAGACCTACAAAATTATCACCTATATTCGAGTTAGTTTTAGTTCATTTCTTAACTAGCCACCCGCCTTGGCTTGGCACATGTGTTATCTACATAATGTGGTGTCATTTGTTTGTATTTAACAAGAGATAAAGTTCTTAGTAATATTTTTAATTTTTTTGTGTGCAGAAAGCGCGTAGCAAGCAACTAGTGGTGCCATCTGTTATGTCTATCCGCAACTAATTTATTATTCAAGTTTGGCCTCGCGTATGTAAAATGTAGCCTATATCACCCGGACCATAACAAAGAATTATTTGACACCTCATTCATGAAAATCGGCCCAGTAGTTTAGGCGCTACGGTGGAACACACATAATCGCATACAAAAATCGGACACAAACATACATACATAGACTGCTAAAATCATAACCCTTCCTTTTGTACGGCTTTACCGTAGTCGGGTAAAAATTAGATTTAGAGTATCGCGGAACAGATCCTGGACGGAATTTGCAACAGAGATATCTTGCAGAGATAACTTGCATCTTGTAGATGGACAGGCTTCATTTTGTCCAGGAAAATGAAAAAGATCGAAAAATATATTATTTTTATAATAGATGTAGGTTATATTTTAATTTTTGAGCAAATTAAGATCGTCATTGAACGGGTTGATATTTTTAATTTATTTTAATTTGTTTTTTCTTCTATATATTTTTTTCATAATATTTTTAAAGGTAAAATTTCACTGGTGAAACGATTAATGTGTATGCACAATAAATCGTGTTTGCTTTGCTAAGATGCCGCGATCAATTCAAACCTAGTGTATGAAGTAGGTAGGTACTTTACTTTCTACACCTACACTTTAGATCAAATCATATCGTACGTATAACTTTCATATCTTTAAATTAAAATCTGTCGGTGACACTTGCGTTGGAGACACGTATATTGCAACTCAGAACAACTTTTGATAAGGATCAGACTGTCAATATGTTTATTACTAGCACATGTCCACGACTTGATTCGCGTGGAATTAGGTTTTTTAAAATCCCCTCAACACTATGATTTTCCGAGATAAAAAGTAGCTTATGTCCTTCTTCAAGCTCTATTGTATCTCTGTACTAAATTTTGTCAAAATCGGTTCTGCAATTTATAATAATAATCTACTAATTCTCTTGGATATACAATTTTAAAGTAAACTATAACTTAATTTTTTAATCCCATGGGAATCCAATGATAATGATAATGATAAATATTGCTCTAATATTCCTTATAAGATTAAATATTCTTTGCTAATAATATTTTTGTGTTGTATAAATACCGAGAATTTTATATATAGGGTAATTCATCCTATCTATACTAATAAATAAAATTGAAGTGTCTGTCTGTAATATCGAAATAACTACCTCATATTAAGCTCATATGGTTATTTGAACGATACTATAACCGAATCACACGTTTTTAAAATTTTTGTCTGTCTGTCTGTCTGTCTGTCTGTTTGAACGGGCTAATCTTTTTGGAACGGCTGAACCGATTTTGACGGGACTTTCACATACAAGTAGAGAATTAACCAGGGAGTAACATAGGCTACTTTTTTAACCGACTTTCAAAAAAGGAGGAGTTGTGTTTTTCTACCTATGTACACCGATATCTCCGAGATTTCTGAACCGATTTGCGTAATTTTTTTTTTAATCGATAGAAAAACATTGCAAAACTGTTCTACAAAAAATTTGGATTCCAACTCCTCAATCCTGATGCTGTAGGGGATCTGATCCCCAAAACTAATGGGATTTAGGCACTGTCGGTTATTTAAATTGATATTGGGGATACCAATTAAAGACTTATTGTTGAATGACCTCGAGTAGGTACATGTCCAACTCCTCAACCCTGATGCTGTAAGGAATTGCATTCCGAAATCGTAAGGATCCCACGGAATTTTTCCGTTTTGTGGACGGGTTACTACTTACTACAGATAGGCTATTTTTTGTTCGGGAAAATCAAAGTTCCCACGAGATTTTTACAAACCTAAATACACACGGGCGAAGCCGTGGGCATCATCTAGTTTAAAAAATAAATTGTAGTTAATCACAATTTTAGAAAACATACCTAGTCGAGCAAGAGTCTTTTAACCGTTATTTTGTGCGTTAAAAATTCATATTCATGAAGCATCATAAGAGCATTCATTATTCCCGAAATTGGGATTTTTGAAGAGTGGCGAATGAGAGTTTTGTAAAAAATAGTACGAAATAAGTTTTTATTTAGAAGTGTTTTCACATATTTTTTTTTCATATCATGTAAGCAGCGTTTGTTGGTGTATCAAACCGTTTATGGCTGCGTTTGTGCTCGGTAGTAACTAGCCATGGCTGAAACCTTCTACGAGACAATTTAGAAATTATAAAATCCCAAATTGCTCCTACCGGGAATCGATCCCGGGACCTCGTCGGGAGGTCGTCAATGCAAAGGGACTGGCTTAGTCGTCATTTTGCCAGTGGTGCAATGTATCCCGGTGGCATCACCAGTGCTGGCCGGACCCGGTAGATAATTAAAAAAAAAAAATATTCAGACAAAAGTTGTCCATAATTATTTTTTTTACACTCAGTAAAAAGAAAAGAAAATCAATCAAAAACAGAATTAGTATAAATTAAGAATAAACAATTCTAAATTAAGTCAAATTAAATAAAACAGTCAAATTAAAAATATAAATTAAATAAAATAAAACATTCAAATTAAATAAAAGAAAACATTGAGGCCGGTCTTAGATATTAAAAAATTTTGGAACATTATAGTGATATGATTTCAAAGTCTTAATAATTACATTTCTACTACTTATTATTGAGTCTTAATAAGAATCCTGCTCTAGCCCTACGCATAACCGCATAAAAGTCGTCGACCCTGTACACCGCAAACATACCTGACGCGCTATACTTCCATGGCAGCCCCAGCAGAGCTCTGAACGCGTTGTTGTTCTGCACTCGAGTGTCAAAGGTGGCTTTGGTGTAGTTGTACCAGAGCTGAGAGGTGTAGAGCGCCTGGCAGAAGGCTTAAATAACCGGGGGCGGCTCTCATTTTCAGTGAATTATAATAATTTAGTTTCCATTTTACTTTGAACATGTATTATTTTCTAGGCCAATGATTTCAATTAGTGATTCGTTCACAATCGAATTAATTGGTAAATCGCATGATTTACTATCACACAGCTTTTGTTGGTGGGCAACTGAGCGGTAATAATTTTATCGCACTAGTGCGGTAATAGTCTGCTTTACAGTCTTCACAGCGTTGAAGTAAGAGACTCTATGAGCGATTGTTTTATAAAATCTAATTAGTATGTTATCTACATAGTACCTACGACAAGAATATGAAAATAAAAACGAATAAACTTTGCGAATATCAACTACAGAATTTAATAATTTAAAAAGCTTTTATCCAAATGCTCAAAGTGAAATTATAATTAGCTAGATTCACAGACTGAAAAAATAAAAATAAAGGAAAAAAAATCAGCCAAGTGCGAGTCGGGCCTCGCTCTTTCAGGGTTCCGTACATAATTATGAACAATATAATATTTTGGGGCTAAGAAATATTTAATTTCCGAGTTAGACATCGCAAGAAACCGTGAAAGAAAAACGCAAAATAAGCTCGTTTGTTTTGGTCACAGCTTATAAACTATTTTATGAATCGTTGTTTTCAGTATTTGTTGTACAAATAGAGCATATAGTACATAATATACCGAAATATCATATTCCTAACTAGTTTAGTTTTTTAGATAGCCCCCGTCACAAAAATGGTCTAAAACTGACAATTTTGATGACCCCCCATTTCCTTACTGTTTAAGCAAAAAATTAAAAAAATATATATTCGTACTCTACTCAATGAGCTCTAAACAATGATACCCCACAAGCTAGGGTAAGAAAAAAAATTTTTTTTTCGGCTCCTTTCTCATGTATGGGAGCCCCCCTGAAAAATAATTTAATTCAATTTTTAATTCAATATTTGATTTTGGGTCAACATTTTACACCAAATACCAAAATTTCAGGTTTGTAACTCATTTCGTCTGCGAGCTAGAGACCTGTGACCGGCGGACAGACGGACAGACAGACAGACAGACAGACAGACAGACAGACAGACAGACAGCCGAGTGACATTAATAGGGCTCCGTTTTTACCCTTTGGGTACGGAACCCTAAAAATGTTAACAAAATTGCTTTTCACAAAAGTATTGCACGTTACACGGGAACTGAAAATCCGTAGTAAAACATCAAGTAACATGGTATAAAAAGCAAGACGAACAACATTGATACTAAAAACCAAAGATATATTCTGTTAACACTTTCAGTTTTCTTTTACTTTTCCTAAAAATAGAGATAGGTAGGTACTCTCTATTTGTTAGCCATTTTTAAAAACTGCAAGTTTTATACGAATAAAGATCGAAGAAGTTTTATAAGAAGAAGAGAATATATTATATTTAAGAATAAACGGTATAATAAAAAACTCAAGAAACATAATTCCTTGAAAATTGAATCTATGGCTACCTATTTCATTTTCTACAAATATTGCTGCGAGTTTTTGAATTATATTTTAAAACTGTGCGCCAATAAATATATTTTCTCATAAACAAATATTTTTCAACTAACGAAAGTATGACATTAATTATATGATATCTTTAATTTTGGCACCTACATAATATTTACCGTACACTTTTTCTCGTATAACTGGGTATTTCTTGAGATTTATGTATATCAGTGACTTACAACAAAATGCGATATGAGAAAATGAGACCATTCAGAGTTTCGCCCGTTTCCAGTTTTTGCGAACTTTTCTCCACGGATGTAAAGTAGGTACCTACCGGGGACATTTCAAGGGTTTTGTTATGCTAATTCTCGAATAAGTATTCAATTTTATATGCGGATTAAAGTTTTTTTTTTTAATGCTTTGCCTTTACTTTTGTTATTTCCTTTGTATCCTATCGCTTAACTTTTGTAACTATCGTTAAGTAACCAGTGGCGAATCTTTTCGCGAATCGAGCCCAAAAGTGATTTGGAGTTAGTTACTAAGAACGGAATGGTTGAGTAAACTTAAAAATGCAAGATTTATTTTATTTTACAGAAACAATTCTGACTCGTTACTCTTTAGGAGCATCCAACTCAATCGAAACTGGCTCTAACTTAGTTATAATAACTACTTAGTATAATTAAGCTTGATCTGGAATTTATTTTAAAAAGAATTTTCTGCAATCCTATTGTTTGAACCACAGAGTACCTACAGAGGGGAAGCTTCTAGTAAGCGGCCCGCTGTAGGTACACTCACACATATGCGCATGTTTGTCACCAACTGTACCGGTTAGTGGAACGAGCGCGCGTCCGTGAACCGTTGGTGAGTGTGTTTGTGTGAGTATACCTACAGCGGGCCGCTTGTGGAAGCTTCCCCTCTGTAGATTTACTACTCGTGTGGTTTGAACGCTTAGTAACCTATAAACAAGAGAGAAGATAAAGAAACAAAAATTAGAACTAAATAATATAAGTAAGTAATTGGGATAAAAACAAGTCGTGTCGCAAAATCACAACAACTTGGAAAAATTTTCAACATGAAGATACCTATGGCTAAACCACTAAATGAAAAGATAAAAATGTTTTCCACATTTTTATTTCTATTACGATATTGTTAAAAATAGATTCCAGTGGAAACATACTTCAAATCCTTTGTTAAAATCTCTCCATGGAAAATATTTTTATGGTTTACAGGTTAGGTACCTACTCGTAACTTTTTACGTTCATAAAAATGTCTCCTTGTGACAGCATTGTTTGAGATGAAATTGAAAATGACAATTCTTTGAGGTTAGACTACATCTGAACCGACCCCCGTAACTGTGTCGTGATCGCGTAACACAACTGTGTCATGTTCGCGTAACAAAACTATCATATTCGCGTAACACAACTGTGTCTCGCGTAACAAAGACTGTTGTGGACAAGTACTCGAAAACAGACAAGTTGTTTGCTGAAACGTTAAAAGCGACCCATCAAGACTCCTCGAACATTTTCGTATAATTAATTAATAAATTAATGATAGTAGTTGACACAGTTAGGGCGATTGTCCACCGCCACCGTCACCGGGACGTCACCGACAAAAAGATGACGGCGCCGATTTAGTGATACATACATTTACTACGGCCGTGTGTCCACCGCACGCCCGTCACGTCAACTTGTTCTCGACCAAAAATAATCTCGTTCTCGGTGACGGCCCGGTGACGGTGGCGGTGGACAAGCGCTCTTACGGAGTAGGTACATGTCTATGTTCTGTTATAATAATCATATTGTACGAATCTGATAGTGGGTGTCATATACTGTGATTGGGGTTCATTCATTGCCACTGATGCCTAAGTTGGACTAACCGATGGACGTTGGGGTCCCAAGGTGCTTGAGTGGCGACCTCGCACCAGCAAACGAAGCGTGGGAAGACCCTCCACTAGATGGACCGACGATCTCAAGCGAATCACTGGCAGCCGCTTGAAACAAGCGTCGCAAGATCGTGTTCTGTGGCGATCCTTGCAAGAGACCTATGTCCAGCAGTGGACGTCTATTGGTTGAGACGACGACGACGACGATGCCTAAGTTGCCAGGCCAGGTGCCATTAAGGGGAGATATAGTAGCTTGTGCGACAGGAGACGTCCGTCTGCTGGTCTCGTTTGGAATGGAACAGAGCTGGGTAAAGAAGTAGGTAGCCTCCGTGGAGAGGTAGGCATGCACTAGAGCTTACAAGGGGACAGACACACTTCTCTACGTTAACCGGATAAACGTCACAATGTTATCCGGGTATCCTTGATACCCGGACACTAACCTGTTAGCGTCTTCTGTGGAGGGATAGACATACATTTGTGGAGAATATAGAGCATGTGATGTGACAGAGAAACTTCTCCACATTAACCGGTTAAGCGTCAAAAAGTTATCCAAAAGGCCCTGATACCCGGACATTAACATTTTAACGTCTTCCGTGGAGAGATAGGCATACATTTGTGCCCGGGAGAATATAGAGTATGTGCGGTGATTTAGAAACTACTGCACGTTATCCGGATATACGTCACAATTTTATCCGAAATGGTCTTCGTAGACTCATTTTGTCCTAGTTTTTATGTTCGGATGTTGATTTCTACTCTTTATACGTTTATATAAACTTTGACCCCGTTTAATGAAAAGCAATATATTTACCCAGGTTTTATCTTACGCTTATAAAATTTCATTTCTGCCTGAGCCTATCACGCCTACAAGGAGTTTATATAATGCTCATTGATATAAGAGTTCAAAGATATACACAGCATCAAAGCGTAATAAAGTGTCCATGAAATAGATCTAACCTAACAAGTAAAAATAAAGCAATAAATAAAAATAAAAATATTTGCATCATACGCAAATTTATCGACAGTGGATCAATTGTAGGTATTATTTTCAGAGATAATAATTGGGACCGACAACTACATTATGTGCTTTCCGAGATACGGAATCATCTCCAAGTTAGTTTATAAGTAGCATATATACGTCTCCAGGATGCAAACTGTGCTAAATTCCGTCAAAATCCATTCCACGCTTGTTTTCCTAGCAATTCCGTGGGAAAACCCAGATTTATAATTATCTATAAAATATATACACAGTACCTATACGGTATCCGGAATGCAAGCTATCAATGTTGTACAAAAATTTTTCAGCGGTTGAGCCGTGAAGGCTCAGACAGAATACACAGACAAAATTTTGGAAGTTGGTTTTTCTTTGATATATTTTACAAGGAGCTTCTGGTGATCTTGGGTTCGTATATCAACGATGTTGCTTTATGAATTCTTTATGTACAAATGAGCGTTAAAAGCCTCGGCCTCGGCGAAATAGCCCACAGCCTCCTGAATATTACATCAACTAAAACATAAGGTCTTTTCCAAGGAAATTTCTCAAGAAACAGGTTAACTTCAGGTAAATTTATGCAGAATATTAAATTAAATGAACATTTTACATTAGTGTAGAAACACAAAAGAACAGTGAAAAAAAAAAAAGCTTTACTGTATTTGAAATGCAACAGCATAGCCCGCGAACCCACATCAGAGCAGCGCGGCGTGGCGGACTTTAAATCCCTTTCTCCTATGAGAGAGAAGGCCTGTGGCCAACAGTGGGACGTTAAAAGGCTGTAGTGGTGGTAATGGTATTTGAAATATTTATTCAACACTAAATATGTAAACACCTGATAGACATCCACTGCTGGACATAGGTTCCTTGTAGGGAGTTCCACACGACACGGTCTTAAGCCACTTATAGCCAACGGCTCCCTGCGACTCGTATGGTATCATCGGTTTATCCAGTAGGGAGTCTACCAACATTGAGTTTTCCGGTGTGAGGTCTCCCTTCCAGCACCTTAGGCCCTTACAACTATTGGATTGTCGAGCTATGTGCCCCGCCCATTGCCACCACATCTTCGCAACCGTTGAGCTATCAGCTTTGGTTGTTCTACGGATCTCTTCATTTCTTATAAGGTTACGTAGCGCTGTGCATAACTTTCTCGCAATCACCCGCTGTCTCTGACAGTTTTCCTAGCTAGCTTCCTAGATAGCTTTCCTAAGAGGCCCATAGTTAGCGACTATGTCTCGGAGGCTTATTTTTGTATTTGTTCCCACGGAATTTTTGGAAAAACTAAATACACACGGACGGAGTCGCGGCAATCAGCTAGTGTTTACTAAAATATTTACTTAAGTAGTAAACCGTTCATTGAAAATGAAACATCGACTTTCTCGAGTGGCAAGTGCTGTAGTCTTATAAGTAAGTAGTCCGGGGTACGATTCCCGGTAGTGGCAATTTGGGATTTTATAATTTTTAAATTGTCTCTTGTCTGGTCTGGTGGGAGATTTCAGCCGTGGCTAGTTGCCACGTTACTGACAAAACCTTGCCGCCAGGCGATTTACGGAGAGCGCTCACGGAGCGGTTTGGAATCGCGCCCGCCGCGGCTGCGGGAGAGAAGTTAGAGAGAGCGCGCTCACGAGCCCGCTTGTTTTTGCGGGAACCGCAGCCGCCGCGGCTGCGGGCGACGCCCGCAAGACCGGCGGTTATAGTTATATATGAAGAGCTGGCGAACAAAACGTTATATTTTTTAAACCGATGGTCTTTGGCCTGGTGAATAAGAATATCAACTTAATTTTACTTAAAACGGTCCCGCAACTGTATCAAAATTGCATCCATAGGTCGTGGTTTCGATCATAACGGCATAATTACAATAAAGTTTCGAAAGATTTGAATAATCGAACACGTTTTCTTTCAAGATGGATTAATTTCCATACAAATTTGTAAGATGTCAATCAAAATGAATTATTTCTTTTTCAGAAGAAAAATTTGTTCTTTTTTACTAAGATTTTTTTTTATTAAAAAGTTTATCATTTAAAAACTTTATTATCTATAATATAATAAAACTGTAACAGATCCAATTCTGTACATTGAAGATATTTTGAAAATTTTTATTGGGGGGCACTCTATAATCGATACTGAAGCCAAAACTGCAATTTTTTTCATTTTTGTCTGTCTGTCTGTCTGTCTGTCTGTCTGTCTGTCTGTCTGTCTGTCTGTATCTTGGCCGCGCATCACGCCGAAACTACTGAATGGATTCGAATGAAACTTGGTACGATATGAGTTCATACTCCGAGGTAGGACATAGGATACTTTTTATCCCGAAATTCAGCACGGTTCCCTTGGGAGAGGGGAAGAAAGTTAAAACGTATATTTAGCTGTAATTCATTAATGCGTAGTTCGATTTAACTCATTCTTTTTTTGTTAGAAAGGTAGTACTTTAAGTATTGTCCCGTAAATATTTCAAGGTCATAGGTTTTTTAGTTCAGAAATGACAGACGTTTATTGGGTTCAAATAACTTGGGACCCGGATCTTTGAACGTACTGCTTATTTTAAACTGGTGTGCGATTAAATTTATGTTTGTCGATCTGTCTATTTGTTCCAGCTAATTTCCGAAACGGCTGGATCGATTTTGACGGAACTTTCAATGGCAGATAAGTGATGTTATATGGAGTAACTCAGGCTACATTTAGTTTTGGTACAAAAAAGGATTATGGGATCCAATCCGATCCTATATAAAACGTATATCCATGCGGACGAAGTCGCGGGGGTCAGCTAGTTCACTAATAAAGTTCCGAAATCGTAAGGATCCCACGGAATTTTTCCGTTTTGTGGACGGGTTACTACTTACTACAGATAGGCTACTTTTTGTTCTGGAAAATCAAAGTTCCCACGAGACTTTTACAAACCACACGGGCGAAGCCGTGGGCATCATCTAGTTCACTAATAAAGTTTTTAAACAATTTATGTTGAAATTGGCCTAAACTAACTTACAAATGTCAGACTGACTTACAAATGATAGATTATTGTTGAAAATTAATTAGAATTTTTAGAAATGGTTTACGAATTATTAATTTCATAATTGAAATAGGTTAGAATTAACTGACATTTGATTCATTCAGTGGCGCCGAACCGCCATCTTGAATTATTGGTATAAATACGGCTACTTCGAAGCCATGAATTGAGTCTCCTCCAAAGACTCAACCGACTATTAGATGCTTCAGCGTCTAGGTCGTGATATTTGATTGAGGGCTACGACAGCAATCACACCCTAATCAAATAAATGCTGCCATTTTGGACTTGGCTGAGTGTAATTAATTAATTAGTATAAAATATATTTGAAAAGTGATCTCAGTTAAACTAATCTCTGATGTGCGGGTGATAAACGCAGATATTTTAATAATAGTTTGATTTAGTTTTAATATTAATTGATATCTTGCTTCTGGAGTTATGTGTTTACACAAACAAGTTATTGCTTGCAATTAAATGGCCTAGTGCATTAGTGGCAATCAAAACGTATTTTTTAATTACGCCCGGTTGCAAACAAAATGTTATAATTGCATTTTCTAAATTTAAATCTTATATGAGATAGCAAACTGGATTTAACATATTATTATGTTCAATAAAGTCACAAACTACATATGGGTAAATAAAAATCCACGCCAAAAGCTCATTGTAAATATGTCATTCAGTTTAGTTTGATGCAACTATACCGTTTTGTTCGCCAGCTCCTCCTATAAGAAAAATGCGATCGCGCCCGCCGACAAACCGCAGAGCTTGCGGGCGACGCCCGCAAAGCTCGCGGGCGCCCGCTGCCCGCCGGTTCTGCGGGAGCCGCGAGCAACCGCCAACTCTGCGGGAGTAAATCGCGTCGTGAGTTTTGCACTCGACATTTGTATGAATTTCGAGTGTTGCGGGCCCGCAACCGCGGCGGGCGCGGGTGCGAACCGCTCCGTGAGCGCTCTCTCTTAGTGTTCCGGTACGATGTCGCGTAGAAACCGGTCAGAGGTATGGGTTCAATAAAAACTGCCATACCTCTTCCTAATTAGCTTTTAATCCTCTTCCACCTTAGACTGCATCGTCACTTACCATTAGGTGAGATCAAAATCGCAGTCAAAGGCTAACTTGTAGATTAAAATAAAAAAAATACTTGTAACGTTATAAAGTTAAACATTCACCTACATAATATTGCTAGGTCGCGGCTTTTAACAAATTTCTTATCTGGGTTAAGCCTGGGCTTACACTGGTAATTACTTTTGCATGCAACGGAGCGAAACTTAAACTCCTTCTGTACACGGCTTAATTTGTCGGCTTTCGAATCTGTATACAGCCAGTCAAGTAGATAATTTATATTATACTATAAGAATCTGTATACAGCCAGTCAAGTAGATAATTTATATTATACATAATACATTAAACTCAAACTCGGAATTCGTCCATTGAGCGAAAAATCGACCCATCCGTAAACTTATCTGTAAAATATCCACAATGGTGGATATTACAACTTATCCGAGAAACCAGTTCTGGGATTATACTCGTATGTAATATGTATGTAAACTAAGAAACCTCGTTGAAATTGACACAGTAGTTTCAGGAAAACGGTAGCATGTGTGTCTGTTCCACCGACGGTAGTGCCTACTTAAAAACGGGTGAACCGATTGTTGATGGTGATGTAAATCGGTCCAAGATGGCCGCCGCCGCAAAATGGCTACTTATGTACATATTTCTTCATAACTCCCCCAATATGGGTATCAAATGGCTTGACTGGTTTTTAAAATTTTTAATTTATACTTGTTGCAAAAAATAATAACATTTTTACGTACTAAAACATCATGAAAACTTTTAGCGGAATTGGTTACACTGGGACTACATAATTAATGTGTCAAACTTCAACTTCGATGTTTTGCTTGTTAACTGTATACTGCATGCATGTTGGTAGAACAAATAACAACTTGCTGAAAACTAATTTAATTATTGATTCGTTACTCTACGAAAATGTTGCTAGGTTTTACTTTTGAGTTTGGTTGTTTCATAAGGGGGTATATTTTTAACCCCCGACGCAAAAACGACGGGGTGTTATAAGTTTGACGTGTCTGTGTGTGTGTGTGTTTGTTCCCCTGTGGCGCTCAAACGGGTGGACTGATTTGAATGCGGTTTTTCTTGTTTGAAAGTTGAATTAGTTCAGAGTGTTGTTAGCTATGTTTGATGAAAATCTGTCCAAGATGGCCGCCGCTACAAAATGGCGAATGTCGAGGGTTTTTAATTTTTTTTTATACTTGTTTTCTTTGTCCAGTGATAGTGACAGCGCACAACATCACGTACTTGGAGGTGCCGCAGTACGGCGACCCGCGGCGCGACGCCGACCTCGTCTGTCACTACGTCAGCGAGAAGGGCGACCCGCCACTCCACTCCGTCAAGTGGTACCGCGACAACAACGAGATATTCCGGTTCACGCCTGGACAACAGGTAATTTCTACTTAATGTGGCTTAATACTACGTGGCGCTGATGTGGCGTAGTTAGTTACTATCTAACCCCATACTTGATTTATGAAAGAGACAGGTATAGGTACTAGGATAATATAGCGTATAAGAGATATTCCGGTTCACGCCAGGACAACAGGAAATTTCTACTTAATGTGGCTTAATACTACGTGGCGCTGATGTGGCGTAGTTAGTTACTATCTAACCCCATACTTGATTTATGAAAGAGACAGGTATAGGTACTAGGATAATATAGCGTATAAGAGATATTCCGGTTCACGCCAGGACAACAGGAAATTTCTACTTAATGTGGCTTAATACTACGTGGCGCTGATGTGGCGTAGTTAGTTACTATCTAACCCCATACTTGATTTATGAAAGAGACAGGTATAGGTACTAGGATAATATAGCGTATAAGAGATATTCCGGATTACGCCTGGACAACAGGCAATTTCCACTCGGGGCCAAGATTGGCTTGGATGAGAGTTACTAACTAATACCGTACTTGGTTTATGGAAGAGATCGTGATCATCTTCACCACAGCTTTTATGATAGTGATAGGTGCAATCTGTAAGACATAGGTAGGTACTATGATAACATCGCGTATAAGATATATTCAGGTTCAAACCTGGACCACAGGTAATTTCTACTCAGGGCAAAGATGTGGCTTGTTCATTTTCCGGGATTTTTGCTTTCATTTTCGAGGCTTCATCGATGAGTCATTGAAAATTAAAGCCCAAATTGGACGATGCCCCGTTTATCGTTCATTTTTGTGAAGAAAGATGCACGATAGATATTTGCTATGGCAAAGTGCCTGTGAACGATGAACGGTCGGTGTTTAGACGATTCATTTTCGATGATTCATCGATGAAGCCTCAAAAATGAATGCAAAAATCTCAAAAAATGAACCGTTTAATTTGAGCCGTCTTAACACGGACCGTTCATCGTTCATAGGCACTGTGCCAAAGCAAATATCGTATCGTGCATCGTTCATCGCAAAAATGAACGATCAACGGCATCCCGTCTAATTTGGGCTTTACGCTCTTACTGAGATTGATATTGGGATAATGTACTAGGATATTTAAACATCATCTACTTGGAGGTACAATAACTGAAAGGAATTTTACTGTAATAAAAACTTTTTTTAGACGCAACGGAAGTTACAAAACATCCCATTTTCCATTTCCCCTGATATCATTAATTAAGCCACAGATGCCTCACCACAAAATTGATATCCAAACACACGTTTTACAGCTTTCCCCATCGATATAATTTATTACATTATTTGTGGTGCATACGCAATAAATCAAAGTGTCGAATAAATTAATTGTTATTCATGTATTCTTTAACAAATCGCCCACCTGTTGTACGAGGGCGCGTGAAATGGCGTGAAACGATATTGTTTAACGTGTATCTTACTCGTACTTACCAGTGTAACGATGCTTTGGGGAAAATATAGGTAATATTGTTTTTTCAGGGTTCCGTATGGTGTTGTATAGTATAGGGTGCCAAATGGGATGCTATTATTGAGCCTCTGCTTTCTGTCCGTCCGTCCATTTGTCACAGGGGCTTACAGCTTCAGCCGTTATAGGTAGCCAGTTAAATTTTTTACAGAACACGTGTTACTATGTTCTTAAAATAAAATAAAAATATTAATCGCAAGAGGGGTCACCATACGAAAAGCTTGGTATGGAACCAGATATACTCCTGTATATACGAGTATAATCCTGTATTTATGTATCCTTTCTATTCAGTAGGTCCGAGTAACTGAGAACTATAAACTTTATAATGAAAAGTAAACTCTGCCGAAGCGAAGAGTGAACTTTATAAAAACTAGGAATACGTAAAAAAAAAACATGGAAGGGAAAATAAGTGGAAATATTCTACAGAATCATAATATCCTCAAGTGAGTGTTGGTTTTTCTACAAGCGGGGAAAAGCCTTTAGTAATTTTTAATTTTAAAATTGCTTCTCTCTCAATTCATAATAGTTGGAGAGTCAGTTGGTAGTTTTGAAGGAGTGCTTGATAAAAGCTAATTTTTTTTGGTATGGTTCGTTCCTCTAAGTTATTAAAATGGTGGTAGTGAGATCTTGTTTTATTATGCTTACAGGCTTTTATTAGGCCTCTGCCAAGTCTTTTTAATCATTTTATTCAACAGGTATTTTAGGTAATTTTAATAAATGAAATTGTCAAATTACAGTTACATATCCAAATGACATATGACTGAAGATAAATTAGGTGCAGGATCGAGGCCTTTACATACTTTCCGATTTGGCCTGATCCGGGAGTCAGACACGGTATCTCATGGTCCGTAGCATAACAAGCTAGCCACTAAACTAACAACACAGTCAGAAGACACACAAACATAACGCTTTTATCAAGCACCTCCTTAAAATTTTCCACAGCCTCTTGATCAAAAGCTCTTCGCAATCGCAGCAGTATTTTCTGATATTTTCGAAAAATTGTGTTCATAGTTCACTCGCTGGCAGAGGGAAAGCGATAGCGATAATGAATTGGAATACTTTACTTGATTAACTGTACGGGATCTGAACTGAAGGAAAATATGTTTCATTTAATAAAACAATAAAGTTTCTAAATATTTTCAAAGTAATAATATCTACGAGATAAATACGGTACGTCGTTGGTTTTAATTTATTTTTATGGTATGGTATACATTTTATGGTAAATTCCCATAACATGATTTCCTATGTCTTAATTCTATATCTTCATTTTTGCTGGTTCTTCTCGGTTGGAACGGCATTCCGAACCAGTGGTAGATTCTATTGACGATTCAAAAGTAGGTACTTTTAAAAGTTTATTTGAATAAAAAACTTTTCTATTCTAATTCTAATTCTAATGTATATTTCCTCTTATATTATAATATACCTCTTCCGTTTACCTTCAAAGATCAGGTTACCTGGAAGAAGATCGCTATATTTAAAATTCAAAATTATTTATGGCCAGTAGGACAACTTTTATAATAAATCAAAACTCAACCACTGCATCAACGCTCTTTTCAGAAGGATGTTACAAAGTGTGACTATGACAATGTGACATTATGACACTTCATACTATCTTGTGGACAGCTGAATACAAAGCCTATTGCTTCGATGAAATTTGTCATAAGAAATTTCGTTAATTGTGTTTCGTTAATTCATTAATCTCGACATAATAAATTGTGTTTTTAAACGTTGTTTAATTTTGTGTAATGGCAAATCCAAAAATTCTTTCGGAATCAACTTATAAAATTAAAAGCGGAATGGAACAAACTTTGTAAAAATTAAGATAATCACTTCACATAATTAAGGAAGTTATTTGGGGACGGGTCCCTTCATAAATTATTACAGTTGAGCAATTCGGGTAATGCCGAGACAGGTATTTCATAAACCAGGGAACATATTTTGAGGAAGATTAATTTATTATTAATGCACCATATTTTCATCCTACTTATCCGATCCGTCAGGCCTAAATGAGAATGTATTTGCTATAGTATTAAGTCCAAATCCTGCCTCATTGGGTTAAGCTAGCTCAATCAGCTGCGAGTCCCAGGTTTGAGTCCTTTTTCGGGCCAAGGAAAGTTACTGGTGTTCTTTATCATCAAATTGATGGCGTTACACTCCTGTGCCTCGAAGATCAATCACGTAAAGCAGATTTGTCTCTGAGTGCGTTAGATTGCCTTTCCATCGGACTATGAGAGTGCACCCATTTTCACTCATACTCTAGTGCACTGTAACAGCCTATCTTCTGCGGGCTACTGTCTCGTGGTCCCACTGGTTGACCCACTCAGTGGGTCCACGAGGAATTTCAATTCCTGTTGGTCCCACTGCTTAACTTGGGTGGGGCTATAAGGAATTGTGATTCCTGATGGTCCCACTCTGTTGTCAAACGCCTAAAAATATTTTTTGTTCGTACACGTATAGGTACGTTAAAGTCGGGCGAGCATAAGAAACGACGAAACCGACGCGCGACGCTCGCCATACCAACTTTTTTTGAAAAGATTTCTTATTTACGTTTGGAATAGGAGCAGAACATAATAATCAAACTATTTAACATTTATACCAACTTGTCTTAAATTTTTTAATTACTTATAGATTTTACTTAAAACTTATCGGTGGGACCACAACCCCAAAAATGTAATCGCTAACACATGTCCTGTTTGAAAATTGAAATTCCTCGTGGTCCCACTGAGTGGGTCAACCAGTGGGACCACGAGACAGTAGCCCTTCTGCGTAGTTAGGTAGTTAACTCATCGAGATTGGCTCCCGTGGCCAAAATGGTCAGGAACATTATAATTATTATATTATGGTCCTTAGCACACCTCTGCCGCAAAACGATAGAAGCGAAACCGCTGAGGTACTTCCATGAATTGTCCGTTGTATGAAAAGCGAAACCGAAGCGAAGCTGCCTGTTCTAATGCGTGGGACTTATAGTCCAATCTGAATAGGCTAATCTCTGATTGGACTATTCAGAGATTGGACTATTCAGAGATTGGACTATTCAGAGATTGGACTATTCAGAGATTGGACTATAAAGACTTGTTGTCCAATCTCTGATTGGACTATAAGTCCCAAAAGCTGCAGATTATTATATTTGTTTTACGGCGGAGGTGTGCCAGGGGCATGAGTATCTTACATACATCGAATTATCGTGGAAAAGAGATAGACTAGTAGTAAAATCTCTCCGTTAGAACAGGTAGTTTACGATGCCGCACAACTGTCAACAACAAGTCCTGGTTTCATTATTTTTAGGCGGAGGTCTGCTACAGGCCTAAAAGCGTCAGAAATATCGTGTACATATGTATGTACTGTATCGATAAATAACAAGAGGATAACCAATTTTTTATTACGATAGCGTGGATACAGTTTTTAGAAAGCTCTGATAAAATATTCCGCTTTGCGATGCGGTTGTTTTGTGCATGAAAAGCTCTGAAAAAGCTTGTTGTTTTTGTCGATGGCGAAAGCCTGATGTTGACGTTCGAAATGTATTGGAATGGTGGGAATTTTTTGCCGTGGTTAGTTCCAAAACTGTACCACCATACCCTAAATTCAGTCCGAAGTGTAAGCCTACTAATTATTTGAGGTAATAATAGATTAATATCAACAGAAAATTACAGGATAACTTGTGTCTATTATTTGTCTATGATTGTGTGTAGTTTGCCCGAACATTCAATTGTAGATCGTAACTACAATTACTTAATTATTATTTTTCAGTTTATTGGTTTAGGTATTACTAAATTAATCTATATTTTTAGAACTTATTATTCAAAACATAAAAGTATTTATAAGATGCGTCTATGATAATGTCTATGTCCAATGATAGCCTACGGTGAGCGGGAATTTTGCTAGCATTCGAATGGTGAACGGACGTTGATGATTTCATGTTTGTAAAGTATACGATATAAGGAGTGAATAAACCACTGTTGTGGAGTTTAATTTGATTAATTTATAATTTTCCGATATCCTGAAGCTGTGGTTACAGCTGTATATTTATTTTCATTAATTTCTGTCCTTTATATGCAGCCTCCGACGCGTACGTTCAACAGCACCGCGGGCGGCGTGTCGCGCGGCGCGTGCAACATGCACAGCTGCGCCGTCAGCGTCGCGCTGCCCAGCAAGTACAACACCAGGATCTCGTTCACGTGCGAGGTATCCACCGAGGGGCCGAGGTTCGCGGTCGTCAACCAGACCAAGTATTTGACCGTTGCTGGTGAGTATAAGAAAGTATCTGATCGTTGCTGGTGAGTAAAAAGTATCTGATCGTTGCTGGTGAGTAAAAGAAAGTATCTGACCGTTGCCGGTGAGTAAAAGAAAGGCGAGAGGCGATTGTGATGGAGAAACACCATCGGGGAGCACGGGGTCCCTTGCAGCGATTCGATCATGCAGTAGCGCGTCATAGTATTTTAATATAACATGGAGCCTCCGACGCACACGTTCAACAGCACCGCGGGCGGCGTCGCACGGTGCGTGCAACATGCACAGCTGCACCGTCAGCGTCGCGCTGCCCAGCAAGTACAACACCAGCATCTCGTTCACGTGCAAGGTATGCACCGAAGGGCCGAGGTTCACGGTCGTCAACCAGACCAAGTATTTGACCGTTGCTGGTGAGTAAAAGAAAGTATCTGACTATTGCTGGTGAGTAACAGAAAGTATCTGACCGTTGCTGGTGAGTAAAAGAATGTATCTGATCGGTGCTGGAGAGTTAAAGAAAGTATCTGACCGTTGCTGGTAAGTAAAAGAAAGGCCAGGGAAAAATGTGACGGAGAAATACTAGCAGGAACCACCGGGTCCCTTTCAGCGATTCAAATATGCAGTAGCCGTAGTATTTTAAAATAACATCCAGCCTCCGATGCGCACGTTCAACAGCACCTCGGGCGGCGTGTCGCGTGGCGCGTGCAACATGCAAAGCTGCGCTGTCAGCGTTGCGCTGCTCAGCAAGTATAACACCAGGATCTCGTTCACGTGCGACGTTTCAACCATGCAGATATAGTCATCATCATTATTAATCAACCTATTACCGGCCCACTACAGGGCATGGGTCTCCTCTCAGAATGAGAAAGGTTTAGGCCATAGTCCATCACGCTGGCCAAGTGCGGATTGGTAACCTTCACACGACTTTGAGAACTCTCGTGCAGACTTCGTCATGATGTATTCCTTCACCACTAAAGCAAGTGATATCTAATTACTTAAAACGCACATAATTCCATAAAGTTGAGGTGTGTGCCTGGGATCGAACTTGGTCCCTTCGAATGGATGGCCAAAGCCTTAACCCAATGGTTAAATCTACGGACTATCACCGCTTTTAATATGTTATACTGCAGCGGAATTTCGCTCAAGTTTTCCGTTAGATTTGATCCTCATCTAATTTATTGACACACCTTAGCTAACATATCAATCGCCTTTCAATCTGATTGTTCTTTTTTGTAGCGATGCCAAGATGCCAATTCGAGCGTATCGGAAACTAAAGACATTTCGCTAAACAATTCATCAATTCACGTTAATTCCGAGTATCACCACTCTCACTGCTTTTAGCGCTAAAATGACGATTAGACGACGAAACGACAAATGGCGATAAGCAAACAACATGAAAAAATCAAATAAAACAATAAAAATAGATAAATGCGAAATGTCACCTTAACTCGCCTCGCCAGGTCCCTTCATTCGCCTGTTCTCTCGCCTAGAATCTTGCAGCGCTAGAAATCGCGCGGAGTGGGACATATTACGGTGTCATTTTTTCCAAGTTAGGTGCGGCCAGGCCGGTCGCGGCGTAAGAAGCATAGCTTCAAAAAATAAAATAAAAATTGAAAGAGGTCAGTGATGAATGCACTAACTAATAAGGCAATTATATTCCCTTCCAAACAGTGACGCTCAAGGAAGATCCGGTGATAACTGGAGCATCTGGCACCGTGCAGCTCGGTGAGGACGTACTGTTGAACTGCTCTACCAAGCCCGCCATGCCGCCTGCCAACATCGTGTGGTACGTCGACGGGAAACCGGAGAGGGTAATTTGCTTCTTTTTACAAAAGCAGTGCAAGCAAGGTATGCTTGCACTGCTTTTGTAACCTCAAATTGAAGGCATCAAGTGCCTTTGGCATCTATCTTGTTATTAACTTCTTCTTCTGGTCCATATACCACGCTATGTGGGGCATAATCGGCATAACATGTCTTCTTCTTCCACTCACTTCCATTATACGTTAACGCATCATTCACCCTTTTACATGCATATCCTCTTTCACACACTTGTTATTAACTTTGATGACCTCCCTGGCGCAGTGATGATCGCTGTGGTCTTTTAAGTGGGAGGTCCCGGGTTTGGTTCCAGGCAGGGGCAATTTGGGATTTTATAATTTCTAAATTATCTCTGGTCTGGTCTAATGGGAGGCTTTAGCCGTGGCTGGTCACCACCCTACCGGCAAAGCCGTGCCGCCAAGCGATTAAGCGTTCCGGTACGATGACGTGTAGAAACCGATCTGGGGTATGCATATCTCTTCCAAGTTAGCCCGCTTCTATCTTAGACTGCATCATGACTTACTATCAGGTGAGATTGCAATCAAGGGCTAACTTGTAGTTGAATTAAAAAAAAGAATTTATATGTATGGTGTTACTGAACTATTTGTGCGCGAGTCCGACTCGCACTTGGTCAGTTTTTTATAATTCACAACGTTTTTTCGTCACAGACGGAACCCTGGATGAACGACAACACAGAGGTATCTCAAGCGGACGAACACGGCCTCCGCTCGAGTTGGCGCCCACTCCGGGTCAGGGTGGCCACTGGCCGAGGGTTCATGGCGATCCGGTGCGAAGCCACGCAGCCCAGCCGGCCACCGTACACCAGGTCCACAAACGCTAGCCTCGTGGTCGCTCGCTCACCTCACTTATCTATGTACACTGCGTCTGGTATGTAATTTACAAATTTTCCTGCCCTCTTTATTATTTTCTTATTATTTTCTATTTAGGATGTTAGAACCAATTGGCATGGCATTCTGCCAGTCATCCTCCTGCCTCACTTACATTATATCGAGGATACTGAAATCAACCGACTCAGAGAGATGATAGTATAGTTACTTGTCGTAGGAAATCATTTTGATGCTTATATTAATTATTTTTTTATTTTTCTTATTTTTTGACTGATGAAAGCAAAAATATTTATTGATCGTTTTATTTCACTTGGCAAAGATGTGATGCTGGATATATATGCCAATTTAGAAGAATTAAGGTAAAGTCCCCTTATTCCGTGGTATTTTCATAAAAACTCGAAAGAACGTCAAAAATTAAGCATTTACTACACCTTTCTGAAGAACTGGCTATTTTTATCAGAAGCGTTATTTATTTAACTCTTGAAATATCCTAAAAGGACAACAATTACAACTTGATTTAAATGTAAAATTAAATTAAATATGAAGAAAGTCCGAATGCTCCAATTCCGAGGTAAAAATCCTAATTCCGAGGCAAATGGCTCCTAATTCCGAGGGTACAAAATTCAAAGGGAAACGAGTAGAATGAATTCTACATGGTGTTCAAAAATGAACTGTATTTATTAATAGATTTCAAAATCAATTCGATACGTACCTATGAATTGTTTAATTATGTTTGTGTGTAAAATATTAATATATGTATATTATTAATATATATAAAGCTGCTCGTGCTCATTCATTCGCTCACTGACTGACTGACTGATTGATCACCTCTCCTGTAAAATTTTGTATGAAAATTATTTTTTTCACAAATGGTTTCGTATAGATGATAAAAATTCATTCAGAACAAAAATATGGAGAGAGCTGATGATTGAGGATTTCAGAGACGAGCGATGGGCACGCTTAAGGTATTGAAGATAGGTGGGTGCTCGAGCAAATGTCACTCGAAACGTCATCCAATTGGCAGTGAGCTGAAAAAAAAGTCAAAATGGCGAAAATAAGATGGCCGCCATACAAATTTCGTCGGTCTCCATCTCGGAAGGTATAAAAGATAGAAGAGTGGTTTCTTGGCAAAAGATGATCAGGATCCGATGGTTTATTCGATAAATAGAAAAAAAAATCAAAGTGGCGGAATTTATTTTTCCATAGAAAATGTATGGCGAATATTGAGAGAGAGAAGTTGTGAACAATGCAGGCCTTTGATGCGGTTCTTTGGAGACCTCTCAAAGAAAAATATGGGAAGACATGATGATTGAGGGTTTGGAAGACGGTTGAGCAGCCCGGGCAGGGTATTGTACATAGGTGGGAGGTGCTCAAATAAAAATTACTCAAAACCTCATCCCATTGGCACTGAGCTGAAGAAAAACCCAAAATGGTGGATACAAGATGGCGGCCATACAAATTTCGTCGGTGATTATCTCACTAAGTATAAAAGATGGAAGAGTAGTTTTTTTAGCAAAAGATGATCAAAACTTAATAGGAGTCAAATAGTGGTCTTGAAGTCGCGTGGCCTTTACTTCCTTTGACAGTACCGCGAGCCTCAATAAATTCAAGGCGGTGCGTACGAATGTAAGTTAACGACCTGTATGGTTAATTCGAGCTTGCACACTTCGAAAACGGTACTAGATTTGAATATCGAAAAACTATAATATCAGAGCAAAATTAACCCTAATGCTCTTACAATCAAATAAGATTATAAAGTCATAATGTAGTAGGGTACTTCGAATATTTATTTTAAAAATTTCTGCTTGGAGCGTAGACGAATGGCTGAATATATTGGCGGACTCAAACCTTAAAACCAGCCAGTTTAGTTGCATTTCACTCTCAAGTCATGTTAGTCAATGTGTTTCGATACTCGAATTTCTATCATCGTTTCCCCAATGTACAAAGTCGGCATAAGGCCTCTGTACTCACTAGGTTAGCAATCAGCTGTTCGACAAAAATCTTTTTCTCTATTTTCTATTCATCGAATAGACCTTTGGATCCTGATCATCTGTTGCTAGGAAACCACTCTTCCATTTTTTTACCCTCCGAGGTGGACAGCGACGAAATTTGTATGGCGGCCATCTTTTTTTCGCCATTTTGAATTTTTTTCAGCTCACTGCCAATTGGATGACGTTTTGAATGACATTTGCTCAAGCACCCTCCTCCTATCTTCAATACCTTAAGCGTGCTCTTCACCCGTCTCCGAAATCCTCAATCATCAGCTCTCTCCATATTTTTGTTCCGAATGAATTTTTGTCTTCTATACGGAATCATTAGTGAAAAAAAATTTTTTATACAAAATTTTACAGGAGGGGTGATCAATGAGTGAGTTAGTGAATGAATCGCACGAGCAATAATAAGATAAACGTTTTAGAATATGAATGTTTGCGTGACTGAACGCGAATGATACTTGGTGTAACTGAAACCATACTGAAATATTGTGAGCATCCTGTATTTTATTTCTATACATACCACGTAATTAGAGGCTCATAGAACCTTATTCCGAGGTAGTATTTCTATCCATACCACGTAATTAGGGGCTCATAGAACCTTATTCCGAGGTAATACCACGGAATTGAGTTTTGTAACAAAAAACACGTTTCCTAATTCCGAGTGTTAAAAAAGAAAAGATTTTTCCATAATAAACAAATAATATAAAGCTTAATTAGATTATCTTCATAAATATGTACAATACTCTCTCAAAATTGCATCAAATATGTATAAATTTAATTTTCTTTTAAATTAATTTTCTTTAGCTTTCCCATACAATCTATCAATAAATTACCTAAATAGGTAAACTTTGACACGGTATAGTTAGTGATTGAGACGCCAAAGTGTACCTCGTAATTAGGACTCTGTAACCTTATTGCCTATTTAAATATTCAAAACCGAAACAAGAAGTATTTAACATAAAACGACTCTAAAAATTGAAAAAGTTATGAAGTCTATGAAATCGCAATTCCGCGGTATACCACGGCGTTAGGAACCGGCTAAAATATTTGGCACCTAACGCCGAGGTATTTTCAAAACCTATTTTCACCTTAATTTCTTTACAAATATTCACAAAAGTTGATTGTTTTCGATTGAAAATATAGTCCTTCAAATATTCAAATCGAAATAAAAACAAATAAAGCTCAAAATTAACGGATAAACACTATTTAAAAAAATGTAGGTATTTCGTGCACGAGGTCCAAAATGTATGAAACATGCGTTCGGGCCGGCTGCTAGTGTAAAACTTGCCGGTTATTTTAAAACATATACATATAAAACTAACAATTTCGTCATTTATCTATGGAATGATAAACTATCAATTGATTAAGATATGTTGCAGTAAAAAATAGCTTGGGGATCGGTTGAAAACGCTGTTTTTCTATATACCTCGGAATTGGGTGCCAATTTTAGAATACCACGGAATAAGGAGACTTTACCTTATAAGTAGCATATAACTGTCTCACTCCGGTTGTTTCTTCATTGCTGAAGATCGTGGTCCTGGCATACTGCCCTCGTATGGTTTAATTGTTTCCACCGGCTTCTGTTGCTGGCCATTTTAACAATGTAATAGAATAATATACAGAATACAGATAAAATGTAGCTTAAACAGTGCTGTAGAAACCAATAGATAAAATTAGCTCGAAGAACCGATAAATGGTAGGGTATTAAGGTGTTTTTATGGCAAACCTGCACTGAGAACTGAGTGCTGAAAGATATTAGGTGGACGAACGATCTTGAGCGAGTCGGTGGCAGCCACTGGACACAAGCGGCACAAGATCGTGTTCTGTGGCGATCTTTGCAAGAGACCTATGTCCAGCAGTGGATATCTATTTGTTGAGATGAGGACCATAATGTTTCACAATACCACAAGACTTTTGTACTAAATTCTCCCTATCTATACACGATTTTCACATGATACGATACCTGATTTTGCTTTGAACACGTGTTCTTGTTCACAGGCTCAAGTCCCAGCAAAGCGGCGGCGGTGTTAGCAACGTGTATCGCAGTACATATATTTTCTGAACACAGTGCCTTGAGTAAACTCTAAGCGTGGTCGGCTAGGGGTTGGATAATTGTATAAACGATAGAGCGTAGGTAGTTAAAATTTTCCACCCACTCTTCTCATGTAACAGGATATTTGTGGTCCTAATAAACGTTTATGTTACGGCGAATTGTGGTCAAAATTGAACGTGGACGTAAGAAGGACCGTTTCAATGTTTTCAGTTATAAAACTGCCCGCACATTAGCTACTAAGATCGATTAAAATACCTATCGATCCCTTAATCGGTGACCAATATGGTTGACTTTTAGTGGCTCAAGCAACAACGCCGTTGTTTAAAAGTGATGTTCTGCGGAAAATAAACTGCTAAAGTTAATATTATAGAAGAAGAAAGTAAAAAGAGAGACGTGACTCGCGATTTAAAGTTGGACTGAGGAGTCAATAAAAATTAATCAAGTCGTTTCAATTAAATGCGATTGCGACTCTTAAGCGATCAGCCTATATATATATATTTCACCTTATATACCTTATATATATATATGTATATATATATATATATATAAGGTGAAATATAATGTTAATGTCTGTCAAAACAATAACGTTAAAATCCATAATGTAGTTAATTATAATGTTACAATTTTAAATGTAACAATTTTACCTTGTAGGTATAAAATTTTAAGAAAACAATATGATTTGTTGCTGAGTTTTAAATTAAAAAAATGAACAACAATCGAAGCTTTCAAATTAATAAACTTTGATAAATATTAAGTTCTATTGAAATAATAAATAAGGAACGTTTCAATTTTAAGAAGTGATTTTTTAAAACGGTCTCAGAAAAAACAAACTAACAGCAACATCTGATTATTTAAAACGTAATTAAATGGCAGTCTCGGAATGCCTCTTTTCTTAATAAAAATTTGTTACTTTTATTATCTTGAAAGGCTTTTCCCGGAAGGCTTCGACCGTTTGAGACAAAGAAACGCGGGATTAACCCGTTTCAAATTATAGTATACTTTTTGGGAGCCATCTTTAGTTACTCGTCGAATAACAAAGGCTGTTTGTACAAGAAAATTAGAGTTTATTAACGTTTATCGTAAACAATCGATTATAACAACCCAGTCCAACAAAAGTCGGTGAAAATAGAAAACAAAATTGGTGTTTATTCAGCTGTACTCACAATCTCTGAATTTAACTAAATTGATTGAAAGTTGTGTTACTATCCTTTTCGATAATTTTGGCCCTGTCAATTTAGTGTACTTTAGAGATTACCTATGTGCAACTAAATTTCCACTACGGGCTGCTTTAAACGCAGATTTTTTCCAAAAAGTACGTGGTTTAATCGTGAATACGCATTGCACCGTCTAAATTCAGCTGTTGTCGGATAAAAAAACAGTCAAAGTCTATTTTTGGATATTTTATAACTTTCTTGATTGCTTTGCGTTTACTTTTGTAAATAATAAACTTTTCCAATACTCATAATTATATCTCGTACACAGTTCGTAGAAATATTTATTACTGTTAAATATCAAAAGAATTGACAAGCGTGGGTGGAATCATGAAAAGTCGTATAAAATATTATATTATTATATTGTAATTGAGAAAATAAATTCTATGAATATAGCCAGCACTGAATTTCGATGTTTTCTTACACGTAAAATTTGTAATTATATTTACATATGTTGTGGAGGGAGCCAGAGCTGACAAAATTAAATTACTGTAATATAAAGTACTCGTAAATATGAATGTTGTCTAATACAATTTAAAATGTTAACGTGGATTGTCACTCACACTTAATTAGCAAATAATCAAATATACACACACACTCAGACATACACACAAATGTCCAATTTTGGTCGGCGTGAGTCCGACAAGTTTCAGATCTTTTTGGGGTTCTAAGTACATCAGCTACTCTCACGTGGGCTCCTGAACGGTAAAGAGCAGTGTCCGACGAGTTCAAAATTAGTCGGGCATACACCGACCAAAATCAGACGTATAGTTGATATCTGATTCACAATGACTAAAAATTGGTTTTAAAAATCTAAGATTTACTTGTGACAATTCAGCCTAATACGTTATTGAAATTTCTTTGCAACGAAAAGTTTGTACAATCGATTTTATGGCCTGTATTAAAAGTGTTGGTACTAAAATAAATATACATACGTATTTCATAGCTTCAATAAATTCTTATTCCTCTTGAATGTGTTCAGTTTGGAGGTTTATATCTGGTAATAATGAATTTATAAGTATGTTACAGTCAACTCCCGAAACTTCGCCGCTCTTGGGTTTTACCAGTGTATCCGAAGAAAGTAAACATAAACGACGTACATCCATTTGACAGCCTATCGGAGTCGAGCCAATTAACTTGACCGTGAATGCCCAGCTTTACAGCCGCCGCACACTAGGCCACTAGTGGCAATGGCTAGTGGCCACAAGTCACGGAAGAGATTTTTCATACATTTTACATGGTACCACCGCACACTGAGCGCTCGAGTGGCCTTATTCGAGTCACAAGAAAACGTATGAAAAATATTTTCCGTGACTAGTGGTCGGCCACTAGTCGTCGCCACTAGTGGCCCAGTGTGCGGTGGCTGTTAGTAGTCAAAAGTACTGAAACAGACTGTGTTACTTCTGATGTCAATAACTGACAACCAGTTTTGTCACATCGTTCCTTTTGAGCACAATTAATAATTATTCAGGAGTCAAAGCTCGAAGGTTTGTTTTTACTAGACTTTGACATCTTGACCGTTACACATGAAGATTGACTAGTCGACCTAAGGACCGGTAGGTTTTCGACTTTTGACTGTAACGTAATCGGAACAAAGTTAATCTTTTGTCCGGCCAACTAAAACTTAAGCTGAAATTAATTGAAGCCAATTTTAATATTACAACAAAGGAACCAGTCTCTGGGTATTATTCGCTGAAGTACTGCCAATTATTGTTTAAAGTGTCCTACAATTATTATCTTAACTATTTTATTATTCTTACCTATAAAATCTTCATCTTAGAGTTAAAATTGGTGAGCTCGGTCCATGTTTTATGGCTCTCGAATCTCGGAATTTTACGTAAATTTTTTTATTATTCATACATTAATCTCGATTTTTCCGTCAGCAACTTTTTTCGCCTCACAGTCAATGGATTTTTTATGGTAAAAGTTTGGGTTTGAATTTTTCAAGTTAGAAAGAACAATCTTGTTTGATAAATGCGGTGTTAATGTAACTTTATGATGCCTACAATGTACCTACCTAGTTGATAGATGTATAACTAGCTTCTGCCCGCGGCTTCTCCCGCGTGAAATTCGGTTTTTCACAAATCCCGAGGGAATCGTGGATTTCCAGTTCCCGTTCCCGCTTCCTTTTTAACCCCCGACGCAAAAACGACGGGGTGTTATAAGTTTGACGTGTCTGTGTGTGTGTGTGTGTGTGTGTCTGTCTGTTCCTCTGTACCGCTCAAACGGGTGGACCGATTTGAATGCGGTTTTTTTGTTTGAAAGGTGAATTAGTCGAGAGTGTTGTTAGCTATGTTTGATGAAAATCGATCCAAGATGGCCGCCGCTACAAAATGGCGGATTACATATTTTTTCACAACTCCCTTAATATGGGTATCAAATGAAAGGGCTTGACTAGCAAAATAGCACTATTGCAAATCCTGGATGGCCGCCGCCATAAAATGGCGAATGTCGGGGGTTTTGTAAATTTTTAATTTATACTTGTCCAACATTTATATCTACTTTCAAGGAAGTTTGTTATAGTAATCTACCTATAGTTATAGCTATAGATTTCGGTTTTTTTCAAAATCCCATATGAACTGTGGAATTTTCAGGATAAAAATTTAAAGTTAAAAGCCTATGTGTAAAGACAGGGCATAATCTATCTCCATTCACTAATTTCTGCCAAATTGCTTAAGTAGTTGCGGCTTTAAAGAGTAACAAACATACACACATACACACAAACTTTCGCCTTTATAATATTAGTGTGATAATATGTTGTATATAACGATCTTCAAACGCAGTTTACCTATTCGTTACAGTACCTCTAGTATCTTCAACAAATCCAATTCCGTTCGGGGTGTGAGTCTGTACGTTTGTTATTTCACAGTGGCTACGTGGAAGCGAGTTCCGTGTGACATTTCTGACAACAAAATAACTACCAGTCGTGTTCGCGCACGGTTTATTCAGAGCGTCACTGTTTTTGAAGTCCCACCCTGTAAAATATTATGGTGGCCAAGTATTACCGGCGAAAAGTAGGGACATAATTTTTATACCTTTTTAAGTAGGTACCTATCCCATTTTTCCATCTTATTGTATTAGGTAGGTATTGATCTTTTAATGTCCTCTCTAGCGCAGTGGTGGGTGTCTTATGAGTGGGTTGTTCCGGATGCGATTCCTGGTAGGGGCAATTTGGGAATTCTAAATTGTCTGATCTGGTGGGTGGTTTGAGCCATGGCTAGTTGCCACCCTACCGGCAAATTCGTACCACCATGTGATTTAACGTTCCAGTACGATGCAGCGTAGAACCGATCAGGGGTATGGGTTTATTAAAAACATACCATGGGTTTAGTAAAAACTACCATATACCAACTCTTCCAGGTTAGCCCGCTTCCATCGACGGCATCGTCACTTACTATAAGGTGAGATCGCAGTCAAGGGATAACTTGTGGATTAATTTAAAAAAACTTCATCTATATAAAATATAGAAACACTACCAACTGAAATATTCCATCAATTCCAGCTCATGTCATTTTGTGTTAGAAACCCCCCGCCCTCCTCTCTAGATGGATGAACGATCTCAAGCAAGTCGTTGGCAGTTGCTGGATACAACCGGTACAAGATCATGCTTTGTGGCGATCTTTGCAAGAGCCCGATGTCCAACTGTCACGTCTATCGGTTGAAATGACGACAACAAGTATCTAATTGCGATGTACTAATACCACAAATTCGAAGATTTTCTTAGATAGTCCGAAAAATGCGGGTAAGTTTGGGGCTATTATTCAAAACTGTAGCAAGTAATTGCTTACTGAGAAGAAAATTTGCTGTAAACGCTCTACAGCACATTTCGAGTTGCACATGCAGCATGTTGCAAGTATGACAATATTTGCAACATTTACATATGACAACATTTGCATATGACAATATTTGTAATATTGTCATACTAGATATTGCCCGCGGCTTCGCCCGCGTGAATTTCGATTTTTCACAAATCTTGAGACTTGAGGTAGTTCAAAATCCCGCGGGAACTGTGGATTTTTCCAGGATAAAAACTTAAAAAGTATGTTTTAAGTCAGGGCATAATCTATCTTCATTCAAAATTTCAGCCAAATCGGTTCAGTAGTTGCGACGTTATACAGTAACAAACATCCTAACATCTAAACATCCAAACATCCAAACATCCACACTTTCACTTTTATATTATTACTAGGATTTGCAATATTTTGCAACACACGAGGAGGTACAATTGCTTTTTTAATATTTATACTTTTAATTTGCGGTTTTGAAGCACTATGGCTATAGATCCAGTTGTTGATTACTAAAAACCTATCAAGGTATTTAAATCGAGTCGTATTCAAAATGATGTTTTAAGATGACACCTATTTTCAGCAGTTGATGACAAGGATGATATTTTTTTAAATCATGGATCGAGCTAATCAATAAATTGTGCCAAAGTCTATAAATAAAAAATATAACGCTAATATAATTTATTACAGTGTAAATATTATAAATTATATATATTATAATATAAATCATAGTTAATAAAATGTCTAAACTAATTATAAGGATATAGTATATTGTATATTGTTTGTTTCATTTTGTTTTAGAACAGATGGGGATACATTACTAAAACGTTAAGTTTTGTGTTGACCGTCCAAACATCCAATTTTATGTCTGAAAAGTTTTAATTAAAAATTTTATAATTTTCCTCAGGCAACAGAAATTTCCGGCGGACGATCAGTGGTCATGTTCACGAATTTATTTGCGAGTTTTCACTAGTAATAATTTTAATATATATATATTTTTTTTTTTCATTAAAATAATTTAATCATTATTATATACAATAATATTATAATACAATATTACATACAATAATATTAAATTTACTGTTTTTCTATAAAAGTGCCGTTCTTACTTTTGAAACAAAGAATAATTATGCTATTGATTTTTTTTTCCCTAATCAAATAGTCCGCCTCTGGTTGCCCCTGGGCCAAAGGTGCCCATCAAGCTAGCAGCATTACCACGCTGAATAGCGATGGAAAAAAAAACAACTTTTTTTTTCTTTCACTAGTTGTTTATTGAGTTGTATAGTGTGTACACGTGGTGTACACTGACAGAAAAATTATATGCCACTACGACAGAATACATAAACAAAAATGCATGCACACTTCAGTAAATTCATGATCATGACCATGAATCCGTGCTAGAAACTTCCATTGCCAGCGGCTGGTTCGTCTATTAAAACAGAAAAAAAAAACCTATTTCGATCGTCCGTTAATAATAATAAACTTGATTTGAAAACCAAAGAACAATTTCTTCTCGGCATTCCTAAGTCAATAATAAATATTGATCACAATATTTAGCAATATTAAATATTGGTAAGAATATAATACTGAATATGTTGTGACAATATTGACGGATGCCGTGGTTGTTTTAGGGCTTGACCCGCCAGCGTAAATGTTTGGGGAGTACACAAATATTTGTTTTGGGCTCACATACGCCGCGGGCGTTTTGCGGGCTTATCGGTGGAATGATATTTTAAAGGTGAACGAAGAATGTCTTAGATTAAGATCAACGTATTACACACGCTAGTCTGTGGTCTAACTGGCTGTCTAACTGCCTACTTAACTGCCTAAATGAACCTATCACATCACTATTGAAATTAGGTTGACAACATTATTTTATGGAATGACACGTCAGTCTTCAAACGTCAGTTCTGCATCGAATTAAAAGCATTTAAAAGTCGGAGTATAGTTCATTGTATCCTTAGCACAACTTTTACACACCTGTCATTTTAGTTCAGTTAATACTAAATTTTGGACGATCGATCGACTTAGACATAATATTATTTTTAAGTAATTTATCTCCATCATAACTGTGTTGATGTTTAATTTGTTTTGTGTGTTGTCCTTTTTTTAATATTGTGATAGTCCACCTTTTGAAGCGTATGGTCAATTTCTAGCACTATCAAATTGTTCTGTGATACATGTGTTTATTAGTTTGTATATATTATTATAATTATGTGATGTTAACAGACGAAACAACTTAGTCGGCGCCAAACACGTCTCATTTCAGTCAGACTAATCTTGTAGTGCGTTGGACTTAATCGGGTGATCGGTACCAATTAAGTTGCTACGTCTGCTGATAGCATTAACGATTATGTATTATGTATTATTATTATTAAAACATTGTCATTGGGTGTCACGTTCTTAATGGCGGCAAATAAACGTAAATATAAATGATGGTTTTTTATTAAAAACAACTTCTTCCTTAATCTAAAGGAGAATGACCACCCCTGACCCAAACATTTACACAAAATGTAATTTATTAAAAATAATCTTACGAATATATGACAATTTGAAAATTAATAGTTATTAATGCTACACTTCACGATAAAAAAATGTAATAAAAAAGGAATTAAACCGTCTTTTCAACTTCCCGTTTAAGTCTGACGGCCATTTTCATTACATTCTACGCATACCTACATGCCCAAATAAAAAGAGGTTTGTTATTTTAAAAAAATCATTTCATTTAAAATAGAACGGATATTAATTATTTAAATACATTATTTTATTTGTTATTTGTTGTAAATCGTACAATATACGCTTAAAGTAAATAAGTAATAATTATTATTATTTTGTTATAATATTGTTTTAACTTCGTTGCGTTTTGTGCAATGGAATATAATATAACTACAACCTTCTTGATTTTGTGTAACGAAACTTATTTCAAGAAGATGTCAATGTGACATGTCATTGTTTTAGTTGTGTGTGACTTAGTGTGTGACGCTAGTGACGTCTACTATGTTTACATTTTGAAGCGCAGTGGAGACCAATATTAATTATATTATGGTTTATTGTTTTTGCATTGGACATCGTTGAACAGGTATGATAAGTATATAGTGCGCGCTAAACAAACAGTTCAAATCGGCAGGAACGATACACGGCTTTCCTTACTAGTTTAACAATTATAAACTACATATAACCTAGAATCATTTTTAAACTTAAACTTAGATTTATTCAAAAACGACAAGTCCTAGAGGTATTAAAATGGTGTGTTTGGTTATCTTCTATCTATAATATAATAAGACTGTAACAGATCCAATTCTGTACATTGAAGATATTTTGAAATTTTTTATTGGAGGGCACTATATAATCGATACTGAAGCCAAAACTGCAATTTTTTTCATTTTTGTCTGTCTGTCTGTCTGTCTGTCTGTCTGTCTGTCTGTCTGTCTGTATCTTGGCCGCGCATCACGCCGAAACTACTGAACGGATTCGAATGAAACTTGGTACGATTTGAGTTTATACTCCGAGGTAGGACATAGGATACTTTTTATCCCGAAATTCAGCACAGTTCCCTTGGGAGAGGGGATGAAAGTTAAAACGTGTATTTAGCTGTAATTCATTAACGCGTTGTTCGATTTCACTGATTCTTTTTTTGTTAGAAAGGTAGTACTTTATATATTGTCCCGTAAATATTTCAAGGTCATAGGTTTTTTAGTTCAGAAATGACAGACATTACAACCCTGAGTAGTGGGTTCAAATAACTTGGGACCCGGATCTTTGAACGTATGGCTTATTTTAAACTGGTGTGCGTTTAAATTTATGTTTGTTGGTCTGTCTATTTGTTCCAGCTAATCTCCGAAACGGCTGGATTGATTTTAATGGAACTTTCAATGTTATAAGGAGTAACTTAGGCTACATTTAGTTTAGGTACATAAAAGAATTATGGGATCCGATCCGATCCTATATAAAAACCTATATCCACGCGGACGAAGTCGCGGGGATCAGCTAGTCAGGAATAAATCTGCAATAAATGGTGCATACAACATGCTTGTAAACGACTGGGTTATACACCCATAGATTTTTGGTCATTCTCCTTTCCAATTGTTAGCCATGAAATTTTACACATAATTATGTACAATTATAAAAGTGATATGTGCATTTTAATTTCATGGTAATAATATCAAATATATTTTATACTAGCGGATATTTATCCTAGAGTAGTTCTACTCCCATTGCTGAGGGTTATGTCCCATTAAAACTTTGGTGGGTATTTTCTTGATAAAATAATGCGGCTGACATGATGGGTATACATGGGCATAGTAGGGGATCTAAAGAGTGACATATGATACTTTTCATCCCCCGAAAACAAACAGTATGTTTAGTCTCAATTTGCACAGCTCGAAAACTTTACTAAATACTACATACTGATTGAAACACAATGGCAGAGTAAAATGGACCTGAACAGGTTTATTTTAAGGTTTGAGTTCGCCAATACATTCAGCATTCGTTTACAGCCATTTCCCCAAGCAGAAATGTTGTAAAATAAATATTCGAAGTATTGAATTACGACTTTAAAATAAGAGAAAAAATTATATAAAAAATAAGAGAGAAAATTACGAATTTTAATATTTCGTTTGGGATTCATTTTGAATTGCACATTACAGTTTTTCGATATGTTGTATTTGGTAAAGCTTTGGAGGTGCGCAAACTCAGTATAACTATACAGTCCCCGCGGGATAGCATGCTATATTCGTATTCGATCATCAATCATACCGCAACAGAGCAACGGATCGACTTGATTTATTGCATGGATACAGCTAAAGACCTTGAGAGTAACATAGGATACTTTTTATTCACGGAAAACAACCGGTTCCCATGGGATTTTCAAAAGTCATAACTCCACGCAGACGAAATTGCGGGCAATAGCTAGTATATTATAATTAAATGAAGTAAACTCCCGTGAAATTTTAAAACCTTAAAAAAGGAGCATAAAATTTAATTTTACGCACAATTATATTGTGTCGTGCGATATAAGTACAGATACAGGCATTTCGATTTACTTCATTTCTGACTTCAAGGCGAGGTTTCAAAACAGCTGTGTACCTACACACTTCACTCATTATGTTGGTAGCATTGCTGGTAATCTCGTTGTTAGGGATCTTCGCTATGGAAGTGGCGGCTACTCCTCTTCAAGATGTAGATAAGGGTTGGGTATGTATTTATACATAAAATATACAAATTATTAGCTTTTGTAAGTATTATCATTTTCAACCCATTACCGGCCCACTGTAAAACACGGGTCTCAGAATGAGACGAGTTTACACCGTAGTCCATCACGCTGGCCGAGTGCGGATTGGTAGACTTGAAACTGGGTGGTCCCGGGTTTGATTCCCGGCAGTGGCAATATGGGATTTTATAATTTCTAAATTGTTTCCTCTGGCTGGTGGGAGGCTTCAGCCGTAGCTGATTACCGCCCTACCGGCAAAGCCGCACCGCCAAACGACTTAGCGTTCCAGTTATACGCCGCGTAGAAACCGATCATGGATATGGGTTTAATAAAAACTGCCACACTTCTTCCAAGTTAGCCTGCTTCCACGTTAGACTGCATCGTCACTTACCATCAGGTGAGATCGCAGTCAAGGGCTAAATTGTAGGTGAAAAAAAAAACCTTTAGAACCATGAAATGGCTAGTAGTTACCTACTTGGGATGCATTGCTGGGCAATGGCCATTTCATATGAAGTAGATCGCAATGCTTCACATGCATGTTGCTACTTTACTTGTTTTTAACATTCTTTTCAGATGCCAAATTCGAGTCGTAGACAATTAGAATTGAAGCAAGAATGCCCTCCAGGATATAAATGGTCAGAAGATTCGAAGTCCTGTCAGCCGGCTTAGTGCTACCAGCTTGCCTGTCGCCCCTGGACAAACGCTTCTTAAGTTTTGAGAGCACCTTGAATTTTAGTCGACATATTGATGAAATTTGTTCATAAATTAAAATGTTTAAAAACAAACAAAATTTATATTTAAGATATAATTTCTAAAATCTTTTTTCTATTCGGCAACGCAATTTGTATAATAAAGTTTATTTTCTAACAACTAATGATTACAGTGAATTATAATTATGTCCATATTATTATTATAACCTACTAGCTTTTACCCGCAACATCACCCGCTTTGAATGAGATTTCCAACAAAAACAGAAATACACATAACTTTTCAGGCACTGACACTGCCTATAAAATATACAACGTTAGTTTTACTTTACGCAAAACCTGAAAGTAGTTTGTTCAAAATCAGTAACAAAATCGAATCCAACCATTTTTATACCGTGTTATATTTTTGTCCAAAAATATTTTGAAATCCTACAAGCTTAGGCACAATGGTTTACCGCGCATCAGCTGACGATTGGCACACAGCGGCGGTCATTCGGTCATTCGGTCGGTCATTCAAACGTCATTGTCCTCTTTTTTCGAGGACAACGACGCAACATAACAAGCTTGTAACTTCTTTACTTTTCATTATATTTTTTTGAAATTTTGTATAAATATTTTTAATGTAAAAATATTTGACACGTGTTTCGGTTTTTGCGCAAAGTAAAACTAACGTTGTATAATGCTACATAATATAAAATGAACATGGACCTCAAAATTTGGTACGAAATATTCTTTGCACGTGCATACATCTAGCGTGCAAAGGCGACTCTATTTAATGTATGCCTCTGAGGAGTGATATTTCCGAAGTGTTCCGAAGTATTCTCTTTTTTATTGTGTGATGAGCTTACGCTTGACGACAATCATGCCTGATGGAAAGCGACAATGAGGTCTAAGTTGGAACGCGCTTGCCTAGAATATACCTATTCACTCTTGCCTTGAAGGTACTTTTGTCGTTCAAGGCTGGAAACGGACGTCGATAAGGCGTTCGCATACCCTACCGGTTCGTATCAGAAACGTTGTCCGAATGCGTTTCGGGTGAGTAGACCGGACGTCAACACATAGGGATGCCAACGCTCACGACTTCTCGCAGTTCTGTGGTAGAACGGTGAATGAGGAACTAGGTTATGAAGTTCCTGAGTACTCTCTCAAAAGTATATTTAAGATATTCTCACAAAATACTAACTTTAGTTCTGAAACTAAGTAAATAATATCGGAGGAAATAACAAAACAACATTTCTCAGCTCGTTGAGAGACTCCGAACCTGCTTTATCGCAGATCGGCTTCAGAGTTCAGAGTGAGGCCGCGGCGCCGACCCGCAATAATACAACATGGCACCTCGCAAGTCGCGGCGCGGGGCTCAGGTACACCAAGAGTAGCGCAGAGTAGAGCACTTTCTGAGAGCGTCATCGTCGTTATCAACCGATAGAAGTCCACTGCTGGACATAGGTATCTTGAAGGAACTTCCACACGCCACGGTCTTGTGCTGTTTGTATCCAGCGGCTCCCTGCGACTCTCTTGATGTCGTCGGTCCACCTAGTGGGGGGTCTGCCAAGGGTCTTTCCGGTGCGAGGACGCCACTCCAGCACCTTGGGACTCCAACGTCTATCGGTTCTCCGAACTATGTGCCCCGCCCATTGCCACTTCAGTTTCGCAACCCGCTGAGCTATGTCGGTGACTCTGGTTCTGCTATTGAGAAGAATTCACTCATTTCTGATTTGACCGCGTAGAGAAACACTGAGCATAGTTCTCTCCATCGCTCTCTGAGTGTTTTATGAGAACACTGAATAATTTTTACGACTATTGACGTACAGTGCAAAATTTAATGTACTTCAAAACGCGAGATAAACCACGTGCCTCGTGCACGTGCCCCATTCATTGAACGCACCGCGAGCCGCACCCGAGCCGTCCGTCATCGCCCACATACTATGCAAGCGCGCCAGTTGGTGCCAGTCGCTTGTGAACTGTGGCGAGCCTCGCACGTATCTCTGCTGCTTGCTAACACCGCGCGCGTATCGTACCGCGCGACCGTATGTCAATAGTCGTAATTATTCAGTGTGCGCCAGGCCTGGAGTTCGCGGACAAATCTACCGCGCATACACGCATAGATTGGCGCGGGTGCGGCTCGTCGCGGACAAATCCGCGAGACTCATGACAAACCGCGAACACTACCATTCACACTAACACTGGTCCGCAGCCTTGTCGTCAGCGACAAATTTCGCGGATTGGTGCGCCCGTGAATGGTAGGCCTTATGGTCGAGCATCGCGTTTTGAAGTACATTCAATTGTGCACTATATATCAATAATCGTAAAGTTAATTATTCAGTATTTTCAGAAAATGCTTTGCTCTGTGCTGCTCTTGGTGTGCGCTGGGCTGTAGGCTGCGGTCGACTTGGCACGTTTTCGATTCCATTTAAAATCGCTGAAATGTTAATAAATAGATCCTTTAACTGTCCAGATCAGCGTTTCTCAAACTTTTTAGCGGGGAGTCTCCTCCATCTAACATCTTCTTTCTACGTACTCCTCGACCACGGGTTACTAAATTTACTGTATGGTAATATTTTTAATTTTATTTCATTTGATTTTCATGTTATAATTTAGAATCCAATTTAGAATATTATAAAAAGGAAATTTCAAGTTTAAGTGCTACCTTACAACTTTGATTAGTTACTAGGTAAGCTCAAGACTTTTCAGACAGATCCAAGCAAAAATAAGTTAATTCACATAAACTTATTAAATTATATCGGTAAGAAAAAATGAAAATGATCTAAAATTGATTTTAAAGCATAACCATCAAAATCAGAAATAATATGCAATAAGGTTTCTTCGTGGCGTGGCGTGGCGTGGACCTGACAGCTTTTCAAACTCTTTAAAGTAATGGCAAAATTAGGCAGAAGACCTCCGCCATTTTGGGAGAGTAGACTATGGTGCAATCCTCTTGTCTACTGTGGTTTCACAGGGTTTTCAAATAACCCACTTATTTAGAAAACATAAAGGTTGGGAAATATTGAAGATAGTTTTCTCATACCCGAATTACCTATTCCCCGGAATTCTGACAGCTGTCATTGTCATTTACAGATGAGTTATTTGTATGGAGAACAGGGTTAACATCTACGAAGTACGATTTTACCCCAAACTACTTCAATTCCCTGTCATCATAAAAAGCCATATGCCGAGTAATAATAGTACTCGTTTCGCCCTAAAATACAAAACACCAAGAGTGGAAACTAGAAAGTGCACTCTAACAGCAATAGAAAACAAAAGAAGCACATTGAAAAAATTCATTCAAAAATGGATGTCGAATGACATTCTCACCATGAAGTGTCTGTTAGGCATTTGTCATATCTACCTGCGGCAGTTGATTTTTATTTGCATAAGTTTTGAATTTTTAACTTTTTTGTGGGAATTGTTTTATCTCTGGTAACATTACGAAACGTCAGAATTCCGGGGAATTAGTAATTCGGGTATCAGATACAATTATATATCTGTGCATCTATGCTCCTATTATGGGCTTCCTTGTGAATTTAATTGTAGGTACTTACTTTATTTTTGATGTACAATACATTGTCCCGGCGAGTAACTAGGTTTTGTAACCTATCTCAGGTGTGCGGTTTTTGACACAACTTTAATGTTACACTGGTTACTAAATGTGTTATTTTAAGTGGACTGTATATATAATGTGTGTAAATGAGAAGTATGTAAAGATCTTTGCCCAAATCAATAGGTAATCTAGACTGCACTAACCTTGCATCCACATTCGCCCCGAATGAGGTGAACAACTGACACCACGCACGGCGCACTATCTGCTTATGTAGATTTAGCACAGTCTTTGATCTTCTTCTCAACGTTACCGACACTTGGAACGTCCGGAGATTGACGATGACACGTCAAGGGCATATGGAAAACGTTCCACGTGGAGACCCTTTACGGCAGGACAGTATAGGGGACTGCTTCGTTCCGCACCGCGAGGCTAGCTGCCGGTGGCGCTCGCGCATTCAGCGACGATGGTTGACACAAGAATTGATGCAGTCGAATAATTTTATAGAATTTTTTCTACCGAAAATAGCGATAGAAAAGGCCGGATCGGCTTGTAACCCATCTATCTCTTTGTTTTCTTATAACGTACTAGCTTCTGCCCGCGGCTTCGCCCGCGTGAATTTCGGTTTTTCACAAATCCCGAGGGAATCGTGGATTTCCGGTTCCCCTTCCCGCTACTTTCAAGGAAGTTTGCTATAGCCTAATCTACCTATAGCTGTAGCTATAAATTTCGGTTTTTCAAAATTCCATGGGAACTGTGGATTTTTCCAGGATAAAAAGTGCATCTGTAAGTATGCGTATGACAAGAGTTGCATGCAACTATTGTAATAATGTGCTATGTGAGCGTGATTTACCTAAGAAAAGTCAGCGCCATTTATCGCGTTTTTGGAAGTCTATATCTATTTTAGTCCCACAGGAATACTTTTCCGGGATAAAAAGTAGCCTATGTGTACCAGGGCATAATGTAGCTCCATTCAAAATTTCAGCCAACATACAGACACACACAAACTTTCACCTTTATAATATTAGTGTGATACATTAATGGCTAACGTACCTGGAATTATTACAGCAAAGTAACTTAAAACTGGCACTAAACACTGACACTTAACACTTACACATGCACTAAATACTGAACCTAAACACTTGCACTAAACACTGGCACTAAACACTTGCACTAAGCACTTAAACTGAACACTTACACTAAACACTTGCACTTACACTAAGCACTTGCACTATCACTTGCACTAAACACTGGCACTAATCACTTGCACTAAACACTGGCACTAAACACTTGCACTAATCACTGGCACTAAACACTTGAACTAAACACTTACACTAATAAGTTGCACTAAATACTGAACCTAAATACTTCACTAAACACTTGCACTAAACACTGGCACTAAACACTTGCACTATCACTTGCACTAAACACTTGTACTAAACACTGACACTAAGCACTGGCACTAAATACTTGCACTATCGCTTGCACTAAACACTTGAACTAAACACTGGCACTAAATACTGGCACTAATCACTTGAACTAAACACTGGCACTAAACACTGGCACTAAACACTTGCACTATCACTGGCACTAAACACTGGCACTAATCACTTGCACTAAACACTTGAACTAAACACTTGCACTAAACACTTGAACTAAACACTGGTACTAAATACTTGCACTATCACTTGCACTAAACACTGACACTAAATACTTGCACTATCACTTGTACTAAACACTTGCACTATCACTTGCACTAAACACTGGCACTAAACACTTGCACTAAACACTGGCACTAAGCACTGGCACTAAATACTTGCACTATCACTTGCACTAAACACTGACACTAAATACTTGCACTATCACTTGTACTAAACACTTGCACTATCACTTGCACTAAATACTGACACTAATAACTTGAACTAACACTGGCACTAAACACTTGCACTATCAGTTGCACTAAACACTGGCACTAAACACTTGCACTAAACACTGACACTAAGCACTGGCACTAAATACTTGCACTATCACTTGCACTAAACACTTGAACTAAACACTGGCACTATCTCTTGCACTAAATACTGGCACTAATCACTTAAACTAAACACTGGCACTAAACACTTGCACTATTACTGGCACTAAACACTGGCACTAATCACTTGCACTAAACACTTGAACTAAACACTTGCACTAAACACTTGAACTAAACACTGGTACTATCACTTGCACTAAATACTGGAATTGAACTAAACACCGGCACTAAACACGTGTACTATCACTTGCACTAAACACTGGCACTAATCACTTGCACTAAACACTGGTACTAAACACTTGAACTAAACACTTACACTAAACACTTGCACTAAACACTTGCACTAAACACTGGCACTAAACACTTGCACTAAGCACTTGCACTAAACACTTGCACTAAACACTGGCACTAAACACTTGCGCTATCACTTGCACTAAATACTGAATCTAAACACTTTCACTAAACACTTGCACTAAACACTGGCACTAAATACTGGCACTAAACACTTTCACTAAGCACTTGAACTAAACACAACATAACTTCAAAAATATAACCTTCCTACCCCCATTTTACCCCCTTAGGGGAGGATTTTCGTGAAATCTTTTCTAGGCTGATATCTAAACCCTAGAATGAACCTACCTACCAAATTTCAAGTTGATAATAACAATAATATAAATTAAAAATTCCCATTAAAACTTTCATCCCCTATTTTACCACCCTTAAGGGAAGATTTTTCAAAATAAAATATACAGCTTTTTATTGTTTAAAACTAATAATCGAAATGCCGATTTTCAGGTCTGTAACTTTAAAAACATAGGACTTTCATACAAACTTTCTACCCCCATTTTACCCCCTTAGGGGAGGATTTTCGTGAAATCTTTTCTAGGCTGATATCTAAGCCTTAGAATGAACCTACTTTCCAAATTTCAAGTTGATAATAACAATAACATAATTAAAACTTTCATCCCCTATTTTACCACCCTTAAGGGAAGATTTTTTAAAATAAAATATACAGTTTTTTATTATTTAAAACTAATAATATAAATGCCGATTTTCAGGTCTGTAACTTTAAAAACATAGGACTTTCATACAAACTTTCTACCCCCATTTTATCCCCTTAGGGGAGGATTTTAGGGATATTAAATAGCCTATAACCTGCCCCAAAAATTGGACTCCCAAATGCAAAAAGAATTTTTCAAATCCGACAGGTACTTCCAGAGATTAGCGCGTTCAAACAAACAAACAAACAAACAAACAAACAAACAAACTCTTCCGCTTTATTATATTAGTATAGATTCACGTAAAAGCTGTGATAGCCTAGTGGTTAGGACGACCGACTTCTAATCGGAGGTCGTAGGTTCGATCCCGGGCACGCACCTCTAACTTTTCGGAGTTATGTGCGTTTTAAGTATTTAAATATCACTTGCTTTAACGGTGAAGAAAAACATCGTGAGGAAACCTGCATGCCTGAGAGTTCTCCATAACGTTCTCAAAGGTGTGTGAAGTCTGCCAATCCGCTTGGCCAGCGTGGTAGACTATGGCCAAAACCCTTCTCACTCTAAGAGGAGACCCATGCTCTGTAGTGAGCCGGTAATCGGTTGATCATGATGATGATGATGATGATGATTCACGTAAAATTATCGTCCATAAACCGACTTCACAGACAACCAATTAAAAAAAATCAGCCAAGTGCGAGTCGGGCCTCGCTCTTTCAGGGTTCCGTACATAATTATGAACAATATAATATTTTGGGTCTAAGAAATATTTAATTTCCGAGCTAGACATCGCAACAAACCGTGAAAGAAAAACCCAAAAAAATGTTCGTTTATTTTGGTCACAGCTTATAAACTATTTAATTTAATAAATCGTTGTTTTCAGTATTTGTTGTTTAAATAGAGCATATAGTACATAATATACTGAAATATCATATTCCCAACTAGTTTAGTTTTTGAGATAGCCCCCGTCACAAAAATGGTCTAAAACTGACAACTTTGATGGCCTCCCATTCCCTTATTTTTTGAGATAAAAATTAAAAAAATATATATTTGTACTCTACTTAATGAGCTCTAAACAATGATACCCCACAAGCTAGGGTAAAGAAAAATTTTTTTTTTCCGGCTCCTTTTTCATGTATGGGAGCCCCCCTGAAAAATAATTTAATTCAATTTCTAATTCAATATTTGATTTTGGGTTAACGTTTTACACTAAATACCAAAATTTCAGGTTTGTAACTCATTTCGTCTGCGAGCTAGAGACCTGTGACCGGCGGACAGACAAACAGACAGACAGACAGACAGACAGACAGCCGAGTGACATTAATAGGGCTCCGTTTTTTACCCTTCGGGTACGGAACCCTAAAAAACCTGCCATATTCTAAGTTTCCAATTGTTATCCATGAAATCTTACATATTATATATAAAACTAGCTGTTGCCCGCGACTTCGTCCGCGTTATAAAATTTTAAACGGGAACCCTTTGTTTCCTCGGGACAAAATAGTAGCCTGTCACTTTCCAGGTCCTCAACTAAAAAAATGTAACTGCAAAAAATCACGTCAATCTATAGTTAAATGTCCGATGATAATAATATGTCGAAAAGAAACCATTTTAACCCCCTTGGGGTGGATTTTCGTCAAATTTTTCTTAGCTTATGCCTACCCCCTAGAAAGAACCTAACTTCCAAATTTCAAGTTAATAATAACAATAACTAAAACTTCACATAAAAAGTTTCATCCCCTTTTTTACCACCCTTAAGGGGAGATTTTCCAGAACAACTTATACAGGTTTTTATTATTTAAAATTTATAATCTAAGTGCCTATTTTCATATCTGTAACTTCAAAAACATAGAACTTTCATATAACCTTTCTACCCCGATTTTACCCCCTTAGGGGAGGATTTTCGTGAAATCTTTTCTAGGCTGATATCTAAGCCCTAGAATGAACCTACTTTCCAAATTTCAAGTTGATAATAACAATAATTAAAACTTAACATAAAAACTTTCAACCCCTATTTTACCACCCTTAAGGGAAGATTTTTCAGAATAAAATACACAGGTTTATATTATTTAAAACTAATAATCTAAATGCCGATTCTCAGGTCTGTAACTTTAAAAACATAGGACTTTCATACAAACTTTCTACCCCCATTTTACCCCCTTAGGGGAGGATTTTAGGGATGCTAAATAGCCTATAACCTTCCCGGAAAATTGTACTACCATATGCAAAAAGAATTTTTCAAATCCGACTGGTACTTCCAGAGATTAGCGCGTTCAAACAAACAAACTCTTCCGCTTTATTATATTAGTATAGATTATAAACGTGCATATGAAATTTATAGTGATGTCTTATGATGATGTGTGCACTTTATTTTTCATAATTCAATTTCATGCCTATAGTATGAAATAAGCATAAATAAATTACAAATTATTGAAATATATTTATTATTTATATTGTACTATGGTTCCTTAGACAGTTTCCCTGCATCTGCTATGATTTCAGATTTCCTTAAACTAAAATCACACTGCGTATCCATCCCTATTTTTATACTTGATAATATAAATGCGAAAGTGTTCATTATATTTTGTTGGTTTGTTTGTTTGTTTGTCCTTCGATCACGTCGCGGCAGCATTACGGATCAACATGATTTTATAAGTACCTATATGGGTTAGTCGGGGATCTTAAGAGTAACATAGGATACTTTTCATCTCGGGAAAACAAATAGTATGCATTGTCTCAGTTTGCACAGGTCGAAAACTTTACTAAATACTACTGATCGAAACACAATGACTTCAGAGTAAGCTGACTTATTAACCCCCGACGCAAAAACGAAGGGTGTTATAAGTTTGACGTGTCTGTGTGTGAGAGTGTGTGTGTGTCTGTCTGTTCCTTTGTCGCGCTCGAACGGGTGGACCGATTTGAATGCGTTTTTTTGTTTGTTTGAAAGGTGAATTAGTCGAAAGTGTTGTTAGCTATGTTTGATAAAAATCAATCCAAGATGGCCGCCGCTACAAAATGGCGGATTACATATTTTTTCACAACTCCCTTAATATGGGTATCAAATGAAAGGGCTTAACTAGTAGAATAGCACTATGCAAATCCAATATGGCCGCCGCCACAAAATGGCTAATGTCGGGGATTTTTAACCTTTAAGTACCGACGTGTGGTCTGACAGACACCTCGAGAGGTCGAAAAGTCTGATTACGTATGTTAGCGAAAAAGTATCCTCTTGTGCTTCCCTGTACCCCTCGGGAAGTCGTCCAGCAGCGTTCCTGCAGAGTGGCAGTGTTGGCGCGTATGATTTCGGTAAGATTTGATTTTTATAAGATCACGAGTGGTCTGTCAGACCACTCGTCGGTACTTATGTAACTTTTTTTGGATGCGACTTTTTTCAGATTATATTGTTTTCTCTTTTATTTTCAGTCTGTTATAACAATGGATCAGCCAGGTTTTTCAGGCATGAAACGGGCAGCCATAAATAAAAATAAAAGTGTTTCTGTACGTAAGAAAAAATATTAAACACTGTTCAATATAAAGACCACCAAGAACATTTAGTGGAATGGCTAAATGAGCGCTTACAGTCCGAATCTGAGGATATCTACCCAAATTTTACTGCTGGAGAGTGACCATATTTCAGCTCCTGAACAGACTGTGATCCTTGTATGAAACACGTTATCCTACAATGCAGCAAGTCTATGCAAAGACTGTTTGTAAACTTTGATAGTTCCTGCAATTTGATACCTTGTGATTTTTGAGAAAACGGTTGATTATCAAGGTTTTTTTATTTTTTATTATTTATCTAGCTATTAATCTTTAAGAAAAAATTGTTTTTAAGAAAAAATAATAGTATTACTGATAAATATGAATTATTAACATAAAAGTAAATTTTTTCTAACGAAGAATCTATGATTGCTATATTATTGTTTATAATTATTAATAAATGTGAAAACTTCTATATTTTGTTTTATTTATACAACTAGATGATGCCCACGGCTTCGCCCGTGTGGATTTAGGTTTTTAAAAATCCCGTGGGAACTTTTGATTTTCCAGAACAAAAAGTAGCTTATCTGTAGAAACCCGTCCCCAAAAGGGAAAAATCCCGTGGGAATGGGATCCCCACGATTTCGGAATACAATTCCTTACAGCATCAGGGTTGAGGAGTTGGATATGTACCTACTCGAGTTCATTCAACGATAAAGTCTTTAATTATTGGTAACCTCAATATCAATTTAAATAACCGAAAGTTTCTAAAACCCATTAGTTTTGGGGATTAGGTCCCCTACAGCATCAGGATTGAGGAGTTGGAATCCAAATTTTTTATAGAACAGGGTCGCAATATTTCTCTATCGATTAAAAAAAAAATTACGCAAATCGGTTCAGAAATCTCGGAGATATCGGTGTACATAGGTAGAAAAACACAACTCCTCCTTTTTTTAAAGTCGGTTAAAAAAGTAGCCTATGTTACTCCCTGGTTAATTCTCTACTTGTATGTGAAGGTCCCGTCAAAATCGGTTCAGCCGTTCCGAAGATTAGCCCGTTCAAACAGACAGACAGACAGACAGACAGACAGACAGACAGACAGACAGACAGACAGACAGACAAAAATTTTAAAAACGTGTGATTCGGTTATGGTAGCGTTCAAATAACCATATGAGCTTAATATGAGGTAGTTATTTCGATATTACAGACAGACACTTCAATTTTATTTATTAGTATAGATAACTAGATATTTAACAATACATAGAAACATTTTTTTTAGAAGAATAATAAGAAACACAAAAGTTTTTGATTGGGAAACTATGGTGGTCTAGCAGACCTCACGTCGGTACTTATGTAACTAAAATAGTATGTCGGTACTTAAAGGTTAAATTTTTAATTTATACTTGTTCAGTAATTCTTTATATTATTGTTCTTTTCAGAAACCAGGGTCAAGTCGTAGACAATTAGAATTGAAGCATGAATGCCCTCCAGGATATAAATGGTCAGAAGATTCGAAATCCTGTCAGCCGGCTTAGTGCTACCAGCTTGCCTGTCGCCCCTGGACAAACGCTTCTTAAGTTTTGAGAGCACCTTAAATTTTAGTTGACATATTGATGAAATTTGTTCATAAATTAAAATGTTTAAAAACAAACAAAATTTATATTTAAGATATAGGTAATTTTTAAATCTTTTTTTTTTTGTATTCGGCAACGCAATGGGTAAAATAAAGTTTATTTTCTAACAATTAATTACAGTGAATTATGTCCTTTTTACAAACCTACTAGCTTTTTCCTGCAACGTCGTCCGCTTTGAATTAGGTTTTCAAAATTATACATAACTTTTCTGGCAGTATACCTACACTGTACATAATATACCTACAAGTATTAATTAAAAATTTAAAAATCCCCGACATTAGCCATTTTGTGGCGGCGGCCATATTGGATTTGCATAGTGCTATTCTACTAGTCAAGCCCTTTCATTTGATACCCATATTGAGGGTTTTGTGGAAAAATATTATATTTAATCCACCATTTTGTGGCGGTGGCCATCTTGGACCGATTTTCATCAAACATAGCTAAGAACATTCCCAACTAATTCACCTTTCAACAAAAAAAACGCATTCAAATCGGTTCACCTGTTTTATCGCTACGGGGTGTCAGATTATTGTTGAAATTCAATTAGAATTTACAGATTATAATATTAATTTCATAATTGAAATATGTTAGAATAAACTGACATTTGATTCATTTATTGGCGCGAACCGCCATCTTGAATTATTGGTATAAATACGGGCACTTCGAAGCCATGAATTCAGTCTCCTCCAGAGACTCAACCGACTATTAGATGCTTCAGCGTCTAGGTCGTGATATTTGATTGAGGGTTGCGATAGCAATCACACCCTAATTGAATAAATGCTGCCATTTTGGACTTGGCTGAGTGTAATTAATTAATTAGTATAAAATAGATTTGAAAAGAGATCTCAGTTAAACTAATCTGTGATTCGATATTAATTAAGTTTGTGCGGGTGATAAATAAAGATATTTTAATAATAGTTTGGTTTAGTTTTAATATTAAACCTTATCCTGCTTCTGTAATGATGATGTTTACAAATTCAGAAGCGGGATTCGAATCACGTTGCCTTGTTTTTGCTTTGCCATATGTGTTTAGTTTGATTAAGAAAGTGATTAATTTGAAGTAAAGTTGTAGAAATACCCGCAGAATAATGAAATACCCGCACCTGAGGTGAATGATGATAGTTATTTTGAAAGGTTAGACGCCGCCGAGTTTCTTACTGGTTCTTCTCGCTAGGTCGCGGCATTCCGAACCAGTGGTAGATTCGCTTTATTTTGTAAATGAGAGTAAAAGTAATTTAAACAGTAAATATTTTCACAACAATGTGTTTGTGTTAATGAGAGTACCTAACTGATAGTTAATGAATAAGATTTTAAAGTGAAAATCGAATCAGATTTTAAAAGTTTTGATTTATGAAGTCACGAGTTAAATTTTTAATCTGAGAATTCGGTTATGAATTATTTTGAGTTATCAGTTTAAAAGCGACACTGACGGACTTGACTGAGGGCATGACCGCCCGCAATTTACTGAGGGCAGACAGCCCATGACCTAAGTGAGGATAAAATCACCCGTGATCTTAGAAACGACGGCAAAACGCCTGTGACATTGACAATGGGCAAGACCGCCCGCGACATGAATAAAGTAACTTTTACTGTGATTGATGAGAAACACGGGGACGTGTTAAATATAGGACGGCCGAACTGTCAGATTATTGTTGAAATTCAATTAGAATTTACAGATTATAATATTAATTTCATAATTGAAATATGTTAGAATAAACTGACATTTGATTCATTTATTGGCGCGAACCGCCATCTTGAATTATTGGTATAAATACGGGCACTTCGAAGCCATGAATTCAGTCTCCTCCAGAGACTCAACCGACTATTAGATGCTTCAGCGTCTAGGTCGTGATATTTGATTGAGGGTTGCGATAGCAATCACATCCTTTAATTAATTAGTATAAAATAGATTTGAAAAGAGATCTCAGTTAAACTAATCTGTGATTCGATATTAATTAAGTTTGTGCGGGTGATAAATAAAGATATTTTAATAATAGTTTGGTTTAGTTTTAATATTAAACCTTATCCTGCTTCTGTAATGATGATGTTTACAGGGGGAACAGACAGACACACACACACATATACACATACCCACACACACACACACACACACACAAACACACACACATAAAGACACGTCAAACTTATACTTTAAACCCCGTCGTTTTTGCGTCGGGGGTTAAAAATGAACATGGACCTCAAAATTTGGTACGAAATATTCTCTACACATCTTATACGTCTAGCGTGCAAAGGCCACTCTATTTAAGTTATGCCCTGAGGAGTGATATTCCCGAAGTGTTCCGATATATTCTCTTTTTCATTGTCTGATAGGCTTACGCTTGAGGACAGTCATGCCTGATGGAAAGCAATGATGAGGTCTAAGTTGGAACGCGCTTGCCTAGAAAATACCTATTCAGTCTGGCCTTGAATTCACGACTTCTCACACTTCTGTGGTGGAATGGTGATGGAAGAACTATACTCGGACTTTTAATTCAATATCGTGGATATAGTAGGGGAGCCCAAGAGGGGATTTTTGGATTTACTCGAGCACGTCATGTTAACATAAGGGAGGCATCTTGCATCCTGCTGAGTAGATACCGTCTACCATATTATACTATATAAGCCCTTTATATGGAGCCACACAACATAAACAAAATGCAAACTCCATCTATCTATTTATAATAATATAAAGAAGCTTGTCCTGACTGATCATCAACGTATCGTATCGTCAAGTAACGTAACGTGTTTCAGGAATTTTGGAAATTCTACCTCCAAGTGGGTTAAATAGGAGATGAAATTTTTATGAATGTACGCGGGCGAAGTCGCGAGCATCAGCTAGTTAATTATATGTAGTTAAAATAATAAATAAATAATTATTGTTTATTTAAGTTAAAATGATTTATTTATAATTTATTTAAATATAATTAATGCTCAGATACCTAGAAGAACACCAGCTCATCAGCGATCGTCAGTATGGCTTTCGCCATGGTCGATCAGCTGGCGATCTTCTTGTTTACCTCACTCAACGGTGCGCAGAAGAAATAGACAGTAAGGGAGAGGCCTAGGCGGTCAGCCTTGACATCGCGAAAGCCTTTGATCGGGTTTGGCACAAGGCACTTCTCTCGATTACTTTCTTACGGACTTCCCCAGAGGCTGTGCGATTGGATCGCCAGCTTTCTTAATGGGTGCAACATCATGGTCGTTGTCGACGTTTTTTGCTCCGATCCCAAACCCATTAATGCTGGCGTCCCACAGGGCTCGGTGCTATCGCCTACACTGTTTATATTACATATTAATGACATGTTGACTAACAACACCTTCCACTGCTACGCAGATGACAGTACGGGTGATGCCCTGTACAAAGGCCACGCACAATTTTCTCGCGTAGGGATGCTGGAGGAATATAGAGCCAAACTTGTGACTGAAATCGAGACTTCTCTCGAGCAGGTCTCTGAATGGGGCACTCAAAATATAGTGCAATTCAACCCATTGAAAACACAAGTTTGCTCATTTACCGCAAAGAAGACCCTTTTCTCCACACCGCTTCTCTTCCAGAACACTCCCCTGACCCCTTCTAACAGCATTGGGATCCTCGGCGTCAACATTTCGAACGAAGTCCAATTCCGGGATGACTTGGAAAGTAAAGTTAAATTAGCTTCCAAAAAGCTTGGGGTACTTTTCAGAGCAAAGCGCTACTTCACGCCTGATCACCGGCTCCTGCTTTACAAATCTCAAGTCCGGCCGCATATGGAGTACAGCTCACACTTGTGGGCTGGAGCACCCCAATACCAACTCCTTCCATTTGACCAAATTCAAAAGAGGGCAGTTCGACTTGTTGACAATCCCAAATTAACTAGCTCGTTGGAAAGCTTAGAGGCACGCAGGGATGTCAGCTCCCTCTGCGTATTCTATCGCCTCTATAACGGGGAGAGTTCTGACGAGTTGTTTGACTTGATTCCGCCTTCTCTCTTTTATCACCGCACCGCACGCCACCGAAAATGTTATCACCCTCACCACCTGGACCATTGGCGGACCACAACCAAGCGGTGTGCGAGGTCTTTCCTTCCGCGTACTCTAAAACTGTGGAACCAACTTCCTTCGGTGGTGTTTCCACATAACTTCAACATGGGGTTATTCAAGGGGAGGATCAACAAATTCCTCAAAAGCCGGCAACACATAAGTGGTTCCTCCGGTACTGCAAATACCTTCTGTGCTGCAAATGTTCATGGTCGGCGGTAATCACTTAACATCAGGTGACCCCTGCCTGCTCGTTTGCCCGCAATCTTTATAAAAAAAATTAAAACAGTTTTTGTAAAATTCAAATCTACCCACGTCACAGTTGCCGGGTATTTTGAAAAAATCGAAATTTGCTATAGCAATCTATAGCTGCAGCTATAGGTAGATTACTATAGCAAACTTCCTTGAAAGTAGGTATAAAGGTTGGAAAAGGGAGCGGGAACGGGAACCGGAAATCCAAGACTCCCTCGGAATTTGTGAAAAACCGAAATTCACGCGGGCGAAGCCGCGGGCAAAAGCTAGTAATGAAATAAATTCAACTAACGTAAAATTAGAAAACGTTAAAAAAAGTGAGCATAAAATTTAATTTTACGCACAATTATATTGGGTGGCAAACAAACGATATATAAGTACAGATACAAGCATTTTGATCTACTTACTTCATTTCTGACTTGAATCTATAAAGGCGAGGTTCCAAACAGCTGTGTACACACTTCACTCATTATGTTGGTAGCATTGCTGGTAATCTCCCTGTTAGGGGTTTTTGCTATAGAAGTGGCAGCCACTCCTCATCAATATATACATATTGATTTTATAGATGATGATGCTGATAGTCGGGTACGTATTTATACATTACTATACAAATTGTTAATTGTTTTTTAGCTATATTATCAGCCGATTACCGGCCCACTCCACGGGTCTCAGCATGAGGAAAGTTTAGGCCGTAGTCCACCACGCTGGCTGAGTGCGAATTGGTAGACTGTGTGAAGTCTACCAGTCCTTTTAAAACATTATAGAGAACTCTCAGACTCGTCTCACGATGCCATTAAAGCAAGTGATATTTAATTGTTTAAAACGCACATAGCTTCGAAAAGTTAGATATGCGTGTCAGGGACCGAACTTGGCTCCCCGAAAGGTTTGGAAATATGGCTGAAGCTGTATGTGCTTACAGCTGCTACCTTTATGACAGTCAGACGCACAGACAGCGGTTTAGTAAAATAATAGGGTAATTTTTGGCATTCTTGTAAGGATCTCTAAAAGATCCGATCTTTTAAAACCATGAATTGGTTTTTTGAATGAATTTCAAATGAAGTAGCTGCAACTTAACTTGTTTTAAATATTGTTTTCAGGGATTAGAATGGAGTCGTAGACAATTAGAATTGAAGCAAGAATGCCCTCCAGGATATAAATGGTCAGAAGATTCGAAGTCCTGTCAGCCGGCTTAGTGCTACCAGCTTGCCTGTCGCCCCTGGACAAACGCTTAGCTTAAGTTTTGAGAGCACCTTGAATTTTAGTGGACATATTGAATGTCTTATGTCTTAAGTCGACATCGTGACGAAATTTTGTTAGTATATTAAAATGACAAAAAACTATTAATTAAGATTTAATTTTGAAAAGATTGTTTGTATTCGGCAACGCATTGGGTAAAATAAAGTTTATTTTCTAACATTTAATTACAGTGAATATTTCGAACGCTTATTCCCGTCCTTATTACAAACCTACTAGCTTTTGCCCATGACGTCGCGGTCCACTTTGAGTTAGGTTTTTGAAAAATATTCAAAATTTTTCTGGCAGTGCAGTGCATGCTCATATAAAATGAGCATGTACCTAAAAAACTGGTATGAAATATTCTTTGCACATCCATAGGTCTAGCATGCAAAGGCGACTCTATTAATATATATATAGCTGCTCGTGCTGATTGGGTCACTCACTCACTCACTGACTCATTGATCACCTCTCCTGAACAATTTTGTATGAAATTTTTTTTTTTCAATAATGGTGTCGTATAGAGGACAAAAATTCATTAAGAGGAAAAATATGGAGAGAGCTGATGATTGAGGATTTCGGAGACGAGCGAATGGCACGCTTAAGGTATTGAAGATACGTGGGGGGTGCTCGAGCAAATGTCACTCGAAACGTCATCCAATTGGCAGTGAGCTGAAAAAAAATTTAAAATGGCGAAAAAAACATGGCCGCCATACAAATTTCATCGGTCTCCATCTCGGAGGGTATAAAAGATGGAGGAGTAGTTTCTTCGTAAAAGATGATCAGGATCTAAAGGTCTACTCGATGAATGGAAAAAAATCAAAATGGCGGAATTTATTTTTCCATAGAAAATGTATGACGATTATTGAAGAGACTACAAGTTGTGAACTATGCAACGCTTTGATGCGGTTCTTTGAAGAATTCTCAAAGAAAAATATGGGAAGACATGATGATTGAGGGTTTGGAAGGTGGTTGAGGAGCCCGGGCAGGGTATTTATTTGTTTATTTATTTATTTATTATAGGTGGGAGGTGCTCAAACAAAAATTAATCAGAACCTCATCCAATTGGCACTGAGCTGAAAAAACCCCAAGATGGCGGATTCAAGATGGCGGCTATACAAATTTCGTCGGTGTCTATCTTACCAAGTATACAAGATGTAAGAATGGTTTCTTGGAAAAAGATGATCAATACCTAAAGAACTACTTGATGAGCAGAATGATTCGAAGAAAAAATATGGAGAGTGATAATGATCGAGGATTAGGAATATGGGAGAGATAGGTGGAAGCTGCTCAAACCAAAATACCCGAAAGCGAAACCTCGCGGTCCGCTTGCGGGCCGCGCACCCACGCGCACTACTAGTTTAGTATATGCCTCTCGTTCGGAAGAATCGAGATTAGGCACGGTCAGCTAGCGTTCGGCTTGTGACGCATCTCTTTCTTTTCTTATGACGTTATCACGTAAACTTATCGTCCGTAAAACGACTTTACACACAACCAATTTTTTTTTTATTAAAGAAAAACCTTCTATATTCTAAACCAATTGTTATCCATGAAATCTTATACACATACAATTATAAAAGTGCATCTGAAATTTATAGTGTTGTCATGTGATGTATGCACTTTATTTTTCATAATTTAATTTCATGGCTATAATATCAAATAAGCAAATAAAATATAAATTATTGAAATATATTTATTATTTATATTGTACTATGGTTCCTTAGACAGTTTCCCTGCATCTGCTATGATTTCAGATATTCTCAAACTAAAATCACACTGCGTATCCATCCCTATTTTTATACTTGATAATATAAATGCGAAAGTGTGCATTATTTGTTGGTTTGTTTGTTTGTCTTTCGATCACGTCGCAGCAGCACTACGGACCAACGTGATTGGTTGAAATTAAGAATGGAAAAATCCACAGTTCCCACTAAATTTTTGAAAAACCAAAATTTGCTATAGCAATCTACAGCTACACCTCTAGGCAGATTAAAATAGCAAACTTCTTTAAAAATAGGTATAAAGGTTGGAAAAGGGAGCGGGAATGAGAACCGGAAATCCACGATTCCCTCGGGATTCTTGCAAAACCAAAATTTACGCAAGCCGCAGGCAAGCCGCGGGCAAAAGCTAATCTATACTTATAATAAAATCATAGATTGTAGATGTTTGTTCGCGCATCACGCAAAAACTACTAAATGGATTGAAATAAAACTTGGTAAAATTTTGTTCATATTACGGAGTGACATATAGAATACTTTTTATCCCGAAGTTCAGCTCGGTTCCGTTGGGAGAGGGGATGAAAGTTAAAATGTGTACTTAGCTGTAATTCATCGATTAGTCCGATTTTAATCATAATTTTTTTGTTGCAAATAACGTACCTACTTTAAAGATTATCCGTAAATATTTCAAGGTCAAAAAAGGTCGTAAATAGTTCAAGGTTTTGTAGTTCAGAAATTACTGACATCACAACCCTCAGTATTCCAAATAACTTGGAACCCGGATTGTACAGGAACCTATGAACATCTGGATTATCATCTTAAGCTGGCGTGCATTAAAATTTATACTTGTCTGTCTCCGAAATGCTGGACCGATTTTGATGGGACTTTCATTGGAAAAGCCTTAGTAATGGGAAAGAGCTATTAAAAAATTAATACTCATTACTGTAGTTCTATTTTAATGCGCCACTTTTAATAGTATAACCTACGCGGACGAAGTCGCAAGCATCCGCTAGTAATTAAATAAAGTCAACTAACTAATGTAAAACCGACCGAACTCCGCCCGCTTACTAGGCCATCACCGCTTGTGTAGTTTATGTGGGTAGGTACAACAAATTAGGTTTTTGAAAATTCCGTCAAACAATCATTTGTTTTGACCAGAAATAGAAATATCAGGCCTAGCCCGCACTGAGAAATTTCATCGCGCAAACGTTTTCGCAGAATTCTGTGACATATGAAGCTGTATATTATAACAAGTATAAATTGAAAATTTAAAAAACCCCCGACATTCGCCATTAATTTGTAGCGGCGGCCATCTTGAATTTGCAATAGTGCTATTCTACTAGTCAAGCCCATATCAAGGGAGTTGTGAAAAAATATGTAATCCGCCACACAGACACGTCAAACTTATAACACCCCGTCGTTTTTGCGTCGGGGGTTAAAAATACAAGCATATTATAAAAAAAGCATATTATACAATTGAAGATTATATAAATGATAAAAAAACATGGATTTAATTTGTTCCAGCAATGCACGAGACAGCATTTCAATCATGTACATAAATTGTTGTATTGTTATTTTAAAAAAAAGAGCTACCGCCAAGTTTCTTACTGGTTCTTCTCGGTTGGAACGGCATTCCGAACCTGTGGTAGATTCAATTGACGATTCAAAAGTACTTGTAAAAGTTTATTTGAATAAAAAACTTTGTACGCACTAGCGGTTTAAAATTCGCGCGAAAAATATCTGGTTTGCTACAAATTGGACGCGGTGCGGTACGGATCTAATTCGCGCAAATATTTTTACCCGACTACGGCTAAGCCAATAGGAAGGGTTATGATTTTAGCAGTGTAGTTATGTATGTATGTATGTATCTTTGTGGCCGATTTTTGTATGAGATACTGTGTGTTTTATTTTAATTTAATAATATTTATTTTTAAAGTGAATTTAGTTATAACGAAATATTATTGTGTGAATATGTCAAGCGTCTCACTGTTGCCGTTATCAATATCGAGCAAAAAAATCACATTTGTTGTATGGGAACCCACTTGAATATTTATTTTATTAAATACTAGCTTTTGCCCGCGGCTTCGCCCGCGTGAATTTCGGTTTTTCACAAATCCTGAGGGATAAGTAGATTTCTGGTCCACCCGCCCCCCGCCGCGCGTCGGCGTACTGCGGTACCGCGTACGGCGGGAGCAGGGCACAGGGGCGCGCGGCGCGCGGCGCGCGGCGCGGGGAGTTCCATGCAGCGCGAGCGTGCGTCGGCCGTCGCGCGCAGCGAAAATACCTATCAGGGCGTTTTTTACCGATTTCAACACAACTCCTTTTTTGAAAGTCGGTTAAAAAAGTAGCCTATGTTACTCCTTGGTTAATCCTCTACTTGTCTGTGAAAGTCCCGTCAAAATCGGTTCAGGCGTTTCGAAGATTAGCCCGTTCAAACAGACAGACAGACAGACAAAAATTTTAAAAACGTGTGATTCGGTTATGGTATCGTCCAAATAACCATATGAGCTTAATATGTGGTAGTTATTTCGAAATTACAGACAGACACTTCAATTTTATTTATTAGTAAGTATAGATTAGTATCTGTTGTTAAAGCGGCAACAGAAATACATCATTTTTGAAAATTTCAACTGTCTATCACGGACGTGCATAGCAGTGGACGTGTATTGGTTGACGACGATGATAGAGTTTTGCTTCGTTTGACTTAGTATTTATTTATCATGAAGGTTCCCGAAGCCGGGTCATGCGCGGTGCGCGGGGAGCGGCACCCGCAGGGCGCGCAGCGTGCGGGGCTTCTCGGTTGGAGCGGCGCGGCATGCGGAGGGGGGGCGGGGCTGTGTGAGGTGATACCGGGCCCGTGCGGTGTGTGGGGGAGGGGAGGGGGGGTTTCGAACCTTCTCGATCGCGCTCGCTCCGGGCCGCGTACGCTTGGCCTCGGTGACGTCATCGTCACAACTCACAAGCAAATGCAGTTAGTTGTGCGCCAGCGGTCGTCGCGAGTGGTCGATTTGTTTCGTGCTCTCGCTGGTTACAGGGGTAACAAAGTTGGTGACTTTTCGGTGACAGTGACAAACTGGTGACACTGAGTTGCCGGTACCCTGTTCCAGAACCATTTGCTTGCTGGTGACGTGCCGCCGTGGCCTTGCCAGTTATTAGTTTATATTTTGTTTATAATAAAGAATTCGGTGTTAGAACAATGTGTAATAAAACATCATGTCACCGAAATGTTGCTGGTTGTCACCTCGTCACCGATTTTGGTAACGGTGTGACAACCGGTGACAAATAAGTCACCGAAAACGTAGAAAATCGAGCCACCACAGTGAATCCACAACATTTTTTTTAGAAATTCAATCTATAAGATTAACGAATTGATTAAGTATGAATAAAGAAACGCAGTGTACTCGTAAGGAATGTTTAGAAGCGAGGGAGCAGGGATACTTGCTCCTTAAAGAAATGAGTGAACTTCTTCACACTAATGGACGCCTAGTCACGTTGTTACGGAAGCATACTTCGAGGACTCCCGAGGCAGGGCAATTATGTGAGACGGGCTTGGCGAAGCCGGATGAAGTCAACCATTCCCCATCAGACGCACCGCACGCTCCGGAGGGCCACGGGCAGCAGCCGGAAGAGAGTTGTCTGACATCCGTCCATCCGTCCATCCGTCCATCTGTGTCCGCTTGGCTGCTTCTAGCAGCCAAGCGGACACAGACGCTGGAGGGGAAACGGAAGAGCCGACGCAAGAGTTCTAATCTGGCACCAAGACCTGGCAGGGCCAACCTGGTTTCTGTTGCTGGGACTAGCGGGGACAGCCCAGGGCCAGATCCGGCGATGGCGCGCTTGGATGCCGGACCGAATGTGCCCGGGCGTTCCAAGAAACGGGGTTCCGGTCTGGGGAAGATGTCCAGGGGAAAGGTGGAATTCAATGAGTGCTGTGTGAGGCCTCACTACTAGCCGCAATATAGTACGACACTTCCGAAGGCGGCTTCCGTCCTCACTTACTCTGTTAACTCTTTGTGCTTCTTGGTACACAATAAAGAATATTTCATTCAATTACGTCTGTTCCTTTGGTTTTATTTATTAATAAATTTTGAAATACACCTACGCTTCTAGAAACACCGGGCTATTTAGTATTCACTGTTGTGTTTAGAACTACGTCTGTCAGAAGTTTCGAGACGTTTTGTTGAAAACGGAAACTTTTGAAGGACCTATCCTATTTGTATATATATATATTGTCTAGAACTGATGCCAGCGATTTCATCCGCTTGGATTCTTATAAATCTCACCCCCTATTTAACCCATTTGAGAGTGGAATTTCCAAAATTCCTGAAGCACATAATTTTTAGGGTTCCATACCTCAAAAGGTAAAAAAAGGAACCCTTATAAGATCACTTTCTTGTCCGTGTTTCTCAGGAACGGGTGGACCTAGCAAGTTGAAATTTATACCAGATACTAAAGTCTATAGTCCCTATTGGGTGTATAAAAATTAAGGTCCTGAGTCCACATACTAAAAAGATATGGGCAAATTTAGATTTTCACGAAAACTTGTTAGTACCAAAATTTACCTTAATTTTCAACTTATTTTATTTATCGGAATTTTTACTGTACTTGATTTGTAAGACCTTGCTTTTAACCAAAATTGACGAATAGTAGACTAGGTCAACCGGAAGTACCCTATAGATTTTGGGTAGAAAACCTAAATGGTAGTTCCAGTTGACTAAAAAAGTTGAAAATTAAAGGGTGTCCCCATGTATACATAGTTGACGCCAATTAAGATAGACCTCTGAGTTGTATGAGCGCTCATACAATGTAGAGGCCTAGCTTAATTAGCACCTTACCTTTTAAGACAAACTAATGAAAAACAGATTGTACTTATACTTCTGGAGTACGGAACCCTCGGTGCGCGAGTCTGACTCGCACTTGGCCGGTTTTTATTTATTTTTAACCGACAACACAAATAGGTACCGATTTTCATTTTGATATAACTTTAAAAATGATATAATTATTATATATATGAAAACCAATTACATAGAATACAACTATTAACAATTAGGGTAAAACCCGGATAGATGCCGCAGTTGGATAGATGCCTCAGTGTCAAAAAACCTGACTTCCCAAACTCGTGACTAAAAATTGATAGTTTAAATAAGAAGCGCAGGCCCCCCAAACCTCAGGCCCCTACATACATTTGTATTAAAACAATTTGTTTCGCTTGTGCGTGTGATTATCTCCGCAGCGAACGCGGCAAATCCTTCAAAGTTTTAGAGGCGAGTATTTGCCGTTGTATAACTTTTGAAGTAGTAGTAGATTCTGTTATATTTTTTATTATGTCAATACACTGGTTCATTAAGTGTATACCTAAGTGTAAATAATCGCTCTTTAGTTTTTAGTTTATTTAATAAATAAAAGGGCATCTATCCATATCAAAAAGGATAGTTGCCTCGATTTTTCGAGGTGTAGGTGCCCTTAGAGGCATCTATCCCCTAATATACCTATAGATATATCAAGTATTTTTTTTTAAATATTTTTAATGTTCTTTTATATTTTTATTTCTTTTTTCAATAAATTCCTAATAGTTTTAATATTCTTCGGGGCATCTATCTCTCTCTATCTTCAGCCCGATCTGTCCAGTGGTTTGAGCTGTGCGTTAATAGATCAGTCAGTCAGTCAGTCAGTCAGTCACCTTTTCCTTTTATATATTTAGATAATAAAACCTTATAAAACTATGTATTTTGCTTATTTTTTTCATAGGGCATCTATCCTTTTTAGTATTTTCATAGTGGGGCATCTATCCACACAGGTAGGCATCTATCCTCAAAAAAAAGGGTCTGCAAAAAGTTAAATTCTGCAAAATTCGTAATCGTTAGGACAACAAAAACAAGTCATAATGGAACCCAAAAGATTAAACTAGCTATATTCATAAATATTATTTGTGATAAATTAATATTTTAAAAGTTAGGAGGCCATTTCAAAAAGTGGGGCGTCTATCCGGGTTTTACCCTACTAGAATACAAATATAATATGTGGGTAGTTTGAAATAAGATTTCACCTGCGCGCTGCACGAGATTTATACACAAAACTACAACGACTCAAAAATCGTGCACAAGTCTTCAAACCAGTTTACGAGATAAGATGACATACGAGATGCATTATACAGATTGATCCAGTTTTATACCATTTCATTAATTTAGAAAGTACATAAGTTTTGAGTTTTGCTTTTATGTTCTTCGCAGTAATTTCTTGTTTCAAATTGTAAGGTAAGCTGTTAATCAGTGTAGGAACGAGACACTAAAGTCTGTCTCCCATACAAATTGGTACTTCGAGGTTCGACTAGTGTATTTATTGCTAGAAGAATCTCAAATTATTTATATCGAAAACTGCGTCAAAATTGCATCCAACGTTCGTTGGCTTCGAACAACTCTTATAGAATACGTTTTTTTGCTTCTCCTGTAAAATTTTACTACATATATGTAGTTATGTAATGCCGTTTTGTTCGCCAGCTCCTCATATCATAATGTCAATACAATACATTGACATGAAATCACACAAAGGACTCGTACGGCTTCCCGTGATCAAAGCGCGGTCCAGATCAAAGGTGCCGGTTGTTCGGGGAAATGGCCAGTTTATTGACATCAAAATCTAATTTAACGTACTTCAATGGATGTTAATTACGGACTTAATAGAGACTGGAATTAACGTGGTCATACTGGAACATATTTGTAACTAGATTTTGGTTCGTAGAATTTTGGTTTTTCACAAATCCGGGAGGAACTATCTAGGGAGTCGTGGATCTATCCAAATCTAGGGAGTCGTGGATTTCCGGTTCCCGTTGCCGCTCCCTTTTCTAACCTTTATAGGAATACCTTTTACTTTCAAGGAAGTTTGCTATAGTGCTACCTATAGCTGTAGCTGTATATCGCTATAGCAAATTTTTTTCAAAATCCCGTGGGAACTGTGGATTGTTCCAGGATAAAAAGTAGCCTATATGTTATATTAAATTTCAGCCAAATCGGTTGAGTAATTTTTGCGTGAAATAGTAACAAATATCCATACAAACAAACTTTCGCGTTTAAACTCAGGATTTCATACATTTCGTATGAAATAATCCGTTAGACAAAAAAAAAAGAAAACACACGTTCTTCTATTTTGTGATAATATTTAGTAAGATTAATACTTAACTTGAAATAAATTATTAAAGATTAAAATATTACATAAGTAGCAATTTTAATTGGGCTATAAGAGCGGACACGATTTCTTGTCCATCCACAATAATATCCCGCTCGAGACGATCAGAATCGGTAATCTCTCGTTAATACCACTTAATACCCTTGCTAATTGAATCTACTGACATCGCACACAGTGTAAATTTATCAGCAAACTAGGTTTTTAGCTCATCGACTCGCGAAACTGAATTGGCGATGGACGGGGCGTATAGCTTGAAGAAAGAACCAATATACGTTGGGGACCTAAGGTGCTTAAATGGTAATCCCACAACAGCAAACGCAACGTTGACCTTTCTTAGGTGAACCGACCGCGACGATCTCAAGAAAACTGGCAGCGGCACAATATCGTGTTCTGTGGCGATCCTTGCAAGAGAACTATGTCCAGCATTGGACGTCTACAATCAGTAAAAGGAAAAGAACAGCAAATAACAAGCTATATTTTAGAAACAAATAAGCCAAAGTTGGCTTAATTTTCAGTTCGATTGGTCCAGCAATCTCAGGGAAATCTGTGTAACAATCAAAAATACAAGTGACATTTATGCTTGTAATTTCGTACATAAGAATGGTAATTTAGTGTGTTACATATTGAAACCTTTCTGAAAGTATGTAGATTACGATAATGAATAAATCATCAAAATCGGTAAAGATCGCTACATACACACAGATCAAATACCGAACCTCGTTTTATGAAGTCGATTAAAAATAATGTCAGAATATATTTCGATATGCTCTTAAACACAAAAAATACACTGTCTAACATACTGACATTCCGTACTCTATGGTATTGGCAACGTTGACCTCGCTAGATGTTTGTATATGACAGTTCAATCAGAAACGATACTATGGAATTGGTTATCAGATTCCCAACCCATTATGAATTAAGATATAAAGTAACATTTATTTCTTACGAGCGGATACCCGCGACTTCGTTCGCGTGGATATTGATTTTAATAATCCCGTGGGAATCATTTTGTTTTTCCTATGCTCCTTTGAGCTTAAACCTTGCTAAAAACTGTTAAAAGTTCACTGGCGGATGTTTAGGTACATCAAAATGTAAACATCCGCCAGTGAAAGTCCCATCAAAATCGGTCCAGCCTTTCGGAGATTAGCCAGTAGTCTTTAAAGTATCTACTTTCTAACAAAAAAAGAATGAATGAAATCGGACCACCCGTTAACGAATTACAGCTAAGTACACATTTTGCCTTTCATCCCCTCTCCCAAGGGAACCGTGCTGAATTTCGGGATAAAAAGTATCCTATATGTTACTCCATAGTATTAACTTAAATCATGCCGAGTTTCATTTCAATCCATTCAGTAGTTTTTACGTGATGCGCGCACAAACATACAGACAGACAGATAAACAGACAGACAAAAATTTCAAAAATAGCTTTTTTACGTTCTATTACTTATCCCTAACATCCCCCAGTTATTATTTTGCAAAAATCTTCAATGTACAGATACGGCAATTCTACGATTTTATTATATGTATAGATTATCTAAATATATAAAGGGAAATGGCAACTGACTGACTGGCTGACGGACTAATCTATCAACGCACAGTTCAAACCACTGAACGGATCGGGCTGAAATTTGGAATGCAGATAGCTATTATGACGGAGCATCCGTTAAGAAATAATATTTTAAAATTCAACTCCTAAGAGGGTTAAATAGGGGTTAAAACTTTGTAAGAGATTTATCACACTAATATTATAAAGGCGAAAGTTTGTGTGTGTGTGTGTATGTTTGTTACTCTTTAACGCCGGAACTACTGAACCGATTTTGCTGAAATTTTGAATGGAAATAGATTATGCTCTGACTTAACACATATGCTCCTTTTTATCCCGGAAAACTATTCCTGTGGGACTAAAATAGATATAGATTTCCAAAAACGCGATAGATGGCCCTGATATATTTAAATTGATGGAGATATTTGTGAAAAACCGAAATTCACGCCGGCGAAGCCGCGGGCAAAAGCTAGATTGAATATACGCGGATAAAGTCGCGGGCATAAGCTACTTTAAAAATAGTTGATGTCCGCGACTTTGTCCACATGAATTAAGGTTTTAAATTCACCATTTTAGGTATAAAATGGAACAAATAAACATTTTATGAACCTCAATCAGTAATAATAATTATTTACGAGAAATTAATATTATTATGACTAATTAGTATACTGACTATGCCTACCCTGTGTCACTGTCGGTGTAAGTTTGCTTTAATGCTGCGAATGCCAGCTCAATCAGAATCGATGGGTTCACTTCCAGATATAATCTAGTCTGGAGTCTAGACTGACGCGTCGCACATAGACATTGTTGAGACCAACGTAATGAAACCAATCTTTCCATAAAACAAACTAGTTTTTAGGAAAAATTAAACCAACTCCGGTTCAGCAATCTTAAGAGAAATCGGTGTACTAATCAACAGTATAAGTGACATAGTTTTCTTATATAAGAATGATAACTAATAGTTATTTATGCAACTGTTGTGTAATAAGGGGTATTAAAACACGAATGTGGGTTTATCACACGAAGCGAAGCTGAGTGTGATAATAGTATCACATGAGTGTTTTAATACCTAATTATCAACAGTTGCACACAAGACTTTATCTACACCCATAATATGAATCCTCTATAAGATTCTGAAACAGTTAGCTTACTGCTAACATTAAAACAGCCAGTCCTAGTAGTAACCTAATATCATCCATTACTAATATACATATAAACTAAGAATTAATGAAAGAATTATTTATTTTAGTAGCAATTTACATTTTGTATAGTGCAATTATTAAAATTCACTTGAATATTATGTTCTTTAATGTTGGAAGGTCCCGATCCCGATGTACTCGGCGGAATATTTATATTTCCTCCTCCTTCAGTCGTATTCCTCATGTCTGAGGGTCGTGACCACCCCCACCCATGACCTATTCTTCACGATGGTACGCCATCTCTTCCTATCTCCAGCTACTTGGAGAGCATCGTATACTGTGGATTCGAGTGTGGTGCGAATCTGGTCGGACCAACGCATCGGACTACGGCCACGTAATCTTTTTCCTTCCACTTTGCCAGTGACGACTAGTTTTTCAAGGTTATCTCCGTCTTTCCTGGCAATGTGTCCGAAGTACTCAAGTATTCGCTTGAGGCAGATGGTAGAGAGCCTTGTTCTTATTTTCAGTTTGGCAAGTATAGATGCATTGGACCGAAAGGCTGTCCATGGGATCCGGAGCATTTTTCTCCAGCACCACATCTCGAATGCGTCAATACGTTTGCGGTCTGCAGATCTTAGGGTCCATGTCTCAGCCCCATAGAGGAAAATGGAGAAGACGAGTGTGCGTACAAGTCTAGTCTTCGTCTTGAGCGATATTTTCCTGTCTCTCCAAATTTTTTGTAGCTGGGACATGGCATTCTTGGCCATTCCAATTCTCCTACGCGCGTCCAGTTCGCAGGAACCGTTATTTGTAATGGTGGACCCGAGGTAAACGAATTCTTGGACTATTTGTAAGTTGAGTGCGCCAGTAAACTCTAAGTTATTCTTCCTGTCTATTACCATAATTTTGGTCTTCGAATTATTGATAGACAGACCCAAGTCCTTGCTGATCAGTTGTATTCTTCCCAGTAGTGTTACCATTTCAGCTTCGTCTGCGGCCAGAATCGTTGTATCGTCAGCATAGCGGAGGTTATTTATTTTCGCTCCACCGATGCGTACGCCTCCCTGCCATTGGTCACATATTTGCCTCATGATGTATTCGCCATATGCATTAAATAAAATGGGCGAAAGAATGCAGCCTTGACGCACACCCTTTTCAAATTTGAATGGATGGGACATCATTTCATCGATTCTGACAACTCCTTGGCTTTTACAGTACAGAGTTTGGACCAACGCTATAAGATGTTTTGGCACGCCAAGTTCTCCTAACACTCTCCATAAGGAATTCCAGTTGACGCAGTCGAACGCCTTGCTATAGTCAACAAAACACATGATAACAGGCGTATTGTATTCATATGCTTTCTCAATGATCTGTCTTACATTTAAAATTTGTTCACACGCACCCTTTCCTTTGACAAAATTTATATTTACCACTTCACTATTTTCATTTTCTATGGAATTCGAAATTACATTCGACACATGGATTTTGTTGGCTATAGAGTCATTAATGTAGCCTTCAGCAACAGATGTAGACTTCCATCCGCCGTGCCGTTTTAAACTTGTTATGTCTCCTCCGGCATCTACTAATATTGTGGCAGATGTTCTGCGAAAGCAATGTCCTGTATATAACTCAGGATTATCAAGTTGTAAATAGTTAGCAATTGTTTTACCCAAACTGCTAAATGTGTTTACGCCCATCCTTTGTGATATACATTTTCCAGATCTGTATTGTAAAAAAAAACTCGGATTGCTGCATGGATCCGGACGCAATGCTATATATTTTTTGCAAATTTCTAAATATTTGCCCGTAATAGTAAATGTGCGGTTTGTTTTGGTTTTTGTATTATTGACATTGACCACAATTACAGTTTCATTTATCTGTAAGTCGGTATATAACAAAGCGTATAATTCTTGACGACGGCATGCGCCCATGGTTCCGAATATTAGCGCAGTCTGAAAGAATAATATTGTAATTTATTCATCATATCACAAGAAAAATAACATTATAATGAAGTAAGTAACTAACGTACCTTTATCGCTAGATATAGTTGATCAGGCGCTTGGCTTAAAAACCTATTTATTTCATCAGGTGAAAACGTTTTCGATTTCTTCCCTGTATAGCCTTCTCCTTTACGTTTTAACAAGGTAATTAATTTTGAATATTTTGAGATATCCACGTTGTGATTAATACTCAGTGTACTTTTGAGCATTGAGTAGAAGGTCCATAGGGATGAAGATTTCTGATAAAGCTTGAAAATAAACTAAAAGTACTTCTTCAGAAAATGATGATGAACCCTTTGATAGTTTCCAATTCATAAAATCTTGATACGTTTTTTCATAACGCGTTCTTGATTTTTCCGGTAGTAATTTATTGTAAATGTCTTTTGCAGCGTTTAAAATATCTGGCGGTGTGCTATTAAAACTTGAATCGCTCATTTTTTGTAACAATAAAAATATCGAAGAAAAATGGCGGGGATTCGAATAACTTAATTTTTTTTACGGCGCGCGACGTAGTCAGAACGCGCGTAAACGAAAATGTTCTTTTTTTGAAATTCATACAGATACCGCGCATCAAGCAATGAATGTGGCTGTATATTGAAACTCTTTGCGCATGAAGGGATTGAAAAAAAAAACAAAGGAGTGTTGTTATGAAATTCAGTACAAAATAACATCATCCGTTTGGATGATGTAATGGTTATTAGGACATTGGGTGTTTTAATGTTGGCAATAAGCTAACTGTTTCAGAATCTTTAACCCTAGGTCGGTCGCGCTAGTTTTTGTAACTTCGTCGGTCGCATGGGGTCTTTGAAAGCCCCGTTTTATATTATATTTTTTTATATAATTACTTCGTATATTCAGATTTTTTATTTATGTATTAATAAGGTACTAAGATGTATTTTAAAATAAAAGTATTACAATCTTTTAAATCTTTATAAGATTACGTCAGTCTCAGTCCCACTAGAGAAAAACATTTTTGACTCATTTTCGGCAACTTTAGTTTAAATTAATATAAAACCAATCATTTATTATATTTTCTTTCTAAAATCAACACAAACTATCAAAATAAGACTTATTTTAACGAAATCACAAAAAACAACATGAATGAATTCATAAACATTAGTAAATTTTTACACCTCATTTTGCAATTTCAAACAGCTTGCGTAATTTGATGCTGCATGCCTCGGGTATATATTCTGGCGACATGAAAAGCATCCTGTCGAATATTTTCTATCAAATATATCGTGGACAATATGTGCATCTCTTTCTGGACATTTGTGGCTGATTTTCACATCGATTTTGCAGGACATCAGGACCAAAAAGCGCTTCATATGCTGCCACACCGGAGCGTTCTCGGGAGGGTGTTTATAATCATCAAAAAGATGAAATGCATGTGTTTTGAAATAGTATTCGCGTATCTTGGTCCTATTTGGCTAATTATATTCCAATATTGTCTCTGACTGAAGGATTAGGAGCAGTTTTTTTCCAGCTAAATATCGTTTCAGTATTTTGATGGCGTAGTTTTCCGACTAATGACATAATACGTGGTTGATGCTAAATACATAAATAAATGTTATTTGTCGAGCGAGTGGAACCTTATCCTCATCATCATTGTCTGAATCCAGTTATTCGGGCAGCTCAGGATGCCTCAGAATCAGTTTCAAGATAACTTTTTTCAATTAGGTACGTCAGGTCCAAAATCAAAATGTTTACCAATGTTTCATCGATCGTAACATCTACATCATCTTCGGACTGTTCTTCTAGCCTTCGGACAATCTGCTGTTTTTTAAAATATTCCATTTTCTGTTAAATTTAACATAATGTAAGTGTCTGCCTTCAAACAAAAAATGTTACACGTTTGGTCGCGTGGGGTCTTTTGAAGCCCGCGCGCAAAACAAACGTTTATCATGCGTAAACGCAGTGCGCTAAATCAGTGATAACTGCTCTATTTTATACTTAATTATATTTCAGGAAGCTACTATAAATTACAAGTTCGTATCATAACTATTAAAAAGAATATGACAGTTTTTGCAAACCCCGGGCTTTCAAAGACCCCATGCGACCGACCTAGGGTTAATAGAGGATTTAAAGCATGGGTGTAGATAAAAGTGTTAACCTACGTTAGTAAAAAATTACCAAAAACGGTTCAATTGTTTTTGAAATAATTGCGAACATACATAATTACATATACTTATTTACATACATACGGGTCGAACAGAGAACATCCTTTTTTGAAGTCGGTTAAAAATCAGCTCCATCAGTTATGTAACTATGTTATATAACTGACTATAATATTATAATCAATTTCATCCACGTACCTACATTCAGTTTTTTATTTTTGCTGAATAAAAAATAACCTTTGTCTCTGAGATATAAGCTATGTAAGCTCTTTAGGATGTAAGACAGTTCAGTGGTTATAGTTTATGTATTTTGACGAAGGAACTATTAATATTCCCTGGATAAAAGTAGTCAACATCGTATCTGGTATAATCCTATACCAGACAGTCAAATCCCCATCCCCATAAAAATCCATTTATCTATATTTTTATTAAAGTGTTTACTGTTTACCTAGTGTTTTTAACTATTATTAAATTGTTTTTAACTTTATTACTTATTATAAATACGAACGTGAGTTGCTTGTTTGTTACGCTTGCACACCAAAACCGCTGAACCGATTTTGACGAAATTTGGTACAGAGATAGACTAGAGCTTGGAGAAGGATATAAGCTACTTTTTATTCCGGATAATTATAGAGTTCCCAAGGGATTTTTAAAGACCTAAATGCACGCGGACGAAGTTGCGGGCATCAGCTAATGTGTATAAAATAAAAATCGTTTCAGCTGTTCCGATGATAGTGTAAGCCCGTAAAGACAGACAAAACCTTAAAAAAAACTTGTGTAGTTTATGATATTGTTCAAAAATAATCGTAATAATATGAGCTTATTATGAGGTCGTTAATTCAAAAGTAAGTAGGTAACTACATAGAAATACTGGCAATTGTATTCATTTTTATAGATTATAGGCTAAGATAGGTACAGTTTTTGCAAAGATTAAAAAAAAATTGTTATATTTTTACTAAATATAACTTCATCGTTTTAAACTAAAGCGCCAATTAAAAGCTATGAAAACAGTTAGTTGTCGATTTAATACCACTTAGTGAACTCTGTTTAAAGCGAAAACTTTCCGCCTCTATATTTTGCTGAGTGCTTGCTTCATAGACTGCAGCTCAGTTATACATATTATGTTAACCTAGGCTATGTCTAGTGAATACAATTGAAATGTAAGAACTCAGCACAGAGACATAATTATTATTAAAATAAAACAGAATACCTACTAACTATCACGCGTGAAGAATAATTTTATGTATAGGTAGCTTTATTATTAAAATAAAAATAAAAATAATACCTCTTTAGGCGCATTCTGTGGGCGCATTGTACAAAATTATGAGAGTGAATTTTTTTGATACGTGTATACAGGGTTACACGACAAACGACATGTTGAAGTTGGTAACGTGAAACGTGTGACAGTCGAGACTCGAGAGGCTACTCTCTCGACTGGTAGATGCTTGCAAACAAACAGCCGTCTGTCGCGCCATCTAGTGTCTGATTGCAATTAATTATTTGCATGCAAATTATAGAGTCTGTTCAAAAACAGAATCGGCGTGGCCAAACAGTAAGGCCTAGGCCGCACTGCGAAACTTATTCGCGCGAATTTTCGCAAAATTCTGTGACATATGGGAATGTATGAAGCTGCACGCACATGCGATTTAACCCTAGAATACTAAACTATCGTAAAAATTACGACGGCAAAATGACGATTCCTAAAAAAAACAATGTTCGCGTTTTTCCCGCGCCCCCCGCTTCACAGTACCTTCCTAATTTGTTCTGTCCATGTGCTTCGGGCTGTGATTGTAGTCAGGTGTCATTTGTGTGTTGATTTATAGCAAGAGTGTCGTAAAATTTACGAAAGTTTAGTGTTTACGTGACTTTTCGGCAAAGGTGAGTGCACTTGTTTTTATCACTTATTTATAAATATTTTATATTAATTATCGTTCATTTTGTGTTTTATGTATATATTCACCACTTTATGTCACTTATATTTAATTCTTTTGCTTAAAGTACTTTGTTTTAGATGTCTCGATGACTTTGAGTCGATGAGATTAGCCGGTTGTTGTTGGAAGTGGATACTCATGAAGATGACGAAGAAAGCGAGAGATATTGAGAGAGCTCATAAAGAAACAGTAAAAAAAAAACAATCCAGATGAGAATTTGTTTTCGAAATGACTGATGATCTTATGGAGCCTCAGCTGAAAGAGAGAATAAATATTCCAACTTTGCGACATGAAATAAAAGAGCTAATAAAAATTATCTTAAACTTTGAATCTGTTCCTGAAGCAGTAATAATTCAAGAACCAAAATCAAGAGAAATATGTAACTTTTATCCATCCAAGTCAAAAAAAATGACAACAAACTTTTACATGAAATGTAAAAAAGCCACACGTAGGGCATATAACATAAACACATGTGTCCTAACTGTTTAAAATATTTTTTCATTTTTTTTTCATTATTACGTGAGTTATAAAACCCAAAGAATGTACTATTAATTTTAAAATAATTAAAGTGTTTGATTTTCTTATTTATTCCCATTTCATTTGCGTCGTAATTTTTACGAAAGTTTAGTAACAACGTCACTCGTAGGATAGTTTAGTAATCTAGGGTTAAAATTCGCGAGAAAAATATATTAATTAAAATGCAGAACATAAACCGCGCGCCCTCAAATCCCACGCCGATTCTCTTTTTAACCCCCGACGATAAAACGACGGGTGTTATAAGTTTGACGTGTCTGTGTGTGTGCGTGTGTGTGTGTGTGTGTGTGTCTGTTCCCCTGTGGCGCTCAAACGGGTGGACCGATTTGAATGCGTTTTTTTTTGTTTGAAAGATGAATTAGTCGAGAGTGTTGTTAGCTATGTTTAATGAAAATCGGACCAAGATGGCCGCCGCTACAAAATGGCGGATTACATATTTTATCACAACGCCCTCAATATGGATATCAAATGAAAGGGCTTGACTAGTAGAATAGCACTATGCAAATCCAAGATGGCCGCTGCCACAAAATGGCGGATGTCGGGGGTTTTTTAAATTTTTAATTTATACCTACTTGTTGAACAGACTCTACCCGTGTACATAAGTACACGGGTACACACACCTTTTTTTACAGATGGATGGAGGAACAGTCAGCGGCGGTAGTAGGGTACCGTTAGCACACTTTTGGTGCGGAACTCTAAAAACACAGTAAAGAAAATCTATAGAATTATATAGAATCAGGTCCGTCCTAGTACAAAACCTACGAAGAACTTGTACAATAATTATATTGTCGTGTTCGTTTATCTGAAACGAGAAAATAGGAGTACAAAAAAAATACTCCAAAAGACATTTTGAATCCCCGCCATTGTGCCCGCCGGCTGAAGCTGGCCCAAGAATGGCTTATTTGAAACAGACAAAATAAATTCCCCATTTTATCTACAACACTACTTAGTGTTGAGAACAACATTGTGACCCGTGGAATGAGTTTGCGAGAGGTGCCTCTTTTCTGTGAGTCAATACAATAATAATTCTCTTAATACTTGTACAATGTACATTGCTATTAATTACCTCATTAGCCCAGCCAGTATTTGGCTAGCTTCTTCAGCAGCGTAACATGAGGTTCTGGGATCTTGGGTTTAATTAAGGAAAGTTATTAAAATATCTTTGTTCAGAAATTCTCAACAGCATTCTAGATTTGGGAGGTATAGGTACATAATGATTCAAATTGTACCTTCCTTATAGCTACAATTCGTGATTTCAATTTTGCCATCTTTTTATACAGTAACTCTCAAGTTTGTTATCGCAAATCATGAGTAGGTATATGTTATCAAATCAAATTAAAATTGAAAATTCGTACACTGTATAGGTACTTTTTGAAGGTCAATTTTTACAGATACATAATACAAGTGCGGTACAATGGTGACCAAACCAGGGTGTGGCGGAGTTTCCAGACCCTCGATCCTCGCGTCATAAGATGCGAGGATCGAGGGTCTGGATGGCTAGCACTGCTGCAGCCTCCACTCGCCAAGACTCGTGCCGAGAGCCTCTAGGAGGCACATCGCGAGAGTCTAGATCGGGTATCAGAACAGATAAATGAATCGCCTCTTTGGGCTCACGAGCGTCACTACCGCACAATACAAGAGTCCAATCGGAATGTTTAGCGCAAATAGGTCAACAAGTTTAGCCCGGCTGTTTCAAGCCCGGACGGAACAGGACAATTGCAGTATTATTTAAGTTTAAAACGATGGGGGAATGTGTGCGGAACAAGTTTGTGAGCAACGCAGCTGGCTTGGATCTACGATAAATGAAGGCATATTATGCATATTTTTAACGACTTCAAAAAAGGGAGTTCTGTAATCGACCCGTATGTATTGTATGTGTATGTTCGCGATTATTCCAAAAAAACGATTTTTTGGAATATGTTCTTTTAACATGGGATTAAAAAACCCCCGACGCAAAAACGACGGGGTGTTATAAGTTCGACGTTTCTGTGTGTGTGTGTGTGTGTGTGTGTATGTAGCGCTCAAACGGGTAGACCGTTTGAATGCGGTTTTTTTATTTGAAAGGTGAATTAGTCGAGAGTGTTGTTAGCTATGTTTGATGAAATTCGATTCAAGATGGCCGCCGCTACAAAATGGCGGATTACATATTTTTTGTTTATTATGATGATGATGATGATGATGATACTTGTTTTCACTATTGTTACACGCATAAATGTACTACTAATATGTCACTAATAGTTTTTATCGGTAGGACCGATTTCACTGAGATTGCTGGACGATGTCGCGTAAAAACTAATCAATTCCTTATTAAGGCAATGATTTATGCCATGATACATGCCATATCCCTTCCATCTTAAGCTGCATCGTTACTTACCACCAGGTGAGATTACAGTCAGGGCTAACTTGTCGCTGTAAAAAAAAAACACTGCAATAATTATTAAGTCTAAAAAGTATAAACTTTTTGAGTCTTTTTCACGACTTCGTAATATGGTACGCCAAATAATTATAAATACATCACCGAAAATTTGTTTACAGCTAAAAACCCAAGCAATAACGTTCAATAAAACCTTGTAAATACCTGTGCAGCATATCGAAACAGGCAAAATCACATACTTAACATACACAACAATTCAACCTTTCCCAAAACCATTCGAAAAAACGGCTGGTTAGCCAAAAAGGCAATTTTGTTGTCACAACATGATAAAAAATTACAAAGGGGACTTTTTACATAAAGATGCTGTTGCAAAAGCATTTTATTTTTATTATCATACGCCCAAATGGGTCCAAATTACGAACATGGGGTTGACAGCTCTGAAAAATTAGCTCCGTGCAGCAGACATTACCCCCTTTTGCGCAGTTGTCGGTTAAGAGCTCCGTCAGACTAAGGACTTTTTGTCCCAAACCTTTGTGTAGCAGATCTATACGTTTTGTCGCAATAATACGGTACAGATAGCCTTTTTCGTGGAATATGGAATATATGTGTCCTGTCGTATAATTTCCCACACATCGTCATCATTGTCTTCTTCTTTCCTCATGTTTCCGCACTATGAGAAATTTGCGAACAATACTTCTTACTTTCTTTGTCAAAAAGCGCTCAAAAGAAGAATAAATCAGAAATTATGTCAAGAAATTTTTCTCAGTGTGAATCTCCTGGACATTTTGACCCTCTTCTGGTTAATACGAGACAATTGAAACTAAACCTTCGACGTCGTCGACTTTAGAAATAACGAAAACAGCACCGATGACTCAGATTGCTTTCCGAGGAACTGAGAGAAGTAAGCAACTAAATTAAGATGTCCAAAGTTCGATTCCCTATCTGTTTTCCAATATCCAATTTGGGTAAACGTTCGCAATAATAAATTGCAACTAGGCTTACCTACTTGTAGGTAACTAAGTGTGTGCACACCAAAATAAATAACCCAACTTTTTGTCGCACGACATGTCGGTAGTGTGCTCCCGCACTGTACAGGCCCTCGCCAAGCTGGATGGGAATTCAAGAGTAATGTACGAGAAAAGTTTCAAGTATGCGAGTTTAATATTATAATGTTTCAAGTTCGTTTGAACCGAATGCGTTGTTTCTGAGTCGGAATGTAGCAAGTCGATTTATTTGTTAACTTTTATATGGGATTCTATTTAACTACCTTGGTGTGTGTGTTGGTAGCTAGGGGGCATATAATAATAGAATATTATTAGCTATGCTAAATATGACTAATGTTCCCCTTTCCCCTCGAACTAAGCGTAAAACTTGTGCTAGAAGCAGGCACGACAATAGTGCTAGTTGTACAACAACTGGCTAACTCTTCGATCTTTCAAGAAAAAAGATTCGAATAGTACAGTCCGATTAGTGGAAAGAGCTGGGAACATATCCCAAGAAAACTCCTACCAGTATTCTTTGTAAGTAAAGAAAGGTGTCCATAACCCTAGCAATAAGGCTATATTATCCTATAATCAGATCTATAGATATAATATAATGGGGGAGTCAGATGAAGAGAGAGAGAGAGAATTTCGTACCTAAAGCAAAGTTTTATATAGTCCAAACGGGATATAGATCAAACGAACCAATTTCCCAGATACCGGAAGCGGTTCCGTATTGCGTTTAATACCACAGTCCACAGTACCAGATAGTTTTATGTTCCCGGCTACAAATCAACGCGGCCCGTCCACTCGGTGGGGAGGCGTCATATACTACGTTTTCCCTTTTCGAAAGTACTGGACCACGGAGTCAATAAAATAAATGGAGGTGTCATTAGTAGTAGTATACAAGTCGTGTTTACTATGAGTAGGCTTACAAGCTCGTTCGAAATATTAAGTCTGTCTCTGAGTTGATATCCTATATCCCACTTATTAAAGTTACGCACCCGTTAATTCCCACACTCTCCACTCCGTTAATTACAAAAGATATCTTCAGACATTGACTTGTAGTGTAGCTTGGTGTACCGCTAACTTTATTCTCGGTGTAACACCAGACTTTTTTAAACTACACACGGACTCATCGGAGATTTTAAACCAAGAAAATAGGTCTATAATCGTTAAAAAAATCACCATTTTTTCGATGTGTTAATTTTCAACTTCCTCCATCATAAATACCGGACTTCTTGGTAACAGAGAAAATGCTATGACTACTCCTCGACGTGTTACTCTATAGTTCCCAGCCACAAATCTTGTTATATCGCGAAAGCTATTTATGTCGATGTATTTGGATTTGAGCCAGTGGACTGAAGCCTTTATAAGAAAATATAATGAAACGATGAAAGAATTTCTAATCAAGTTTTGTATCGTTTTGCTGGAGTATGACAAATACTCATCTCGAGTCATCTACTATATTTTAAGTCGGTAAAGCAAGCAAGATGGAAGCGGCAGCAAAACCTATACCGCCAAATGGACGGAAAGCACATCTCTGACAATACTACTAGGCGTACTTCTGTTTTGCAAGCGATGGCGTGCGATGACTAGCGGGCCGGGGGGATAAGGGACCGTTCAGATAGGCCAGCGCGGAGAGCGTCGGAGAGCATTTTTTTTTTCACACAGACCGGCCGTTCAATTTTCTCTGCTCTCCGCGCCGGTCTGTGTGAATGGACACGCGGATGCGTTCGGAGCCGAGCGTACGCTCTTGGGCCGGATTGTACTCAGAGGTCGGCCTACGGTCGGCTGCGCGAGCATGAAAGAGCACGCGAACGGAGCCGATCGGATGCTCGAGCGCGTAAGAGCACGAGAATGGAGCAGCCGAGCGGCTGCTCTTGATATTTCACACCGAGCGTATTGAGAGCATCCTCGAGCATCCTCTTATCATAAAAGAAATAAAATGTAAAAATAAAGCTTATTTCAATGTCTTAAGATTCTATTTTAAATGCGATTAAAATTTGCTCTGCTCTCCGCGCCGGTCTTTCTGAAGGGTCCCTAAGAGGGGGGGGTGTCGCTTCCTTACGTAGTAAGTAATGGGTATAGTATAGTAGTAGTCATAGTTAGAATTCTGTGGTATTGCCTCGTAGGTCTAGCTAGTGGTTAGAATTTTCGAACGCATCACAAGGTCCCGGGTTCGATTCCCGAGTGGGGCAAATAATTGAAATTAAGTTTTTCTGACAAGAAATTCTCAGTGCCAGCCCGGAGTTGGAAGCTGACGGTGTTCCACCCCCGTGCATCGGAGAGCATGTTAAGCAGTCGGTCCCGGTTATTATCACTACCATCAACTACGTGACAATAGTCGTTAAAGCCCGCCAACACGCATTGGAGCAGCGTGGCGGGTCTAAGCTCTAAATCCCTCTCTCCTATAGAGAGGAGGACTGTGCCCAGCAGTGGGACGTTAAAAGGCTGTAGTGGTGGTGGTGGCGATAATGGTTATTTATCTTTTCTCAAAGGTAACAGGTCCACATTCTCCCTGTTTTTTACCTGACTACGGCAAAGCCAAAAGGAAGGATTATGATTTTAGCAGTCTATGTATGTATGTATGTATGTATGTATGTAGCCGATTTTCGTATTAGATTCTGTGTGTACCACTGCAGCGCCTAAACTACTGGACCGATTTTGATGAATGAGGTGTCTATTGATTCGTTGTTATGGTTCGGGTGACATAGGCTACATTTTATTTATGAAAAAAATCGAGAAGTGACCTTCGCGCGGTTTTCTAGATTGTGAAATTATAGTTTCGGATAGACGCCACTAGCTGCTTGCCCCACGCTTTCGCATTAAATTATTATTTTATATTAAATTAAATTATTAAGCGTAGTCGGGTTTTAATTTACGAACTTTTCCTTACCCGACTACGGCAAAGCCAAAAGGAAGGGTTATATGATTTTAGCAGTACATAATATATGTATGTACATATACGTATTCGATTTCTAATCTAACTGCTGGGACGATTTTGATGACTGAGGTGTCAATTGATTCGTTGTTATGGTCCGGGTGACATAGGCTACATTACACACTACTATTACATTATACATACTACTATTATTACGAGTAGTCGGGTTTTAGTTTACAAACTTTATTTCTTTCAAGATTTAATAAATATAAATACAGCCCAGTCGATTAATTCGATCCTTATTGATCCCTGAAAAGGAGGAGGGTAATCTCGGATTAAAGGGCTTAGCTATCCAATATGAGATTAGAGATTAAGGCAATTTGGCTTTATAGAGAGTAATTTCAGCTGAAAAGTCAGCTAAATTTTGATCCAATATTTAATCTATATAAATAACTTTAATCGTAGCCTCGTTCATAAAGGTGAAGAAGATATTTTAAGTTTATCCCGTTACAATGAGAAATAATACGTCTAGCAAAATTCTAGCCTTCGATCAATCGCCTTTTGACTTTTAAAATTAAATCGGCTTTGATATACCGAAATAAAGAATACTTTATTTCAGTAATATCACAGTCAGTTTAATTTTTCTGAAATTATAGCTGGTAGATTTTAAATTTCTTATTTTACACATTGCGTACTGATATTTGTACGCTTTGGAAGTAACTTCTGCTTTGCTTCGTCGTCGTCTCAACCAATAGACGTCCACTGCTGGACATAGGTCTCTTGCAAGGATCGCCACAGAACACGATCTTGTGCCGCCTGATTCCAGCGGCTGCCAGCGACTCGCTTGAGATCGTCTGTCCATCGACTGGGGGGTCTACCTACGCTTCGTTTACTGGTGCGAGGTCGACATTCACGCATCTTGGGGCCCCAACGTCCATCGGTTCTTCTAGCAATGTGCCCCGCCCATTGCCACTTCAGCTTCGCGACTCGATGAGCTATGTCGGTAACTCTGGTTCTCCTGCGGATCTTCTCATTTCTGATTTGATCCCGCAGGGATACTCCGAGCATAGCTCTCTCCATCACCCGTTACTTTGCTTCGCTGACACTAAGTATATCGCTATTGATATTTTTGCAGCAAGAATACCTTAAATTCAGCCAATAACTGTATTTGACAATCTCAAAGCAATTTGATTTGATTGATTGGTGCAATTTCTAGACAATAGGCCAGCGGGATTATCGAAAGTATTCGTCAACTCTTAGAGTAGGTATTTAAACCTTAGAGACTGATTTCTCTACACTATGATGTCTATCATCAGGTTCTTAGTTATGGTTCAGGATAATTAGCTATGGTATTAACTTGGGATGATCGTTAGCGTGTCTTGTGAGATTGAATTAGAACTTTATCTTCTAAACATAGAACTAGAGGTACGCGCGACGTCGCGTCGCCCTCGATGTTTTTTTAACGTGATAACGTCTTATAAATCGATGAACGCTGGCTACACGCACGAAAAAGCATGACTCATTGTCACGTTCCGCCAGGCGAGCTTGCAAGCGAGAGCGCGGAACAAGCGATAGAGAGGCACGATCTGTCTGAGCGTTCATCTTCATGAATGTTTTTTTATGATGTTATAACGTAAAATAATATCATCCGTAAACCGATTATTACAGACAACCAATTTTTTTTATTACGACGAAATGCACTTTTTAGGGTTCCGTAGTAAACAAGGAACCCTTATAGTTTCGCCATGTCCGTCCGTCTGTCTGTCCGTCCGTCCTCGGTTAATCTCAGAGGCTATTAGTGCTAGAAATCTGTAATTTGGCATATTAATCACGCCGACAAAGTGGTGAAATAAAATTTTGATAAATATTTTTTTTAGGGTAGTTCCCCTACATGTAAAGTGGGGATGAATATTTTTTTTCTCGTCTACCCCATAGTGTGGGGTATCGTTGAATAGGTCTTTTAAAAATACTGTGGGTGTGGGAACATCATTTTTTGATTTCTATATCCGTTTGTAAAATATGATGTTTTAAATTAGGTACTAATTTTTATTAGAGTCAAGTGTCCCCCCCTCTATCAGACAAATGGCAGTATATAGGAGCTTGAAAAAATTCACAGCAGTAGTATATATATTATATAATCAATTTTAAAGGAAAACTATCATGGCTAAGTAGGGTTCACAGGTTAAGAAGGTATATCTGTTTTTCGAGGATTATGACTACGGAACCCTACACTGCGCGTGACCCGCCACGCACTTGGCCGGTTTTTAGCAATAAGAGTACTTTCTTATTTTGCTGGCTTAGTGACTCAAAGAGGATCTCAGCCTCCGACACAGACAGAAATAAACACTCATGCCTGTCCTACACTGCTTCATACCAATCGGCTCTTCCAAAGGCTTGTTTGTCTTTCTTAGCTTCATCCATCCAGCATAATTTAGGGCCATATACCTACTGGGGTGGCCAATGTTTGCTCCTTTTACCGCAATATCCCATCCTTGTCTATCTTGTGTCTTAGATAACGACACAGTCCACTACCACTACAGTCTTTTAACGTCCCACTGCTGGGCACAGGCCTCCTCTCTCATAGGAGAGGGATTTAGAGCTTAGACCCACCATGCTGCTCAAATGCGGGTTGGCGGGCTACATTGTGCCTACCCCTAATTTTGTCTCAATGAAAACCTATTTCCTAGACTTTGACTATAATATTACGTCTTAATATGCCGATTTAATTACACTGTGACCCATATCGCGCTTGGAATCACTTAGCAACGGACTAACGAAGGATTACTAATGGCGATCTTGTCTAGTTAGATATTATTAGGTATATCCACTCAAGACTACCCTTAATTTAGAGTGCTGATGTATTTACACTGTGGACACGTTTAATTGACAGTGAATTTATTTCAGTTTTATTTGAGAGTGGTACGTAACTAAGTAAGTAATAAATAAAGTTTGATGGTTAAGATGTAGTAAATTAATTGATTTATATTCATTTATTATCTTACCGAAATTGTTTGAAAAATAAATATTTTAATTGAATTTACGTTTCAAATCTGGTTGGTAGGTACCTATTTTATTTGAGGAACTTAAGACATTTTTTAAAGGTAAAAAATAACCAATAAACGCCTCTTGTATGATGATTATGTTTTTTTTGTCAGTACTTAGATGTCAAAAGATAGTAAACATCGTACGCACTCTCATATTTATTAATTTAGATATAGGTACGATTGTGGACTTGCGAGTAAATAACAATTTCAATCCGAATCTTGATAAGATTATACAAGGCTGCATATACAAGTAGGTATAAATTAAAAATTTAATAAACCCCCGACATTCGCCATTTTGTGACAGCGGCCATCTTGGATTTGCAATAGTGCTATTCTAATAGTCAAGCCCTTTCATTTGATACCCATATTAAGGGAGTTGTGAAAGAATATGTAATCCGCCATTTTGTAGCGGCGTCCATCTTGGACCGATTTTCATCAAACATAGCTAACAACACTCTCGACTAATTCACCTTTCAAACAAAAGAAACCGCATTCAAATCGGTCCACCCGTTTGAGCGCCACAGGGGAACAGACAGACACACACACACACACATATACACACACACACACACAGACACGTCAAACTTATAACACCCCGTCGTTTTTTCGTCGGGGGTTAAAAACAGAACGAGTTTGTTTTAGGTCATAATTCATCTAATCTATACTATCTATGTATACTTCTATACTAATAAATAAAATTGAAGTGTCTGTCTGTAATTTCGAAATAACTACCTCATATTAAGCTCATACGGTTATTTGAACTGTACCATAACCGAACCACACGTTTTTAAAATTTTTGTCTGTCTGTCTGTTTGAACGGGCTAATCTTCGGAACGGCTGAACCGATTTTGACGGGACTTTCATATACAAGTAGAGAATAAACCAGGGAGTAACATAGGCTACTTTTTTAATCGACTTTAAAAAAAGGAGGAATTGTGTTTCTCTACCTATGTATGTACACCGATATCTCCGAGATTTCTGAACCGATTTGCGTAATTTTTTTTTAATCGATAGAAAAACATTGCGACCCTGTTCTATAAAAAATTTGGATTCCAACTCCTCAATCCTGATGCTGTAGGGGACCTGATCCCCAAAATTAATGGGATTTAGAAACTTTTGGTTATTGAAATTGATATTGGGGGTACCAATTAAAGACTTTATCGTTGAATAAACTCGACTAAGTACATATCCAACTCCTCAACCCTGATGCTGTAAGGAATTGCATTTCGAAATCGTGGGGATCCCACGGGATGTTTCCGTTTTGGGGACAGATGAGCTACTTTTTGCTCTGGAAAATCAAAAGTTCCCACGTGATTTTTAAAAACCTAAATCCACACGGGCGAAGCCTTGGGAATCATCTAGTAAATAATAAATGAAATAAGTACTAAGTAAAATAACAGAATGTCCTATCGGTGATATACCTACATAATATGTATATACCTACATAGGTACGTGTATCAAAAACACGCCACATTTGGTATGAATGCATTTACTTGAATCGCCGATAATGCCGATCCCTTTCAGCTGCCCTTTGACCTTTGATCAAAGGACGGTTGTCTATGTCCAATGTCTAGCCAATACGTCAATACGGCTATCAAGACTAGAAATAGAATGTATTGAAGCGGCGTCCACTGACTTTCAAGCGACTCGTTAACATTTCCCTGGTGCAGTAGTGAGCGTTGTGGTCTTATAAGTGGGCGGTCGCGGGTTTGATTCCCGGCAGTGACAATTTGGGATTCGATAATTTCTGAATTATCTATCTATAGATCTATTAATTTGAACTAATTTCATACAGCTAATTTGATTATTTTAACCAACTGGGCATCGAATCCGGAACCTCTTTATGTAGCCGGCTTCGCACCTATGATCCCGGTCCCGGTTTCAGTCCAAGTCAAGCTCAATTATTGCTGTTGAACTACTAGAGTTTTTTCGTTATAGCATGATGCGGCTAACAGATCAATATAATGTAACTTATTAACATAACGCAACAAAATTTCAAAAATTTTCACCTACCTCTTTCAGCAAAGCGAGCTCATGATACGACTGTTTATTTATGACTAGCGGTCCGCCCCGGCTTCGCCCGTGGTACATAATATATAGCCTATATCACTCAAGGATCACGTACATATCCAACGGTGAAAGAATTTTTGAAATCGGTCCAGTAGTCTTCGAGATTAGAGCTTTCAAACAAACAAACTCTTCCGCTTTATTATATACTAGCTGAACCCCGCAACTTCGTTCGCGTAGATATAGGTTTTTATATAGGATCGGATCGGATCCCATAATTCTTTTATGTAGGTACCTAAACTAAATATAGCCTAAGTTACTCCTTATAACATTGAAAGTTCTATTAAAATCGATCCAGCCGTTTCGGAGATTTGCTGGAACAAATAGACAGACCAACAAACATAAATTTAAACGCACACCAGTTTAAAATAAGCCGTACGTTCAAAGATCCGGGTCCCAAGTTATTTGAACCCAATACTCAGGGTTGTAATGTCTGTCATTTCTGAACTAAAAAACCTATGACCTTGAAATATTTACGGGACAATACTTAAAGTACTACCTTTCTAACAAAAAAAAGAATGAGTTAAATCGAACTACGCGTTAATGAATTACAGCTAAATACACGTTTTAACTTTCTTCCCCTCTCCCAAGGGAACCGTGCTGAATTTCGGGATAAAAAGTATTCTATGTCCTACCTCGAAGTATAAACTCAAATCGTACCAAGTTTCATTCGAATCCGTTCAGTAGTTTCGGCGTGATGCGCGGCCAAGATACAGACAGACAGACAGACAGACAGACAGACAGACAGACAGACAGACAGACAAAAATGAAACAAATTGCAGTTTTGGCTTCAGTATCGATTATAGAGTGCCCTCCAATAAAAATTTTCAAAATATCTTCAATGTACAGAATTGGATCTGTTACAGTTTTATTATATACTAGCTGAACCCCGCAACTTCGTCCGCGTAGATATAGGTTTTTATATAGGATCGGATCGAATCCCGTAATTCTTTTATGTACCTAAACTAAATGTAACCTAAGTTACTCCTTATAACATTGAAAGTTCCATTAAAATCGATCCAGCCGTTTCGGAGATTAGCTGGAATAAATAGACAGACCGACAAACATAAATTTAAACGCACACCAGTTTAAAATAAGCCGTACGTTCAAAGATCCGGGTCCCAAGTTATTTGAACCCAATACTGAGGATTGTAATGTCTGTCATTTCTAAACTAAAAAACCTATGACCTTGAAATATTTACGGGATAATACATAAAGTACTACCTTTCTAACAAAAAAAGAATGAGTGAAATCGAACTACGCGTTAATGAATTACAGCTAAATACACGTTTTAACTTTCATCCCCTCTCCCAAGGGAACCGTGCTGAATTTCGGGATAAAAAGTATCCTATGTCCTACCTCGGAGTATAAACTCAAATCGTACCAAGTTTCATTGGAATCCATTCAGTAGTTTCGGTTTGATGCGCGGCCAAGATACAGACAGACAGACAGACAGACAGACAGACAGACAGACAGACAGACAGAAAGACAGACAGACAGACAGACAAAAATGAAAAAAATTGCAGTTTTGGCTTCAGTATCGATTATAGAGTGCCCTCCAATAAAAATTTTCAAAATATCTTCAATGTACAGAATTGGATCTGTTACAGTTTTATTATATTATAGACAGAAGTATAGATAAAATACACTTCGAATTTGAACTTATGATCTCTTGGATATTTTTAAACAACCTTACAAACAAACTATGTACGTATAGCGTGTCAATAATTAATTATTATCTTTCTCTGATTACTGAAGACATAGTTACATCAGTAATTTAAAATTCGAAACAAGAAGACAAAGCACAACTAAAGTATATAACCGCGTGAGGGGGATTAGCAAATATTCGTCTGATCTTTGATTTGAAACCGGCTTATGTCACTGAGGTAGAAACTAGGGTCTCATATAACGGCGTGAGGTCTTTGGGTAACATAATATGTGTTCCTGGCACACGGCACATTTGGTTTGAATGCGTTTTCCTGAATGGCCCATCCGCGTCGTCGCGTTCCTTTCATCCGCTTTTTGATCAAAGGACGGCTGTTAGAGCCTTCCTTGTGACATCACGGTGTATTTTTTAGAAACTGAATTGGGCTATGTCAAAATAATAATAATTAATTATTTTATTAGCTGAACAGATTATTATCTATCTATATCTATCTTCTATCTATATATCTATTCTATACATATAATAAAATCGTAGAATTGCCGTATCTGTACATTGAAGATTTTTGCAAAATAATAACTGGGGGATGTTAGGGATAAGTAATAGAACGTAAAAAAGCTATTTTTGAAATTTTTGTCTGTTTGTCTGTTTGTCTGTTTATCTGTTTGTCTGTTTGTCTGTATGTTTGTGCGCGCATCACGTAAAAACTACTGATTGGATTGAAATGAAACTCGGCATGATTTAAGTTAATACTATGGAGTAACATATAGGATACTTTTTATCCCGAAATTCAGCACGGTTCCCTTGGGAGAGGGGATGAAAAGCAAAATGTGTACTTAGCTGTAATTCGTTAACGGGTGGTCCGATTTCATTCATTCTTTTTTTGTTAGAAAGTAGATACTTTAAAGACTACAGGCTAATCTCCGAAAGGCTGGACCGATTTTGATGGGACTTTCACTGGCGGATGTTTACATTTTGATGTACCTAAACATCCGCCAATGAACTTTTAACAGTTTTTAGCAAGGTTTAAGCTCAAAGGAGCATATGAAAAACAAAATGAATCATTTTGTTTATTAAAATCAATATCATCACCAATATACCACGTGATTATTAAAATCAATATCCACGCGAACGAAGTCGCGGGTATCCGCTCGTTAGCAAATAATTTTTTCACGCGAGAATTTAGGATTCCTTTAAATCTTTCTTCATATAATATATTGAGACGATCAGACATGAAATGCTTCTTTTTATTTTATTTAGTTATATATCATATTATATCATAATATACAAATCAATGTTCGGGAAAAGATTTTCCCTTAAGTATAGGTTCATGTTGGAAACAGTAAATATGCGCAAGCAATTTTTTTTGTCAATACAAGAAATATCCAAAAACTTATGATTGGTACTGATACTGTTCTTAAATATCTCTTTTATATTGAGAAAATATTAAAAAAAAAAATTTTGTGTAGAGATTTCTAGTGAGTTAAATTCTTTAATTTAACAAAGACTGGTAGCATCTTTGCACCATTTAGGCAGTACAAGGGCCGACAAAAGGTCCTAATAAGCTTTATATGATTAAAAGCGAATAAAAGCGAACAAAAGCTTGCAGCGTTTGTGTTTGAATATTTTATTTAGGGTTCCGTATCAAGGGTCCAAACGAAACACGTTTTGAATTTTAGGCATGTCTCAAAAATATTATTGTGTTAAGAATAATAAATACTAGCTTCTGCCCGTGGCTTTGCCCGCGTGAATTTCGGTTTTTCACAAATCCCGAGTGAATCGTGGAGTTCCGGTTCCCGTTCCCGCTCCCTTTTCCAACCTTTATACCTACTTTCAAGGAAGTTTAGATTAGTAATCTACCTATAACTGTAGCTATAGATATCGGTTTTTTCGAAATCCCGTGGGAACTGTGGATTCCAGGATAAAAAGTGGCCTATGTGTTAAGGCAGGGCATAATCTATCTCGATTCAAAATTTCAGCCATATGGGTTCAGTAGTTGCGGCGTTAAAGGGTAACACACACACATACAAACTTTCGCCTTTATAATATTACTTAGTATGATAAATGTTTAATCCAAGGAAGAAAATCGCATTCTACACAATAGCAAGCAAGCAAGCAAGGATATACTCGACGGACTTAACCTATACGTCAACTTATACTACCTACACAATGAAGAGTTGTAGTCACAAGTGTAAATTGAAAATTAAAAAAACCCCCGACATTCGCCATTTTGTGGCGGCGGCCATCTTGGATTTGCAATAGTGCTATTCTACTAGTCAAGCCCTTTCATTTGATACCCATATTAAGGGAGTTGTGAAAAAATATGTAATCCGCCATTTTGTAGCGGCGGCCATCTTGGACTGATTTTCATCAAACATAGCTAACAACACTCTCGACTAAATTACCTTTCAAACAAAAAAAACCGCATTCAAATCGGTCCACCCGTTTGAGCGCTACAGGGGAACAGAACACACACACACACACACACACGCACGCACGCACGCACGCACGCAAGCACGCACGCACGCACGCACGCACGCACGCACGCACACACAGACACGTCTAACTTATAACACCCCGTCGTTTTTGCGTCGGGGGTTAAAAATTAAACTAATGTTTGTGGGTCCACTATTGCCCTTTAACATCCCACAGCTGGACGCAGGCCTCCTCTCTTATGGGAGGGAGAGGGTGGGATTGTGGGTCATTGTTCCAAAAAAAAAATACTGGTGATTGGAGCAGATGACTATTTTTTTAACGCATGAAAGCTCCAATACTTTTAATTATACGGAACCCTCAATGTGTAACATTTTTTTTAAAACATGGCCCGTATTATGTACATGGGTTTGACAGCCTTGAGAAATTAGCAGCAGGAAAAAGCTTTACCCTGTTTTAAGAGCAACATTCGGATAAATTGGCAAACTGCCCAGCTATATGAGAATTTATATAGTCCTAGTAGCATTACGATACCAGTGTGTCTGTGACTTTGTATGCTAGTCCTAAAAAGTCTTTTTAGCGTATAAGTTATTTATGAATGATATCCATTAATAACTATGCTGGCTGACTAGTTTGAAAATCATCCGGGGTCCTTAATCATGAAAATGTTGACATGACGCGTTCATCGATTTATCTATACTATCTATACTAATAAATAAAATTGAAGTGTCTGTCTGTAATTTCGAAATAACTACCTCATATTAAGCTCATACGGTTATTTGAACTGTACCATAACCGAATCACACGTTTTAAAAATTTTTGTCTGTCTGTCTGTCTGTCTGTCTGTCTGTTTGAACGGGCTAATCTTCGGAACGGCTGAACCGATTTTGACGGGACTTTCATAGACAAGTAGAGGATTAACCAAGAAGTAACATAGGCTACTTTTTAACCGACTTTCAAAAAAGGAGTTGTTGAAATCGGTAAGTACCTATGTTAAAAAACGCCCTGTAGGTATAGCACATAAGTAGGTATGTTTCGCTGCGCGCGACGAGCGGCCAACGCTCGCGCCACAGATGGTAGTATGTAGGTAGTACCTACTACCTACCTACCCAAGTTTATTTTTATTTTTAGTAGGTAGGTACAGGCGTTAATTCCAACTTAAAGGTTTACTTAAACCTAGATACTTATCTAGGCACTTACTCTTTTTTTAAGCTTGCATTTAAAAAAAACCGAAATTCACGCGGGCGAAGCCGCGGGCTAAAGCTAGTAAGACGTAAATCACGTCAAAAATGTTTGAAATATGTGACCAAACAGTAAATATGTGACCAGACCGGTTGGAGTTGGAACTATTATAGCTCTCTTTTGCTATCACTTGTCGAGTAACTGCCTCGTTGGTCTAGTTGTTAGTATATTACAAGATCCCAGCAAATTATTGTTAGGTTTTTCTGTCAAAAAATTCTCAGTGCCAGCTAGGAATTGGTATAGTATGCGGTGTTTCACTCCCGTCTCTCGGAGAGCATGTTAAGCAGTGGGTCCCGGTTATTATCACTACCATGTGACAATTATAGTCATTAAAGCTCGCCAACCCGCATTGGAGCAGCGTGGCGGTTCTAAGCTCTAAATCCCTCTCTCCTATGAGAGAGGAAGCCTGTGCCCAGCAGTGGGATGTAAAAGGCTGTATTAGTGGTAGTGGTGGTGGTCGAGTAACTGTTGGACAGAAACTGTTTGTTCTTCACTGTCCGCCAGATATTGTACCTAGACTTAAACAGCCTAAACAGCATAAACAGCCATGAAATAAATATGGATGGCAGATTTAATTAAAAACAACCTAGTTGCACAACGCAGTTGCATGTTAACAAAGTTGCATCTTTGACAGAGTTGCAACGCGAGCCAGCTGCAACCGCGCTGTGTTTAAAACTTGAGCCGAGCGCAGTTTGAGCAATTTTGAGCTTAAATTATACGACCTATTGTCTTGTTGCATTCACGCTCGAAACCGGCTAGTTTAAACTTGTTGGCCTGCTTGTGATGAAGTTGCAATTTGATAGTTGAACGTTAAATTAGTTTTGTTGATAAAATGTGTAGATTGCCTTAACATCCCCCGCACACTGGGCCACTAGTGGCGACGACTAGTGGCCGGCCACAAGTCACGGAAGAGATTTTTCATACATTTTATGGGCTCGAGTGGCCGCGTTCGAGCCACAAGAAAATGTATGAAAAATCTCTTCTGCGACTTGTGGCGGCCACTAGTCGTCGCCACTAGTGGCCCAGTAGGTATACGGGGGCTGTAACTGTCTCATCTAGTGGCTAGTTTATTCCTATTTCGATTGCCGATCGTGAGGTTTTGGGTTCAAATCTCGAGTCGGGCCAGAAAAAAGCTATTGGGTTTTTCTGTAAAGACATTCTCAAGAACAATCCAGAGCTAAGTAGTTGGCGGTGTTGCATACCTGTGCCTCGGAGCGCACGTAACACGTAAAACCTATAAGGTCCTATGCCTATTCTGTCAGTTGTATAATGTATTGGATTGTCCTCACATCGGATTATAAGGTAAAAGATAGTATTCTTGTGTTCGCACACATATTTGTGCAGTATAATATTTCTTGCGTGGTTGACTAGTCTACATTGATATTGACCACCACGGCCGTTTGGTCAAAACATTATCTATGGGATTGAATATCTGTCTGTGACTTCGAAATAACTGTATGTTACTATGCATGTTATAACCCCCGGCACTTAGTCGAGTGGTGACCTTCAATGCGCAGAAGTCGAAAATGAGGTATCTCGGGGTGTGAGGGGGTCGCGGGGAGGGCGTGGGGATCGTTCGTAAGCTGTAAGGTGGCTGTAAGTATTATAGCTCTCGCGGATCCCTCGTAAGCGCTGATTAACTCTCCAATCGGATTGTGTCCCGCTCACTCGTACGACGCTGCGCGCACTTTACGGTCACCGTTCGACTTACGTGCCGAGGGTTATACTAGCCTCATTTGATTATCTGAACGATAGCTTACCCCAAAATTCTTTTTTTTTTTTTAATTTTTGTCTGTCTGTTTGTATCAGCTCATCTGCGGAATATTGACGGGACATTCACAGACAGCTAGAAGATTATGCAAACACTAATCTAGGCCACTTTTTATAACACATGGACAAAGTTGCAAAAGCTACTGAGTATTAAATACGAAGAACAACAGAGAGAAATGAGGCAAACTTCACAATTATTGTCATAGAAGAGAAGTTTGAAATTTAACGTAAGTGCGGTTAATACCGCCTCGGCTTAGTTCTCCACTTAGCTCGCCCGCTTAGCGGGATTCCGTGATAAACGAGCCCTGCGCATTCACTTCTACAAGTAGTTATGGTGTTTGTGTGGCAGCGACTTGTTCTTCAGGAAATCTAGAGTAATTGAGGGCTTCTAAAGTGAAAAGGTTATTCATACTAATATTATAAATGCGAAAGTGTGTCTGTCTGTCTTTCTGTCTGTCTATCTGCTAGTCTTTCACGGCCCAACAATGTAACCGATTTTGATGGAATTTGGTACAGAGGTAGCTTAAATCCCGGAAAAATAACATGTTCCCACGGGAAGACAAAAAATTTGAAATACATAATCCGTTTAACCAATTTATACGAAATTAGAACGATACGAACATAGGTAACTTTTATCCCGGAAAACCAAAATATAGTTCCCACAGGATTTTCATCTATGCTAATGATTGATTTATTATTTTAGATGTAGATGTCTTAAGTATTTGTAAATTCTAGCAAAGGATTGTCAAGTTACACATACAAACTGATAGTCGGTCGGCAAAAGGATCGTTCAGCTTTGAAATTGGGAGTCCAACGTGAAATCCGGTCGGGATTAGATCCCGCTGAAGTTGGTCGCTCGGCGGGATTCCGTAACAAACGAGCCGCAAGAGTTATTGAAGTGTTACATGATATGCTCGTCCCATTAGTTCGATATCGTTAGTACGAGTTTCTATATCCCGCCAACGTTGATAGATTTCGAACATCGAAACACAATATGAAGCAAATCGAAACGAAAATTATAAAAATGATAAAAAACCGTGGTATTGACTCGTTCCAGCAATCATGTACATAACTTAATTTTTTTTCGTTGTTGTTGTTTTACGACGCGGGTAATGGTAGATGACGATTTGGTATAACGTGGACGACGGTAATAGTACTCTCTTAGGGCTTGTCTGCATCACCACGTCACGACGTCGTTAACGTGAAAAGTTGACGTTACGTTGACGTGACGTGCTAATTAACGTTACCTTGTCGTAATTTAGTACGTCACGGTGTCATAATGTAACGGAATTTTACAAGGCACGACAACGAGTTCCGCTGTCGTGCTTTGTAAAATTCCGGTACATTTTTCACTCACGAACCTGTGATATAGCAGCACAACTACCTAACCGCTAAGACAATTTAACATCAACTGAGCGAACACATCAAACAATGCACCGCTTCAACGTCGTTCGACGCGACGTTTCGCGGCGACGCGCGACGTTGCGCTGTCCCGTGCAATAGTACGCCACGTCAAAGCAACGTTGCGCTGTACCGTGCAATAGTACGCAACGTCAAAGCAACGCCCCGCGACACCGCACCGTTTCCACATTGACGACGTCGTGACGTGGTGATGGGGACAAGCCCTTAGGATTCGGTCTGTGTTCACAAAATAATGAGTGGACATTTTTGTGGTACACGGCTTGGCTGCCAGCCTATTGTGCCAGTTTGTGTCTGGTTGCGCAACAGTAGCCGCAAAAGACGGTAACACTTTTTGCCCGTTAACAGGGTATCATTTTTCAACGCTGTCAACCCCACGTTTATAATTTGGGCCACATTATGAAAAAAAATGTTTTTCAGACACACCCATTGTGTAAAAGATTCCTTTTTGTTTGCAAATTTTATGTCATGTGATGTCTCTGTAGCGAAAAAATGGCCCCTTTGGGACTCTTGCCAGCTTTGGTGCGGAGTTATTTAAATGTCGTTTTAAATATTACCCGTTTAAAATGTACAAAACAGATGTTACTACTATACGGGTCTTACTTGTGAATCTTCATTTTGAATCCTGAATACTAATTTCTACTATCCCTTAGCGCCTGTTCAGACACGGCGGGAACCGCGCGATTATCGCGCGGTAATCGCGCGGTTATGTCTGAACGATTACTTTATAACTCATATAAATAAGACCTGCGCGATTTCCATGCGATTCTATAATCGCGCGGTTCCCGCCGTGTCTGAACAAGCACGTCTTTACTCTTTATAGTCTTTAAAAAAAATTGCATTTGCTGTTTCAACGTTTAGTATTTTAAGTTTCAAATTAATAAATATTTTAAGAATAAAAGTATTTATTTTATGTCCAATAAATTACAAAAGAGTACAAAGTACATTTTTCAGTATGATCTATTCTTATAATGTGGCATACACACGTCTCTGGCACCTTGCGATGATCATCTTTACGCCTCCTCCAATAAGATTGATTAACTTTGTAGGGTCGAATATGCTTGTCATGTAAATTAACATCCCCGCAGCCATACGATCATGTTCGCATGATCAACCCTTGTGCAAATTGGATGATATAATATTACTTTGTATGTAGCTTGTATGTAGCTTGCTCTGCCAGCTCCATCGGGCATGACCAATTGCCCATGGCAATTTGGTGTAGCAATTTGTACTAGATCGATACAAATCTTGTTCGATCGAAAGATCGAATGCCTCGGCTTTGATACAATTTTTTTAAATGTATTAATTATATTAATTATTATTAACTAGCTGACCCCTGCGACTTCGTTCGCGTGTTCTTAGGTTTTATATAGGATCGGATCGGATCCCATAATTCTTTTATGTACCTAAACTAAATGTAACCTAAGTTACTCCTTATAACATCATCTATCTGCCATTGAAAGTTCCGTTAAAATCGATCCAGCCGTTTCAGAGATTAGCTGGAACAAATAAACAGACCGACAAACATAAATTTAAATGCACACCAGTTTAAAATAAGCCGTACATTCAAAGATCCGGGTCCCAAGTTATTTGAACCCAATACTGAGGGTTGTAATGTGTCTTTTCTGAACTAAAAAACCTATGACCTTGAAATATTTACGGGACAATATATAAAGTACTACCTTTCTGATAAAAAAGAATGAGTGAAATCGAACAATGCGTTAATGAATTACAGCTAAATACACGTTTTAACTTTCATCCCCTCTCCCAAGGGAACCGTGCTGAATTTCGGGATAAAAAGTATCCTATGTCCTACCTCGGAGTATAAACTCAAATCGTACCAAGTTTCATTCGAATCCATTGAGTAGTTTCGGCGTGATGCTCGGCCAAGATACAGACAGACAGACAGACAGACAGACAGACAGACAGACAGACAGACAAAAATGAAAAAAATTGCAGTTTTGGTTTTAGAATCGATTATAGAGTGCCCTCCAATAAAAATTTTCAAAATATCTTCAATGTACAGAATTGGATCTGTTACAGTTTTATTATATTATAGATTTAGTTAGTTTTTTACAATATAAGGTGTAATCATAAAATTTTACTTTTTATGTACACCAAGATATGTACCGCGTACAATTGGTACCTATCTTATAATATATAAACAATGTAAAATGCATACCAATATAGGTAGATTAAAAATTACGGTCGTAGGTACTCATGGATACGAAGCATGTAAAAAATGTCACCATACTAGCAATAGTATTATAATTTCAGTTTGCTTTCACTGATACCATTCGATAACAGAGTGATATCATACAACACACATCGCGTCCGATTGATTGAGAGTAGTGGTAGCAATTTTATCGATCGAAATGTACAGCATCGATTGAACATGCCAATCGACGCGAATCGATTACGTAGAACAGCACCTTTATGTAGCTCAGGTCTTGTTTAAATGCAGTGAAGCGTAGAAGTTAAGAGTACCATTGTAAATGTCCAGGTCTTGAAATGACAAGTTCTAAACTCAACCTTAATGTGAATGTTGCAACAGAATATGCTTTGAAATTTTATTAAGAGTAACTCAAAGTATTTCTAGGAGTTTTCAGTTTCAAAGCTTCCAAAGTTTGACCAATTAAAGCTGGTCCGTTGTTTAACGGCGAGCTAAGCTAATTAGCGAGCTTTAAACCTAGATAGAAATAATGCGTCCGGACGCGAAGAGCAACTTGAGCTGGATGTTCGCTAACTTTGAGAATCTGTGGCAAGAGTCGCTTCGCTTTGTGTTTTAAATTTAGTATCTCATTTTTAGGATCCCGTAGAAAAATGGTTCAAGTGGAAAATTTTAGTTCACACTTGAATTTAAGGAAGCCCCGACATGTGGAGTCTATGGATCAACGTATATTCAACAGCATGTTACCCAACCATCTTCCAGCTACGACATCAAGCAAATGATGTGACGATGATGATGACATCACCAAATCTACCAACTATTTATATTAGTCAAGACATATGTATGTATCTACCCTCGAGTACAATACCTATAATAATGTTCTGCCGACCTAATTTCGGCCACAGCGGCCAATCTCGACCGAGGCGAAGACTAGCCAACTACGCTGGAGATAATATTACAGTTAACATGTTTGTGTGCATGCACAGGTGCACTCTCTATTCCTTCACTCTCATAGTCCGATGAGGCGCCAATGCGACACGAAAGGATCAATATTCATCATTTACATCATCATTATCAACCCATTACCCGCCCACTACAGGGGTCCTCTCAGAATGAACAGGGCTTAGCCCGTAGTCCACCACGTCACCACGTCGGCCTAGTGACAACTGGTAGAATTTACACGCCTTTTAGAACATTATGGCGAAATCTCAAACATGCAGGTTTCCTCGCGTTTATTTCTTTCACTCATTCACTTTCTATCTTTAACCCCCGACGCAAAAACGACGGGGTGTTATAAGTTTGACGTGTCTGTGTGTGTGTGTGTGTGTCTATCTGTTCCCCTGTGGCGCTCAAACGGGTGGACCGATTTGAATGCGGTTTTTTTTTGTTTGAAAGGAGAATTAGTCGAGAGTGTTGTTAGCTATGTTTGATGAAAATCGGTCCAAGATGGCCGCCGCTACAAAATGGCGGATTACATATTTTTTCACAACGCCCTTAATATGGGTATCAAATTAAAGGACTTGACTAGTAGTATAGCATTATGTAAATCCAAGATGGCTGCCACCACAAAATGGCGAATGTCGGAGGTTTTTTTAAATTTTCAATTTATATTTGTATTACTCGTACTGTTATTATATGAGGTAAGTACTGGTATCTTTATATTGCATGTCACTTCTAGTTAATTAACACCCATCTTAACACGTCCATGAAAATTTTCATCACGATTTAATAATGCAGGCTCTCCTAACTAACGTTCGTCAGGCATATTTTAATTAAGATCATACTGGAGTTAGCTCACTAACCATAGAGATATACGCAAAAGTTAGAGCGTTTGATTGGAACTTTTTATTGATACCGAAAATTTTATGAGGTTCTTATTAGCTCTTGGTTATTTAACAGCAATTGGTTATTTAACAGATCTGATCAGATCAGAGATATGTTAGAAATTAGGTATATTAATATTATACTCTGGCGCTGCAATCTCCTAACTAATATTGGCATCCAAAAATTAATTAAAATATTGGCATCCAACTTTAATTAACCAAAATTCATAATTATTGTACTTACATTTTGCTCAAATTTAGAAATATCAAATCAAAATTAAAGTCAAGCTGTGATTCGAATGATAATAAATCTCACTAAAGGCTAGTACAAATACTTTCAAAATACAAAAATAGTATCCCAATTATTCTTTCTTAACATAATTTAGCCTCAATTTTTTAAACAGGAGAACTAAATAAATTATAATTATAATGTATCACTAAACAGTCAAAAGTGACGTGTAGTTGGCAATAGGAACCCAGAGTAACTTAATATTCCCCCCTTTTCTCCGGCTGTCCTATCTGTCACTAAAAATCGTCTGAAATATCGTTGCCGCTAACATAATATTCGGTACCACAAAGACAGCATAAATAAGCGACATGAGCTAGATTTCCCAGTTGGCTGTACGTGTGACCTGCAAGCTCGGTACAAATGTGCAATTGTCATACTTACGCCTAGCGCAAACGACCGAAAATATATACCTAGTAGAACGATTGCGGAAAATTTGCATCAGTTATTGCAACAATCTCAGTTGTGATTGGGTAAATTCTTGATATTCTTGTTAAGACTAATCAATCAGAAGTGGACACTGTAGATTCTTAGACGATCGAGTTAGCTAATTTTTATTATTTTACCGGTTACCGCAGACATGCTGCAAAAAAAAAAACGGTCCCACAAAAATCGGAAAATTTCATCTTTCACCGACACCGATTTGATTTTTGACGGAGTTAAGAATAGAACGTGCCAGTAAACACGCGTTAAAGACTACAGTAGAGTGTGCGTTGTGTCGGCGTAAATCAGACACCTTAGACACCCATCTTACCGTTTACAGCTGGCCGTTGTCGGATAAAAATCGGTCTCCGATAAAATGCGGACGTCTATTTTTATTTTTAACTCTTGACCGCACGTAAGTGAGAAAAGAAATATTTGACGCACGAATCGATAACACTGAATCGCGTGGCAAATCTGAGAGATTTTGGATTTGAGGTCAACAGATTCCAAGAAATATATAAATATATAATAGACAGCCACGTTTATCTTCCATAGATATTCCAGGACTACCACCAATGTGTGATTGTAGTTACTTCCCAGTGGATGAAACTCTCTCGCCTTCTCTCTCGCATGGCAGAAGCTTTTTTTTTTTTTTTTTTCCGTGGTGGAAAGCTTTATGGCTACCCCCGTTCTTTGGGCAGAACGGGGGTTATGTGGGACTCCCCCCGTAGTGGGGGTATACCCTAACTAAAACCACCACGGCTGCTCCCTCTTGCTGACTGTGCTGGACGCCTGGGGAACCCGTTGTATACGTCCCAGGCGCGCATGGCAGAAGCTGGAATGAAGACCGCGTAACATGTAACATGTAGTAAGTGCAGTATGAGATGACCTCCAGCTCACTAGATGTGGGCGGAAGTGGGTTAATAAGGAAGCTGAGTAGACCTCCAACGGTGAACACGTACAGGTTGATGTATGGAAAGATGTACGGTGTTCATTTTGCATTCTATACATGGCCCTTCTAATAGGACTTACGGGCCAAGTTATCATACAAGATCGTTCGCGTGAAAGAGGTCCATGTAGAAACATGGACTTCGTTTCGACAGAACTGCTTGGAGCGAAGAGGCCCCCAGGTAAGGAACCACAAAAGTGCCGGTATCTCAGCTGTGATGCAACGTCTTGTCCCAGAATAGGAAGAGTGTACAAGGGACAAGGATGTGAAAAAGAAAATACCCTCCCAAGATTCAACCCATAGTGAGGTTGGTGGGGCCATGGGAGGTGGTAGGTTATAATACTCTAAAAGGCTGTAGTGTGTAGTGTAAGCGTTAGTATATAAGGTGTTCCAAATAGATTTAAGATTACTAATAAACGAGCCTTAGTCGTGTACAGTTGTTTCAATTAAGAACAATAAACACACCTCATGGCGACCCTGCCAGTCGGTCGCGTGCGCCGGCTGTGCAGTGGGCCAAAGACAAGTGTAAACACAAGACATGAATTAACTAACAACCATAATGGACAAGAAGTATAATAATTGAGTGAAAAATACCAACTGATTATATAGCCCATGGAATAATTAATATTAAACACATCTATGAAATACGTAATTTAAGTGAATAAAAAAAAAAAAAAAAAAAATTAAATAAAAAGTTCGAGCAGCTGATTCAATGAAGCCTCATTGCTACAACTGACAACGGACCACCCACGGTCCGCAGAAGAGACCCAAGCAGCAGGCAGGAGTGTTAAAAAAAAAAAAAAAAAAAAGTGTGCGGTGAGCAGTTTGTTTTAAGTGTTTTTGTGCAAATGAATAGGCGTGTTAAGGCTCTCCAAGTTACGAATGGCCTTGTGCGTTTGGCTACCTCTTGTCCCCCCTACACCTCTACATATTTACGTTAATTTTTTTACCGCCATCTAATGGCGGTGAACTGTACTACGACATACCAAGTCAACAACCACATTAGGATGAAAAGAGCCGCGAGATGGCATTGGTGCGCTTAGTTTTTTTTTTCATAGAGCAAAAGCGTGTTAGAAGCGGCAATAGAGAAAAATTTAATGTGTTATATTATTATCGTAAATAACTGTTTAAAATATTAATTTTCTAAAAAATGATATATTTCATATCATTTATTAAAAAACGATATGAAATATATCTATTATTATATGAATTAAATAATATATGAATTATATTATTTAATTCATACTACTATTATTATATGAATTATATAATTAGTGACTGGCCCCTTGGCGCGGTTGGCAGTGACCCTGCCTGCCTCTCCGGGGTCGCGGGTTCGATTCCCGCCCCGAGTCTGGGTGTGTTTATGTAAGTATATAAGTATGTATTTATACATTTGTTCAATATTTATATATATATATACATGTAATATATGTAAATATGTATATCAGTCGGTTCTTACCTATAACACAGGCATTAAGTTGCCTACTTTAGGAACAGCCGACCGTGTGTGTATGTGTAAGTATTTATTTTATTTATTTATTAAAAAATGATACGAAATGTGCACATTTCATAGACTGTAGAGTTGATTGAAAGTTATTCTTTTCTGGAAAGTATTACAACTGTCCAGAAAAGTAAGTATGAAATTTCATTTCTGGTCTTAAGTTTGTATTTGGAATAATGTTTGTTCCTCACAACGATCCAGAAAAGTAAGTATGAAATTTCATTTCTGGTCTTAAGTTTGAATTTGGAATAATCTTTCTTCCTGAATATCTTGTATTAATTTTTTTTTCTTTGACTTAAATAGTTTGAATTCGGAACTATACCGAATTGAGCTTTAAGAGCTCACAACACAGCGTAGTTATTCGTATGGGATGTTTTAAGCAAAAAATAAAAAAGTCAGAATTTCAAAAAATTATGTTAGGTAGTTAAATCGTCAAGCTAAATGAATAAAAAATTATTTTAAACTTTTTAGTTCGAATCCCTTGAAGTCGGTTTTTCTTTGGAAAAAAAATATTTTATGCTTTTTAGTGATTTGTTTTCTATATATTTTTAGGTAATAATTATAATAATATAAATGAGAACTATGTAAAATAGATTATGACTCATATATTATGAATTATCCTGTGACATATATACATTTTATGTATTACTACTATAGGTGAATGGTTTTATAATGTTCTAACCCAACCTAACCTAATTTCCGATCTGTACAAGATTAGTTTGTATGCGTACTACTTCTTGTATAATTTGGAAGACCTTGATTAAAAAGTAATTTACAATTTATATGCGACTAGTTTCACACTCCTGCGGTTTGGCCTTGTACAGAATGGAAATACGCGTAACCGTGCACAAACTCCAAGGAACCACTCTAAATATAGCTGTTATTGACCTCGGCCCAAAAGTTTTTGCAAAAAGTCAATGTTACGTAGGCGTAGCAGAATGAAGTCTTTGGACAGAATAGCTATATCAAACTTCAGCAACAGGTCTGGCAATCTCAGAGAACATATTAGTGACATATGTGTACATTTACGCTTATAACTTCGTTATACACTAAAATCTTCTGAAAGTATGTAGATTACAATAGTGAAAAAAATCATCAAAATCGGTTTATTAGTTGCGGAGATAATCACGAACATACTTACATATATACATACTTACTTACATACATACATACGGGTCGAATACAGTACCTCCTTTTTTTGAAGTCGGTTAAAATTAGATGTTTATTATTAGGGGTTAAAGTATGAAATTGCCGATTTGTACTGAAAAATAAAAATTCGTTTTATTAATTTAACATATTTATTTAATCAAAATAATTACCATTATTAAACTCGTATTCAAAAATCACACGAATTTTCGAAGTATCCATCTTTATTGTCTAAGCTGAATAAAAAAAAACAACTGAAAGTTGATAATCGAATGTTGCACATTTTTAAAAGAAGAACTACATAGGTACCGTATGAAAAAAGTGTCACTCAAAAATCTCAAACCATGAAGGTTCTATGTCAATTAGAAGTATAGTGATCATGTCATTGAAATATTTACAAGCGCTATTTGTGGTGTCCCTGTGTAAGCCTTCAGTTTGTCTATACTCTATTGATATCCTCGTTCAAACTGAAAAAAAAATAAGTTACTCAAAAAAAATACTTTTGTGATAAGGGGCCATCCATAAATTATTACGTCACACCAATTTCATGATTTTTCACCCCGTCACCTCCGTCCTCGTCACAGCTGGTCACATTTAAGACCCCCCCCCCCCCTAGGGTGACGTCACATATTTGGCATTTACGTCCAGACATTGAATTAAAACAGCAGTTTCAAATATTTTTAAATTTATCTTTAAAAGTACGTATTTCGTGTTCTATTAGTACTTTAAAATTAAATTTGAATGTGAATTGAATGTGAGGTCACAAAATTTAGGGCCCTTCCCACCCCTTTGCCACACAATGTCACAATTCGTCGAGCCTCCCTCCCACCCCTTAACGTGTGACGTAATTTATGGATGATCCCTAACAGTAAACTCTAGTTATGAATTTTAAAAGAGCCATTCTGTTTTTTGTCCATTGACAAAAAACAGAATGGCTGCCATTTTTTCTAACTCGAATAACAGTTTCCTAAATGGTTATAATATAGATCAAAACTATGTCATGTATTTACTGGCTTCCTTAAAATTTTGCCTAAATAGGTTGGGCTTTATATTTCGAGACATCCTGTCCTCAAGTTCAAAGTCCTAACTGTTGCTAAAATCGGTAGGTACCTAAAGAAGTTTTACTTTAAAAAAATCACTTGAGGTCTTTGGCCCTTTTTATGCATTTGCCGCCTCTGCCACTTTCGTAAGCATGCCGCTAGGAAATTGCGTGAATACCTATTCATTGTATCGTAAATAGGAAAATAGATGTAGTGAGTCTAAAGTAATATAATACATTTTAACTACTTATAATATTATTATAGGTACATGTTATTAGGTAGGTACCTATCATAATATTTTTGATTAGGGGCCGTTCAAATATTACGTAAGCAGATTTATTACAATTAGTTACCACCAGAATCCAGATGATGCAGTCTAAATGCACATTATAATACTTTATACACATAGGTACATAGGACATAGAATTTAAAACTTATTCAGGGATAGGTAGGTAGGTATTTTCACGTATTATTTTTAGCTTTTATTTTATTATTATTCATCAAAGTAGGTAGGTACTTACGTAATGGTGGTGTTCCCAGATTCGGATTGTCCGATCTCTGATTCTGGAAATACGGTATTTTGGTCTATTGGTTGTAAAACTTGTCTCTTATTTGCTTTTCTAAAATAAGAAAAATCATCATCATCACCATGAGCTAGGAGTTTCCATGTTCAACTGCAGATGACGAGGTCGTGGATTCGATTCCAGAGGTCGGGCCAAAAATAGATAGTGTGCCATAAAATATTTTATGTAGGTAATATTATATAGGTAAGGTAGGTAATTAGGTAGGTACTTACGCGATTTTCGTGTTTTCAATCTTTTGTAGTTAAGATCGTTTTAGTCGAGATATTTTCGGCATCCTGGTTGACTACGATACCTACGTACCTATTATACAGCTAACACAATTAAAAAAACAACGAAATACCACTAAAAATGTATATACTTAGACAAAATACAGCTAACACAATACTTATTTACAAATATCCTTATAAAGTAGATAGGTACTAATTATTTGCTAACTAAAAAAATATTTTACACAAAAAAAATATTTTCCCTGAAACAAGAGCGTTGAATTGAACGAGAGCGTTTGGCGGGAAAAATTGCGCACATCTACCTCCTACGAAAGGCGCCAGCCGTATGGCATCCTGTCGGCGACGTCGCCCGCTGGAATTATTTGACCGAAATAATCAAAATATGTAAATTTTTCATAAAAAACAGTCGAAAATAAATAAAATATCTCTAGAGATTGTATCATATATATATTCTCTATAATTGAATGTAAGATTTACTTTCATGGTTGCACAGGTAAAGAAGTTGATACACGATTTAGATACGAAGCTACTTTTGTTTATTATTCTTGAATTTATCGTAAAAAAAACAATTAAAAAAAAAAAAAGATTACAGAACTAAAGAGCATGAATCAAAGTATGGCATATATTTTTTTGGAAATTTTGTGATGTCATTTGAAGGACTAGATAGGTGTTAAATAACAGTATTTTCTAAGGAATAATGCAGGCAGCGCCTTAAGTGCGTTGACTTGAATGAGACTTTTTTTTTTAAGGACCGCTAAGTTTTTTATATTGTAATATTGTAGTTTAACGATTTATGGAAGCCAAGTTAAAAAGTTTTTGTGTCGATTTAGAAAACATTAGGGTAAGTGTTAGAAAATTAGGTCCTAAGCGAAGATTAGCAGCAATAGGAAAAAGTAAAATTGGAAAGGCTTTAGATATATATGAACAGTATAAAACATTTGTGAAAACTTTAGATTTTAAGACATTAACAGACAGTGATTATTCAGGGTTAGTTATAGAAAATTTATGTAAGAATATAGAAGAAACTTATTGTAAAATATTAGGTTACTGTGAGTCATCATCAACAAACATGGCGAGTTTCGATTTAAAAACAGCTAGTAATTTAATACCTGTCATGGATGGAAAAGAGGTGACGACGGAAAATATCATCCAAGGAATAGAAATGTACGATTCTTGCTTAACAAAACCAGAGGACAAGAAATTACTGATTTCTTTCGTACTTAAAACACGATTAACTAAAATAGCTAGATTGAAATTACAGTCTGATTATAATACGATAAATGATTTGACGTTGGATATCAAAAAGTTTGTACTCACGAAAAAATCAGCGAATTCTTTATTAATCCAAATGAATAATTTATCTCAAAATGACTTAACTATTTCAAATTTCGGTAATAAGTTAGAGGAACTTTTTGTTGAATTGACAATTTCCCAAGCGGAATCAGATAAAACAGCCAGTACTATTTTAAGACCAATAAACGAAAAGTTGGCAATAAAACGGTTTGCTGATGGATTGCGTAACAGAAGATTAGGTACAATAATTGCAGCACGTGATTACCAGGAATTGAAAGATGCAATCCGTGCGGCAGAGGACGAAGAATCGTCTCAACCATCAGGCCAAGTCTTCATAAATATGAGAGGTAAGCCCAGGGGTAGAGGAAGTTACTCCCGTGGATTCCAAGGACAAAATAGAGGTCAGTATACTAACTATCGCAATAATTATGGCTTTAACTATCGTGGAAGATCCGCTGGTCCGAGTGGTTACCGTAACCACCACAACCGTGGTTATTCCCGTGGTTTCCGTGGATTTCGAGGACAACAAGGTCGTGGCACAAGGCAACAAGCATATTATGTAGGTGAGTGTCTTAGCGCAGAACAGAAAAATTTGAATAATTTAAATGAAAGTCAGTTTTTTCGAGCATAAGATTTTATCTTCATGCGATGGGGTCGATATTTTAAAGTTCAGGATAGGTAGTGTAGAATATTCATTTTTATTAGATACGGGTGCAACCCTATCAGTTATACGTAACAATAAATTACCAAATAATATAAAATTTTACAATGACGAAACCATAATTTGTGGCTTAGGAGGCAAAATAAGTTCTCAAAAAGTAACATGGCTAGATTTACAAACACATTCAAATGTATTTCGTCATAAGTTCCACATATTGGACAATATGCCTTGTCACACAGACGGAATTATAGGTTTAGATTTCTTACGTACTTACAATGCGAATATAAACTTGCGAACGAATGAGTTAACTTTGTACAGTCGAGGGCAAATGTGTTCAATACCAATTAATAAAAGTAATGAAAATAAAATTTATTTGACATTGCCAGCTAGAAGTGAATCAATACATTTTATTTCGATAGATAAATCATTTGTTACAGGAAATGAGTATGTTTTGAGTGGAAAACAGTTTTCAGAAAATATATTTTTGGCAAATAGTTTAGTAAAAGTTCACAATGGTAGGATACCAGTGCGATTACTTAATATGTCTGAAAAAGATGAAAAGTTAAATATATTTAAACCAGAATTAAATTCATTAGAGGATTATGAAATACGTAACTTTGAGAAGTCGTACAGTTCAGTAGAAAGAGTTAAAAAATTATTACAAACATTGAAGTTGGATCATTTAAATTCATACGAGCGAAGCCAGGTAGAGTCCATATGTGCCAAGTATGTCGATGTATTTTACTTGGAAGGCGATAAGTTAGGCACAACGAATATAATGGAGCAGTGTATTAACGTAAAACCAAACACCAAACCTGTTTATGTTAAGCCATATAGAATTCCCGAGTCATTGAAATCTGAAGTGGATAGGCAAATTGAAAACATGTTGAAAGAGAGCATTATAGAACCGACAAACAGCGATTGGAATAGCCCAGTACTTTTAGTTCCAAAGAAATCGATTAACAATAACAAAAAATGGAGGTTAGTTATTGATTACAGAAAGGTAAATAATGTTATTCAGGACGATAAATTTCCATTGCCTAACATAACGGAGATATTAGATTCATTGTCTGGAGCTATGTACTTTAGTCATTTAGATCTTCAGTCTTCATACTACCAAGCTAGTTTAGAACCTAATAGTAGAAAAGTTACAGCTTTTACAACAAATTCGGGACAATATCAAATGATGCGTTTACCAATGGGACTTAAAATAAGCCCTAGTGCTTTTTCTCGTGTTATGTCTATAGCATTATCAGGTCTTACGTGCGATAAAGCATTTGTTTACATGGACGATTTAATAGTCTATGGACGAAACTTAGAATGTCATAATAAAAATTTAATAGATATATTTGAGCGTCTTCGAAAGGTAAATTTAAAGGTTAATCCACAAAAATGTGAATTTCTAAAGACCGAACTCTTGTACTTAGGTCATGTTGTTACGTCAGACGGTGTTCTCCCAGATCCAGAAAAAGTAAGGGTGTTACAAAATTATCCCATTCCGAAAAGTACCGATGAAGTAAGACGTTTTGTCGCATTTTGTAATTATTACCGAAAATTTATACCGAAATTTTCCGAGATAACTGTACCATTAAATAAACTTTGTAGAAAAAATTCAATATTTGAATGGACGGAGGAATGTCAAAAAGCTTTCGATAACTTAAAACAAAGCTTAGTTTGTCCACCTATTTTACAGTACCCTGATTTCTCTGAGAACAATGAGTTCATTTTACAAACGGACGCTTCCGGTATCGCTATCGGATCGGTTTTGTGTAATAAAAACATGAAACCCATAGCTTATGCGAGTAGACCGCTAAACAAAGCCGAGTTAAACTATCCGACAATAGAGAAAGAGTTGTTAGCAATTGTTTGGAGTGTTAAATATTTTAGACCATATTTATTTGGTAGGAAATTTACGATTATGACGGATCATATGCCACTTATATATTTATTTAGTATGAAAGATCCCTCTAGCCGATTGTTAAAGTTTAGGTTGAAACTCGAAGAGTATGATTATAGTGTTATTTACATTAGAGGAAAAGATAACGTAGTAGCAGATGCATTGAGTAGGGTGACCATTACTTCAAACGAATTAAAGGATATAAATCAAAAAATAATGGTAATGACTCGAGCACAGAGTAGGAAGTTAAAAAATAATTTGGATAGTAGTTTCGGGAACCGAAGTAGGCATACTTCTAATGTTTCTGACGACGATAGGTCAGGCCAACCTAGAGTAGCAGAAATATTACGTATTCCCAGTGGTTCCGTAGAAATGAAGTTGATTGAAGGAAAATATTTAGATAGGTTACGAACGAAAGGAAAAATAAGTGAGGAATATAAATGCTTTGCATTTGTAGAAAGTCAATTAATTATATACATAAACCTCAATTTTATGTTGCAATTCACGCGAGACGTATTTGCGAATATGTTGAGAGATTTTTGTAAAAAGATAAATGTGTCAGAAATATGTATAATAAAAGAAAAAAATATCGCGAAATTTTTAAAAGAGTTATGTGAAGAGATAAAAAGTAGAAATATTTGGACCGGTCCCCAAATTCATATTTTGAAAAATATTAAGAGAATTACGAATAAAGACGAGAAAACAGTAATACTAAACGATTATCATTTATTACCTTCGAGCGGACATGCCGGTATTCGTCGAATGGTAAATAACATTAAGAGTAAGTATTACTGGCCAGGACTAGAAGCTGATGTAAGGAGCTATGTGAGTAAGTGTACTAAGTGTCAAGTGATGAAACACTCTCGTAGTTATAAGGAGCCTATGGTAATAACAACGACTGCCAGTTCAGCGTTTGAGAAAATTTTCTTGGATCTAGTTGGTCCATTAGACAAGGATGACGCAGGTAATCAATATATACTTACCATCCAGTGTGAGCTTACGAAGTATGTGGAGGCATACCCGATACCGACAAAGGAAACTGAGGTAGTAACTAGAGCATTAGTTAATAATTTTATATTACGTTACGGCGTTCCTGACGTCATGGGATGTGACAGAGGAAAGGAGTTCATATCATCAACAATGGAGGAAACATGTAAGTTATTAGGAATAGAGAAAATCCATTCCACAGCATATCATCATGAGAGCATAGGTGCATTAGAAAATACCCATAAACATCTACGAAACTTTTTACGTATTCAATGTGAGGAAAATACGTACACGTGGAGCCATTGGCTACCATTTTGGTGTTTTGCTTTTAATACAACCATACATACATCAACAAAATATACACCATATGAATTAGTTTTTGGTAAACCGTGTAGTATTCCGAGTCGATTGAAAAGTGATATTATAGAACCAATGTATAATGCGGATAATTATGCATTAGAATTAAAATATAGATTACAAGTAGCACACAGAGATGCGAGAAAAAGGTTGATTGATAGTAAGATAAATAGAAAATTAAGTTATGATAAAAATAAAAAACCAGTTAATTACCAAAAAGATGATTTAATTTTAGTTAGAAACGATAGTACCAACAAAATGTATCCATTGTTTAAAGGACCATATTTAGTAATTAAGGATATTGGACCAAATGTTGAAATAGTTAAAAATAACAAAACTGAAATTATTCATAAAAATCGTACAAAACCATATAAAAATTAATTATAATAATTGTCTTATGTAATTAGAAATTTTTGAATTATTGTTAGATATAAGTATAAAACTTTAGTAAATAAGTACGTTATGTATTAGATAATAAGTATACCTCATTAAGTATATAAGTAGTAATTTTAAAAATGTTTATTTTCTATAATTGTATATTCAAAAAAAAAAAAAAAAAAATCAAGTCCATATATTTTTTTTTTACTTTTAGGGGGATGATGTAGTGTGTAGTGTAAGCGTTAGTATATAAGGTGTTCCAAATAGATTTAAGATTACTAATAAACGAGCCTTAGTCGTGTACAGTTGTTTCAATTAAGAACAATAAACACACCTACAAGGCTCTGTAGGTATAACTCCCGGCACGTAAGTCGAGCGCTGACCTTCAAGTGCGCGCAGCGTCGTACGAGTGAGCGGGACACAATACTATCGGAAAGCCAATCAGCGCTTACGAGGGATCCGCGAGAGCTAATCAGTACTTACGAACGATCCCCACGTCCTCCCCGTGACCACCTCACCACCCCGAGATACCTCATTTTCGACTTCTGCGCATTGAAGGTCAACGCTAGACTTATTTACCGTGACTTGTACTAGGTACGCATTCTCTCAGCGCATTACACGTTTTAAAGAAAGAATATTCAATACTGACAAAATATTTGGCAGAAGACTGCACAACATGGAGATTTAACGAAGACACAATAACACAAAAGATAAACCGAGAGTAAATTTTAATATTAATTGGATAAGCAGTCGGCGTAGTTTGTGGGACGTCGTCACAATTAGTAGTAGGAATACATTTAGCAAGAATAGCTGTGATAACGAATTTGCACAGACTCGCGAATAGTGAGTGACTTTATGATGCACAAGCCACGAGTGACAAGCGTTTTAACTAACAAGTATAAATTGAAAATTTAAAAAACACCCGACATTCGCCATTTTGTGGCGGCGGCCATCTTAGATTTGCATAGTGCTATTCTACTAGTCAAGCCCTTTCATTTGATACTCATATTAAGGGAGTTGTGAAAAAATATGTAATCCGCCATTTTGTAGCGGCGGCCATCTTGGATCAATTTTCATCCAACATAACTAACAACACTCTCGACTAATTCACCTTTCAAACAAAAAAAATCGCATTCAAATCGGTCCATCCGTTTGAGCGCCACAGGGGAACAGACACACACACACACACACACACACACACACACACACACACACACACACACACACATACGTCAAACTTATAATACCCCGTCGTTTTTGCGTCGGGGGTTAAAAATACGTCAATCTATGTCTGGGTCGATGAGTTGATGAAGGGTTACCTTGACTTGCTTCCTATTTTATCACTATCGCTTGTTATTTATCACACGCTGCGATTGATTGTCCGGTGATGGGATTGATTGATCCTATCAGCACCTAACAACAAAAATAATGTAGTCGCTATCTCTTGCCACTGCCTAACGCAGTTTAGTGGCGACAGAGTTAAACAAGTCCAGGCGACTTCATTACTCGCTTAGCTACGTGTTACTAAGGGCCTAACAGCAAACAGAATAGTTGATTCTAGCTACCCGTTGTCCTGGATGAACAACAAAAGCGACACCGCGACATTCAACGCGAAAATATCAAACAGTTATTGAGCCTTCACGTGGCCTACTTTGTCGCGTAGATAAGATTGCCATTTTCTATGGAGACGTATCGCATCGTATTTGTTGCTCACCTAGGACAAGAGGTTAGTTACCCGCTGCCGCTACCTCTTGTCGCTTATCTTACACACCGCGCTCTCTAGTAACGCGACTGTTTAGCAAGTCTAGGGGAATTTGTTACTCGATTAGTCGCCGGTTAATCAGCGCCTAGCAGCAAACAGAATGTATTCTAGCTGAGTTGCCCGCTACCGCTACCTCTTGTCACTTGCCCCACACACCGCGCTCTCTAGTAACGCGACTCTTTAGCAAGTCTAGGGGAATTCGTTACTCGATTAGTCGCCGGTTAATCAGCGCCTAGCAGCAAACAGAATGTATTCTAGCTGAGTTGCCCGCTACCGCTACCTCTTGTCACTTGCCCCACACACCGCGCTCTCTAGTAACGCGACTATTTAGCAAGTCTAGGGGAGTTCGTTACTCGATTAGTCGCCGGTTAATCAGCGCCTAGAAGCAAACATAATTCATTCAAGCAGAGTTACCCGCTACCGCTACCTCTTGTCACTTGCCCCACACACCGCGCTCCCTAGTAACGCGACTGTTTAGCAAGTCTAGGGGAGTTCGTTACTCGATTAGTCGCCGGTTAATAAGCGCCTAGCAGCAAACAGAATGTATTCTACCTGAGTTACTCGCTGCCGCTACCTCTTGTCACTTGCCCCACACACCACGCTTTCTAGTAACGCGACTCTTTAGCAAGTCTAGGGGAGTTCGTTACTCGATTAGTATCCGGTTAATCAGCGCCTAGCAGCAAACAGAATGTATTCTAGCTGAGTTACCCACTACCGCTACCTCTTGTCACTTGCCCCACACACCGCGCTCTCTAGTAGCGCGACTGTTTAGCAAGTCTAGGGGAGTTCGTTACTCGATTAGTCGCCAGTTAATCAGCGCCTAGCAGCAAACAGAATGTATTCTAGCTGAGTTACCCGCTGCCGCTACCTCTTGTCACTTGCCCCACACACCGCGCTCTCTAGTAACGCGACTGTTTAGCAAGTCTAGGGGAGTTCGTTACTCGATTAGTCGCCGGTTAATCAGCGCCTAGCAGCAAACAGAATGTATTCGGAATGAATAATCGGCTGCATTCGTCGTCAGCCCATTTGCATTTCCTTTTCAGCGCTTCTAATTATTGCAAGACACGTTTCTTGCGCAGCATTCACGAATTTCGTGTATTTTGTACGTAGCAATGCACACAAAGCACAGCAATGTATGAACGTATCAAACTTGTATGGCAACAAGTATAAATTAAAAATTAAAAAAACCCCCGACATTCGCCATTTTGTGGCGGCGGCCATCTTGGATTTGCAATAATGCTATTCTACTAGTCAAGCCCTTTCATTTGATATCCATATTAAGAGTTGAGAGAGAGAGTTGTGAAAAAATATGTAATCCGCCATTTTGTAGCGGCGGCCATCTTGGACGGATTTTCATCAAACATAGCTAACAACACTCTCGACTAATTCACCTTTCAAACAAAAAAAAACTGCATTCAAATTGGTCCACCCGTTTGAGCGCCACAGGGGAACAGAACTTATAACACCCCGTCGTTTTTGCGTCGGGGTTTAAAAAGGATTTTTGTCATGCGTAAGATTGAGTAAAAGTTTCTTGTTGGTAATTTTCTGGAGATGGCAACAAATCGACTACACCCAAGAAGCTTATACTACCTATAGTGTCTATAGAATAATATTATAGTTTAAGCTTTTTGACAACAACAGTCAGAATTTAATTGCCGAAGATACAATGATGCTAATTCGGTTGTGCAAAATCTCTAGCAACCTCAAGAGAAAAGGGGAGTAGTGAAGTACCGAAAAGTGAGTAAGTAATGAAAAACTGCCTACAAGGCTAATTTGAACATTTAGCGATACTCTCCAATCGTCCATCAAAATTGAAACAGCACTAATCGTTCCGAGACCCGCTCCCGGGCAAATGCTACCGATTACAGATTAACATAACAATACGGCAGTTTAGCGGAAACATACGGACACCATTTGGTACAATAATCGCGGTGCCTAACTATCACGGATTGTCTGATAAACAAACGTTCCATGTATTCAACATTGGAGATCTACTATGAAATTGCTTATATCTGGTTTCGTTTAAGGATTTAGTGCGTACACATTGCTGCTATACAATGATTTGAATCCAAATTATTCCACAGTGATGAGCATTCAATACGACGATGTCATCGGCGTAGTGATAAATTCAGATTTTCACTATAATAAAGGTAAGACATCAATTTAGATACACAAGGAAAATTTATATAATTTATCATTGTATGAAAGAATAGAAGAAAGTAACTTCAATGGTATATCGAAATTGAAACAGGACTAATATTCGATCTCTGCTCCCGGAAAAATGCTACAACAATACGACAGTTTAATGGAAACATACGGCAATTAATTGCAATTTTAATCGCCCATTAGACTATCGTGATGTGAACTTTTTTACACCACAGTATTTTTCTGAATCTAATAAAAAAAGTTTTTTTGGTTATCATTGTCAAAGCAAGTTTTAGTGAATAAGTATATTACTGATAAAATTTTATACATAATTTATTATTCAATACTTCAGTTAAATTATAACAAATGGCCTAGTATTGTTCGGATGAACTGAAATCTGTAATCTAATTTATATCCACAGTTCAGTTTAGAGATTTTGTGCTGTCAAATAAGCACTTTTATAAATACTTGCAGTGTTTATACGCCGCAGCGGATCAGATAGCAATAATTGTCCGTGTATTCGCAATTTTCCAGGGCAATATAAAGGCGAGCCGAGGTTCAAGCATAGAATGCACAATGGGTTTTTAATCCGAACAAAAAGTTTCATCGTCGAAGTGTATTTAACTTATATAGGCTTAGACTGAAAGAGATAAAACTGAATGAACCTATTTAAATATATATATATCTTAAATCGATTACCTTAAGTACTTTGAGAAAAAGTTATTTGGAACGGTTCGTTACTTGGGTTTCAGTTATTTTATATACGTTTCGTTTAGGTGTTTAGTCATCACCCCTTTGCTGCTAGTATTTGCATATATTTTTCTGTCGTCCTACCTTATTGGTAATCAATATTTATGCAACAATACTCTATCAATATTAGGTATAGGTATTACGTATCAAAATACGTATAATACTAATTTTTGATACGTAGTATACTACGTATCGACTATTTTGAGATTCTGTTTTATTCTTAGAATAGAAAAAAAATTACCAAGTGTAAAAAATAATAAAAATAAAAGCAGAAAAATAAGAGCACCTGCGCCTGTGTGACACTATGTTACGGAACGGACTTTAAACGAATGCTGAATGACGAATGTATTGGCGAACTCAAACCTTAAAATAAGCCAGTTTAACCTTTAAGTACCGACGTACTATTTTAGTCACATAAGTACCGACGTGAGGTCTGCCAGACCACCATAGTTTTCCAATCGAAAACTTTTGTTTTTCTTATTATTCTTCTAAAAAAAATATTTCTATGTATTGTTAAATATCTACTTATTGTATAAGTAAAACAAAATGTAGAAGTTTTCACATTTATTACTGATTATAAGCATTAATATAGCATTCATAGATTCTTCGTTTGAAAAAATTAACTTTTATCTTAATAATTCATATGTATCAGTAATACTGTTATTTTTTCTTAAACACAATTTTTTCTTAAAGATTAATAGCTACATAAACAATAAAAAAATAAAAAACCTTAATAACCAACCGTTTTCTCAAAAATCACAGGGTATCAAATTGCAGGAACTATCAAAGTTTACAAACAGTCTTTGCATAGACTTACTGCATTGTAGGCACACGTGTTTCATACAAGTATCACAGTCTGTTCAAGTGCTGAATTATGGTCACTCTCCAGCAGTAAAATTTGGGTAGATATCCTTAGATTCGGACTCTGAACTCTCATTTAGCTATTCCACTAAATGTTCTTGGTGGTCTTTATATTGAAGCAGTGTTAGATATCTTTTCTCACCTACAGGAACACTTTTATTTTTATTTATGGCTGCCCGTTTCATGTCTGAAGAACCTGGCTAATCCATTGTTATAACTGACTGAAAATAAAAGAGAAAACAATATAATCTGAAAAAAGTCGCATCCAAAAAAAGTTACATAAGTACCGACGAGTGGTCTGACAGACCACTCGTGATCTTATAAAAATCAAAACTTACCGAAATCGTACGCGCCGACGCTGCCACTCTGCAGGAACGCTGCTGGGCGACTTCCCGAGGGGTAGAGAGAAGCACAGTAGGATAGTTTTTCGCTAACATAGGTAATCAGACTTTTCGACCTCTCGAGGTGTCTGTCAGACCACACGTCGGTACTTAAAGGTTAAGTCCATTTTACTCTCAAGTCATTGTGTTTCGTTCAGTAGTCATGTCATGATCAACCCATTACCGGCTCACTACAGAGCACGGGTCTCCTCTCAGAGTGAGAAGGGTTTTGGCCATAGTCTACCACGCTGGCCAAGCGGATTGGCAGACTTCACACACCTTTGAGAACGTTATGGAGAACTCTCAGGCGTGCAGGTTTCCTCACGATGTTTTCCTTCACCGTTAAAGCAAGTGATATTTAAAGACTTAAAACGCACATAACTCCGAAAAGTTAGAGGTGCGTGCCCGGGATCGAACCCACGACCTCCGATTAGAAGTCGGTCGTCCTAACCACTTGGCTATCACAGCGTTCAGTAGTAGGTATTTAGTAAAGCTGTTTAGGAGCTGTTCAAAGTGAAACTAATTATTGTAAGCATACAGAGTGTAGTACTGAACCAAGGAGAATCACAACAGTAACACTTTATGTGTTACTCAGATGATGTGATTTAAAGTAGTGCCCAATAATTCTGCAGAAAAGTTGAACTACACTTTTGAGTTGTGTAATTCAATTTTGAATGCAAATGGAACCGAAATTGAAAGTCAAATATATTGAAATAGCATCGAACGAACACCACAACACAATTCTGTTAATGTAGCAACACAGATAATCCCCGATACAGCAGCTCGCTGCCTCCAACCCGATAATACAACTTGTTGCCCCGCGGGAGGATCACCCGCGCCGCCAGTTCATTACAGAAATTGACTCGGCTCAATGAGTATGAGCCTCGCACGAAACTTCCAATTAAGTTATTTATCATTCATTAGCATGTACAAATTTGAATAAGGAATGAGGAAGTTTCCTGAAGTTGAAAATATCATTTTGAACACAATGGTATTAAAGTGTACCCGGAGTTGGTAGTTGGCGGTGTTTCACCCCCGTGCCTCGGAAAGCACGTTATGCAGTCGGTCCCGGTTATTATCACTATCATGTGACAATAGTCGTTAAAGCCCGCCAATCCGCATTGGAGCAGCGTGGCGGGTCTATGCTCTAATCCCTCTCTCCTATGAGAGAGGAGGCCTGTGCCCAGCAGTGGGACGTTAAAAGGCTGTAGTGGTGGTGGTGGTGGATGTATTTTAACGCAAAATTTCTCACTCGAGTATATGACGTCACAGCGTCTATTCGGAGGTACTTTTTCCATGTTTTACTTGTTTTACCAATTTGCGTGATTCTTTTTTTAATCGACAGCTGAGGATGTTTGCAAAATGGCCCCATAGATTTTTTCAAAAAAATCTATGAGACCATTCCACGAATTCCTCGGGATTTAAAAAAATTCACGCGGGCGAAGCCGCGCGCAAAAACTAGTTCTTTAATAAAAATAATTGATTATTCTACTGGGCCAAAACATCCTTCCAGAAGAATATAGAACTGGCGAAATAATCACAAACTAAATAACTGTTGTTACGTTTAAAATATCTAGGGCTAAAGGTGCTTTTGTAAGCTGACAAGGTCTCTATTTGTGTCAAAGGGAAGCTTTGGGCAGGGTCAAAGGGCGTAATGACTCCGTAATGACACCGCAGGCGATCTTACGCCTTTTACTTTAGTGTACAAAACTATTTGCTTGTCTGATTTCAATGCTTTTACTCCGACTATCCAATTTAACTATAATGGGCTACAATGATCCAAATACAATTAGCAAAATTGCGTTGGATAGATTTATACACTGTCATGTACCGAGAAAGAGTTAGCACTAATGCAAGTCGGTTGGGAATTAAGCAATATATCAAAGTACATAATATATAGGTGTGTCGTTTTACGAATAAATTAAGACTCTGAAAAATTCATGACGCTTTTGGAAATAACACAAATACAAAAATGAATTACCGTTTCTAATTAAAATAATAGTTATTTGTTCGACAAGATAGCAAAATTATTGTTTGTTGCGAGTGCCTAGTTTGAATCCCGAGCGAGCGAAGGATTCTTATATAGAATCCTGAGTGTAGTGAGGGATTCAAAGGCACAAGAAACAAAAAGTTTGCTATCGTGTGATATATACAACTTTTCACCTCAATAGCGAAAAAATACAAGATGTAAGTAACAAAAATATTTACTGAAACAAAAAGGATTTTTTACATTCAAATTACGTACCTACTTACTTATTATTATGCTTAACTTAAAAATCAGCGAAGTGCCAGTCGGGACTCTTTATCAAATTTTTCATCTGGTGCTTTAAGAACTTTTCAATATCATGATCGGTGAAAACTTTAGATTTTTTAGATTTTTGCCCCTTGTATGATATTCGTATTTTGTTGGATTAAAACTCGTCACAGCAATAAATGTGTTTTATTAATTATTATAATTTTACAATATAGATGGGCTGTTGCCTGTGCGAAAAGTGTGCCTATAAGTAAAACATAAACTAACAAAGTTAGAAGTAACTCTCAAAGTTAGCCACCTATTGATGACCGGACAGTATTCCTCTAAGTAAAATATAAACTAACAAAGTTAGACATAACTCCTAAAGTTAGCCGCCTATTGGGTGCAACTTTGGTTTTGTTTTTTTATATTATAAATATTAAACACCCCTCCGACTGTCTTCACAAAAATGCGATAAGTTTAGATAGGTTTCAATGTGAACGTCGATTTCGATTTGATTGTAGCTTTTAACATGGAGTAAATACTACATAATATAAAGATTGCCTTGTTTTAGACAATTTCATGAAATATGATAAAATCACAGTCGCTGAACAGGTCTTCGCACCTTTTGTCTCCAATTATTAAATAATTCATAGGCTTTCAGGTATTTTTCACGCGACTTTTCCGGCAGAAAGTTTAATTCAGCGTTGGTCACTAATTCTTTTAATTCTGAAGGTGTTAAATTATCACTGGAGTCACTCATTTTGTTTTAATTTTTTTACAACAAATAACTACAAATAAATTAGTTAGGTACCTAATTAAGATATAGAGTATAGACAAATTTTTTTCCCGCCATTTTTTTTATTCCTCTTTTGTCTGCGTTCGGAATTGCGTAATTCAAGAAAAAAATTAACTAATTATTTTAATTCTCCTTAAATCGTTTACGTTTCATGTTGTTTTACAGAATTATAAATTCTAAAACACATTTTAAGGAAAACTCAATAGTTTAAATAATTAATAATATATAATAGAAAATTTTGATGAAATAAAATGTTGGGGCTACTATACAAACTATTTGATACAAAACTTTTTCGAACTTTTCTTGAGACAGTGAATTGAAGAAATGACAATCCAAAGCGTTCTATATTCAAAACACTTTTTCTCACGGAGTGAGCAAAAACGAGTTTTGCTCACTGGTTTTGGCCAGCAAACACGCCCTTTTTGAGCTACTGAGGTGAAAAATATTATATTGATGCAATGTGTTTAAATAACTTGCTGTCCAGAAATTTATTTCCAAACATTTTTCTATTTTAGATTAAAGACATAAGAAGTAGAAAGAAAGAAAGATATTTCTTTATTTCTTTCTTTCTTTCTTTCTGCGCGTGCGCGTGTGCGTGTGCGTGTGCGTGTACGTGTGCGTGTGTGTGTGCGTGTGCGTGTGCGTGTGCGTGTGCGTGTGCGTGTGCGTGTGCGTGTGCGTGTGTTGTGTGTGTGTGTCTGTTCCCCCGTAGCGCTCAAACGGGTGAACCGATTTGAATGTGGTTGTTTGTGTGAAAGGTGAATTTGTCGGGTTCTTAGCTCTGTTTGATGAAAATCGGTCCAATATGGCCGCCACCACAAAATGGCGGATAACATTTTATTTCACAACCCCCTCAATATGGGTATCAAATGAAAGGGCTTGACTAATAGAATAAAATATCACTATGCAAATTCAAAATGGCCGCCACCACAAAATGGCGGATGTCGGGGGTTTTTTTAATTTTAAATTTATACTTGTAGCTTTTAAACTTCACCACTTAATACTTTCAACTTGAATACAGATTTGATTATTAAATAACTTAACACCTTTCAATATTAATGGATCATTAACACGAACCCTGGTGTACGATGATATCCAATGAAAATTTAATAATTGACATCTTGGAGTAGGTAATAAAGTCTACCTCAACCATAGAGTTGTCACATTACAAGAGAGAGAAATGTCAAAAAAAATGCCTCTACCCGAACATTGTGTGGATGGAACCAGTCAATTATAACAGAAAACACCCGAAAAGAACTTTAAAAGAGTTTTTTGATATTAAAAATTGATATTATAAACATTAGTTCATCGTCGTCGTCGTCGTTGTCCCAACCAATAAACGTCCACTGCTGGACATAGGTCTCCTGCAAGGATCGCCACAGAACACGATCTTGCGCCGCTTATATCCAGCGGTTGCCAGCGACTCGCTTGAGATCGTCCGTCCATCTAGTGGGGAGTTTTCCCACGCTTGCTGCTGCGAGGTCGCCATTCAAGCACCTTGGGTTTTTCAAGCATTGCCACTTCACTAGAGAGGTCGAGAAGTTCTAAACATTAAGTGAGCGGCGCCATTTTGAGGTCCAATGTGTGAGGTCTGCTCCTCCGTGGATATACCTTGATGGTCGCAACTAATTGGTGTTTACGCAACGCCTCCTCTCAACTGATAATGGATCCTCTTTGGGTGTAATATTGTAAGTAGATTAAGGGGGGGTTTGGCCTAGTTACGACAGAGTATGCCAATTGATTGAACTAGTCAAGTCTCCCGTAAGCTCGAGTTTCGATACAAATGTAGTTTATCTTCGATTTAGAAACCACATGTCGGATTGATGTCAAAGCGAATATATTGGGGTGAGTCATATCGAGGTTCTGAATTAATTTTTTTTTTTTTTTGTAAATAGAAAGGTTTAGGAGTCTTTAGTTTTTCTTCCCCGTCTTTTCCCACGATATATGAGGTCGGCATAACATGTTGTCTTAATCTACTCACTTCTATTATACGTGAAAGCATCGATCACCCCTTTTACAAGCAAATCCTCTTTTACACAGTCCATCCATCTTTTCTTTGGTCTTCCTACATCTTTTTTGTCTCAACATGCATAACTAACATTCTTCTAGTAATATAATTATCTTCCCGCCGCATTACAGGACTATACGATACCAGCCTATAACTCCTCATCTTTTTTGTCACTGGCGCTACTTTCACACTTCCTCTTATATTAAAAGTCTCAAAAACTTTTGTCTATCTACGACTTTAATACCAATATTTTTTCCTATATTGTGAGTTGAATTAGCAGAAAGTGTCACTTGAGTTCTTTGTGGAAAACTAATATGACACTGAAGCATTATCTATTCACGAACTATAACGGTAGGGCCGATTTAGGTTGGAACAATGGGTTGGATCTTATATTGTCTCCTAAACATGTCGTGGTTATTCTAGGTCAGATCCTAGGTCACTTCCTAGATCGCACGCGTAGACCTACGTACTAAGCAACAGACCCATGTGTACCACCCTAGATTGCTCCAATCTAGCTGCCTCCTAAATCGGCCCTGCCGCAATGTCGTAGGTAGAATGCTTAACAATGAGCTAAAAAACTTGAACGATTTGAATTAACTTTCATTCATCTGTGTATCACACAATTCGAGTTAGCCGTTTGACAAATTGAACCATATATGTGTACGAATATGATACACAATTGCACGGCAGATTAAACTTTAAAATAGATTTTTACCCGATTACGGCAAAGCCAAAAGGTATGTATGTTTGTGGCCGATTTTCGTATTAGATTCTGTGTGTACTACCGTAGCGCCTAAATCACTGGACCGATTTTGACGAATGAGGTGTCTATTGATTTGTTGTTATGGTCCGGGTAACATAGCCTACATTTTATTTACGAAAAAAATCAAAATGTGACCTTCGCGCGGTTTTCTAGACTAGACATAACAGATGGCGCCACTAGCTACTTTCTGCACACTAAATTATTATTATATTATTAAGCGTGGTAGGGTTTTAGTTTACGAACTTTATACTTGTTAAAAAGTAAATAGTAAACACGAAGACTCTGTTTTTATGTAAAAGGGTACACAAGCGTAAACCGGGCCGCGTCAAAGCGCCGGCTAATTACCACTTAAAGAGTCCGCGGACCGTCATTACTATATTCAGTCTAATTAAAGGCCATTTTGCTATCTTCCCCCGGCTTGTTGGCGTAGTCAGAGGCCAGAGCCGCCCTAGATCTGTAAATCTGTTTTTTTTTCTAACCCCCGACGCAAAACAACGGGGTGTTATAAGTTTGACGTTTGTGTCTGTCTGTTCCCCTGTAGCGCTCATCGGGTGGACCGATTTGAATGCGGTTTTTTGTTTGAAAGGTAAATTTGTCGAGAGTGTTGTTAGCTAGGTTTGATGAAAATCGATCATATTTTGTGTGTGTTGTGTTGTGTTTACTAGTGCTAGCCTGTGACAGCCTTATATCACTCGGATTCAATCACAATTAAGTCTGCTATACAATGAACCCAATTGCATGAAAATTTAATAAGTATCATTAATTCAGCGATGGCAATAAGCCCTTACCACAAATAATTGGCTCTACGCGAGAGGCAGAAATGAACAGGTTTTGCGAGGATTTGTATTGATATTGCTAGGTCTCTCAATTATTGTAAAGGGCTTTGATAGATCAAGAGATAAGCATAGCGAAATTTATAACGATGAGATATACGGATAATGGTATGAAGTACCGCTAATATACATATAATCGTAAATGGATATTATATTCAAAGTCAAAGATTTACTTCATAGACTCATGATGATCAGGTCTACTTGATGAACAGAGAAAAAATCAAGATGACGGAATTTATTGTCCATACAAAATATAATCTGTTCATCAAGTAGGCATTTAGGTCTTTCGCCAAGCATTTTTTGGCAAGAAATCACTCTTCCATCTTTTATACTAAGTAAGTGAGATAGACACCAACGAAATTTTTATGGCCTCCATATTGAATCCGTCATTTTGGATTTTTTTTCATCTCACTGCCAATCGATGAGGTTTTGGGTGATATTTGTTTGAGCTCCCTCTACCTATCTTCAATATCCCTGGCCGTGCCCCTCAAATCAATTTTTAAATTGTTAATTAATCATATTCTGGACCGAAATTTTTTAAGGAACCCATTTGCAATATTGACATATTTAATTTGATATAAAATACTTTTTTTTTACAAAATTCAAAAATATTGTGAAACGTTTCAATAAAGCTAGTAAAAATCTATTTCAATGAATATAATTTTGAATATTTACTACTTACCTACTTTCTTGAAACTGGAATAATCAACAATGTAAAAGAGACGAGGAGGTTGCATAAAACTTGATTAAAAATCAGTAAATTCGACACTTTACGTTCGTTTTCCCATACATTGTTATACCGTTAACCGACATCTACATTCGGGATGTCGTAAAATTCCGTTCGAATTTCAAAAAATTAAGAAACTTCCATAACTTATACGTAGCTCTACTCGTCCTCTCAACAGATACACATGCCCTGCTGGTGGCTGCGTGGGCAACTTGCAAGGATCGTCAGAGAATACGATCTTGTCTGGTTTATTCCTAGCGGCTCTTAGGTCTGAAGATTTTCATCTGGGGAGAAGAGAAGACGTCACATAAGTTTGTTAGCGTTGCCCAAACGTGTTGGATTCGAGTGTTAAACTTTCACGAAATTGGAATTATGTGATCGAAGGAGAAAGAGCTACGCTCAGAGTAGAAATGAAGAGATCCGTAGGAAAACCAGAGTTATTAACCCTAGATTACTAAACTATCCTACGAGTGACGTTGTTACTAAACTTTCGTAAAAATTACGACGGAAATGAAATGGGAATAAATAAGAAAATCAAACACTTTAATTATTTTAAAATTAATAGTAACAGTCTTTGGGTTTTATAAATCACGTAATAACGAAAAAAAAAATGAAAAAATATTTTAAACAGTTAGGACACATGTTCATGTTATGTGCCCTACGTATGGCTTTTTACATTTCATGTAAAAGTTTGTTGTCATTTTTCTTGACTTGGATGGATAAAAGTTACACATTTCTCTTGATTTTGGTTCTTGAATTATTACTGCTTCAGGAACAGATTCAAAGTTTAAGATATTTTTTATTAGCTCTTTTATTTCACGTCGCAAAGTTGGAATATTTATTCTCTCTTTCAGCTGAGGCTCCATAAGGTCATCAGTCATTTCGAAAACAAATTCTCATCTGGATTGGTTTTTTTTTACTGTTTCTTTATGAGCTCTCTCAATATCTCTCGCTTTTATGCGCTTTCTTCATCATCTTCATGAGTATCCACCTCCAACAACAACAACCGGCTAATCTCATCGACTCAAAGTCATCGAGACATCTAAAACAAAGTACTTTAAGCAAAAGAATTAAATATAAGTGACATATAGTGGTGAATATCACTACATAGTATAAAACAAAGTCGCTTTCTCCGTCCCTATATCCCTATGTCCCTATGTCCCTATGTATGCTTAAATCTTTAAAACTACGCAACGGATTTTGATGCGGTTTTTTTTAATAGATAGAGTGATTCAAGAGGAAGGTTTATATGTATAATAAAATCCATTAAATAGTGGAGAAATACTGTTATTTTTGAGATTTCTAATGTGATGTCGTAAATAATTACATTTTTTCCGCTTACATTGCAAACGCAGGCTGAACCCTACGAGATTTATCAAAATAATGTACTAAGTATTGTACACATTGAAAAGGTCTACAGAAAAGTCCGCGATGGTAGGTATATGTCTATCTCTTATGGATATCCCACAATAACATTTTTTTGTCATTTACTATTTACGACAAATAATGGCTAATTTTCGAAGCGATTTCAACCAATACAGCATTAATCCTTATCTAATTAAATACCTTAAATACATTGTTGATTTATTATTAATCCATATGGCCCTTTACAGCATATGATTTAAATGAATACTTTCGAAGATATTACAGATTTAAAAATTGCGGCGGCGGGCGCGTGCCTATAAGCGCGTCGGTGGCCGCGGTTCTCTCTATAGCCGTGTCGATAATTTTTGAAACCAAAAAAAAAAATCACAGTACGTAGGATGAAATCCATTGGAAAAGGAGGAGAATATTATAAAAATACAAGGAAAAATAATTTACGGGCGATCTGAGCTCGGGAAAAAGGGGGGGGGGGAGTTTTAAGGGTAAAAAACGGTTTATCTCGATTTCCAGCAAAACTAGAAGTCCTATGGAAAAAAATCAAATGGCAAAGTTGTAGGTAATAAAAAGATCTACAACTTTTGTATTTACACTTTTTTCACATAACCTCAAAATTTATGTGAAAAGTTCAAAAAACCAAGTTTTTGGTTTTTTATTTTTATCTTTTAAAACAAATTTTTTTTTGCACAGAATCTGGTGAAAACTTACCTTTTTATGTCCCAAATACACTGTAATTTATTTGATTTGAAATTTTTAGTTTTTCTCTTTATTTTTGACTTAATATCGACTTAATTCTGACAGCTGTCATTGTCATTTACGGATGAGTTATTTATATGGAGAACAGGGTTAACATCTACGAAGTACGATTTTACCCCAAACTACTTTAATTCCCTGTCAACATAAAAAGCTCTAAGCCGCTTAATAATATTAATTGTTTCGCCCTAAAATAGAAATTCCTAAGAATGGAAACTAGAAAGTGCACACTAACAGCAATAGAAAACAAAAGAAGCACATTGAAAAAATTTATTCAAAAATGGAAGTCGAATGACATTATCACCATGAAGTGTCTGTCAGGCATTTGTCATATCTACATGCAGCAGTTGATTTGTATTTGCATAAGTTTTGAATTTTTTATCTTTGTTGTGGGAATTGTTTTATCTCTGGTAACATTATGAAACGTGAGAATTCCACGGAATTAGTAATTCGGGTATAAGGTGAGATATAGTAAGTTCATTGTGGAAAATATCGTAAAAAGTCAAGCCGCCTGGGAGCTTTCATCGAAAACGCTGCCTAATCCCTGAGCGGGTAGTACCTACGCATAATATGCTCTACTACCCGTGCGAAGCCGGGGCGGGTCGCTAGTATACATATAACACAAAATGAACGATAATCAATATAAAATATTTATAAATAAGTGATAAAAACAAGTGCACTCACCTTTGCCGAAAAGTCACGTAAACACTAAACTTTCGTAAATTTTACGACACTCATGCTATAAATCAACACACAAATGACACCTGACTACAATCACAGCACGAAGCACATGGACAGAACAAATTAGGAAGGTACTGTGAAGCGGGGGGCGCGAGAAAAACGCGAACATTGTTTTTTTTAGGAATCGTCATTTTGCCGTCGTAATTTTTACGATAGTTTAGTATTCTAGGGTTAACATAGCTCATGGCGTCGTGAAACTGAAGTGGCCATGAGCGGGGCACATAGCTCAATGAACCGGTAGACGTTGCAGAGGAACTGAAGTGGCCTGGGCTGTCCCTCCAGAGGCTCGCGCCCTTCCGTAATTTTTTAACGAGGTTTTCCGGGCATCTGCAGTGCCCTCTGCTAATCAGAGGGACACGCGGAGAAACCTCCCTCCGCCAGGTCATTGGCCATGGCTAACAATATCCCCGTAGGAAAGTTATTAACCATGTTACCGGGGCGCACCGGCCCGAATACTGCTCTTCCCCTCGGACGTACCAAGAGGACCAGCAGCACCCAGGCACACTTGGAGGTTAGCTGGCTGGCACCCCCGCTTGCAAGAGATCTATGTTGTCGAGCAGTGTACGTCTATCGATTGAGACGACGAGGAAAAGTTTTCTTTCTCTCTTTTCTTTCAATGATTAGTATGACGCAAAGCCAGAGTAATAAAACATGGTGGTGGTTAAAATAATCTAAACAAAAGAATGTTTAGACTCGTCGTATTACCCGCCGTCGGTACAACGCAGCGGGTAATACCGTATATTAATTAGCGGCGGTTTGCGTCGCCGACGCTTTCATGGCGGTTTAATAATGTCTGCGCTGACGTTTATTACGGCACGAGTGTAATAATGAAACCATGTACACTGTAGATTACTTCCTGAGTAAATTGCCTATTGTATATCATTTTTAATTAATTTAACCATTCTAAGGTACTCTTGGACGAACCGACTGAAACTAATTTCATTGAACCTTCGATCTGTCTTTTTCTTACTTTACTTACATAGTAATTACTTTTCTACTTCTTGCGTTCGACTGTGGATCACGGGTTTGATTCTGGGTTTTCCTGGGGTTGAACTTGGGTTTGATTCTCAGGTCGGAGCAAAACAATAAATTATGAGGTATTGGGTTTTTCTGTCAAGAAATTCTCAGTTCCAGCCCGGAGTTGGAAGTTGGCGATGTTAGATACATCCCCGTGCCTTAGAGAGCACGTAAAACCGTGGGACTTGCGCCTGATCTCTCTCCGGTCGTGTCGCATTGGCGTCCCTATGAGAGTGAGAGAATGGAGAGTGCACCTGGGTATACACTTGTGCACTATAACATTCTGAGTAGATGGCTAGTTTCCACCTCAGTTGAGATTGGCCGCCGTGGCCAAAATTCGGTCGGGAGGACATTATTAACTCCACGATGACACACAAACACACCGACTGACAGATCAGTAAAACTGTGATAGCCTAGTGGTTAGGACGACCGACTTCTAATCGAGGGTCGTGGGTTCGATCCCGGGCACGCACCTCTAACTTTTCGGAGTTAAGTATGTGCGTTTTAAGTATTTAAATATCACTTGCTTTAACGGTGAAGGAAAACATCGTGAGGAAACCTGCATGCCTGAGAGTTCTCCATAACGTTCTCAAAGGTGTGTGAAGTCTGCCAATCCGCTTGGCCAGCGTGGTAGACTATAGCCGAAACCCTTCTCACTCTGAGAGGAGACCCGTGCTCTGTAGTGAGCCGGTAATGGGTTGATCATGATGATGATGATAATGCCTGTCACTATCGCACATGTATTTCTACTTATTTCTGTGCAAAATAATCGGAATCTAATACAGATAACAGAATGTTGGTAACGACGTAGTTTAGTATCAAATAAAGCCATTAAATTAGAAATCGGTTTATTCATTTCAATCACGTGCGAACAATACTGCGAGTTGAGAGCTGATTTTAACAGAATCGAACTACTATAATTGGGCTCAAACCATCGAGCGACACGGCTGGCAGAGGACATAGGAATTGCGTTCGCTTAATACTTCCGGCACTCAATGCTAGTACCCCTCGAGGGTGTGAGTTATTCTACGGGTATCATCAAATACAAGTACCCAGTTATATGTTCTCAAAGATGTGTGAAGTTTACCAATCCGCACGTGGCCAGCATCTGGACTACGATGTAAACCCTTCTCATTTTGAGAGGATACGTATACCGGATACCCTGTACTGGGCTGGTAATGGGTTGATAATGATGATTGTTTATCGGACTGCTCTATATCGTATTAGTTTAAATGATTCTGACAGCTTATGTTGGATTCAGTGGGCCGTTACTTTTGCATATGATAATGTTAGGCACTGTACCTCCTCATCAAAGAGGTGGACGGCTTTACAACTGTCCAACAACCAGATAAGAACAGTTATTATCGATCTGCTGACTATATCGCATTGATTCGATTAGTTCTATCAGTTTATTTCAGACCCAATGGGCGGTTAATTTTGCAGAAGAGAATGTAGCCACCATATTATGGCTCCTTCTCGAGAGAGTGGGCCGTTTCGTGGCTGTCATCAGATACGTTTATTATCGGCCTGCTGACGATATTGCATTGAATTGATTGTTTGTGTCAAATTATTTCGGACCCACTGGGCCTTTACTTTTGCAGAGGCGAATGTTGCATATGGAGGCTTTTTCTCGAGAGAGTGGGCCGCTTCACGGCTATCATCAGATACGAGCGGTTATTATCTGCCTGCCGACGATATCGCATTGTTTTGATTAATTCTGTCAGTTATTTCAGACCCACTGGGCCTTTACTTTTGCAGAGGCGAATTTTGTATATGATGGCTCCTTCTTGAGGCAGTGAGCCGCTTTATACGGCTGTCACCAATGTGAGCGGTTGTCCGATATTGTATTGAATTGATTGTTTGTGTCAGTTTATTTCAGACCCACTGGGCCTTTACTTTTGCAGAGGCGAATGTTGTATATGATGGCTCCTTCTTGAGGCAGTGCGCTGCTTTACGGCTGTCACCAGATACGAGCGGTTATTATCTGCCTGCTGACGATAACGCATTGATTTGATTGTTTGCGTCAGCGTAATGGGTCTGGGATGTACTCGGATAAATCAATGCGTGCTGTTGCAATGCATTCAATTGGATTAATCTGTTGAAAATTGGTTGTCATTTTAAAGAGAGGTGATTCCCGTAAAGATAAATCCCGTAGGGCCCTTTGTTTTTCAAGCGTGAAAATTGCATAGACTCTATGCAATTGTGCATTGTAGAGTCTACATCTCCTGAGGATGCTCCGGTGTCGGAGCGAAACGATCATCGAGTTTATTTTGGCGGTGGATTTGTGTGGTTGTTATATGGTGGTGGTGCTTGGGGTTCGCTTGTTTGCTTGTTTTTCCTGCATATAACATATTTAATAGCAGGAGGGCTGACAGGGCATAGCACATGCTGCTTGTTTACCATACAAGTTTGTCTGTTTTGCGGATTATAGCAAAATAATTTTACGACACTTCATCACAGAGTACCTACAGAGGGGAAGCTTCTACAAGCGGCCCGCTGTAGGTACACTCACACATATGCGCATGTTTGTCACCAACTGTACCGGTTAGTGGAATGAGCGGGCGTCCGTGAACAGTTGGTGAGTGTGTTTGTGTGAGTATACCTACAGCGGGCCGCTTGTGGAAGCTTCCTCTCTGTAGATTTACTACTCGTGTGACGTCATCAAAATCGACCCAGTAGGTTAGGCGCTAAGGTGGAACACACGGAATCTCATACAAAAATCGAACACAATCATACATACATACATATATATACTGCTAAAATCATAACACTTCCTATTCGCTTTGCCGTAGTCGGTGAAAAATAAATAAAGAATAGAACATAAAGCTTGTTGCAGAGGTGAAATATCATATCAATTAATTTGTAAAACTTTAGATAATTCGGTAAAATCGACCTACATAAATCATAGAGTGAAAATAATGTTTCACACTGTTTTCATTAGCGGAATGTGCCTCGCCGTAACCTCCGTGGAACAATTTCGGCTGATGCGGAGCAAACACGACGGATTCGTGTTGGATTCGGCCGGATCAGCTCTACAAGAGCAAACGTTTGTTCGCTCCGAATGAACGACAAACAGCTCAGCCTAGCTCTCCTATACAGGGTGCTACGAAGTATTAAGGTGGTACGTTTTCCATACTAATTTATTATTACCATTTAAGAACGAATGGATTATATATTTACACTGAAATTACATCGCACAGCCTTAATTTAATGTTTAATTTGCGGAAAATTTTATTTACATAAAGAAAACATTACATAAACAGCTAAACGTGAAGTAAAGCCATCTCGGTCAGCTAGGCAAAACAGCGTTTAATAGATGGCTATTATAATAATTAAGCTGTCTATGTAATGTTTTCTTTATGTAAACATAATTTCGCGCAAATTAAAATTATATTAAGGCTGTGCGATGTAATTTCAGTGTAAATATAATATAATCCATTCGCTCTTGAATGGTAACATGAAGTTAGTAAAACAAAGTCGTGTTTGTTCGAACACTTATAACTCGAGAACGGCTGGACCGATTTTCGTGGTTTTTGATTTGTTGTATTCGTCTCTATCCCGAATAGCAGAATAACTATTAAAAACATTGGAAAAATGACGAAAAAATAAAATAAAAGGAAAAAACATTATCCCATACAAAATGTTCATAGGTTTCGTAGCTGTCAAATATTTAATGTTCATTCCGTCGATACGGTAAACTCTCTCACCCGTACCTATGTTGTATGTTGTAGCTATGTTAAGCGAGTTCGCATAAATTCTCCGATGAGTATAATCATCTGTGTTCATAAATGTTTGGCAGTGGAATTTCAAAACTTCACCCTGTATATTTCAGACTTCGTCTACATAAAACCAGCTACAATGATATAGTCACTCCGGGTGCAGTCAAAGTACTCTTTTGCACTACGCACGGTGAAATTCAATAGTTGTTTCGCGCCAACAAAATGTGTAGGAGGTAGGTTTATAGGACTAGGTAGGTAGGTAGGTATGAGGTAGGTATATTGTGAGAATAGTGGGCAACTATGCATAGTATTTTATATGCATACTAGATGATGTTCGCGATATTATCCGCGTGGATTTTGGTTTTTAGGGTTCCGTACCCGAAGGGTAAAAAACGGAGCCCTATTAATGTCACTCGGCTGTCTGTCTGTCTGTCTGTCTGTCCGTCTGTCCGCCGGTCACAGGTCTCTAGCTCGCAGACGAAATGAGTTACAAACCTGAAATTTTGGTATTTAGTGTAAAACGTTAACCCAAAATCAAATATTGAATTAGAAATTGAATTAAATTATTTTTCAGGGGGGCTCCCATACATGAAAAAGGAGCCGGAAAAAAAATATTTTTTTTTACCCTAGCTTGTGGGATATCATTGTTTAGAACTCATTAAGTAGAGTACAAATATATATTTCTTTAATTTTTATCTCAAAAAATAAGGGAATGGGAGGCCATCAAAGTTGTCAGTTTTAGACCATTTTTGTGACGGGGGCTATCTCAAAAACTAAACTAGTTGGGAATATGATATTTCAGTATATTATGTACTATTGACTGGCCCGTTGGCGCGGTTGGCAGTGACCCTGCCTTCCGCTCCGGGGTCGCGGGTTCGATTCCCGCCCCGAGTCTGGGTGTATTTATAATATGTATGTATGTATACCTTTATTAAAATATGTATGTATTTATATGTAAATATGTCTATCAGTCGGCTGTTACCTATAACACAGGCATTAAGTTGCGGAAATTAAATATTTCTTAGACCCAAAATATTATATTGTTCATAAATTTTATGTACGGAACCCTGAAAGAGCGAGGCCCGACTCGCACTTGGCTGATTTTTTAAATACCGTGGGAGCTCTTTTGTTTTTTGGGATAAAAGTATCTACAAACGTTACAATTTGCTATGTGCTTTATATGACTGAAAACGTGCCTTATGCGCGCGGAGTCTGCGCGTAAAAATACATCTGTAAGTTCTTAGGTTCCATCTACCGTTATCCCGTGGGAACTCTTAACCGTATTCTCGCGGAAAATGTTTTGGGAATTAAAATAGCCTGTGTCACTTTCCAAGACTTCGACTATACCCATGCGAAAAATCACGTCGATCCGTTACTCTGTTGCGAAGTTATTGAAGAACATAATTATGAACATATTTTGTAACGTAACGGGTGTAAGGGGACGGCTCTTGGAAATCATCATCATCATCATCATGATCAACCCATTACCAGCTCACTACAGAGCACAGGTCTCCTCTCAGAGTGAGAAGGGTTTTGGCCATAGTCTACCACGCTGGCCAAGCGGATTGGCAGACTTCACACACCTTTGAGAACGTTATGGAGAACTCTCAGGCATGCAGGTTTCCTCACGATGTTTTCCTTCACCGTTAAAGCAAGTGATATTTAAATACTTAAAACGCACATAACTCCGAAAAGTTAGAGGTGCGTGCCAGGGATCGAACCCACGACCTCCGATTAGAAGTCGGTCGTCCTAACCACTAAGCTATCACAGCTTTTTTTTCTAGCTATTTCTTGGAAATGAAGACAGGTAACTGACACGATACCACAAAAAAAAACGCGAAAAAAATTTTTTTTTCTGTATTGATGACCTCCCTGGCGCAGTGGTGAGCGCTGTGGTCTTATAAGTGGGAGATTTCGGGTTCGATTCCCTGCAGGGGCAGTTTGGGATTTTATAATTTCTAAATTGTCTCTGGTCTGATCTGATGGGAGGCTTAAGCCTTGGCTGTTTACCACCCTATCGGCAAAGCCGTGCCGCCATACAGTATTCCGGTACGATGCCGTGTACAAACCGATCAGGGGTATACATATTACATACCTCTTCCAAGTTAGCCCGCTTCCATCTTAGACTGCATCATCACTTACCATCAGGTGAGATTGCAGTCATGGGCTAACTTCTAGTTGAATAAAAATAAAAAATAAAAAAAAAATGTATGTTTTAAAAGTTATTACTACAAGTATACAAATGGTTATTGGTATTGGATTGTGTTTAGGTAGTATAATACCTAATAGCGCTAAGTTTTCGATAGCAGTCTCCTTATACCCAGTATGCTAGCGTTTTTCCCTTTAGCCACGGTCGAAGCCTACCAGCCTCCTCTAACATAATGATTTGTATGTTTACAAATGAACTAAAATTAAGTACAGTGCGAAAAAGTTATTTAATTAAAATAACGCTAACGGACGTATTAAGTATAATGATAGGTAAGTATAGTATAAGTAGGTATTTTTAATTAACACCGAGTTTTTATAGATACTCAAAAATTCAATTAAAAATAGTCGAGCGAGCGTCGCGCTCTTGCATAAAAGCTTCATAGCTTCGCAACATAAAGAAATATTTTTAAAATTAAAGCATAAATTTTGTATTGAATATAATATGATCTACATTGAAAGAATGGAGATCGATTTTTTCCGCTCAAAAGAATTCACCTTTTCCCCTGCAAATAATTCCGGAGAATATTCATGATCTATAATAATGAATTCGCGGGTATCAGTTATTCCATAATATTATGGTTCAAGATTGATGCAGTAGTTTAGCTGTGAAAAGGAAACGAACAGCCAGACAGACATATAGACAGACAAGATTTTGCATTTGTATTAATATTGGTTTCTTAAATGAATTTGGAGAAATGTTAATAACCTTTTCTATCACATAATAATCATAATCATCGTTAGCCACACTGAAAACTTACTATAGTCCGACTTTTAATTCGATGCAGTAAACTGACTTTGCATGGGTTGCTACTTTTTGATGAAAAAAAAATAGGGATGGGGTAAACGCAATGATGCGAATGATTCACATGGTCACAACATCAATTATTATATTTTATCTTTATTCACTACAGTACAAGATTTATTTTTAAGAGGATATAGTAGATAATGTAAGATTGTTAGACCTGTAATACCTTCCTAATTATGTAATTTTAAAACTTTATGAAATAATAGTCTGTAAAACGTTAAATATTGAATGTCTGTTAAATACAATTATTTTAAGATCTTATTATGTAACAATCAAACGATTTTATGATTATAATTATAAATGAAGTGAAATGAACTTATCACATGATTATTGAGATTAGGTTGACAACATTATTTTTCGAAATGACATTTTGAAACGTCAGTTTACTGCATCGAATTAAAAGTCGGACTACACAGTCTAGCCATTAAGCGTTCCAATGCAATGTCATTTAGAAATCGATATGAGGACATAAAACTTTTGGAAACCCATAAAAATGACTATGAGACGTTTAACTGTCATACCTCTTCCAACTTAGCGCATTTCAACCTTATACTTACGTAGGCACGTACTACCGTCCCGGTATTATAATACTGCGTGAAATTTTTTATATTAGTTAGTATGCAACCACCTTAAACTGCATTTCTTACCATGTGTATCAGGATTATTTATGGATTACGATCTTATCTTGATTAAAATCACTAAAATAAACAATAATTACATAGGCATGTTTATTTCAAGTTCGTTTTATTCACGGACTGTTAAGAAGTGTATCTACAATAATATTAAAGATATAAAAAATCGGCAAAGTGCGAGCCGAATTCACGCACGAAGGGTTCTGTACCACGACATAATATTATCAATTCTTTTGTTAGATCACTGCAAGATTCCATACAACAGCTCCAAAAAGAAATTGGGTGTTTTTAATTGTATACAATAATTAAAATAAAAAGAATATTTCCATAACAATAAATAAATAATTATTAATTTTACTACCGAGTTTATCGCAAAGTATATTAAAAATTCACAGTAGCAAATTGTCGATTATTATCGATGCTCATTATGTGGTAATTTATTTAATTGTCTTCATTTAATTCATCAATGGAGGCCAATTAAGTGTATATTGTTATTTTATCGTGTAATTTATATCAAAACTAGCCTATTACCGCGACTTCGCATGGGTTAGCTTACCTAATACCTATAGAGTAAATGTAAATGTGAACCCATAAATCTTCCTCATGATAAATATTCTAAATGGTTGCGAAAACTGCAATTAAATCCACTAGTAAGTTTAGAAGTTAAAAGCGATTATACAGATGAACGCGGATTGCGACTTCGTTTTAATTACGTACCTACATTTAGAGAAGAGAAAACGAGCACTTATAAACTATATAGTTTAAAAGAGTCGAATTTATTTTCTCTTTACCATTAATTAAACATTCAAGTTCTCATTAAAATACTTAATCTTTAAAAATCAGCCAAGTGCGAGTCGGGCCTCGCTCTTTCAGGGTTCCGTACATAATTATGAACAATATAATATTTTGGGTCTAAGAAATATTTAATTTCCGAGCTAGACATCGCAACAAACCGTGAAAGAAAAACCCAAAAAAATGTTCGTTTATTTTGGTCACAGCTTATAAACTATTTAATAAATCGTTGTTTTCAGTATTTGTTGTTTAAATAGAGCATATAGTACATAATATACTGAAATATCATATTCCCAACTAGTTTAGTTTTTGAGATAGCCCCCCGTCACAAAAATGGTCTAAAACTGACAACTTTGATGGCCTCCCATTCCCTTATTTTTTGAGATAAAAATTAAAAAAATATATATTTGTACTCTACTTAATGAGCTCTAAACAATGATACCCCACAAGCTAGGGTAAAGAATTTTTTTTTTCCGGCTCCTTTTTCATGTATGGGAGCCCCCCTGAAAAATAATTTAATTCAATTTCTAATTCAATATTTGATTTTGGGTTAACGTTTTACACTAAATACCAAAATTTCAAGTTTGTAACTCATTTCGTCTGCGAGCTAGAGACCTGTGACCGGCGGACAGACGGACAGACAGACAGACAGACAGCCGAGTGACATTAATAGGGCTCCGTTTTTACCCTTCGGGTACGGAACCCTAATAAAAAGAAATAGAAACATTTTTAAACAAGCGGACACCCGCGACTTCGTTCGCGTGGATATACATATATTGGTTTTTAAAAATCCCGTTGGAAACATTTTGTTTTTCCTAAGATTTTTGAGCTCATATCATGCTAAAAACTGTTAAAAGTTCACTGGCGAATGTTTAGGTAGATCAAAATGTAAACAACCGCCAGTGAAAGTCCCATCAAAATCGATCCAGCCTTTTAGAGATTAGTCGGTAATCTTTAAAGTATTCACTTTCTAACAAAAAAAGAATGAATGAAATCGGACCACGCGTTATTGAATTACACCTTTATACACGTTTTGACTTTCATCCCCTCTCCCTAGGGAACCGTGCTGAATTTCAGGATAAAAAGTATATGTTACTCCGTAGTATGAACTTAAATCGTACCAAGTTTCGTTTCAATCCATTCAGTAGTTTTGCGTGATGCGCGCACAAACATACAGACAAACAGATAAACAGACGAACAGATAAACAGACAAACAGACAAAAATTTAAAAAAAGGCTTTTTTACGTTCTGTTACTTATCCCTAACATCCCCCAGTTATTATTTTGCAAAAATCTTCAATGTACAGATACGGCAATTCTACGATTTTATTTTAAGTATGTATAGAAGATAATATAAGTGTGTTTTTCTAAGTTCTAGAGGTATAAATTTTAATAAGAATAAGAGTTATTAAAAAAGAAAAATAGAATAAGAGTATAAGAATATTTTAATAAGAGATGCCTTATCTCCTTGCGATACTTTGAATATTTTCTAGTGCCGATTTTTTGAATGAATTTTTGATTATATAACGAAAATGGAATCATTGAGTGACCGCTTGAAAAGGATATAAATGATGTAGATCAGGCTGTTAGCAAATCTCTATTGTAATTGTACAAGTATAAATTGAAAATTTAAAAAACCCCCGACATTCGCCATTTTGTGGTCGCGGCCCTCTTGGATTTGCATAGTGCTATTCTACTAGTCAAGGCCTTTCATTTGATACCCATATTAAGGGATTTGTGAAAAAAAATATAATCTGCCATTTTGTAGCGGCGGCCATCTTGGATCAATTTTCATCAAACATAGCTAACAACACTTTCGACTAATTCACCTTTCAAACAAAAAAAACTGCATTCAAATCGATCCACCCGTTTGAGCGCTACAGGGGAACAGACACACACACACACACACACACACAGACACGTCAAACTTATAACACCCCGTCGTTTTTGCGTTGGGGGTTACAAACTGTAGCAGAAAATAATATAGGCATCATCTACATATTCCTTTTCATTCCGCTGCGATAGTCGTTTTTTGACGTGATTACGTCTTATAAATGAACGAATAGATGAACGCCGACTACATACACGAAAAACCATGACTCATTGTCACGTACCGCGTGCAAGCGAGAACGCGGAACAAGCGATAGAGAAGGCACGTTCGGCTTGTGACGCATCTATTTCTTTGTTTTCTTATGACGTTATCACGTAAAATTATCGTCCGTATCGACTTTACAGGCAACCAATTTTTTTTTTTTCAATCTGTGATTGCAATTCATGTTATACTGTAAAATAATTAAGAGGTGATATTTTTGAAAAGCTTTTTTGTGCCGTAGTTGAACGTGCAATATTTTAGGCACTGACCCATTACAAATTACTGCTCTGACGCGTCGTTTATTCGTTTTCATAACACACGGTCGACATTCACAGCGTGGAACGGTTCACGCGAGTTTCAAAATATGCGGTGCTCATAATAATAACATGTCCAGGCAAATTAACAAAGTGAATAATATACTCGCTTAATGGGCGATTTATTACCCGACTACGGCAAAGCCAAGGAAGGGTTATGATTTTAGCAGTGTACCTATATATGTACTATCAGTAGTGTGTTCCACCGTAGCGCCTATAATACTGGGCCAATTTTGATGAATGAGGTGTTAATTGATTCGTCGTTATGATCTGCGTGACATAGGCTATATTTTATATTAAGAAAAAAAAATTGAGAACTGACATTCGCGCGGCTAAACTAGAATATTAAGTTACTTTTGGATAAACATAACAGACGGCGCCACTAGCTGCTTGCCCCGCGCTTTCTTCCGTTTGAATTGTCATTAGTATGCAGTTGAATTCACATTTTTCTGCACGCTAAATTAGCAGTCGGGTTTTAGTTTACGAACTTTATCTCTTGTCTCTTAAATATTAATGCCTATTAAAACTGTAGTTTAAGTAATTCAGTAATTTAATTAAGTACCTAAGTTCTACTTAATTATCCTGACTACAGTAGAGAGTAGGTATTTAAACTGAACCGGTGTTAGTTGTTCATCGTCGGTCCATCTAGCGGGAGGTTGTGGAAAAACTGCGCTTTCCGTTGCGAGGTCTCCATTCCAGCATCTTGCGACCCCATTGTCCATCGGTTCCTCGAACTATGTAGACCCGCCCATTGCTATTTCAGCTTTGAGCTATGTCGGTGAATATTACAGATTTGATCATGTAGATAAACTCTGACTTTACTGAGACATGAGACAGAGACATAAATCAGTCTCGTTTTATTTGTGTCTAAGTCTGAGTAGAGTCAGAGTCTATACACAAGTCAGTAAGAGCCGTAATCGTAAGAATTATTCACATGCGTGATTATTTTTTCCGCGACTGCATTTTTTAAGACCTTTACGATTTAAACTGTATAACTTCATAATTATCTATTTTTAACCCCCGACGCAAAAACGACGGGGTGTTATAAGTTTGAGGTGTCTCTGTGTGTGTGTATGTGTGTGTGTGTGTGTGTGTGTGTGTGTCTGTCTGTTCCCCTGTGGCGCTCAAACGGGTGGACCGATTTGAATGCGGTTTTTTTTGTTTGAAAGATGAATTAGTCGAGAGTGTTGTTAGCTATGATTGATGAAAATCGGTCCAAGATGGCCGCCGCTATAAAATGGCGGATTACATATTTTATCACAACGCCCTCAATATGGGTATCAAATGAAAGGGCTTGACTATTAGAATAGCACTATGCAAATCCAAGATGGCCGCCACCACAAAATGGCGAATGTCGGGGGTTTTTAAATTTTAAATTTTATTTTGGTAATTCAGCAATTTCTTTAATTAAGACTTTGTGTTGAAGTCTAGAATATAACTGGAGCGCGATACGACGACGTTTATCCTCATATGTTAATGGAATATTGTCGCAACGAGCACAAACAATGGCAGGTAAGAAGCTGGGACAGCTAATCCTAGGAACACTGTCTGTAGCGACTGCCTGAATTGATTGTCTGCAGGAATTCTAGTCCTTATATAGTATAACGGTTAGGTATATTATGCTGTAGTATATTGTGTGGATTTAATTATATCATAATGGAATCTTACCCAGATTAGATTTAGGCATTTGCTAAACTGTTTTAGTATGATAAATAACTACTCGTAGGTGTAAGCGGACAAAACTGTTTTTCATGCTCTTGTGCATTAAAAGTGTTTAGGTATATGTAGGTAGGTAGGTTAATCAGAATTTGACGGCAAATGTGGAATAATTATTTATTTGTATAGAATTTCTATAGTGCCAGTAATACTTCCCATATAGAACTAACTGGTAGAAATCTCATGCCAGCAAAGACAGAAAGCATTAAACATACAAAGTTGTTCGAATTTCTGCAAAGTCAGTCAAAGGCTCAGTCGCTCACTGATCTGAAAATTCTAAAAACAAATAAACATTGATTGAATGACACATAATACTTTTATCCCGAGAAATAGATTTAGCATAAACCTAGATCCTTGCGGGCAAAGTCGACCATTACCTGTGGGGTTATTCTTTAACTTAGTTACCAACTGAAAATGGTTGCCAACGAATTAGTTCGATATACATTGCTGCTTTGCTGTGTGAAAAATATAAACAGTGATTTCATTTCACACATTAAAACAGAAATGTATATCGAACTAATTCGTTGACAACCATTTTCAGTTGGTAACTAAGTTACAGAATAACCCTGCTGGTCTGTTCACAGTTGTTGATGTGATAACGTCTAAATCGATGAACGTTGGCTACACGCACGAAAAAACATGACTCACTGTCACATACCGCGTGCAAATGAGAGTGCGGAACAAGCGATAGAGAGGGCACGACCGGCTTAAGCGTTCGGCTTGTGACGCATCTATCTCTGTCTTTGTTTTCTTATGACGTTATCACGTACAAGTATGAAAACGATAGTATGGTTGTATAAGTATTTTCTAACTTGTATAACAGGACAGACAATGACCCCACAGATTTTGCGCCATAATGACAATTACTTCAGACCATAAGCTCTAGCAATATCTATCAATATTACAGAGTACATTTATTACTTAACTATGAAAATGATGGTATTTTTGTATTTAAGTATTTTCTAACTTGTATAATAGGATAGATAATGACCCCATAGCTTTCACGCCATAGTGACAATTGCTTGAGATCATTAGTTCTAGCAATATCTATCATTATTTGCGATTTTCCAGCACTTTCAGAAATCAATAAATGTATGAAAATGACAAATCATCGAACCTGTATAACTCGGTCCAGAGCAATCCTACAACTTTTGTGCCATATTAGCTATTGCTCCAAAAGATTAGTTCTAACGATTGATACCATTTTTTTTTGTTGGCCGGCACTTTCAGAAAAGGCCCAAAATGAATGATCTCCTTTCTTCTGTAAACCGACTTTCTTTCTGTAAACAGAAAATCCGTTTTTTTTTTTAATTTTTAAACGTATTCCAACCGTTAATAAATTCAATTAATTGCCGGAACACTGCCAGTTTTATCTGCAATTTATATCAACATTTGCGCCCGAACAAAACGTATTCCGGCTTACAAGAGAATCCTTTTAACTTCGCCGTCATTTGGCGACTGAGATACATAAACAACGATTGCAACAGACGCAATTTATTGTGTTCATAAATTATTTTCACTCACGTAGGTAGATATATAACTTATCGGCTTAAGGCCGATTCGCACATATCGGTGGAAAAGCGACGGATATTAAGAAGAAAACCATTCCGTCTTTGAATTTGACTCGGTTGACATCTTAGACATTTTCTCGGTCTCTTTGTTGATTGTAAAAGTAATCATTCAAATATCTTTAAATCGTTTAATTGTCCTATTATGAGGTGAGGTGAGGTGAGAATGTATGAAATAATATTTTTCACTGTGCCGGAACTGCGCCGGCACTGATGCTTCACGAATATGTGCGAATCGGCCTTAATTCACGTTAGTTTATCCGAGCGACCGGCGACGGTGAAATAACGTCTGAATTTTTTAATGTAAATTATTTGTCACCTCTCATTGCATTCCATTTATAACATAATGGTACAGAAGTTTTCTTGGGGTAATGGGTGCAGTAAAGTGGCAAGATACTTTGGCACACTAGTAGAGTGAGCACTTTCCAGTTATGAACTATTGTGAGCACGATTGAGTATTATATCAGCTGATCTCCTTCTTCTTTGTTCATCTTGTATCATCTTTGATTTGAGCTGATCTCCTTCTATGATCTTTGTCATGTATCATCTTATCCCGCATGATGGTCTTCCACTTGGATCTGTCTTCGGCATTGTGGAGAGCAGTGTGGACAGATGTACCGAGTGCGGCGCTGACTTGGGGGTTATTCTGTAACTTAGTTAGCAACTGAAAATAGTTGCCAACGAATTAGTTCGATATACACTGCTGCTTTACTGTGTAAAATTATGAAAACACTTTATATTTCCCACAGTAAAGCAGCAATGTATATCAAACTAATTCGTTGGCAACTATTTTCAGTTGCTAACTAAGTTACAGAATAACCAGCCTGGTCCGACCAACGCATGGGGCTACGTCCTCTTGGCCTCTTCCCTTCAACCTTGCCCGTGACTAGGAGTTTTTCTAAATCAGGGTTGCGGCGGGCAATGTGTCCGAAGTAGTTCAAGGTGCGTCGCAGACATGTGGACGATAGTCTGGTTGTTATTCGTAGTTCTTTTAGAATAGATGCGTTGGTTCTGAAAGCAGTCCATGGTATTTTCAGCCACATCTCGAAGGCATCGATTCGTTTGCGGTCTGAGGCTCGAAGAGTCCATGTTTCACAACCGTACAGAAATATGGACAATACCAGAGTATTGACTAGTCTTATCCCAAATTATTTGGGGACGGCAAAATATTAGGTATTAATGTTATGCGTCAATGCAAATTGTCATGTTTTGCGTCCATACGAGGCAGTCAAACCCTATCGGGGCCCCTAGGCAATGCAATTCTCGGGGCCCCTTTCCTTTTTACACTTGTATACTTCCTCCATTGAGAATTTTCTCAAAAAAAATAATTTGTTAGATGAAGCTTTTTTTTTCTTGTTGCGTGGCCCGCTTCGACTAGGGCCCCCATCGACTAGGCGCTCATGGGGCCCCCGTGGGCCCCTATTCGGTGCGGGGCCCCTAGGCAGTTGCCTAATCCGCCTTATGGATAATCCGGCCCTGGACTTAAGGTTCAAATTACAGTTAAATCGATCAAAACCACCATGAGACAAAAGATATGTAGTGAGTGCAAAATATTACATCAGCTGTAACTGCACTGGCCGTCACCACGACGATGGCAACAGTTACCCCTGTTGTCGACAAAGTACCTATCTCACTGTAAGAATGCTAATGTAGCTTTGACCGCCGATGTTGCAACTGACCCTTAGCTTCCATCTCCTCTAAGTAAAACATAAAAAGGTTTATAAAATTAATTTTAATCACATCTCATCCCCGCGCTGTAGGTATTTCGAAGCGTGAATTTCGACGCAGGCTCCGGCGGAGCGGCGTGAAGCACGCTCAAGTCCACTCGGCTCCGGAGTGGAGAGCGCCGTCGCCACTCGCACGACATTAATATTATATCTACATTTAAAACGTGTTCTACATCTGAGAGAATAAATTTTATTAAGTTGTACAACTGACCCTAACAACTGCCATCTCTTTTAAAACATTTTAAAAATCATAAAATTAATTTTAATCACATCTCATCCCCGCGCCGTAGGTATTTCGAAGCGTGAATTTCGACGCAGGCCCCGGCGGAGCGGCGTGAAGCACGCTCAAGTCCACTCGGCTCCGGAGTGGAGAGCGCCGTCGCCACTCGCACGACATTAATATTATATCTACGTTTAAAGCGTGTTCTACATTTGAAAGAATAAATTTTATTAAGTTTTACAACTGACCCTAGCTGCCATCTCTTTTAAAACCTGATAACCTCCTTTTTTTAAGTTGGTTGAAAACACTTTCACGTGTCATGCATACACTTGCACCTATAAACACCGTCTAACGAAGCAGGGCTATCATAAAATGGCTCATAACCTCCCCCATTCCGCTGAGATATGCCGAGATTAACTGCAGCAAGGATCCCGGAATAGCATCCCTGGAGTTACTAAGCCAATTGTTATTATCGTAAGCCATACTGTAATAACTGTTATGATCTCTGCTAGCGGAAACCCATATTTGAAAAGTTCATAATTTTTTTGTGTGGGTTTAAATAAAAATATATAAGCAATATGATATACAGCTACAGCGAAAGTAATATTAAATTTTATCTGTAAGTAATCACATAAAAATAGGTAGATTTTCACTAATTTTTCTAACATTAAAAAATATAGGTATAAGCAAAATATTGCGACTAGAATAATATAGACCCGTGACCTCACATGTGTAAACATCATCATTACAGAAGCAGGATATCATCATCATCATGATCAACCCATTACCGGCTCACTACTGCAGAGCACTGTGTGCTTAGTCTAAAGCGGAGCACTCGAAAACGAACTCGAAAACTATTGATCGATTTCAGAGTAAAATAGACCTAAAATGGCTTGTATTAAGGTTTGAGTTCGCCAATACATTCAGCATTGTTCGAATGATAGTTTTCGAGTTCGTTTTCGAGTGCTCCGCTTTAGACTAAGCACACTGGTCTAATCTCAGAGTGAGAAGGGTTTTGGCCATAAAGGCCACGCAAAAACGACGGGGTGTTATAAGTTTGACGTGTCTGTGTGTGTGTGTGAGTGTGTGTGTGTGTGTGTGTGTGTGTTTGTGTGTGTGTGTGTGTGTGTGTGTGTGTGTGTATCTGTATGTTCCCCTGTAGCGCTCAAACGGGTGAACCGATTTGAATGCGGTTTTTTTTGTTTGAAAGGTGAATTAGTCGAGAGTGTTGTTAGCTATGTTTGATGAAAATCGATCCAAGATGGCCGCCGCTACAAAATGACAGATTACATATTTTATCACAACTCCCTCGATATGGGTATCAAATGAAAGGGCTTGACTAGTAGAATAGCACTATGTAAATCCAAGATGGTCGGTGGCACAAAATGGCGAGTGTCGGGGGTTTTTTAAATTTTCAATTTATACTTGTATACTAATTAATTAATTACACACAGCTAAGCCCAACATGGCAGCACTTATTCGATTAGGGTGTGATTGCTATCGCAACCCTCAATCAAATAAATATCACGACCTAGACGCTGGAAGCATCTAATAGTCGGTTGAGTCTCTGGAGGAGACTGAATTTGTAGCTTTAATCTACCCGTATTTATACCAATAATTCAAGAAGGTGGTTTGGCGCCACTGAATGAATAAAATGTCAGTTCATTCTAACCTGAAATTAATAATCTGTAAAACATTTATAAAAATATACATCAATTTTCAGCAATAATCTGACACATGCGTCACCTATAGACGGCTAAGATTTTCTGATGATATATGTCTTTATCATTTCTAGGCGGACTTCAAATATTTTTGCTCTGATGGATTTTGATATATATTTTATTTGTCGATAGCTCAATATTATGATATCATTACCACAAAACTGGTCAAACTGGTCACTCCTAGCAGAATCAATCTTTTTATTTTTAACCCCCGACGCAAAGCCGACGGGGTGTTATAAGTTTGACGTGTCTGTGTGTGTGTGTGAGTGTGTGTGTGTGTGTGTGTTTGTGTGTGTGTGTGTGTGTGTGTGTGTGTGTGTGTGTGTCTGTCTGTTCCCCTGTGGCGTTCAAACGGGTGGACCGATTTGAATGCAGTTTTTTTTATTTGAAAGGTGAATTAGTCGAGAGTGTTGTTAGCTATGTTTGATGAAAATCGGTCCAAGATGGCCGCCGCTACAAAATGGCGAATGTCGGGGGTTTTTTTAATTTTCAATTTACACTTGTATTTTATGTGCATGTGGTATTTTGTGTCACCTTTTCATACTTTAACGTCAAACTACCTTCAGCTCGTAACTTGTTTGAATAGGGTTTTAATGCTCGCATCAAGTCAAAACGAGCACAACTTTATGATGATGATTAAACGTTGCTCAAAATAATATGAGTTCAGAAATTCAAATACTTATGTGAATGTAAGCAGGTATAAAGTTCTAAATGAAATTCTTCATTAGGCAGTTATTATGTTACTTCGATACATATTAGGTAGCTATAGCTACTCAGAACAGCGATAGGTATATGTATTTAACATTAATAAATTCTGTCTTGATGTAACAAAAATTATTGGTATAATCTTTTCTGTTGATCTCATAGTGACTTTTGTCCCTTAAACTTTTTTTTATCAGGATACCTCCCGAACATAAAAATAAAAAATATAAAATTCAAAAATTTATATATTTTTTTAATGAATTTATAATTATTATATTATTATAAATGGTGTCGGGTTTCTCGTCCACAGGTCCCTCGTTAACAACATTGTGCAAGTCGAGAGTGTGTCGAGCAGGGTAGCGTACCTTATACTCAGAATAACCAAACGGTATTCGCTGAAGGTCATACAGGTCTACGCACCGACATCGACACATACCGACGAGGAAGTAGAGGTCATGTATGAGGACATATCAAAAGCCATGCATGCCTCTAATACCTACTACAGTGTTGTGATGGGGGATTTCAACGCAAGGCTGGGTAAGCGAAGCGGTGTAGAGTTGAAAGTGGGACAATTTGGCTATGGGCGACGGAACCATAGGGGCCAAATGTTGGCCGACTTCATGGAGAAAGAGGGCCTCTTTATATGAACTCTTTCTTCGAAAAGCGGCCACACAGGAAGTGGACCTGGATGAGCCCCGACGGTTCTACGAGAAATGAGATCGACTTCATCATGTCTACCAAGCGGCATGTATTCAATGATGTCTCTGTGATCAATAGGGTAAAAACCGGCAGCGATCACCGTATGGTACGAGGCACATTGAATCTGAACATAAAGCTCGAAAGGGCCAGACTGATGAAGTCAACGCTCCAACCTTCTCGCGCCCATATCCAGAACCCCGAGAGCTTCCAACTCGAATTGCAAAACCGATTCGCTTGCCTGGCAGATTGCGATTCTGTGGACGAACTGAACAACAGGCTGGTGGAAACTGTCCATGCGGTCGGGTCTAGGTTCTTTAAGACCCACCGTAGAAGTAGAACCAAAAAATTCTCAGACCATACTCTCAATCTCATGGAACAGAGACATGAAATGAGACTGCAGTCTTCAGGAGACGCCCTTGCTTATCAGCGGATTAATAGACAGATCTCTAAATCACAGAAACGCGATCTGCGATACTTTAACACCGAGCGTATCAAAGAAACCATTGAGCGGAACAAAGGCTCAAAGGTGTTCGCGAGAGATCTGTCTATCGGTCAAAGCCAGCTGACGCGACTGAAGACCGACAGCGGTAGTCTCATTTCGTCTAAACCTGAGATTTTGAGAGAGGTTGAGAAGTTCTACGGACAGCTGTACACGTCAACACAGAAGCCTGTTGAAGATTTGGCTAAAGATCCCAGAGCCAAATTGACCCGACACTATACCGAAGATATCCCGGACGTCAGCCTATACGAGATTAGTATGGCTCTCAAACAACTTAAGGACAACAAGGCGCCAGGTGATGACGGAATCACAGCAGAACTCCTGAAAGCAGGTGGAAAACCGGTCCTTAAATTCTTTCAGCGACTGTTCAATTCCGTCATCGACCAGGGCATAACGCCAGAGGCATGGCACAGAGGCGTGGTGGTTCTTTTGTTCAAAAAGGGCGATAATACCCTGCTGAAGAATTATAGACCCATCTCGCTGCTGAGCCATGTCTATAAGTTGTTCTCGAGAGTCATTACGAATCGTCTCGCTCGTAGGTTCGACGACTTCCAGCCTCCCGAACAGGCCGGGTTCCGAAAAGGCTTCAGCACCATAGACCACATCCATACGCTGCGGCAGGTTATACAGAAGACCGAAGAGTATAACCGGCCACTTTGCTTAGCGTTTGTGGACTATGAGAAAGCCTTTGATTCGGTGGAAACTTGGGCTGTATTGAGATCACTGCAGAGATGCCGGATCGACTATCGGTACATCCAAGCGCTGAAGTGTTTGTACGAAAACGCCACTATGTCAGTCCGTATACAGGACCAGAATACGAGGCCAATCCAATTACAGCGAGGAGTGCGTCAGGGAGATGTTATCTCCCCGAAGCTATTTACCGCTGCATTGGAAGACGTCTTTAAGCTTCTGGACTGGAACGGACTTGGCATCAACATAAACGGCGAGTACATCACTCACCTACGGTTTGCCGATGATATAGTCGTGATGGCAGAGACTCTGGGAGACCTCAATACAATGCTCAACGATCTCAGCAGAGTTTCTCAACAGGTGGACCTAAAAATGAACATGAGTAAGACGAAGATCATGTCTAACGCTCATGTTCCGCTCCACCCGGTAATCGTTGAGAACTCTGCACTCGAAATTGTAGACGAGTACATATACCTAGGACACACGATCCAGCTAGGTAGGTCCAATTTTGAGAAAGAGATCAACCGCCGAATCCAACTCGGCTGGGCAGCGTTCGGGAAACTTCGAGATGTCTTTTCGTCCAATATCCCTCAGTGTCTGAAGACGAAAGTCTTCAAACAGTGCGTGTTGCCAGTGATGACTTATGGATCTGAGACATGGTCGCTGACAATGGGCCTCATAAGAAGGCTCAGGGTCACTCAGCGGGCGATGGAGAGAGCTATGCTCGGAGTATCCCTGCGGGATCAAATCAGAAATGAGGAGATCCGCAGGAGAACCAGAGTTACCGACATAGCTCATCGAGTCGCGAAGCTGAAGTGGCAATGGGCGGGGCACATTGCTCGAAGAACCGATGGACGTTGGGGTCCCAAGGTGCTTGAATGGCGACCTCGCACCAGTAAACGAAGTGCAGGTAGACCCCCCACTCGTTGGACAGACGATCTCAAGCGAGTCGCTGGCAGCCGCTGGAATCAGGCGGCACAAGATCGTGTGCTGTGGCGATCCTTGCAAGAGACCTATGTCCCGCAGTGGACGTCCATTGGTTGAAACGAACGATATTATAAATTATTAATATTATAATTTACTAGCGGTTCGCCCCGGCTGCTTCGCCCGTGGTTCATAATATATAGCCTATAGCACTCAGGGATCACGTACATATCCAACGGTGAAAGAATTTTTGAAATCGGTCCAGTAGTTCCTGAGATTAGCGCGTTCAAACAAACAAACTCTTCCGCTTTATTATATTAGTATAGATATATACCGAAATTATTTTTTATTTAGCCTAACTATTTAAAAATTATAAATAGTGTAGGTACCTACTGAAGTGAATAATTATTATATCTATTTTCCGAAATAGTTCAACTACAGTAAAGGTGTTTGAAACAGTTGATTTTCCGTTGCGTTTCGTCTCCCTAAATTCCACCTAAACCCTGGCCAAGCACAATGAAACGAGTTTAGCCGATACGCAGAGCACACAGGCTAACGCGTTAGATTTGGTCGGATCAGCCGTACAAAGCAAACGTTTGCTCGCCCCGGCCCCGGGCACTCCGAGTGTACCGCTGAAAATGTGGTCTGTAGTCCGACATTTTAAATTTTGCAGCAGGAATTTTAAACCTTCAATATGGTATATTTTTAACGCCCGACACTAAATGTTATAAGTTTGACTACTTTGTCTATGTGTGTCTGTCTGTGTTTGTCAACGCTCAAATAGATGTATCTATGCGATTTTTTTTATTCAGAGGAGGGGTTTAGTGTGATTGTTGTTAGCTATAAATGGTGTAAATGTATACGGCCGTTTAAGAATTCGCAGTTCTTAAACGGCTGAATAGATTTTATTTATACACACACACACACACACTCACACACACACACACACACACACACACACACGCACGCACGCCCGCACGCACGCACGCACGCATCATCATTCAACTCATTACCGACCCACTAAAACAGCGCTCGGCTCTCCTCTTAGAATGAGATGGGTTTAGGCCGTAGTTCACCACGCTGCCACTGGCCAAGTGCGGATTGGTAGACTTCACACGCCTTTGAGAACATTATGTACAACTCTCAGGTGATCATGCAGGTTTAGGCACTCCATTATGTCATATAAATATTTATTGATACTTGTGTTTTACCTTTAAGTTAGAAAAATAATATTTTGAAAATGTAAGTACGTTGCGTTGTTACAAAAATGAATGAAAACTTTTGAACTTTCCAATATCGAAACCTAAAGTCAAGGAGCTTTGCACGACGGAGAGAAAACCAGGTAACTGTCGCATCGGATCGAATCAGCTGTTCGAGTTGCGACGAGGCTAACTTTTGTATCAACCAAATGAACGACAAACTCGTATATAATATTGTGTTTTAGAGTTTGTGGTTAGCGTCAATTCACATAAAGATTATTTTATTTTTATTTTGTTTATTTATTTTCACACTATTATAATATACCTATATTTTGGCAAAAAGTTAAGGTGTAACCGTAAACTTATTAAGGTTTTCACTTATTGGTATTTCAATAATTATTGAATTTGACAATTGGTATCTATATACTAATAATAAAGCGTAAGAGTTTGTTTGTTTGAACGCGCTAATCTCAGGAACTACTGGACCGATTTCAAAAATTCTTTCACCGTTGGATATGTACGTGATCCCTGAGTGCTATAGGCTATATATTATGTACCACGGGCGAAGCCGGGGCGAACCGCTAGTCTCTAATATATAAAACAAAGTCGGGTTTGTCCGAACACATGATGTGTCGGTCCGACTGTTTCACGTGCTCTCCGAGGCACGGGGAACACTGAACGGCGCCAACTTAACTACTCTGGGTTGCTACTGAGAATTTATTAACAGAAAACCCCAATAAGACTCTCGCGTTGTTCAAGGGGCGGATCAACAAACTCCTTAAAAGCCTGCAACGCATTAGTGGTTCCTCTGGTGCTGCAAATGTTCATGGGCGGTGGTAATCACTTAACATCAGGTGACCCGCTTGCTCGTTTGCCCGCAATTAATATAAGAAAAAAAAACTTTTTTTAGACTCGACAAGGGGGTCGAACCGAGGACCTCCTGATTCGTAGCTGAACAAACCAGCTACTAGACCGAGCAGGCAGTTTCGTAATTAAACAGTGCCAAAAAAGGTTTAAATTAAAGACACCCAATGAATTTTAATAACTTACCGCAAAGACGCTTAATAATCACATCCCGGCCTCAAGAAAACGGTGCATTGTGATCGCGCACAAAGGATTTTCGAAATGCACTGCGCGCATTTTTCTTTCATCGTTGATAAATTGCAGGAAAGGCGCCCGAAGACGGAAACAATACGCAAAAAAATCAAGATTTAAAACTTTAAGATTTATTCCGAGGAAGTCCTGGTGTTTGCGTTCCGCTGCCGGAGGCGGAAAACGGCACTCGTGCAATCGTTTCTACGTCTATCTGTCTGTTACAGAAGTTATTTTATTGAAGGTGAAGACAATAAATATAGATACTAATTAGTACGATAGGATGCTATCAAATTTTGAAAAAAAAAAAAAATGATATCCCATAGGTACATGAGAAGTGAGTGTAGAAAAAAATTGCATGTCCATTTTCGAGTGGGCTCCACCACCACCACCACTACAGCCTTTTTAACGTCCCACTGCTGGGCACAGGCCTCCTCTCTCATAGGAGAGAGGGATTAGAGCATAGACCCGCCACGCTGCTCCAATGCGGGTTGGCGGGCTTTAACGACTATTGTCACATGATAGTGATAATAACCGGGACCGACTGCTTAACGTGCTCTCCGAGGCACGGGGGTGAAACACCGCCAACTACCAACTCCGGGCTGGCACTGAGAATTTCTTGACAGAAAAACCCAATACCTAACAAATATTTGCCCGACCCGGGAATCGAACCCGGGACCTCGTGATCTGCAGTCGAATATGCTAACCACTAGACCAACGAGGCAGTCAAGTGGTTAGCGAGTGGGCTCGCCTAAGATTAAAAATATTAAGTTTCTTAAATATTTTTAATATTAGGCGCTAAAGTAGCTTTATTCTAATACTCCATAGTAAATAATGAAAAATTTTGTTTTCAGGTCGCAGGGCTCCTAGATAACTTAATTATCGACTCAAAAAAACTAAACTACGTAGGTAAATTCAATTATACATACAGTATGTAGAAAAAAACCCTGTCAGATCCGAAAGGGAAAGATTGTTATCCCACAGACATCACTGAAAAAAATATTTAAAAAATTTTATTCATTAAGATAAAAATGTTATTGTAATTTAAAATGCACATTTTTAGTGCCCTAATTCCCCAATATTGCGCAAATTTTTGAAATGTGACAACACCAGAGTCGGCGGGCGGCATCTTTTGTAAATACCGCTGGCACGTGTAAGCCTGTAAAGGCGTGTTCACAATAAGCTTAGAATCGACCGGCGCAGCATATTGTTTGCCGACTAAAATAAAAAAAAACAACCAAGTGCGAGTCGGCCTTGACTCGAGAGAGCCGCACTCTTTTAGGGTTCCGTACATAATTATGAACAACATAATATTTTGGGTGTAAGAAATATTAATTAATTTCCGAGCTAGACATCGCAACAAACCGTGAAAGAAAAATCCAAAAAATGTTCGTTTGTTCGGTCACAGCTTACAAACTACTACGAGCTAGAGACCTGTGTGACCGGCGCACAGACGGCCGGACGGACAGTCAGACGGACAGACAGGCAGGCAGGCAGACAGACAGACAGACAGACAGACAGTAGAGAGAGATTAATAGGGCTCCCTTTTTACCCTTTGGGTACGGAACCCTAAGAAGCAACAAATCACCCAGCTCACACTCTCAGTCAGTGGCCTGAGCTGAGCCACAGACTCACGTACCTACTGAATTGGTTAGTGTGATCAAAATAAAAACTATCGAATAATTTTATGAATAAAACTGCTGATTGAATCAGATAGCGCGCGTATCGCAGCCGGCTGTATGCATTTGCGTGCGTAATTACTGCCGCTGACAGAACAAGTCGTTGTTTAGCAGCAAACTGTAACACTAGACATACCTCCATACTATTGGACCCTAACGCGTAATGAGCATAATGTGAAGATGCCTTAAGCTATCCCGACCTTGAAATAAGTTTATTTATTTTATTACCATTCGTTTACACCAGGGATTCTCAAAGTATTTTGGGCAAGAGACCCCTTTTCCAAAACGAACTGATAGCTTAGACCCCCATAAACCTACCTCTAGTTTTCTCTATTGATACAAAATATTTACCAATTTAAAAACTTTGCGGTTGGTTAAGTGAGTAAACTTGACATCATTAATTGGTAAAATATTAATCATTCTTATAACAAGTTGGTACACGTAACACAACTTAGGTAACTTGAAATTTTGAATAAAGCAGGGTACTCACCTAGCCGTGTAGCATGTAATGTATCTGATACTGTATCAAGTGAGTACGTAGGCACGAGCCCGCTGCGAGCCGCTCGCCCGTGAAGCGCAATAAGTTCGTAGTGTCCCCCCTAGTGGCGGTATCACTGCGAACACAAAGGCGGCTCCCAATGTGCGCGTGGACGGCAACACGACCGTGGACGAGCCGTACCCACTTGCAAGTTGATACAGTATCAGATACGTTACATGCTATACGTCTAGGTGAATACCCTACTTGAGAACTTGTGTTAATTAACAGGGTTTGACACCTCGTCGACCCCCAAAATCAGTTTTCATTTATGTCGACCCCTGTGGTCGATATCGACCCCCCACTTTGGGAATCCCTGGTTTAGGTACACAAATTTCGCTTTGTTAAAAGCCGTCATAAATGCCGCCAGTTCATACCGAAAGGCGGCGTCGGCTTCTTCAAAGACTCGACTGTGCGGCACGTCACAGAGGGTGGGCACGTGTCACCTCTGAAGTCCTGAAGTCACACAGTTTCGCGCGTAAACTGTTTCCGAGTGGTCGTTCCGTAGCTATGTTTGTGTTCTGTCATTTCTGCGATATGTCTTATTCTAATCAAGAGTATTTCAATATGTCAATGTGTCTGGGTGCTAGCTAGATGAAGCCTTAGAAGTCTTGGATGTGGCTGCCCATCGGTCAATGTGGTTCCAGCATGATAGTGCCCCGCCACATTTCACCCGTTCCGTGCGTGAATACCTAAACGAGCAGTATGGAGAACGGTGGATTGGTAGAGGTGGACCAACTAAGTAGGTACGTGGCCAGCGCGGTCTTCTTTCTAAAGCAGTTTCATTTTTACCTCATCATAACCTGACCAAAGCTTTGTTTTATTTTTTTTAATTTGTCGTATTTAATATCCGTTCCAATATTACCTACCTTATTTTAACTAGGATTGATAATAATTAGGATCTGGTTTCTGTCGACGTATTGATTCAAAAACTAAAAGAAATGTTTAAAAGGATCAAAATAAAACATGTGCTATAGTAAGTACATAGTATTGTTCTGTATTGCCCCGTTAAAAAATAAAGATAATTAAGTACAGCTGTGCCCTTGAAATCTCACGCCTATTATCTTTTTGTACAGACGATAAGTACCTAAAATACTTTGTACCCGATAGGTAGGTACCTACCCGATAGGTACTTTACCCGATACCTACTGAGCGCTGACGCCGCGTCTGTGTTACCATGTGACTTTCCCCATTTGATAAAATTAAATATTAGTTTTTTTAAGGGTAATTTTTTTACTTAGTATTTCAAAATGATTACCATATATAGAACCAACTCACGATACCTAATTACAACGTCACGGATCTGACAGGGTTTTTTTTTACATACTGTATAAGACAATACAAGACAATATGCATAACAATCATTATAAACAACATTTTCGTGACTAGAATTCAAAACCCACTGAATACAAAATTATTAGAAAAATATAATATTGACTTCGATTCACGACAAGAGGATTTTTTGAAGTGAAAACTTCTTTAGACGCGTTGAGCACTTTTTGGGTGAACAAAAATCATGGATCTCGCGTCATCATCGCCGAACGCTTTCCATGAGCTAAGTATATTATGTATACTGTGTGTATAATATTATGTGTACTTTTTGGGTAAACAAAAATATGTATACTGTTTAAACTATAATCCTTGATCTAAGTATATGTATACTGTGTGTATATGTGTACTTTTTGGGTGCACAAAAATATGTATATTGTTTAAACTATAATCCTTGATCACTTCTATCGGCTAAACTTTAATCCAGTTTTGACTTCTATCGGCAGTCAGTCCCCAAAGACTGCCTCGCATTTTTTTATTACGGAACCCTGAACGTACAAGGACAACTCGCGCTTGCTCCACTTCTTGTTTTTATTTTTAACGGAGGAATCGATTCTATGCCGCGGGAAATATACGGGTGTTTATAAGACAAATGGAGAGATGCTTCAGATTTTGTACAACGATATTTTCTACAATGATGTTGTTCTTATTACTAGGCACTATTAGCAATTGTACCTACTATTATTAGGTAACATCTTTCGTCGCAAAAAAGTTTGGCTGTTTGTGTTGATTCTCATATCTTCTATCTATAATATAATAAGACTGTAACAGATCCAATTCTGTACATTGAAGATATTTTGAAAATTTTTATTGGATGGCACTCTATAATCGATACTGAAGCCAAAACTGCAATTTTTTTCATTTTTGTCTGTCTGTCTGTCTGTCTGTCTGTCTGTCTGTCTGTATGTCTGTATCTTGGCCGGGCATCACGCCGAAACTACTGAATGGATTCGAATGAAACTTGGTACGATTTGAGTTTATAATCCGAGGTAGGACATAGGATACTTTTTATCCCGAAATTCAGCACGGTTCCCTTGGGAGAGGGGAAGAAAGTTAAAACGTGTATTTAGCTGTAATTCATTAACGCTTAGTTTGATTTAACTCATTCTTTTTTTATTAGAAAGGTAGTACTTTAAGTATTGTCCCGTAAATATTTCAAGGTCATAAATTTTTTAGTTCAGAAATGACAGGCATTTATTGGGTTCAAATAACTTGGGACCCGGATCTTTGAACGTATACGGCTTATTTTAAACTGGTGTGCGTTTAAATTTATGTTTGTCGATCTGTCTATTTGTTCCAGCTAATTTCCGAAACAGCTGGATTGATTTTGATGGAACTTTCTGGTGATGTTATAAGGAGAGTTAGGTACAAAAAAGGATTATGGGATCCAATCCGATCCTATATAAAAGCCTATATCCACGCGAACGAAGTCGCGGGGGTCAGCTAGTAATTATTAAAAGTATACACACACTAGTGTAGAAGTAATCTAAAAACGGTTATACACCTGTATAACCGTCTATAATATCTATAATATAATAAAACTGTAACAGATCCAATTCTGTACATTGAAGATATTTTGAAATTTTTTATCGGAGGGCACTCTATAATCGATACTGAAGCCAAAACTGCAATTTTTTTCATTTTTGTCTGTCTGTCTGTCTGTCTGTCTGTCTGTCTGTCTGTCTGTCTGTCTGTCTGTATCTTGGCCGCGCATCACGCCGAAACTACTGAATGGATTCGAATGAAACTTGGTACGATTTGAGTTTATACTCCGAGGTAGGTTATAGGATACTTTTTATCCCGAAATTCAGCACGGTTCCCTTGGGAGAGGGGATGAAAGTTAAAACGTGTATTTAGCTGTAATTCATTAACGCGTTATTCGATTTCACTCTTTCTTTTTTTGTTAGAAAGGTAGTACTTTAAGTATTGTCCCGTAAATATTTCAAGGTCATAAATTTTTTAGTTTAGAAATGACAGGCATTTATTGGGTTCCGATAACTTGGGACCCGGATCTTTGTACGTACGGCGTATTTTAAACTGGCGTGCGTTTAAATTTATGTTTGTCGTTCTGTCTATTTGTTCCAGCTAATCTCCGAAATGGCTGGATCGATTTTAATGGAACTTTCAATGTTATAAGGAGTAACAGGCTACATTTAGTTTAGGTATATAAAAGAATTATGGGATCCGATCCGATTCTATATAAAACCTATAAACACGCGAACGAAGTCGCGGGGGTCAGCTAGTGTAATAATATATGTAATAACCTTATTATTAGGGCTACTTCTCCGGAAATGTTTTGACAGCGAAGCAAAGTAGGTATAATTAAATGAGTGGGTATAAAGCATATTTTTTTTATAAAGCAATCAAATGAAACGTAAAAGGAAACCTAATAAAGTGAAGTTATAATTAAAATATTTCCCCAATTATTTAGTTCACAGTAATATTTCATTTTTAATTCCGTGGAATTCTGACGTTTCGTAACACGTTACCAGAGATAAAACAGTTCCCACAAAAAAGACAATAAATTCAAAACTAACATATAAATAAAAATCAATTGCCTCGTGTAGATATGACAAAAATGCCTGACAGATACTTCAGGTACTAGAATAGTTGTATTTTTCAAACAGTCGTATCTAATAGTTACCGTGTTCAGCGAAACTTTTATAATTCCACTATCTCTATATCTCCCCGGGATCGTTGGCTCATTATTGCTGTCTTTTGTTTTCCACAATCACTTCCACAGTGGCTTCATGGACCAGATTAAACTCTCGACTCTTATCTCGAGTTGCGAATATTATAAGCTTGTGTGTACCGCAGTGTAAGAAAACCGTAAATTAAAAACAATCTATTTTTAATCCCCGACGCAAAAACTATGTGTGTATGTGTGTGTGTGTGCGTGTGTGTGTGTGTGCCTGTGTGTTCCACCGTAGCGCTTTCATCAAAGGTTTTTTCGTTTGAAAGGTGAATTAGTCGGGAGTGTTCTCAGCTATGTTTGATGAAAATCGGTCCAAGATGGTATCCGCCACAAAATGCCGGATTACATATTTTTTCACAACTCCCTCAATATGGGTATCAAATGAAAGGGCTTAACTAGTACAATAGCACTATGCAAATCCAAGATGGCTGCCACCTCAAAATGGCGAATGTCGGGGTTTTTTTCAATTTTAAATTTATACTTGGCTTATAACGTTATCACTTAAAATTATCGTCCGTAAACCAACTTTACAGACCACCAATTTTTCATATATAAGCTAAATCCACGCGGACTACGTCCACTATAAATAAATAGACTACTAATGAATCTGTCAAAATGATATTTGTGTGGAAAATTTGGGCAAAAGTTTCGTTAATCCCCCTAAAGTTATCTGTGTCGGCGATCGGCCCCTCGGCTTGTTGCCTCGTTACTGCGGCCCTTTGTCCCGCGAACTGCTTTAGTGGTCTCGTGAACGAGATAACAACATTCCCTGCCATTTTCTGAATTAACCCCACGCAGATTATCGCTTTTTAATGAATATACTAGTACTAAATACGATACAGACTACAGAGTTCTTATAGTGTACAGGTAATAAAATCTTCTTCTTAATCGTGCACTCTTGACAGAGTGGTCGTGGCTGTTAGGATGGCAGGCATAGCAGTCGTCATCGGTTTTCTTGGTTTTGGGGCGCACCGCCTCCCGCACGATGCTTCCCCACTTGTGTCTGTTTATGGCGTTGTGGGAGCACTCCACCACAGTAGTCTGGGTCACAGCTTTTATCAAATCCGTCCATCGAGCAGGTGAACGTCCTCTAGTTCGTTTTCCACCTGACCCTGTACCACCAAACGCTCAATTGATCCTTCATTTCTAGAGATGTGGCCGAAGAACTTTAGAATTCGCAGTTGCACAGTCGACGAGAGCCTTTCTTTTATCTTGAGTTCTTTCAGGATGGAGATATTTGTTCGAAAGGCCGTCCAAGGTATACTTAAAAGGCGCCTCCAGCACCACATCTTAAGGCATTAATTTTACGTCGGTCTTGTAATCTGGGGGAGGTAATTAAATATAGGTAAATAATCTCTAAAAAAAAAAATCTCTTCCGCGACTTGTGGCGGCCACTAGCTGGCGCCACTAGTGGTCCAGTGGGCGGGGGCTGTAAAGTCGTTAAACAGTGTGTGAAAAAGCCTTTTAAATGTCCCACTCATAGGAGAGAAAGAAGGATTAATTAGAACATATTATAGACCCGCCATGCTGCTCCAATGTGGGTTGGAGGGCTTTTAACGACTATTGTCACATGATATAGTGATAATAACCGTGACCGACTGCTTAACGTGCTCTCTGAGGCACGGGAGTGAAACACCGCCAACTACTAACTCCGGGCTGGCACTGAGAATTTTTTGACAGAGAAACCCAATACCTAACAAATATTTGCCTGACCCGGGAATCGACCACCCGGGACCTCGTAATCTGCAGTCGAATATGCTAACCACTATAGACCAACGAGGCAGAGCAGCTACTAGACATAGTCGCTAACTATGAGCCTTAGAGGAAGCTTAGCGTCACTCAGCGGGCGATAGAAGAGAATTAAGTACGGAGTCTCCCAAGTGATTAAAATATGAGATTCGTAGAAGAACCAGACTCACCAACATAGCTCGATGGATTGAGAACCTTAAGTCGCAATGGGCGGGGCATATATACTTCGAAAAACCGATACAAGTATGGGTTTCGAGGTACTGGAATACAGACCTTATACAACAAAAAAAACCGAATGAATAATTTAAAATATTTGCAGTAAGTCAATTGACATTTGATGAGATTTCGTATCATAAAGTTTAGTGATAGTAATTTACCTTTTTTACTTAAAGAAATAGTACCTAGGTTTTTGTTTATAGTTCTTTGGCAAAGATTTATAAAATCTGCAAAGGCGGAATAAAAAAGCCTGCGGGGCGCACATATCTCGGTGTTAAATTGGCTGTATATTACACAAGGGCTTAAGTTAAAACTCGTCTAAGTTATATACGAGAAGTTTAGCTTAGCTTAGCATTAGCTTAGCTTAGTTTAGCTTAGCATAAGATAAATCTAAGTTATATACGAGAAGTTTAGCTTCAGCTTTTACAGCTTTAACTGTAAAAGCCGAAGCTGTAGATCATTGGATCAAAAATACGTAAGATATTGGAGATTTTCTAAATTAAAATGCTGCTTATCCCACCGCTGGTTCATGACATATTTGTTAAATATTCACTAGATTTTGTCCTTTACTTCTTCCGTGTGGAGTTAGATTTTTAATAATCCCTTTGTTTTCTCCGCTTAAAAAACTATACTGTCATTCTCGGAGTCGTTTACTTTATCTATGCAAATGTTAAATCATATCCATTGCTCTGTTGCGGCGTGATTGTAAGACAAAGCATTTATAAATTGAATTCGAATAATTTTATCATATTGCTCTATCCCATATTCCTTCTACATCATGTTATCTGAACTATAAAGCTGAAATGATTTTAGTATATTGAAAATTACGAGTAGGTATGCATAGTTTTGAAAGAAATACTTATGGCTTTTTACTTACTTTTGGCATCTTACTTTTCGAGAAGCATAGATTAGTACTTCCAATCGACACTCGTAATAAAATTCGTACCTTTATCTACCTTCTATACAAGTATAAATTAAAAATTTAAAAAACCCCAACATTCGCCATTTTGTGCGTTGTCAGTTAAGCCCTTTATTTGATACCCATATTGAGGGAGTTATGAATTAATATGTAATCCGCCATTTTGTGGTGGTGGCCATCTTGGACCACATTTCATCTAACATAATTACGAACACTCCCGACTAATTCGCCTTACAAACGAAAAAAAACCGCATTCAAATCGGTTAACCCGTCTGAGTGCTACGGTGGAACAGACAGACGGACACACGCACACACACATCAAACTTATAACACCCCGTCGTTTTGGCGTCAGGGGTTAATAAAATGATACGTTACGGAAAACTACCTATTTAATTTTGTACTCTATTTCTCCCAACGTAAGACACATATTCAAATGTTAAATGTATTTATTTCTATTCCTATCTAGACTTGATCCTCTAAGGTGCAAGCTGCATTTGTATTCGTGGACCTCAAGAGATTCTCCTCTAGGATTCCCTTTGCTTGGAATTTTCTAGAATTCTTTTGCTGTAACTCTAGTTGAAATGTCACTCTCACCAGGTACTAATGTCAGGTTAAAAATTTACGTTTCATAAGGGAATTTGGATAGAGGGAATAAATTTTGCTTATTTTAGTCTACATGGTTCCTCCATTGAAAAGGTATACAGAATAAGAAAAATAAACAATTTGAAATGGGGGAAATATTTCGAAATGTGGAATACGTTCTTTAGATTAGAAAAAGTGAATTTGTGTAGCTTTTAATTTTCAAGGTATATACAATGTCGTCGGAAAGTATTTTTTCAATAATCAATCGCAAAGGGAAGTGCCATGTAGATTATTATGGTTCATGAGAATTGTCTGAGAAGGAAATGAAATAGAATGAAAATGTATCTTATGGTACACAATAGTACACAACATATCCATACTAATATTATAAAAATTATCTCTATCTCTCTGACTGTAACCTTTCAACCAATGACCGGATCTTGACGCTTCGCACAGACATACTTAGCTTTCATCATGGAATCAGACGGGTTACATTTTATCCCGGAAAATCAAAGATTTTCCAAGGGATTTTCAAAGAAATAAATCCAAGCGGATGAAATCGTGGGCAAATAATATGAGTGAAGATGAAAAATACCTATAAGAGTTAATTATTATTTGTTAAGAAGCCCATGAAAAACTTTGGTTTTGGTAATTAACTAACCACCACTACCACTACAGCCTTTTAACGTCCCACTGCTGGGCACAGGCCTCCTCTCATAGGAAAGGGATTAAGAGCTTAGACCCGCCACGCTGCTCAAATGCGAGTTGGCGGGCTTTTAACGACTATTCTCACGTGATAGTGATAATAACCGGGACCGACTGCCGATGCACGGGGGTTAAACACCACCAACTTCCAACTCCGGGCTGGCAATGAGAATTTCTTAACAGAAAAACCCAATACGAGGCAGAATTAACTAAAGGAGCATAAAATATATCATTTTCATACCCTTAAATGGGCTGAATCATATTCCGTAGGAACGGATTCCTGAGTGCTTAGTCTCAGTTTGGAGTGCTCCAAAACTTTTTAGTATACTATAAGTATACTATTGATCGAATCACCATGACTTCAGAGTAAAATGGACCTAAAATAAGAGTCTTTGGGTTCATTTTGCTCTGAAGTCATTTGTGATTCGATCAATAGTATACTTCTAGTATACTTTTAGTTTTGGAGCGCTTCAAACTTAGACTAAGCACTTTGACCGCCCGCGCCACCGACAAAATGTATTATTCAAATAGGCTTTCGAAGCTCTTTTGCCGTATCAAGGAACTTTCCCGCTTCGAATGTTGACTCTACGTGCGCAAGTCGGCGAGAAACTTCGGTAATTGCCCTTGCAAATACTAAATTCAGTTACATTTACTCGCATTTTTATCTGACTGTAAAAAAGACTAAGTAAAAGGGCACCTGCTGAGTTATTCTGTAACTTAGTTAGCAACTGAAAATAGTTGCCAACGAATTAGTTTGATATACATTGCTGCTTTGCTGTGGGAAATATAAAGTGTTTTCATAATTTTACACAGTAAAGCAGCAATGTATATTGAACTAATTCGTTGGAAACTGTTTTCAGTTGCTAACTAAGTTACAGAATAACCCCCCTGGACAACTTTAAGAGTAGGTACGTTACGTAACGTAGTCTTCGCTGTCTCGATCGATATTTATCCAGAGCTGGACATAGATCTGCCTCGTTGGTCTAGTGGTTAGCATATTCGACTGCAGATCACGAGTTTCCGGGTTCGATTCCCGGGTCGGGCAAATAATTGTTAGGTATTGGGTTTTTCTGTCAAGAAATTTTCAGTGCCAGCCCGGAGTTGGTAGTTGGCGTTGTTTCACCCCCGTGCCTCGGAGAGCACGTTAAGCAGTCGGTCCCGGTTATTATCACTATCATATGACAATAGTCGTTAAAGCCCGCCAACCCACATTGGAGCAGCGTGGTGGGTCTAAGCTCTAAATCCCTTTCTCCTATGAGAGAGGAGGCTTGTGCCCAGCAGTGGGACGTTAAAAGGCTGTAGTGGTGGTAGTGGTGGTGGACATAGATCAAAGAGAGGCATGGAATTATCATCACAGAACACGATTTTATACCGCATTTATCCAGCGGATAGCTTGAGGTCGCGCCAGATTTGAATTGACCAGATTGATAAAATATTGACCAGATTCGTGAATTTTCATGAAGCTATTTGAAAGATGCACCGTCCCTTTCCATCATTGGGCAAACCCTCTCTTTCTTTGTCTTTGTCTCTTGATAAGACGCTCATCGTTTGAAGCTCGTTGATCATAAACTTAGCACACTACTGACATTGTTGTGCCAAAAACCTGCAATCTTCCTCTCTAAACGTTATTCAATAAATCAAGTCACTGGCAAATTTGTTCAGCAGTTACTTCACTGGTCGATAGGTATATCAAGGAGTTTTATTGCTCTTATCGCGCATCGTTAAAACTGGATAAAACGTCCCATTTATCGTTGAGCAATGTTATATCTAAATAAAAATGTTATATCTAAATATCTATATATAAAAAGCTGTGATAGCCTAGTGGTTAGGACGACCGACTTCTAATCGGAGGTCGTGGGTTCGATCCCGGGCACGCACCTCTAACTTTTCGGAGTTATGTGCGTTTTAAGTATTTAAATATCACTTGCTTTAACGGTGAAGGAAAACATCGTGAGGAAACTTGCACGCCTGAGAGTTCTCCATAACGTTCTCAAAGGTGTGTGAAGTCTGCCAATCCACTTGGCCAGCGTGGTAGACTATGGCCAAAACCCTTCTCACTCTGAGAGGAGACCCGTGCTCTGTAGTGAGCCGGTAATGGGTTGATCATGATGAATGTTATATCTGACAATGAGTCAATTGTCGCTCACTAGCCATATTAAACGCAATATTGTGTCGCGAACTGTTTTTGGAAAGCATAAGAGAGAACAAGTTTATTTTACCCATACATTCGTCGTCATCAACCGATGGACGTCCACTGCTGGACACAGGTCTCTTGTAGGGATTTCCACACCTCTCGGTCTTGTGTCGCTTGTATCCAGCAGCTTCCTGCAACTCTTTTTATGTCGTCGGTCCATCTGGTAGTGGTGGGAGGTCTGCCGACACTGCACTTTCTGGTGCGAGGATACCCATACATTCAATAACATCAAATTGAGGGTAACAGTTTAAATTCTCGAAAAAAATACAATTTTAATGAGGAATAGACGCAATTTTTAATGTCAATACAGACAAACAGACAAAAATATTCAAGGAACAAGTATAAATTGAAAATTTAAAAAACCCCCGACATTCGCCATTTTGTGGCGGCGGCCATCTTGAATTTGCAATAGTGATATTCTACTAGTCAAGCACTCTCGACTAATTCACCTTATAACACCCCGTCGATTTTGCGTCGGGGGTTAAAAATAGGCAAGCAAAATAACAGCGAAGAAACTTATGAATCCCGACTCATTGATACAAAGGACGATAGTGTTCTTTCAAATATTCCAGGACAGATATATTATTATGTTTGCAAGGGAATAAATACACGACGCGACATAAGTTAAGCTACAGCATCCAATTCGGACAGGCCTGAGTCACGGCCATCAGATAGCCATAGTTTACGCGTTTATGGCCCATCCGCCCCCACTCGCAGATATTTGTGACATTTTATCCGGTTTTAGCGATGCTTGATAAGGACAATAAAGCCGCTTGATATAATATAGAGTGGGATAAGATTTGGAAAGGAAAATTTAGTGGCCGGGACATTTCGCAAGAGGAATGGGGATATTCTTTGTCCAATGGTTGAGATAAATACTCAATTGTTTTCGGTGTGAAGTAGCTTTGGAAGTAGCAGATATAGCGGTTGAAAATGTTGTGTTGGAAGATAATAGGTGGGCACATGGTCACAGAGTGTCGCTAAATACAAACAGCACAAAACTGTGGAGTGTGGAAATTCCCAAAAGAGCAGAAGCAAAACCTTAATAAAACCCAAAATCACTAAAAATGACGAAGGCGATAGAATTTTAACCAAAATAAGTACGAAAAATTGTATCATTATACAGCTTATTGCAATTCCTGAGGAAGAGCATGCCAATTTTGATTTTGCTTTGACTGCCTCATTGTACTTATAAGTTCATTTTAGTCCTATGATGTCAAGTATGATTTATTTTTTAGTTTTAAACAAAACAATAATTTACGAGTAAAATCGGATTTTTTGGAAATCTTGAGTAAATTCCGTTGTCCTGATCCAAGCTATTGTTGTGCAAAATCACGTGAAGATCGTTCCGTTGGTTGAGCCGGGAAAAGGTAACAGACAGCTGACATACAGACAAACAAGAATAAGTATGGATGTGTAGATTGTACAATATTATGGGTGTTACTCGAATCCCAGTACAGGGGTAATAGTATTGAAAAAAGAAAATTACCGTTTTTCCGCAACCATAACTTTCACTCTTTATGTTGAGTCTGTAGTAATTTTTCTTGTTACTTAATAAACGCAATTTCGTATTCATGAAAATTTTGCTCTCTCTTTACGATATTCATCTATGTAATTTATTTTATTTTGCAGACGTACATTTTGATAAAATATTATATTATGCTGTAATATATGTGTCGAAATAATAAAATGTCTGGGACGTAAGTTATGTCGACGTAACGTAAGTAGGAATATTCGTAAAAGTATTGTACGTTATCAGATTATTGTTGCCTGTGAGTCGACCTTTGTCATCTGATTCATAATAATTATTATTCTACAAGCAGATACCAGCGACTTCGTTCGCGTGGATATTGGGTTTTAAAAATCCCGTGGGAATAATTTTATTTTTCCTAAGCTGCTTTGAGCTCATACCTTGGCTCAAAAATCCTTTCTTAGCGGATGCCTACGTCATAATAGCTATAGGTCGACCAGAATCTCATGAAAAATACGGAAATGAAATTCCAAAGTTAGCAACACTACGGTTGCCCTAGCGATAAACAAAGTAACTGTAATTTTTTGTGAAATTGACTTTTTTGCATTAACAAAAGTTTTATGTCGAATAGTTTTTTACCACAGTTTAATATTTCAAATAACTTGAACCGTTTACTGAAATTTGAATTGCCCAAACAAAGTAACTGCATACACTAACCCGGAATATAAATGCAAAACCAAGTAAACAACAAGCACAACACAAAAACAAAGTAATTGGATGTTGATTACTTTGTTTTTGTGTTTAAAATGCAGTTGCTTGATTTTTCGTTTCGTGAAAAGATCCCAGGTAAGGTGTTCTGAATGAAATTACTTTGTTTATCACTAGGGCAGCCGAGTTAATCTAGTGTTGCTTACTACAAAATTTAATTTCCCTATTTTTCATGAGATTCTGGTCGATCTATATCTGCATGCCCAGCCCGATCCAACCAGTAATTTGAGCAGTTCGTTGATAAATCAGTCAGTTAGTCACCTTTTCCTTTTAAATTGGATTTATCCGAAAACGTCTCATATTTTTTATACCCATAGTTGTATAGAAATTTTGCATTAAAACTCCTCCGATTGAAGTTCGCATCAATGTTTAAAGACAAGAGATAAAGTTCTTAAACTAAAACCCGACTACTAAGTTAGTGTGCAGGAAAACTTGTATTCAACTGCATACTAATGAGAATTCGAAAGAAAAGCGCGGGGTAAGCAATTAGAGGTGCCATCTGTTATGCCTTTCCGAAACTGACATAATATTCTAGTTTAAGCCGCGAAGGTCACTTCTCGATTTTTTTCGTATATAAAATGTAAACTATGTCACCCGGACATTTGACACCTCATTCATCAAAATCGGCCCAGTAGTTTAGACGCTACGGTGAAACACACACACCCTTCCTTTTGGCTTTGCCATAGTCGGGTAAAAAGAAAACTACGAACCTTTGTCACGGCTCTGATTACCATTCTTTGGATGGGCATAAAACGCAATATTATCATACAAAACACCAGTAAAGATTGGAAAGCCATCCGGCAGGCACGTCCCCGGAGCGGCGCGGGGCCGGAACGGGTTTTATTTTGCGGAAAATTGGCGAGTCATAATAATACGCTGACTCGTAAATAAGGATCGGCATTGGCTCTCGAGGAATTCTTTTCGAGTCGCGTTTCACTGTTACAGGGATATGACAACAGTGTGGCAAAGGTGTCGGCGGATAGCGATTTTTGGCAGCTGGGACTTCTATTTTAAACCGCAAACTTTAAATGGATTTCTGTTAGGACAGACTCACACTTGGTCAATTATCGCGCGGATTTGTTGTTATCGCTTCTTTACGCAGTAATAAATAGTATTATTTGATAATTCTTTAAGCGGTTTGAGAGTTACGAGTATAAGAAAGAAATACACAACATCATTCTCTGTAGTGTTACAGCCCTTTTATGTCCCACTGCTGGACACAAACCTCTCTTGTATGAGAGCATTTAAGTTCTAAATTTAAGTTACTGCAATGCGGGTTGACGGATTTTAACGACTATGATCACATGAAAAGAAGAATAATAATCAGGACTGACGGATTAACATAATATTTTCCGAGACACGGGTGTGAAACAACGCCAACTACCAACTCCCGGCTGGCGCCGAGAATTTCTTGACAGAAAAACCCATCACCCAACAAAATTTTGGCCCGACCTGAGAATCGAACCCAGGATCTTATAATTCTCGCTAACAGCTAGATCAACGAGGCGTTGTAGATACAGTGTGCTTAGTCTAAAGCGGAGCACTCGAAAACGAACTCGAAAACTATTGATCGATTTCAGAGTAAAATAGACCTAAAATGGCTTGTATTAAGGTTTGAGTTCGCCAATACATTCAGCATTCGAACAATGCTGAATGTATTGGCGAACTCAAACCTTAATACAAGCCATTTTAGGTCTATTTTACTCTGAAATCGATCAATAGTTTTCGAGTTCGTTTTCGAGTGCTCCGCTTTAGACTAAGCACACAGATATTGCATAATGTTTTGCCCATGACACTACCCAAATGTGTGTACAGCTTAGCGCAAACCCCGCATCATATACGAGTAACAAATTGAGCGCAAACAATGTAGATCAAAGTAATAGTTTTCTTTTTACCCAACGCGACGTACCAACGTGTTGTGAGTTGTGACGTCTTTGTTTTCCGCTGCCGCTTGCTTACTATGGGAACGCCATAATATGATATTCGATCTTGTTTATCGTGGACATATTTTATGTCTTGTTTATATGTTGGCCTTTGCATTATAATGCAACGAATATTGTATATCTAGGCATTAACGCGAGTTTTATTTTTTGGAAATATTCCTACTTAAAACTTTCTTCTGTTATATTCGTCATCGACTGATAAAGTATTGGATATTGGTCTCTTGTAGAGACTCGCACAAACAGCAGTCATGTCATGTCAGGCTCTATGCATTTCATCTGTCCCCAAATGGGGTCTCCCAACACTGCTTTTTCCAGTGCGAGGTCACCATTCCAGCACATAGGGACCCCAACAACTACCGATTCGGTTTACGATTAAACTTCGGCGCAATATCAGCTTCTTGTTCAGAAATTTATCTCTAGGACTCTGTTTTCTTTTTGTTAGTCGAACAATTTCTCAAGCTGCTTAAGAGCGTTGATGCGTTCTGCGCCATTTTTTCTCATCTTTAAGCTATTTCGACCCTTCATATGTTGTTAATCTATGCATTTACTTAAAAACTTATTTATACTACATTGTAGAAAATTTTGTGTTCTAGGGAATTGGAAGACAACATTTTGCAATTTATTGATAGTTTTTGTCTTATTGCCAAAATACCAAATAGTAGGAGATCCCACCTTAGAAATTTCTACCCTCATCTGTTATTTAAACGAATTATATGTCAAATGAAAGATTATTTTATTCTTAATCGAACCGTATTTGGTTGCCTGGTCAAAAGTGGTGCTAAATCATGGTTGCCTGGATTTTAAGATATAAAATGTTCGGTGCGAGTGTTGAAAGTGACAGAAAAGTGTTGCGCGCGCAATTTCATTTGACAGACAAAGATGCAGTGAGGCAGGCGTGCACTCGGCAGGTGCTTAGTCTATACATAGATTAAAACCATAGACTTTCTGTGCCTGTCCATTAAAGATATTTACAAAAAAATAAGTGAGTGACGTAAGGGATAAGTAATAAAACGTAAAAAAGCTGTTTTTGAAAATTTTGTCTGTTTGTCTGTATTGTTTGTATTTCAAAATTTTCAAAAACAGCTTTTTTACGTTTTATTACTTATCCCTTACGTCACTCACTTATTTTTTTGTAAATATCTTTAATGGACAGGCACAGAAAGTCTATGGTTTTAATCTATGTATAGACTAAGCACCTGCCGAGTGCACGCCTGCCTCACTGCATCTTTGTCTGTCAAATGAAATTGCGCGCGCAACACTTTTCTGTCACTTTCAACACTCGCACCGAACATTTTATATCTTAAAATCCAGGCAACCATGATTTAGCACCACTTTTGACCAGGCAACCAAATACGGTTCGATTAAGAATAAAATAATCTTTCATTTGACATATAATTCGTTTAAATAACAGATGAGGGTAGAAATTTCTAAGGTGGGATCCTAGACCAAAAAGCCTATTTATGAATTTTGGGATTCGTGGAATCTTTGACGTTCACTACGTCAAAAGTTACTTGTTCAATTCACACACAAAGATATATTTATGAAAGGAAATGTCCTGAACTAAAGACATGGAAGAAAACATTTTTTAATTTGGCATTTTTTACATCATAAAAATCCATGCAAAGGAATTATAATTTCAGTAAATTATAGACATATAAAACCGTCATTTTAGTAGATTATTTTTCGCCATTTATAAGTAAAATTAAGTACATATAAAAGTTAACCATATTTGCAATAATATAAGTAAAAAAAATCTAAAATTAACTACTATTTGTTTCCAAAAAATAACTTTGAAACTGACACCAAAACTCAGAAACAGGCAGTAGGAAATTGAACTAGGAAACTAGTATGAGCCCAGGCCTCTCCGCGAACGGACGTAACGCTTTTTGTCTCGGCAATTCTTATTGGATTACATGGAATATACGTAAAATTGTAGTGCGACTGTCACTATTCAATACTAGATATTTTTAATGCTTGCTATTTTTTCTTACAGATAGATGAAAACTTTTTACGTATTTTTAATAATTGTAATATAATTATATTATAGTTATAGTTGAGGATTATAGTTGTAAATCAGTCATCCATACTATATAAAATTATAATTGCGAAAGTGTGTCTGTCTGTCTGCCGATTTTTATGTAATTAGGTACAGAGTTAGCTTACATCCTGGGGACGGATATAGGATACTTTTTAACCCCCGACGCAAAAACGACGGGGTGTTATAAGTTTCACGTGTCTCTGTGTGTGTGTGTGTCTGTCTGTTCCCCTTTAGCGCTCAAACGGGTAAACCGATTTGAATGCGGTTTTTTTGTTTGAAAGGTGGATTAGTCGAGAGTGTTGTTAGCTATGTTTGATGAAAATCGATCCAAGATGGCCGCCGCTACAAAATGGCGGATTACATATTTTTCACAATTCCCTTAATATGGGTATCAAATGAAAGGTCTTGACTAGCAGAATAGCACTATGTAAATCCAACATGGCCGCCGCCACAAAATGGCGAATGTCGGGGGTTTTTTAAATTTTCAATTTATACTTGTTATCTCGAAAAATTAAAGAAAAGAAGAGAAAGAATTCCGTGAGAAGAATTCTTAAAGGTCCGTCCATTTAACAAATTCGTTATACAAAATTTGGTAGGTACAGAGGTAGCTTGCGTCTCGAAAATTGACATAGTTCCCACAGGATTTTTAAAAACCTAAATCCACGCTGACGAACTCGCGGCCAACATATAGTACATAATATAATGTGGAAAATGAACTAGAAAATAGCTATCATATACAAAAACTATCGTCCGGTAACAACGGTTTTCAAACCATCCAGGAACCCATTGAAATATACACACAAAATATTATACAAATCAGTCCAGCCGTTTAGGAGGAGTTAGGTGACTAACATACGTACCAAAGAATTATATAGGTACGGGTGAGAGAGTTTACCGTATCGACGCGATGGGTTGTTTGACAGTTACGAATCCCTTGAACATTTTGTATGGGAAAATGTTTTTCCTCTTATTTTATTTTTTCGTCAATTTTCCAATGTTTTTAATAGTTATTATGCTATTCTGAACGGAGACAAATCAAAAACCATGAAAATCGCTCCAGCCGTTCTCGAGTTATAAGTGTTCGAACTAACACAACTTTGTTTTATATACATAGATTTTATTAATTCTAATATTTTAAGGTACATTGCGTCATTACAATGAATGATTTCTAATTGCATTTTTGTATTAGCGGTATATTTAATGTTCAAATTAAGTATACCTACAATCTACATACAGAAAATGTATTTATTACCTGTTTTGAATTATTTTAGTAATAATTTTATTTTGTAAATATGTAAAAAGATAAATCCACGATTCCCTCAGGATTTGTAAAAAACCGAAATTCACACGGGCGAAGCCGCGGGCAAAATCTGGTATGTAATAAGTAAATTAACAAGATTTTGAATGAATCTGCATTTTTCTTCACTATCTTACCCTTACAGGAGTACGGAGTAGGTATATAAAAAAATCAATATCAGAAGCTGTACTATATTCTCCAATTATAATTTTTATGAACTGGTCTACTCTATAAGGTCTTTTTCAAGCATTATACATTAATTATGCCTGCTATATAAAATTAAAAATCTACGAAATAAAAACTTAGGTATAGGTGCCTAAGAATATTGAAAAAATAAATAGCCCGTTTGAAAATGGTAAAAAGATCAAAACGGTTTGTTACACTACACTGCATTTGGAGCGGCGCGTTCATTCACGTAAACAAAGAATCCCAGGTAAATGCCTAAACTTGCGAAGCGGGTCCGTGCGTCAACGCTCTTAATTGCCTCTCGCCTTTTAGTTAAAGTCACAGATCACAGCTTGCAACCCTCTTGAATTACACAGTCTAGCCATAAAGCCTAGTCATGCGGCAAAAATCGACCCGTGTTAATCCAGCTTTATTCTTGTAGTCTGTAAAAAATAGAGACAAAACGTTTGTGAATAAAAGTAATTTTTGTACACAAAATATCATTTTTGAGTAAAGACTTAACGTTAGTTTTGCAAAACGGTATAAGTACCCATTTTTAAAGTTGCTCTATAAAGTTTCCTACCTCTCCATTCAAGAGGTAGGTAGCATTTTGACAATTCAGAAGCACTTGTAAATAAGTGTCCGTTTGAATAAACTGTAGAAATTCAGTTGAGGTTTAACTGCACACACTTAAAACTTTTTGCATAATCGTCTGTATACTGTAGACGTAGAGTACTGTATGCTTAGTCTCACTTTGCAGAGCTCGAAAACTTTACTAAATAACTATTGATCGAATCATAATGATTTCAGAGTATAAATTAAAAATTTAAAAAACCCCCGACATTCGCCATTTTGTGGCGGTGGCCATCTTGGATTTGCAATAATGCTATTCTACTAGTCAAGCCCTTTCATTTGATGGGAGTTGTGAAAAAATATGTAATCCGCCATTTTGTAGCGGCGGCCATCTTGGACCGATTTTCATCAAACATAGCTAACAACACTCTCGACTAATTCACCTTTCAAACAAAAACAACCGCATTCAAATCGGTCCACCCGTTTGAGCGCCACAGGTGAACAGACACACACACACACACACACACACACACACACACACACACACACACACACACACACACACACACACACACACACACACAGACACGTCAAACTAGAATTAAGAATTTAAGAATTCGCAGTTCTTAAACGGCTGAATAGATTTTATTTATATACTAGATGATGCCCACGGCTTCGCCCGTGTGGATTTAGGTTTTTAAAAATCCCGTGGGAACTTTTGATTTTCCAGAACAAAAAGTAGCCTATCTGTAGTAACCCGTCACCAAAACGGAAAAATTCCGTGGGATCCCCACGATTTCGGAGTGCAATTCCTTACAGCATCAGGGTTGAGGAGTTGGATATATGTACCTACTCGAGTTCATTCAACGATAAAGTCTTTAATTGGTACCCCCCAATATCAATTTAAATAACCAAAAGTTTCTAAAACCAATTAGTTTTGGGGATTAGGTCCCCTGTAGCATCAGGATTGAGGAGTTGGAATCCAAATTTTTTATAGAACAGGGTCGCAATGTTTCTCTATCGATTAAAAAAAAATTACGCAAATCGGTTCAGAAATCTCGGAGATATCGGTGTACATAGGTAGAAAAACACAACTCCTCCTTTTTTGAAAGTCGGTTAAAAAAGTAGCCTATGTTACTCCCTGGTTGATTCTCTACTTGTATGTGAAGGTCCCGTCAAAATCGGTTCAGCCGTTCCGAAGATTAGCCCGTTCAAACAGACAGACAGACAGACAGACAGACAGACAGACAGACAGACAAAAATTTTAAAAACGTGTGATTCGGTTATGGTAGCGTTCAAATAACCATATGAGCTTAATATGAGGTAGTTATTTCGATATTACAGACAGACACTTCAATTTTATTTATTAGTATAGATTTGAGTTCGCCAATACATTCAGCATTCGAAAATAACCAGCGCGGCGTCCTAAGCAGAAATGTTGTAAAATAAATATTCAAACTATTGAATCACGACTTAAAAATAGGAGTTTTTGGGTTCGTTTTGCTCTGAAGTCATTGTGTGTCGATACTCGAATATCGATCATTGTTGCCACTATGTACAAAGTCGGCATAAGGCCTCTGTACAGAGTAGTAAGGAAATTGTAAGCATTACGTACCCTCTCGTATTATTTGACCGAGTACAGCGAGGTTTAGTAGTTTACATGACTTTATAGACTCCATTGACGACTCAAAAGCACTTGTAAAAGTTTATTTGAATAATAAACTTTTCTATTAATATATATATAGCTGCTCGTGCTGATTCATTGACTGACTCACTGATTGATCACCCCTCCTGTAAAATTTTGTATGAAAAATTTTTTTTTCACAAATGGTTTCGTATAGAGGACAAAAATTCATTCGGAACAAAAATATGGAGAGAGCTGATGATTGAGGATTTCAGAGACGAGCGACGGGCACGCTTAAGGTATTGAAGATAGGTGGGGGGTGCTCGAGCAAATGTCACTCGAAACGTCATCCAATTGGCAGTGAGTTGAAAAAAAATTCAAAATGGCGAAAAAAACATGGCCGCCATACAAACGTCGGTCTCCATCTCAGAGGGTATAAAAGATGGAAGAGTGGTTTCTTCACAAAAGATGATCAGGATCGAAAGGTCTACTCGATGAATAGAAAAAAAATTCAAAATGGCGGAATTTATTTTTCCATAGAAAATGTATGGCGAATATTGATGAGACTACAAGTTGTAAACTATGCAAGGCTTTGATGCGGTTCTTTGGAGAACTCTCACAGAAAAATATGGGAAGACATGATGACTGAGGGTTTGGAAGATGGATGAAGAGCCCGGGCAGGGTATTGTAGATAGATGGGGGCTGCTCAAACAAAAATTACTCAAAACCTCATCCAATTGGCACTGAGCTGAAAAAAAAAACAAAATGGCGGATTCAAGATGGCGGCTATACAAATTTCGTCGGTGTCTATCTCACCAAGCATAAAAGATGGAAAAGTGGTTTCTGGGAAAAAGATGATCAAGACCTAAAGATTTACTTGATGAACAGAAAAAAAATCAAGATGGCGGAATTTATTGTTTCACACAAAAAAGTTTTTTTAGTGATGGTTTCGTATACAAGACAAAAATTCATGCAGAGGAAAAATATGGAGAGAGCTGATGATTGAAGATTTTGGAGACGGGTAAGGAGCACGGTCAGGGTATTGAAGATAGGTGAGAGGTGCTCAATCAAAAATTACTTGAAACCTCATCCAATTGGCAGTGATCTAAAAAAAAATACCAAAATGGCGGATTCAAGATGGCGGCCATACAAATTTCATCGGTGTCTATATTACTGATTATAAAAGATGGAACAGTGGTTTTTAGGCAAAAGATCATCAATACATGGTTCAAAATTTGTTTTTATGGAAGAACTCTCATTTTGACAAATGATTCGGAGAAAAAAATATGGGGAGTGATAATGATCGAGGGTTAGGAATATGGGAAAGATAGGTGGAGGCTGCTCAAACCAAAATACCCGAAAGCAAAACCTCGCGGTCCGCTTTAGCGGGCCGCGCACCCACGCGCCATACTAGTTAATATATATATAGCTGCTCGTGCTGATTCATTGACTGACTCACTGATTGATCACCCCTCCTGTAAAATTTTGTATGAAAATTTTTTTTTTCACAAATGGTTTCATATAGAGGACAAAAATTCATTCGGAACAAAAATATGGAGAGAGCTGATGATTGAGGATTTCGAAGACTGGTGAAGAGCACGCTTAAGATATTGAAGATAGGTGGAGGGTGCTCGAACAAATGTCACTCGAAACGTCATCCAATTGGCAGTGAGCTGAAAAAAAATTCAAAATGGCGAAAAAAAGATGGCCGCCATACAAATTTCGTCGGTGTCCATCTCGGAGGGTATAAAAGATGGAAGAGTGGTTTCTTCGCAAAAGATGATCAGGATCCAAAGGTCTACCCGATGAATAGAAAAAAAATTCAAAATGGCGGAATTTATTTTTCCATAGAAAATGAATGGCGAATATTGAAGAGACTACAAGTTGTAAACTATGCAAGGCTTTGATGCGGTTCTTTGGAGAACTCTCAAAGAAAAATATGGGAAGACATGATGATTGAGGGTTTGGAAGATGGATGAGGAACCCGGTCAGGGTATTGTAGATAGGTAGATAGGCTCAAACAAAAATTACTCAAAAACTCATCCAATTGGCACTGAGCTAAAAAAAACCCAAAATGGCGGATTCAAGATGGCGGCTATACAAATTTCGTCGGTGTCTATCTCATCAAGTATAAAAGATGGAAGAGTGGTTTCTTAGCAAAAGATTATCAAGACCTGAAGGTATACTTGACGAACAGAAAAAAAATCAAGATGGCGGAATTTATTTTTTCACACAAAATATATAATGGCGAATATTGAAGAGACTATAAGTTGGGAAACTATACAAGACTTTAATACGGTTCCTTTTCAAAATTTGTTTTTATGGAAGAACTCTCCTTCTGGCAAATGATTCGGAGAAAAAAATTTGGAGAGTGATGATGATCGAGGGATTGGAAGATGGATGAGGAGCACGGCCAGGGTTAAAGATGCTGAAAATGATAGAAGAAGGTGGAGGCTGCTAAAACAAAAATAATACTGAAATCCTCGCGGTCCGCTTTAGCGGGCCGCGCAGCCAAGCGCCCTACTAGTTAATATATATATAGCTGCTCGTGCTGATTCATTGACTGACTCACTGATTGATCACCCCTCCTGTAAAATTTTGTATGAAATTTTTTTTTTTCACTAATGGTTTCATATAGAGGACAAAAATTCATTCGGAACAAAAATATGGAGAGAGCTGATGATTGAGGATTTCGAAGACTGGTGAAGAGCACGCTTAAGGTATTGAAGATAGGTGGAGGGTGCTCGAACAAATGTCACTCGAAACGTCATCCAATTGGCAGTGAGCTGAAAAAAAATTCAAAATGGCGAAATAAAGATGGCCGCCATACTTTCGTCGGTGTCCATCTCGGAGGGTATAAAAGATGGAAGAGTGGTTTCTTCGCAAAAGATGATCAAGATCCAAAGGTCTACCCGATGAATAGAAAAAAAATTCAAAATGGTGGAATTTATTTTTCCATAGAAAATGTATGACGAATATTGAAGAGACTACAAGTTGTAAACTATGCAAGGCTTTGATGCGGTTCTTTGGAGAACTCTCAATGAAAAATATGGGAAGACATGATGATTGAGGGTTTGGAAGATGGTTGAGGAGCCCGGGCAGGGTATCGCAGATAGATGGGAGGTGCTCAAACAAAAATTACTCAAAACCTCATCCAATTGGCACTGAGCTGAAAAAAAAAACAAAATGGCGGATTCAAGATGGCGGCTATACAAATTTCGTCGGTGTCTATCTCACCAAGTATAAAAGATGGAAGAGTGATTTCTTGGCAGAAGATGATCAAGAACTAAAGATCTACAATTTGATGAACAGAAAAAAATCAAAATGGCAAAATTTATTTTTTTCACACAAAATATACAATGGCGAATATTGAAGAGACTATCGGCCTGTTTCACCACCTGATAAGTGTCGGATAGCCTAAACGTAAGTTTTGTCACTTTCTTACTTTATGTCAAGTGACAAAGACAGAAGTTGTAGATAGCTATCTAATACATATCAGAAGGTGGTGAAACAGGCCGTATAAGTTGGGAAACTATACAAGACTTTGTTTTAATAAGATATAAGAACTCTCCTTCTGGAAAATGATTCGGAGAAAAAAATTTGGAGAGTGATGATGATCGAGGGTTTGGAAGATGGATGAGGAGCACGGCCAGGGTTAAAGATGCTGAAAATGATAGAAGAAGGTGGAGGCTGCTAAAACAAAAATAATACTGAAATCCCCGCGGTCCGCTTTAGCGGGCTCTCCAGAACAATTTTGTATGAAACTTTTTTCCCTTCACTATTTATGTGCGTAGAATTTATGGGTCTTCCTTCAGAAAATTATGAAATGTCGTGAATGTGGAAAATTTACCAGAGTACCTCATGGGTCCTCCAAAACTACCAGTCATACAGACATGGTCCGAAACAAATGTTATTAAAGACCTTGGGCCATTAGGTGAACCGGTAAAAAAAAGATGGCCGCCGAACAAAAAATAATTTTCTCCATACAAATTTTTTGGGTTCTTTTCAAGAGGCTCTCCAGAACAATTTTGTATGGAACTTTTTTCCCTTCACTATTTATGTGCGTAGAAATTATGGGTCTTCCTTCAGAAAATTATGAAATGTCATGAATGTGGAAAATTTACCAGAGTACCTCATAGGTCCTCCAAAACTACCAGTCATACAGGCATGGTCCCAAACAAATGTTGTTAAAAACCTTGTGTCATTGGGTGAATGGGTAAAAAAAAGATGGCCGCCGAACAAAAAAAATTCTCGCCATACAATTTATTGGGTTCTTTTTAAGAGGCTCTCTTAGACATTTTTGTATGAAACTTTTTCCCCCCACTACACGTATAAGTAAATAGAACTTAAAAGATTTTTTCACAAAAAATACAAAACGTAGTGAATGTAGAAAAATTACCAGAGTACCCTAACGGCCCTCAAAAACTATCAATCATAGAGGCATGGTTCTGAAACTAAAAATGTTCAAGACCTTAGGCCCTTTGGTGAGCCAGTAAAAAAAAGATAGCTACGGAACAAAAAAAATTCGTGTCCATACAAAATTTCTTTTTAATTTTCAAATGGCTCTCCGGAACGTTTTTGTATAGATCTTTTTTTTCCACTAAACGCATGCATAGAACTCATTAGTGTCCTTTCAGAAAATATACGAAACGTGATTTCAATATTTCTTTCTATCTTTCAAGAGACTCTCCAGAATATTCTGGTATTTGGTATGGCCTCCCATTTCTTTATTTTATGAATATTGAAGAGACTACAAGGCCCGCGAGCTGCTTGCAGCTCGCGCACCGAGCGCAACACTAGTTAATATATATATAGCTGTTCGTTCTGATTCACTGACTCACTCATTCATCGCCCCTCCTGTAAAATTTTGTATGAAAAATTTTTTTTTCACTAATGGTTTCGTATAGAGGACAAAAATTGAAGTAGAACAAAAATATGGAGAGAGCTGATGATTGAGGATTTCGGAGACGGGTGAAGAGCACGCTTAAGGTATTGAAGATAGGTGGGGGGTGCTCGATCAAATGTCACTCGAAACGTCATCCAATTGGCAGTCAGCTGAAAAAAAATTCAAAATGGCGAAAAAAAGATGGCTGCCATACAAATTTCGTCGGTCTCCATCTCGGAGGGTATAAAAGATGGAAGAGTGGTTTCTTTGCAAAAGATGATGAGAATCCAAAGGTCTACTTGATGAATTGAAAAAAAATTCAAAATGGCGGAATTTATTTTTCCATAGAAAATGTATGGCGAATATTGAAGAGACTACAAGTTGTGAACTATGCAAGGCTTTAATGCGGTTTTTTGGAGAACTCTCAAAGAAAAATATCGGAAGACATGATGATTGAGGGTTTGGAAGTTGGTTGAGGAGCCCGGGCAGGGTATTGAAGATAGGTAGGAGGTGCTCAAACAAAAATTATTCGAAACATCATCCAATTGGCAGTGAGCTGAAAAAAAGTTCAAAATGGCGGATTCAAGATGGCGGCCATACAAACATCGGTGTCTATCTCACCAAGTATAAAAGATGGAAGAGTAGTTTTGGCCAAAAGATGATTAAGACCTTAAGTTCTACTTGATGAGCAGAATGATTCGAAGAAAAAATATGGAGAGTGATAATGATCGAGGATTAGGAATAGGGGAGAGATAAAGGATATGGAGGCTGCTCAAACCAAAATACCCGAAAGCGAAACCTCGCGGTCCGCTTGCGGGCCGCGCACCCACGCGCCCTACTAGTTAATATATATATAGCTGTTCGTTCTGATTCACTGACTCACTCATTCATCGCCCCTCCTGTAAAATTTTGTATGAAAAAATTTTTTTTCACTAATGGTTTCGTATAGAAGACAAAAATTGAAGTAGAACAAAAATATGGAGAGAGCTGATGATTGAGGATTTCAGAGACGAGCGACGGGCACGCTTAAGGTACTGAAGATAGGTGGGGGGTGCTCGAGCAAATGTCATTCGAAACGTCATCCAATTGACAGTTAGCTGAAAAAAAATTCAAAATGGCGAAAAAAAGATGGCCGCCATACAAATTTCGTAGGTCTCTATCTCGGAGGGTATAAAAGATGGAAGAGTGGTTTCTTCGCAAAAGATGATGAGGATCTAAAGGTCTACTCGAAGAATTGAAAAACAATTCAAAATGGCGGAATTTATTTTTCCATAGAAAATGTATGGCGAATATTGAAGACACTACAAGTTGTAAACTATGCAAGGCTTTGATGCGATTCTTTGGAGAACTTTCAAAGAAAAATATGGGAAGACATGATGATTGAGGGTTTGGAAGATGGATGAGGAGCCCGGGCAGGGTATGTTAGATAGATGGGAGGTGCTCAAACAAAAATTACTCAAAACCTCATCCAATTGGCACTGAGCTGAAAAAAAAACAAAATGGCGGATTCAAGATGGCGGCTATACAAATTTCGTCAGAGTCTATCTCACCAAGCATAAAAGATGGAAGAGTGGTTTCTGGGAAAAAGATGATCAAGACCTAAAAGTCTACTTGATGAACAGAAAAAAACAAGATGGCGGAATTTATTTTTCTACACAAAAAAAAATTATTGATGAAAAAATACGGAAAGAGCTGATGATCGAAGATTTTGGAGACGGATGAAGAGCACGGCGAGGGTATTGAAGATAGGTGGGACGTGCTCAAACAAAAACTACTCGAATCCTCGCGGTCCGCTTGCGGGCCGCGCACCCACGCGCCATACTAGTTAATATATATATAGCTGCTCGTGCTGATTGGGTGACTCACTCACTCATTGATCACCTCTCCTGAACAATTTTGTATGAAAAATTTTTTTTTCAATTATGGTGTCATATAGAGGACAAAAATTCATTAAGAGGAAAAATATGGAGAGAGCTGATGATTGAGGATTTCAGAGACGAGCGATGGGCACGCTTAAGGTATTGAAGATAGGTCGGGGGTGCTCGAGCAAATGTCACTCGAAACGTCATCCAATTGGCAGAGAGCTAAAAAAAAATTCAAAATGGCGAAAAAAAGATGGCCGCCATACAAATTTCGTCGGTCTCCATCTCGGAGGGTATAAAAGATGGAAGAGTGGTTTTTTCGCAAAAGATGATCAGGATCGGAAGGTCTACTCGATGAATAGAAAAAAAATTCAAAATGGCGGAATTTATTTTTCCATAGAAAATGTATGGCGAATATTGAAGAGACTACAAGTTGTAAACTATGCAAGGCTTTGATGCAGTTCTTTGGAGAACTCTCAAAGAAAAATATGGGAAGACATGATGATTGAGGGTTTGGAAGATGGTTGAGGTGCCCGGGCAGGGTATCGCAGATAGGATGAGGTTTTGAGTAAGTTTTGTTTGAGAACCTCCCATAATTGGCACTGAGCTGAAAAAAAAAACAAAATGGCGGATTCAAGATGGCGGCTATACAAATTTCGTCGGTGTCTATCTCACCAAGTATACAAGATGGAAGAGTGGTTTCTTGGCAAAAGATGATCAAGAACTAAAGATCTACAATTTGATGAACAGAACAAAATTCTTTCAGAATTTTTTCAGAATTTTTTTCAGACAAAATATATTGCGAATATTGAAGAGACTATAAGTTGGGAAACTATACAATACTTTGATACGGTTCCTTTTCAAAATTTGTTTTTATGGAAGAACTCTCCTTCTGGCAAATGATTCGGAGAAAAAAATTTGGAGAGTGATCATGATCGAGGGTTTGGAAGATGGATGAGGAGCACGGCCAGGGTTAAAGATGCTGAAAATGATAGAAGGTGGAGACTGCTAAAACAAAAATAATACTGAAATCCCCGCGGTCCGCTTTAGCGGGCCGCGCAGCCAAGCGCCCTACTAGTTAATATATATATAGCTGCTCGTGCTGATTCATTGACTGACTCACTGATTGATCACCCCTCCTGTAAAATTTTGTATGAAAAATTTTTTTTTCACTAATGGTTTCGTATAGAGGACAAAAATTCATTCGGAACAAAAATATGGAGAGAGCTGATGATTGAGGATTTCGGAGACAGGTGAGCAGCACGCTTAAGGTATTGAAGATAGGTGGGGGGTGCTCGAACAAATGTCACTCGAAACGTCATCCAATTGGCAGTTAGCTGAAAAAAAATTCAAAATGGCGAAAAAAAGATGGCCGCCATACAAATTTCATCGGTCTCCATCTCGGAGGGTATAAAAGATGGAAGAGTGGTTTCTTCGCAAAAGATGATCAGGATCCAAAGGTCTACTTGATGAATTGAAAAAAAAATCAAAATGGCGGAATTTATTTTTCCATAGAAAATGTATGCGAATATTGAAGGGACTACAAGTTGTAAACTATGCAAGGCTTTGATGCGGTTCTTTGGAGAACTCTCAAAGAAAAATATGGGAAGACATGATGATTGAGGGTTTGGAAGATGGATGAGGAGCCCGGGCAGGGTATTGTAGATAGATGGGGGCTGCTCAAACAAAAATTACTCAAAACCTCATCCAATTGGCACTGAGCTGAAAAAAAAAAACAAAATGGTGGATTCAAGATGGCGGCTATACAAATTTCGTCGGTGTCTATCTCACCAAGTATAAAAGATGGAAGAGTGGTTTCTTGGCAAAAGATGATCAAGAACTAAAGATCTACTTGATGTACAGAAAAAAAATCAAGATGGCGGAATTTATTTTTCACACAAAAAAAAATTTAATTAATGGTTTCGTATAGAAGACAAAAAATTATGCGGAGGAAAAATATGGAAAGAGCTGATGATTGAAGATTTTGAAGATGGTTGAGGCACGGCACGGCCAGGGTATTAAAGATAGGTGGAGGCTGCTCAAACGAAAACAATACTTGAAACCCCGCGGTCCGCTTTAGCGGGCCGCGCAGCCACGCGCCCTACTAGTTAATATATATATAGCTGCTCGTGCTGATTGGGTCACTGACTGACTCATTGATCACCTCTCCTGTAAAATTTTGTATGAAAATATTTTTTTTTACTAATGGTTTCGTATAGAAGACAAAAATTCATTCGGAGGAAAAATATGGAGAGAGCTGATGATTGAGGATTTCAGAGACGAGCGAATGGCACGCTTAAGGTATTGAAGATAGGTGGGGGGTGCTCGAGCAAATGTCACTCTAAACGTCATCCAATTGGCAGTGAGTTGAAAAAAAATTCAAAATGGCGAAAAAAAGATGGCCGCCATACAAATTTCGTCGGTCTCCATCTCGGAGGATATAAAAGATAGAAGAGTGGTTTCTTGACAAAAAATGATCAGGATCGGAAGGTCTACTTGATGAATGGAAAAAATATTCAAAATGGCGGAATTTATTTTTCCATAGAAAATGTATAGCGAATATTGAAGAGACTACAAGTTGTAAACTATGCAAGGCTTTGATGCGGTTCTTTGGAGAACTCTCAAAGAAAAATATGGGAAGACATGATGATTGAGGGTTTGGAAGATGGATGAGGAGCCCGGGCAGGGTATTGTAGATAGATGGGAGGTGCTCAAACAAAAATTACTCAGAATCTCATCCAATTGGCACTGAGTTGAAAAAAAAAAAACAAAATTTCGGATTCAAGATGGCGGCTATACAAATTTTGTCGGTGTCTATCTCACCAAGTATAAAAGATGGAAGAGTGGTTTCTAAGAAAAATATGATCAAGAACTAAAAATCTACTAGATGAACAGAAAAAAAAAACAAGATGACGAAATTTATGTTTTCACACAAATATTTTTTTAGTGAAATTTCTTTTTTTAGTAAAAATTCATGCGGAGGAAAAATACTTATGGAGAAAGCTGATGATTGAGGATTTTGGAGACGGGTAAAGAGCACGGCTAGGGTGTTGACGATAGGTAGGAGGTGCTCAAACAAAAGTTACTCGAAACCTCATCCAATTGGCAGTGAGCTGAAAAATAAGTCCTAATCGAGGGTTTGGAAGAGGGATGAAGATAGGTGGAGGCTGCTCAAACAATAAAACACCCGAAAACAAAACCTCGCGGTCCGCTTTAGCGGGCCGCGCACCCACGCGCCATACTAGTTCTATTCTATACCTACTATTCTAATTTGCACTTGGTCGACTGTTCGTCTGTTAGAGCCTTACCACTACTGAATTAATGAACATTCAGAAATAGACATCGACTTATATGTTATGTGTATATAAGTGAATGCAAATATGTAAATTGATGATCCAAAGCCGAAAGTTACTAAAAATAATGTTTTGGATTTCCATATTATAGAGTATATAGAAATTCAAAATATATTTTCAGCCAAAGTCATTTCTATTATACTCCATACATTCAATATACCTAATGACATCAAGGACTAATAAAATGAATAATTTTCCCATAGCCAAAACTTAATATTGTGGCTAATTTTGTTGCGCACAGACATTTTAAACACAGGTTTTATAAAATGCTAACATTTTCCGCAGGAAACATTGTGAAAGAGATAGTACCTATAAGATTTAGACCTGTCTTTTTAGTTTAGTTTAGAGATTGTGTACAAACAGAATTAGCCCCATTAATTGTCTATTGATTAAAAAGGGATTATAGACAAGTATAAATTAAAAATTTAAAAAACCCCCGACATTCGCTATTTTGTGGCGGCAGCTATCTTGGATTTGCATAGTGCGATTCTACTAGTCAAGCCCTTTCATTTGATACCCATATTAAGGGAGTTGTGAAAAAATATGTAATTCGCCATTTTGTAGCGGCGGCCATTTGGGAGATTTTCATCAAACATAGCTAACAACACTCTCGACTAATTCATCTTTTAAACAAAAAAACCGCATTCAAATCGGTCCACCCGTTTGAACACTACAGGGGAACAGACACACACGCACACAGACACGTTAAACTTATAATAACACCCCGTCGTTTTACGTCGGGGGTTAAAAACATAAAATATCTCGCTCAGAGTACCAACACTTCGAAGAGATCGCATCGAAGTTCTGAGGCAAAGCACATTTTAAGACGGCGGTAAGTAACGGGATGGCCCCAAATGTGATAGGACGAAGTTCGACTAACTCCCTTATCTTTGGCAAGGGAAATTTGCGTGGAAATTTCCGAATAAACTTTTATAATTCCGCCGGAGTTATCTGCGCGCCGATCTGTCCCTCGCATCGTTGGGCCTTTATTGTGGCCTTTCGTTTTCCCACAATCGCTTCCTCGCTGGCCCTGTGGTTGAGATAAAATGTTTACCAGTCGCGTTTCTATAATTTGTGTTTAGTTACTACTTTAGTTAGTACTTAACTAAACGCAAATTATATCAACTCACGGGGAATCAGGTTCGTCAGCGTGGATTTAGAGTGTTTTTAAGAACAAAAAATACACGTAATTAGAGGGTAGTTGGAAAATATTATGTAAATTTATCGTGGTCCTTTATTGTGGCCTATCGTTTTCCCACAATCGCTTCCTCGCTGGCCCTGTGGTCGAGATAAAATGGTTACCAGTCGCGTTTCTATAATTTGTGTTTAGTTACTACTTCATTTAGTAACTAAACGCAAATTATATCAACTCACGAGGAATCAGGTTCGTCAGCGTGGATTTAGAGCGTTTTTAAAAAGAAATACACGTAGTTGGAGGGTAGTTGGGAAATATACATAAATTAGCTGACACCTGCGATTTCATTCACTTTGACTTTAGAATTCTTCCTTAAAAGTGTGCTTCTAGAATGGACATTTAAATAATATTTCCTCATTTCAAATCTTTAGGTCCACTGGTTTAGTCTATGTCGTATATAGTTGAATGATTTGAACTTTCAAATGCAATAATTTATGTATGCCTTGCTATGTACACGTCTTTGTGTCTGAAGTATTCAGAGAGTTTAGCAAAATATAAACAAAATTTTGGCGTACGATAGGTAGGTATCATTAAATAATAATACAAGCTTAACTTTCCAAACTTTTGAATATTTTAATTTAAATTAACTTGAACGTAACTTACATCGATTTGTATTACCAATAGATATTATTTTAATTTTGAATGTCGATGTAATTATTTTTGTATTTAATTGATAAAAAACTATCTTTTACAGCTTCGTTCGCATTTGCGTACGGAATTTAGGTCATTTAAGACTTCACCTCCGTGAAATTCGTATTAAGGTAGGTTTGTTATAAGATTTATCTCAATAGATTTTGATGAAAATCAGCGCAGTATATCAGATTGACTTTAGTTATAAACTGCGGAAGTTATATTATAAGTTATGGCATAATTAGTGACATCAGACTGGTCGTATGGAGCCTGTCGGTACAAGTATCGCAAGACCGTGGCATGTGCAAGTTCATACAAGACAGCTATCTCCAGCTGTAGTGGAGATTTATCGGTTGAAGACAAGTAAGTGCACGAAGTAAATCGATAGATATTTTAGATTTTATAATAGCAAAAATAAGAATACATAAAAGTTCTCTTTCCTGCATAAATTCTCCACACGCTCTGCAAATAGCCCTAACCCTGTTTATGCTCGGTTGTTTGCTCATAAAGAAACGATTTCCTTATAGGTAGTAGGTGAATATACTCTACGTGAATCTACTGAATGTTAGCTTTCTTATAAAAAGTTTTTCGCTGACCGCTTCCTTAATATTAAAGGTAAACTAGTTTAAAAATATTTTCATTAACTGTAGAAATGAGTGCTACGGTTTTGCTGCAGTTTTCTGGACCTTAATATAATATGATTTTTGTAAGTAAGATAGACGTGTGAAATTTTATTTATTTAAAAGTTAAAAATACTCATAGTTTACTCTATGGATGACTTGTAGTTTTCGATAACTAACTTTTCCAACCTTTATATTTACTACAAGTGGACACTCGAGACTTCGTTCGCCACGCGAATTGGTTATTGGTTTTTAAAACTCCCGTGAGAATCATTTTGTTTTTCCTAAGCTCCTTTGAGCTCATACCTTGCTAAAAACTGTTAAAAGTTCACTGGCGGATGTTTAGGTAGATCAAAATGTAAACATCCGCCAGTAAAAGTCCCATCAAAATCGGTCCAGCCTTTTAGAGATAAGCCAGTAATCTTTAAAGTATTTCCTTTCTAACAAAAAAAGAATGAATGAAATCGGACCACCCGTTAACGAATTACAGCTAAGTACACATTTTGACTTTCATCCCCTCTCCCAAGGGAACCGTGCTGAATTTCAGGATAAAAAGTATCCTATATGTTACTCCATAGTATGAACTTAAATCATGCTGATTTTCATTTAAATCCATTCTGTAGTTTTTACGTGATGCGCGCACAAACATACAGACAAACAGACAATTTCAAAAATGGCTTTTTTATGTTCTGTTACTTATCCCTAACATCCCCCAGTTATTATTTTGCAAAAATCTTTAATGTACAGAATGATACGGCAAGTCTACGATTTTATTATCATATAGATTGTTAGACCCTAGACCAAGACCTTTTCCAAGGTTTTCACAATCGTGATTTTTTTCACATTGTAAGTAATAAAGTTTTAAACACCAATTTTACTTATTTTATTTTTGACCACGAAAAGCCGAACATTTCCAGTGGCATAAGTTACATGCAAGCCTCTACGAGAATATTCTAAAAATTTACCAAAAATAAAGTTGACATCGGATTTCTGAACCCTAACAGCTAAATTTACCGGATTTACATTTTTAACACGTTCTTTTGCAACGAAATTTGGAGTGCACGATGTTCTGCAACGTGCTGCAAAAGTTTTCCTACAAAATCAGAGACGTGAAACAAAGTGTAGATGCAGCTTTTACATATTAACCTATTCATAAAAGTAAAGCCATTACAACGCACATGCACTGATGTTTTCATTTTCTTTTTAACCCCCGATGCAAAAACGACGTGTGTGTGTGCGTGCGTGCGTGCGTGTGTGCGTGCGTGCGTGCGTGTGTGCGTGCGTGCGTGCATGCGCGTGCACGTTGGCGTGGGCGTGCGCGTTGAATAAAATCCATTCAAGATGGCCGCTGCTACAAAATGGCGGATTACATATTTCTTCACAACTCCCTTAATATGGGTATTAAATGAAAGGGCTTGATTAGTAGAATAGCACTATGCAAATTCAAGATGACTGCCGCCACAAAATGGCAAATGTCGGGGGTTTTTAAATTTTTAATTTATACTTGTTCAATGACACGTTAATATTTGACTGCAATCTTGCATGGTGAGGGACAGTGATGGTGGATTTATCAGCAACTAGTATCAAGAATAGTACGGTATCTAGCTTATAGCTAGTTATTTAACAGTTAATTTTACAAAATTATATTTGAGTGAAGTACCTACATTTTAATTCCTAAGGCATTAATTTAGTCTAAGATTGAACGTGTTACTCTGAAATAACTTATGTCTAATAAGATCATCAAGTTATACCTATCTTATTTCAAGTTTTGTACAAGTGCTCTACTACAAATAAAGATTTTCTATTCTATTCTATTCTAAGTACCGTATCACTACATAGTATAAAACAAAGTCGCTTTCTCTGTCCCTATATCCCTATGTCCCTATGTATGCTTAAATCTTTAAAACTACGCAACGGATTTTGATAGGGGTTTTTTTAATAGATAGAGTGATTCAAGGAAGGTTTTTAAGTAAAAAAATTTGACCCGGTAGGTGGCGCTAATAGCGGGCAGGACGACGTCTGCCGGTAGTATTGTATAAAGTACGCTTAGCAGTACAGTCTGTGATAGAGAGCCTTTCTTCTACGACCATAAGTATTTCATTGTAGCTCGATTACTTTTTACCCGACTACGGCAAAGCCAAAAGGAAGGGTTATTATTTTAGCAGTCTATGTATGTATGTATGTTTGTATTCGATTTTTGTATGAGATTCCGTGTGTACTACCGTAGTGCCTAAACTACTGGACCGATTTTGATGAATGAGGTGTCTATTGATTCGTTGTTATAGTCGGTGACATAGGCTACATTTTATTTACGAAAAAAATCATTAAATTAGTTTCGGATATACATAACAGATGGTGCCACTAGCTGCTTGCCCCACGCTTTATGCACACTAAATTATTATTTTATATTAAATTAAATTATAAAGTGTAGTCGGGTTTTTAGTGTACGAACTTTATTCTTATACATACTATTTATAATTATTTCTTTAGTCTTTGCAGAAATTTCTTGTAAAAGGAATGTTAGATGAGTATCTCCTGAGGTCCGCGTTCTATGAGAATACAAATGAAGCGTGCACCTTCGAGGATCAGCCGTAGCAACAAATATAAAAATAACTCCCACTCCAAAGTGGACTTTATTAACAAAGATTCAGAGAGCAAAATTGTATGGACAGTTTCGAAATTGCACTGTAAACAGTCACGCCTGCTAGATTTCTCCAATAACGCAAAGGCCGGAGAACTTCTTATTAAGGCGGTAAAGAGGTTATTACTGCCGTTGAGATATCGTTTAACAGAATCACGGAAAGAAATGAAAATATTGTTGTAGACTCATATTTTCTATGAGTTAATAATGAAGCGAAACGGAGGAGTTTTTCTTCCAATAAAAAACTTTTCTATTCTAATCTGAGTTCGAAGTGTATTTTTTATACGCGACTATGGCAAATTCAAAAGGAAGGGTTATGATTTTAGCAGTCTATGTATGTATGTGTCCGATTTTTTTTTTTGAGATTCTGTGTGTTCCACCGTAGCGTCTGTGTTGTGGACTGTGGTAGTCTACAACACAGAAGTTACAGAAAACTTTCATACAGTAGTGAATTTCAAAGTGAGCGAAATTTTATTCTAGAATATTATATGAAATAATTTAAATAAAGTAATTTCCAACTTTGTATTAGATGAAACCTCTGAACTTACATTTAACCTTCGTTTAATAAAGTGCCTGTCCTGAGCCCATACGCGATTTACAGCCAATATAGTCTCGTGTTACGTGCCCCGCCGTCTCGACCTTCTGACCTGATTTTCTGCTTCAAAAATTACGCGCGTTTACTGAATCCTCAATAATTTAGTATCGTAATTGTTCTTATATTCGGTCCTCCCGACCGAATTATTCGGCCATGGCGGCCAATCTTAACCGAGGTGGCGACTAGCCATCTACGCAGGAGATATTATAATGCACAAGTGTGTGTGAATACACAGGTGCACTGCACTCTCTGTTCCCTCGCTCTCATAGTCCGATGGGACGCCAATGCGAGACGACCGGAGAGAGATCAGGCGCAGGCCGACGGCTTTGCGTGCGCTCCGAGGCACGGGGGTGAATCTAACACCGCCAATTTTCAACTCCAGGCTGGCACTGAGAATTTCTTGATAGAAAAGCCCAATACATCATACTTATATTTTTTTTGGCCCGACCTGTGAATCGAACCCAGGACCTCGTGATCTACAACCGAACATGCTAACTGCTAGACCAACGAGGCAGTTGATAAGGCTTATATTTAATGTTTGTCTGTCTCTACATCATATTACTCATTACTGGGGGTCATAATCCTTTTCCCTTAATCTTATAACAATAATAGTAAGAGTTTTCGTGCGTTAATAATGCGATGATAGGAACTTCCAAATATTTATTTTTTACTATATTTCGCAGTATTTTTACCAAGATTTTGCGTTGCCTAAATCCATATTAATTCAAGGGCTCACCAATCTAAATTCCTAATACCCGAATTACGTAAATGAAGAAATATGTTTGCGTCTCCTGATTATGCTGTTTATTAAAATAATTATAAAAACAATTGACGTGTGATAAATTGATGAGAGTTTATGTCAGAATTTCCTTAGGATATATTATTATAATACCTAATTTATTTACCAACTTCTTAGTTGGTCCATTACGTTCGATTGTGGATCACGAGGTACTGGGTTTAATTCCCGGGTCGGGACAATAATTGTTAGTCTTTAGGTTTTTCTGTCAAGGCATTCTCAGTGCCAGCCCGGAGTTGTTGTGTGGCTGTATTTCACCACCATGCCTCGGAGTGCACGTTAAGCCATCGGTCCCGGTTATCACTATTATATGACAACAGTCGTTAAAGCACGCTTTAACCAGCATTGAAGCAGCGTGGCGGGTCTGAGTTCTAAATCGCTCTATCCTATATATGAAAAGGTCTGTGCCCAGCAGTGGGACAATATGTGGATGGATGGTGTCAATATTATGTAGGTATATTGATTTACGAGAGAATACATAGAACAGAACCATTCGTAATTAGATTAATGCTGAAATATATTTAGTTAAGTACTGAGAATAGGTACGCGTTAACAACTTACTAGTATAAAAACGGTCTAACTCACAAATTTTTGAAATTGGGTATTACTAGTAGGTAGTTCTTTCTCATTATTACTAACAACTTTTTACGCAAGATACAAAATTATTGAAAAATGGACAGTTCTACAATGAACTTCTAAAGCTTACTTAGGATGTTATTTTTTGTTAATGTTTTGAAAATATTTTGTTCAGAATCAGTGACTTAATCCGTTGCTATGATTTTTAAAACGTCATGTTACATTTTATAACGTTATATCTATTCTATATTGATTCATTATTGTTAATGATTATAGATTTAATCTATGTTTTAAAGACATGACACACAATATGTATAACACGATGCATATTCTAAAGCCGGGAACAAAACACTCGATAGCATTTTCGAGTTATCTCAACAGACCACCGTTCTATACTTAATTAGATTATAATAACAATTCGTAAACACAAGAATTTCAATCGAGAAAGTGGTTTTAAGCTAGCGAGCATATTTTGAAATCCATCAGTAATAGAACTAGGTATGCAAACCAGAATAGCGTCGTATGACATCAAAATCAAATACCTAGTGGTGTTGCCATATTTTACCAAACCACCGTAAAATTTCTTCAATAGAATTGAAAGCAAATAGATAGAAGCTGTCACAACTTTTTGATATCTCAAAAAATTGCAGTCCCATCGCGACGATTTTTTTATTCATCTACGAGTTAGCCCTTGACTGCGATCTCACCTGATGTAAGTGTCGATGCAGTCTTAGATGGAAGCAGGCTAATCTACAAAAGATCATGACAGTTTTTATTAAACCCATGTAACTCCTCGGTTTTTACGTGGTATCATACCGGAACACTAAATCGTTTGGCGGCACGGGTTTCGCCGGTAGGGTGGTAGTAGTAACGGCTAAAACCTTCCATCAGATCAGATCAGAGAAAATTTTAAAATTATAAATTCCCAAACTGCCCCTGCCAGGAATCGAGCCCCGGACCTCATATCAGAAGCCGAACAAGCTAGCCATTTTACCACTAATGTAGTTAGTCACAAATCCTCTATGTAATAGCCCTTTCTCGAATCCAATAAACATTCTATTGACATTTTTTACTAAGTTTAGTCAAAATGTATAGCAAATTAATTTTTCACACTAAAAACTCAATCTCAAAAAAAACTTTGTTATTCCAACTTTCAATTTTCTGAATTTTGATTTTTGTGTGCTTATGTAACTTTTGCCCTAACGGCCTCAATTCGGTAAAGGTACGAATGAGTTATAAAGCAATTATCAGACTAATTGCTTTTACCTGATATTAAATGAGGGTAGGCCTAGCCGTTATGTTTTGTGCCTAAAAGTAATTTCTTGTAATCTATACCCATAATATATCTACGTCAATATAGTAATTATTGCACTGTGACACAAAATAATAATTATAATTATAATATATTTTGATTCTTCAACAATTTAAAACAATCGTTTTAATGATTAATGTTTACAAGAAATCAGGTTCGATTGTATCGCCAAGCGATTTAGCGTTCCGGTACGATGCTGCCTAAAACTGCGTTATGGTTAGATCTTGTCATCTTTCTCTCATTCTCCACATCATTGTGCTTCCGTCAAGACTTTAGTATAGACTCTTAACAATGGGTAAGATCGAATTACTAATATTAACATCAAATATATTTTTTTTTTAATAATTAATATTGGTCTGTTATTGCAATGTTGCAAGTTAGTCCAGTAACTTTAGGATTTGCTAGTATGGGGTACCTTGCGTTAAATCGGGTAGTTCTGATTTTTTGCAGACTTGTTTATGATGTTGGCCCAATGATTAATCCAAGTTTGTGACCTCGAGCGACGAACGCAACTTTGTCAAAAATCGAAAAAACCGCGAAAATTTGGGATTTTTTTCAGATTTTGGCGACTATAACCCAAAAGGACTAGTTCTTGACACTACCTTTTCAGGGCGTTTTTAAAGTAGAATAAAATTGCTACAATTTAAGACCAGAACTAGCTCTGTAGGTACATTACTTACTGAGATGCTCGCGACTTCACTTGCGTGAATTCTTAATCTCATACAAACTTCCATCTCCCATTGTACCAACTTAGGGGTAGTTTTTCCAAAATTCCTTCAACACGTAATTCTTAATTTTTAACCGAAAATCTAAATCTCAATTTTCATAGATATAAGTTGATAAATGACGAAAACGTGACGAGGTCTCATTTAAACTTTCACCCCCTACTTAACCCACTTGCGGATAGAAATTTCAATAATACTGAAATTCATATTTTTTATTTTTTATCGAAAGCCCAAATACCAATTTTCATGGATGTAACTTGATAAATGACAGACTTTCATACAAATTTTCGTCCCCTATTTAACCCCTTTAGGGGTAGAATTTCCAAATATCCTTTCTTAATGTGCGCTTAAATCATAAAAGGAAGCTACTGTGAAAATTTCAAGTTCGTAGCTTTCAGTTGTTTAGGTTGTGCGTTGATGATCAGTCAGTCAGGACAAGCTTCTTGAAGCTAGAAACTTGAAATTTTCACAGTAGCTTCCTTTTATGATATAGGCGTACACTAGGACAGGATTATTGGAAATTCCACCACTAAGAGGGTTAAATAGGGGATGAAAGTTTGTATGAAAGTCTGTCATTTTTCAAGTTACATCCATGAAAATTGGTATTTGGGCTTTCGATAAAAAATAAAAAATATGAATTTCAGTATTATTGAAATTTCTATCCGCAAGTGGGTTAAGTAGGGGGTGAAAGTTTAAATGAGACCTCGTCACGTTTTCGTCATTTATCAACTTATATCTATGAAAATTGAGATTTAGATTTTCGGTTAAAAATTAAGAATTACGTGTTGAAGGAATTTTGGAAAAACTACCCCTAAGTTGGTACATTGGGAGATGGAAGTTTGTATGAGATTAAGAATTCACGCAAGTGAAGTCGCGAGCATCTCAGTAAGTAATGTACCTACAGAGCTGGTTCTGGTCTTAAATTGTAGCAATTTTATTCTACTTTAGAAACGCCCTGAAAAGGTAGTGTCAAGAACTAGTCCTTTTGGGTTATAATCGCCAAAATCTGAAAAAAATCCCAAATTTTCGCGGTTTTTTCGATTTTTGACAAAGTTGCGTTCGTCGCTCGAGGTCACAAACTTGGATTAATCATTGGGCCAACATCATAAACAAGTCTGCAAAAAATTCTAGTTAAAAAGTCAGATTACTAAAGTTACTGGACTAAGTGTCCAGTAACAATAAGTAATGTCCGCTCTGGCAAGCCACTTTTTTTTCTTTTTTTTTTTTTTTTTGACGTGATGGAAGAGCTTTTATAGCTACCCCCGTTCTGCGGCAGAATGCGGCAGAACAAAGGTTATGTGGGTCATTGGCCATAGCTAACAATATCCCCGTAGGGAAATTATTAATCATGTTGCCGGGGCGCACCGGCCCGAATACTGCTCTTCCCCTCGCCGGACGTATCCAAGAAGACCAGCAGCACCCAGGCACAGACTGGGAGGTTACCTGGCTGGCCTCCCCTGGCAAGTCACTTGTATGTACTAGCTAAAACTTGCAGCAACTCAATTCCTGCAAGTTTTAGCTAGAGTCTGATATTATTGATTTCTGCTAAGGGCTTCGGACATGATTAATGGCGTTTGTTTACATACTTGTTCCTAGATGTTTACGTGATTCATGCTCAGTGTCAATGCCGTCCATTGTTCATTTACCAAGAATCAATAATCGCAACAATCTCTTCGTTAACGATCAATTGATGTCCTGGCCTCTTTATTTGCTAGTTGACATTGATACACAGTACCAGTAACCGTATTCACTCAGCGGGCGATGGAGAGAGCTGTGCTTGGAGTACTTATCCCTGCGAAATCAAATCAGAAATGAGGTGATCCGCAGGAGAACCAGAGTTACCGACATAGCTCATCGAGTCGCGATGCTGAAGTGGCAATGGGCGGGGCACATTGTTCGAAGAACCGATGGACGTTGGGGTCCCAAGGTGCTTGAATGGCGACCTCGCACTAGTAACCGAAGCGTAGGTAGACTCCCCACTCGATGGACAGACGATGTCAAGCAAGTCGCTACAGCCGCTGGAATCAAGCGGCACAAGATCGTATGCTGTGGCGACTCTTGCAAGAGACCTATGTCCAGCAGTGGACGTCTATTGTTTGAGACGAACCAGTAACCGTATAATGTAACTAGCGGTCCGCCCCGGCTTCGCCCGTGGTATATAATATAAAGCCTATAGCACTCAAGGATCAGGTACATATCCAACGGCGAAATAATTTTTGAAATCGGTCCAGTAGTTCTTGAGATTAGCGCGTTCAAACAAACAAACTCTTCCGCTTTATTATATTAGTATAGATGATGATTATCTTTAGGTTATTGTGTTGTCAGGCAACCATATATTGTAATAGTCGTCAGTTCAGAATTTAAGCCCAAAGTGAAATGACATGACACAATTAACAACAAGAGCGGAGCGGCGGCGGCGCTTGCAAAAACAAATAGAACGCGGGGGAATCTGAAGATTTGCTCGTTTTCCCTTTGCGGCAAAACCCCTTGTCGCAGAGCGGCGTCTCGCGCGGCGTAACGAAGCGTGGGTGAGACCACTCCGCGAATGCAGAGCGTGGTTGCTGGCCACAGGGCAGTTGCAACACAGAGGCATAATATATTAAGATCTCTAACTCTAACGCGGGGGAATCTGAAGATTTGCTCGTTTTCCCTTTGCAGCAAAAACCCCTTGTCGCTCCCCACTCCACGAATGTACATCGTGGTTGCTATATCTAACGCGGGGGAATCTGAAGATTTGCGTTTGAGTATATTATAGACAAGGGAAATATTCTAATCTAACCATCAAGGTTCTCATCTAAATTGCGTCGATGTGAGGTGTAAGAAGTTTTTTTGAAGTGAAACTTCTTTAGTATCGTTGTGCATTTGAAAATTCGATGAAACGAAAAAACGATACCATTTAAGCCTGCAAAGTCAAAGCTAAAGTTAAAGTTTAGGTTAAGGTTAAGTTTACTATTCTGAAGTTTCACTTCTGCCGTCTGTGAATTGCACACACACTTTTTGTTTATATTTCTTTCTGGTAATAAATTCTAAGCAATTTAAACTGCAATTCTAAGCATTTAAACTGTCTCTAGTGATATCCGTTTTATCGAAGTAGTTATACCTACCCGACTAGTTTCAGTGTATCCTGCTCTGCGGTGCGTGAATGTGATCATGTTTCTACCCCAAATGGGTTCGAAACTAGTCGGACATGCTCCGGCGATTATCCGGAGTCGTGACTCCATCCGTATACCTATTACGTAATTATAATCTAAGTAACGTCTTTTTAAGTCACGCACTGGTGTTGGAAGGCCGTTTGTTATCTTATTCCGTTAATGCGTCAGTGATCCAGCAATACTTTCATTTCACCACACATCTGAAGGATTACGTACGGGTAATTAGCCCTGGCAATATAGTGTTAAACAACGTAAAAGTATAAATTAAAAATTTAAAAAACCCCCGACATTCGCCATTTTGTAGCAGCGGCCATCTTGGATTGATTTTCATCAAACATAGCTATAACAACACTCTCGACTAATTCACCTTTCAAACAAAAAAAAAACCGCATTCAAATCGGTCCACCCGTTTGAGCGCTACAGGGGAATAGACAGACACACACACACATACACACACACACACACACGCACACACACACAGACATATCAAACTTATAACACCCCGTCGTTTTTGCGTCGGGGGTTAAAAATAATAATTAGATGTCTCTGAGGTATCATTCACCTGTGCAACCATATAAAGCTGAGTGTGGAACTCGACGTTTCTTGCGTTGTCTGTGGAGTGAGGGTTTGCTGTGTATACACCGCCTATCTTAGATCACTCGTGCATTACCTTTTTACAAGTGCAACTTTTTAAAATGTGCATTTTAAGACGGTTTTTTTCCATACTTGGCAGAGATGTGCAAGAATTTAAAAGGTACACAAGATTACCTTAGTAGATTTTATTATAAGATAGGTACGTACCTGCTTAATATACTCGACTATTTTTTAACATTCACACTAATACATTCAGCACTAAGTTCATCGTTGATCCAATTGTGGCTTATTCAGCAGCGGATCAGAAGTTCTAAGGCTCGAGTCCCGGGTAAGGCACAAAAACACAATATGTTGTTTATATGACAAGAAAGTGTGCATTAATGGACTAATGGAAAAGCTGTGATAGCCTAGTGGTTAGGACGACCGACTTCTAATCGGAGGTCGTGGGTTCGATCCCGAGCACGCACCTCTAACTTTTCGGAGTTATGTGCGTTTTAAGTATTTAAATATCACTTGCTTTAACGGTGAAGGAAAACATCGTGAGCCTCCTCCCAAAGCTCCTTTTGTTTGCGGTTGAATGCGGTTTTTTCTTTGAAAGGTGAATTAGTCGAGAGTGTTGTTAGCTATGTTCGATGAAAATCGGTCCAAGATGGCCGCCGCTACAAAATGGCGGATTACATGTTTTTTCACAACTCCCTTAATATGGGTATCAAATGAAAGGGCATGACTAGTAGAATAGCACTATTGTAAATCCAAGATGGCCGCCGCCACAAAATGGCGAATGTCGGGGATTTTTAAATTTTTAATTTATACTTGTTAAAAATGGATTTCAAAATGACTCATTCCACCACCACCCAAAGACTTGTCAAAGACAAACGCCACGCGACACGCTATGACGCTACATAGCGATAGTTTTAACGTTAACAGATTCGATATTATGACATTCTCAACACTATACAAAATCACAACTTAAAATAAAACGATAAAAAATCACGATACACGACACGTTTAAATCTATTCTTATCTCTTTCAAAATGCTCCCTGCGGAAAAGGATAGCATTGTTTTTAAACCTGTCCGATGTAGTTTAGTTTAGAGTTCGGGCACAACAGAAGTAGCCATAGTACTTACAACCTAAAAAAATCATTGCGCGAACTTCTACAGCCAAAAATAGGCTCCAACAATTGGTCACGAATTTCCCACGGTATAAATAAACACTGCCTCTATATTCGGCCAATAAAGAAGTTACGTAATAGTATGTAAATAGTTAATGTCTTCTTTTGGAGCGGCGCCAGCCGTCCGCGTCGGGGCGATTTAAACCGTCTGACACTTTTTTTTTTTTTGGAACTTAGGTACCCCTACAGACCATACAAACATTTCATCGGCCTATATTAACTGTAGGTTAACACCTACAGTCAACATCAATAGTTATTCTTGCCCTTTTAACATCTCACAGCTCGGCATGAAATGAAAGGATGTTTATATTTGCGTGCAAATTTTTTATAATAGGGTATTTGACTAATTTTTGGAAATTGTTTTAAATTATTCTTTATTACTTATTAAAACACACTACATTGATATTTTTCGCAATATCTACAGTATTAAGAATTAAATCAATGATAAAGTTTAAGTTTTGAAAACCACGCCAAAAACGACATTTCTGATCACACGTCACAAATCGCTATGCAAGTCACTTCTCTCGCTCGCTCCTTTTCGGAACTCGGTGCGTGCGACAGAGACGCTACGCAAGGCGACCGCTGTATCGTAATGTTGTAAATTGTTATACCTACTCATTTTAATATCAATCTTATTCTTTCAAGTATAAAGTTTAGTTTCGGTTGACTTGATAAACTTCAATTATAACAACCAAGTTACGTGCAATCGAGTGACGTCACAAACAATCCCAGAGCGTTCACGTTCCTGATAAAATTTCAAAAAATATTATGTTTTATTTCGTGCAAAATATCGCGTAAAATTACATAGTTTAGTTTGATTGAGTGAAATATGTCTTTTTTAGGCTATTATCTGATAAGATGACCACAATCAATAGTATATTTTCAATGTTGTCAAATACCCTATTACTTAAAACTGGTTTTTATTCTAATTCCAATAATTGATTTTAATAAGATATCAGATAGGTTTATAGGAGAGGAACTTAGAGCTTAGAGCCACCACGATGCTCTAATGTGTGGCTGCCGGACTTCAAAGACTATTGTCACATGCCAATTATGGGCTAGCCTTGGGAATTTATTTTATAGAAAAGCCCTAACCTAAACCTAAAGATCTCACGGTCCGCAGTTGAACATGCTAACCGCTAGGCGACTAGGCCAACCAGGCTGTATGGCTAACCATTTCTTTTTTTATAGGTATAGCAGGCAACCGAGCAAGCGGGTCACCTGATGTTAAGTGATTACCGCCGCCCATGAACATTAGCAGCACCTGAGGAACCACTAATGCGTTGCCGGCTTTTGAGGAAGGGGACTGGCTCTTCAGCTCGCTGCCGAAACACACGGATGCTTTGCGGCAGATTACGGCTGAAGTGTGATCTAGCGACCAGGCGGATTCGGGGTAGGATACCACAAAGCGGTGATACCATCCAGATTAAGTTGTGTGGTATCAGGTACAAAGACCCGTAGAGGACACTGAGAGCGTCAGGGCCTCGTTAACATATTGGCAGGGTGCATCGCGCGCAGGTGAGGTTAACTTTGGCCAAATAAGTGGAATTTGGGCCACTTACACCATTACAGATATTATGTAAAATTTACACGATTACTATTTCGATATCGTTATGTGACTCTTGGTTAAATTGACAGTGCATTCGATCCCTTCTTTGATCCAGTGCCTAGCTTATGGACCATGAAACTAAGAATCTCCTAAGGGATTTATTAAAAAAAGCAGAAATCCACGGGAATGTTGTAGTCGCGGAAAAAATCTAACGATCTATTACTTAAGGACTAAGCTTTTATTATGTAACAACCAGCCAACTAAGTTATATGACTTATGTTACAGTCGAACAAAATGTCTATAGTCTTCAGGAGCCCTAACCCGTCTCGCACGATCTGACACTTTTTTGGCCCTTACAAATCCCTAGACGCGATCTATTTCACGCGGAACGGTTTTGCGGGTGACGTTTTTAATATTGACTGGTGTAGAGCTTTTACATCGAAAATTTCGTCGAGCCGAAACTTTTTTTTATAGTTGGTTCCTCATACTCATTTTTTAAGAACAAGTATAAATCAAAAAATTAAAAAACCCCCAACATTCGCCATTTTGTGGCAGCGGCCATCTTGGATTTACATAGTGCTATTCTACTAGTCAAGCCCTTTCATTTGATACCCATATTGAGGGAGTTGTGATAAAATATGTAATCCGCCATTTTGTTGCGGCGGCCATCTTGGATCGATTTCCATCAAGCATAACTAACAACATGATCGACTAATTCAACTTTCAAACAAAAAAAACCGAATTCAAATCGGTTCACCCGTTTGAGCGCTACAGGGAGACACACACACACACACACACACACACACACACAGACACGTCAAACGTTTAATAATGGCCTAAGAGTAATTTTAGGTAGTTGTCTAATACCACCACCATCACTACAGCCTTTTTAACATCCCACTGCTGCAGGCCTCCTCTTTCATAAGAGAGAGGGATTTAGAGCTTAAACCCGCCACGCTGCTCCAATGCGGGTTGGCGGGCTTAAGGGCTAATTAAGGGCCCTTGCGGTTTAAAGCGGGTCTAAATCCCTCTCTCCTATGAAAGAGGAGGCCTGTGCTTAACAGTGAGACGTTAAAAGGCAGTAGTTGTGGTGGTGGTGGCCCTTAATCATCATTTATATCGTGCATTAATTATATTAATTATCAGCTAACTAGCGGACCCGGCAGACGTCGTCCTGCCCGCTATTAGCACCACCTAGCGGGTCCAATTTTTCTACTTATAAACCTTCCTCTTGAATCACTCTATCTATTAAAAAAAACCGCATCAAAATCCGTTGCGTACTTTTAAAGATTTAAGCATACATAGGGATATAGGGACAGAGAAAGCGACTTTGTTTTATACTATGTAGTGATATCGCAGGCAACGTTGCAAGCAATACGATTTCATACAAGTATAAATTAAAAATATAAATAACACCCGACATTCCAAGGGGGCCATCTTGGATTTTCATAGTGCTATTTTACTAGTCAAGCCCTTTCATTTGATACCCATATTGAGGGGGTTGTGAAAAAATATATTTTTCATATCATCGGTCATCTTGAACCGATTTTCATCAAACATAGCTAAGAACGTTCTCGACCAATTCACCTTTCAAACAAAAAAATTGTACTCAAATCGGTTCACCCGTTTGAGCGCTACCGTGGAACAGACAGACACACACATACACACAGACACGTCAAACTTATAACACCCCCTCGTTTTTGCATCGGGGGTTAAAAATACTGCTCCTTATTTCGTTAAGGTACGCCCATACAAAAGGAATTCTTTATTCTGTACGACAAAAGTTATATTTAAAACGTGAACTAACAATGCCATTTTCACTGAAATACGTAATGGCTCCCACAAAGGGACTCGCCGGGATCCCCCCAGGGACAATCTCTACATTGCTTGCTACAATAAATTTCACTTTGCAGTTGAAAATTAAATATATTATCAAGACGCAACGCCCGTATATTCTTGTTGCCGCTCCGTGGAACATTGTTCTAAATGAGAGTTAGTTATTGTGTCAAGCTGGTTATTATCCACTGTGTTCACTTGTTAATTGCCAGGACTTTACAAGTCACGGCAAATAAGTCGATCAGTGACCTTCAATGCGCAAAAGTCGAAAATGAGGTATCTCAGGGTGTGAGGGGGTCGCGGGGAGGGCGTGGGGATCGTTCGTAAGCACTGATTAGCTCTCGCGGATCCCTCGTAAGCGCTGATTGGCTCTCCAATCGTATTGTGTCCCGCTCACTCGTACGAAGCTGCGCGCACTTGAAGGTCACCGGTCAACTTACGTGTCGGGGGTTATACTAAACGCGACGGCGGCGTTAGAAAGTCTCAAGCACACATAAAGTTCGTAAACTAAAACCCGACTATACTAAGTAATTTTATATAAAACAAGCGGATACCCGCGACTTCGTTCGCGTGGGTATTGGTTTTTAAAAATCCCGTGGGAATCGTTTTGTTTTTTCTAAGCTCCTTTGAGGTTATACCTTGCTAAAAACTGTTAAAAGTTCAGTGGCGGATGTTTAGGTAGCTCAAAATGTAAACATCCGCCAGTGAAAGTCCCATCAAAATCGGTCCAGCCTTTCAGAGATTAGCCAGAAATCTTTAAAGTATTTCCTTTCTAACAAAAAAAGAATGAATGAAATCGAACCACCCGTTAACGAATTACAGCTAAGTACACATTTTGACTTTCATCCCCTCTCCCAAGGGAACCGTGCTTAATTTCGGGATAAAAAGTATCCTATATGTTACTCCATAGTATGAACTCAAATCATGCCGAGTTTCATTTCAATCCATTCAGTAGTTTTTACGTGATGCGCGCACAAACATACAGACAAACAGACAAACAGATAAACAGACAAACAGACAAACCGACAAACCGACAAACAGACAAACAGACAAACAGACAAACAGACAAACAGACAAACAGACAAAAATTTCAAAAATAGCTTTTTTACGTTCTATTACTTATCCCTAACATCCCCCAGTTATTATTTTGCAAAAATCTTCAATGTACAGATACGGCAATTCTACGATTTTATTATATGTATAGATAGATAGATAATAATTTAGTGTGAAGAAAGCGCAGGGCAAGTAGCTAGTGGCGCCATCTATTATAGCTATCTGAAACTAACTAATATTTAGTTTAGCCGCTCGGACGTCGCCTATCGATTTTTTCGTATATAAATGTAGCCTATGCCACCCGGACTACAACGAATCATTTGACTCATCATTCATCAAAATCGGCCCAGTAGTTTAGGCACTACGGAGGAACACACAGAATCTCATACAATAATCAGCTGACGCTAGAGGTCAACGACCATTATCTCTTGTACGATTTTCACGAGCCCCGTAAGATTAAAGACGATTTTGCACAATCCGACATTTTTGAATAGTGAGAGCATATTTTCTAGGCAGAAACGTGGAGCACCATAGATCTTCAACCGTTGTGAATACCTAGCCCAAAGATTTAACTGGTGCAACTTTTATAACGAAAATATTTGCCAAGTATATTTCGAACTTGCGTAAAGGAATATTTTCTATTCTTGTGTTAATAGCATAGTCTGAAGTAATTTCTTTGCACTGTACCGCAAAAGAATACCATAGGGATACCGCTCCGTATTTTAAAATGCGATTTATCTACCTAAGTAATTCTACCGAAATATTCCCGCGAAGCGACATACCAGTCTTCAGAAACAATTTCTACGTTGTTGTAATAAATTATTGTAACCTGCAGTTAACAAGTATAAATTTAAAATTTAAAAACCCCCGACATTCGCCATTTTTTGGTGGCGGCCATCTTGGATTTCCATAGTACTATTCTACTAGTCCAGCCCTTTCATTTGATATCGATATTGAGGGCCTTGTGATAAAATATGCAATCCGCCATTTTGTAGCGGCGGCCATCTTGCATCGATTTTCATCAAATATAGCTAACAACACTCTCGACTAATTCACCTTTCAAACAAAAAAAACCGCATTCAAATAGGTCCACCCGTTTGAGCGCTACAGGGGAACAGACAGACACACACACACGTCAAACTTATAACACCCCGTCGTTTTTGCGTCGGGGGTTAAAAATAAACGTAGGTACCTATTACGGTACGCAACAAGAAGTATGGACTAACGTGGTGTGTGACTCACGTAAGACTCTCCAAGGATATCATATTAAGGGCCTGTTTCACCACCTTCCGATGATCAGATCAGATATAATGGGAAATGACGACGCAGTCAGATGGAAACAGGCTTACCTGGAAGAGGTATGGCAATCGCACTATCACACTAATACTATAAAGGCGAAAGTTTGTGTGTGTGTGTGTGTGTGTTTGTTACTCTTTAACTAATGAACCTATAGCAATCTATAGCTGCAGCTATAGGTAGATTACGAAAGTAAACTTTTTTGAAAATAGGTACCTATAAAGGTTGGAAAAGGGAGGCGGGAATGGGAACCAGAAATCCACAATTCCCTCGGGATTTGTGAAAAACCGAGATTCATGCGGACGAAGCCGCGGGCAAAAGCTAGTTTTTAATAAACCCATAAAAGCTAATAACAATGCCAACCGCGTCGTGTATAATCGTCCTTTAAATAATGATTTACTCTGAATGTGCGATATTATTATTTTGTAACAAAACAAATCCTCACGTAGCCGCACGTAGCGGTAAAGTCGAGGTAAATACGGCGCCCTCGGGCGTGTTGCTGTTACAACGCGCCTGAGTGACGTGCCACCGTCAAATCCGAAAAGTTCACAGGTGTGGCCACGAAACTCTCCGTTTGTACCTGAAATGAATTCAAAATGTTATTTAGGTGCAAAATTGTACAGGAATTCAAATCGCACGATGCAATATGCACATGGCATCACTCGCTTTAGCGGAAAACCGAAAAGTATTCAATGAAATGAGTAAGCATACTATTTCTTTCCGTATCGTACATTCGTACATTTTTGTTTTCCACGCAGTGCCTCGCTCACTTCGCCGCTATGTTATGACCTCCCTGAAACTTGTAGAGTACGATAGTGAAAAAATCATCAAAATCGGATCATTGATTTGATTAATTGAAATCATCGCGAACATATATACTTACATACAGACATACATACTTAAAGGTCTAATACAGAACCTCCTTGTTTTAAGTCGGTTAAAAACGTGATAAACGATAATAATCGCTGGTGTAGTGGGCGTAAAAGTAAAAGTCGAAAAGCGTCCACGGAGAGTTTGTCCACATCACAGGACGGGATGATAACGCGCGGGGACCGAGCGGCGCGACGTTAATGCCGGTAACGGGTGGACGGGGACGCATCAGGACCTTTCTTGCCGAGACCTTTGCGCATTAGCATTTGTTGTTAGTTACCTGTTGCTTTGGAAGGTAGCTACGTAGTTCTGTTTGAATTAGAGGTTAGTGCTTTTTTGAAGTCGGTTAATAAGCAGTAATAATCGCTGGTGTAGTGGGTGTAGAAGTAAAAGTCGAAAAGCGTCCACGGAGAGTTTGTCCACATCACGGGACGGGATGATAACGCGCGGGGACCGAGCGGCCGGTAACGGGTGGACGGGGACGCATCAGGACCTTTCTTGCCGAGACCTTTGCACATTAGCGTTTGTTGTTAGTTACCTGTTGCTTTGTAACGTAGGTATTTCTTTGAAACGGAGGTTAATGTTACGTCTTTGTAAGTGTAAGATCAGTGAAGTTTATGTTAGTTAGCTTAGCTAGCAGGTATTTTTATCAGATTGTGTGTATATATATATCCAAAATTGTTGAAGTTTATTTGTCGAAATATGGGTAACAAACATAATGGATTCCAATATGTATATGAGATGTCGTTAGATTATTTAGTTGCAAGAGTGTATGACGATTTTTGGAATTAAAAATTAATTACTTATTTAATAAAAAGAAACTGGACTGCACAAATGTTGCCGACAAAGCTGTTAGTTACCTGTTGCTTTGTAACATGGTCTTCAGTTTGAAATGGAATGTTACTTTAGTGATTAGTAAGACAGACGTGTAGCTGTAATGGCTAACATTTTTTTTTTCAATTTTAAAAATTTGTATTTGAATTTAATTTTTTTTGATAATAAATAAATGAAGTGAAACGCTGTTTTTAGCGTCCTTTATTCAGACTTTACACCTAAGCGTTTGTTACCAACTTTGTTGCGAGCTACGTCTTGCGTTGAAAGTAGAATTTAATGTTTCCTGGTAAAGTAACGTTAGTGTAAGTGCGGAAACTTGTTTGATCATTACAGGATACCGCTGTGCCGTACCACAATTTTATCACGATGAGTTGCTTTTTCAGTGTCAATTCGCTGCCTTTTCTGTGATATACGACTCAGGATTAATGATCAGGATCTATTATTTAAAGAAAGGCAAAGGGATATGAATGCTCTAGAGCTCTCGATATAGATTAGTATATTCCTTGATCTGGGGACATGCAGATAGATATAGATCTATCAGATTACTGACAATTGACATATGACGTAAGTAATAGTTTTATCGCATCATTCTCTCAAACCTGATTGGCTTATCTAAATAATTGTTGAAGATTGCATCAAAATCGTTACAGCCGATCTCTTTCTACACTTCTTTTTTACTTCATACTATGTGCGAGACCAAAGCAAACTCAATATTTGCATTATATACTGTTGCGATACATAGATATGTATTGTTTTATTTTTTATTATATTCGTTAGACTTTATGCGATACCTAAATACCTAATGTAAAACGCTTATAAAATACATACCTACATTGAATCTTAGTTGTAAGTATTTTTCAATCAGTAGTTAACGTAAGAAAGAAATGTACATAAAAATGTCTAATAAATAGCTATGTTTTATTATCCTTTAGACGTAAACCTATTATGTAAGCCTAGATTTAAAGTCTGAACCTAGAAACCTAAGATATTGTAATACTAGAAACTAATTTGCTATCCCTTTTTTTTGTATAGTCAAAACCAGCGTGTGTCTCATTCTAAAATAGCCAAGAGTTTTATACTTAGTGCATCTCACTTTACCTTATAGCATTGTTTCACTTACATCTGATATCTCATTTTTTGTATACAAATTATTCTTTGTTTCGTGTTTAATATTTAATAAAACTATCCAGTAATGGACCTTATAAAAGACGACCGTTTTTGGTCACAGCACGCACTTCAACGCCTGACTTGGAAGGCTCCATTACTCTGGAGCTAAAATATCATTGTGAGTTTTTCTTCACCCCTCCCACTGTGGCTCCGATCACCCGATCCTCCACAGTGCATGGTCCTTCGAGCCGGATATCAAGAGTCGGCAAACCCAGAAGAAGCTCCAAGTCAGGGAAAATTCTGCATCAGCGAGCCTTGAAGAGGAATCGACCCATCGCTTCAGAACGAGTTCTGCGGGCAGGGAAGATCGTTCAAGACTCTGCAGACGAAGTCAACGTCAAGAAGTCTGTTCAGCAAGATCGAAGAGGAATCAACCATCGCTGCGGGTGCATTGAGGTGGCGCTCCGAAGACGCTGCTGAAGACCGCGAAGCCTGTTGGGAAGATCGTTTCGTCGCGCTGCAGACCCTCAAGAATCTTCAACCACGAAGAGGAATCAACCATCGCTGCGGGTGCATTGAGGTGGCGCTCCGAAGACGCTGCTGAAGACCGCGAGGCCTGTTGGGAAGATCGCTTCGTTCGAAGAGGAATCAACCATCGCTGCGGGTGCATTGAGGTGGCGCTCCGAAGACGCTGCTGAAGACCGCGAGGCCTGTTGGGAAGATCGCTTCGCCGAGTTGAAGATCGAACTATTCAAGCGGTTTACCGCGGCTCTTTCGTTTACCACCTAACGGTGTCAAACGGTAAACAAAGAGTTTAACGCCTAACGGCGGGAGCAGTATACCAGACGGTACTGCCAGCGCGCCTTAACCGGCTGTAAGTCTGTATAGTCTGACCGCGTCAGTACGGTACACGCAAGAGGGTGGCCTCCTGGAAGGCACGCAGACGGTACGGGCGTTCCTCCCGATACCCGATTGCACACTACTCTACGTGTATTCTCTGCTGAGCGGTTCCCACCTACCTTACCCTTTCGTTCCATCCCTGGGAGAGCGTGTCTCTCGAGACCACTCGAACAGGACTGCTAGGGCAGTAGGGCCGTTAGGGAGGTAGGGCATTTAGGGTCAAGAAGACGGAAGACCTGAGTGACAAGATGAGCAACACTCGAAGCAAGAAGTCACTACACAGCAGGAAGGAAGATATCGAAGATATATCGGGGAGCTCGACCAACACTGAAGGGACTTCAGGAACAGAGCAGACCACGAGTACTGAACAAACAACCAGTACCGACAGAACAACCTGTACAACCAGTACAGATTTAACAACCAGTACGGACAGAACTGCCAACACAGACAGAACTGCCAGTACAAGCAGAACCGCGGGTACGGAAAAAACCTCGGAAACCAAGAGCACAGCAAGAACCATCAGACCGAGCGACTCGAGAATGGACTCTACGGATCCAGAGAGGAAAGCAACGAGGTCACGTGCCTCTCAAGGTAGACGAGCCGAACTAGAAGCCCGATTAGCGCTACAAAGGATAGCAATAGAGAAGGCGGACGCCGAAGCTGCTGCTGCTCGTACACGATTAGAGCTGGCACAACTCGACGAACACTCCGACCTCGAAGATAACGACGAACACGTCGATTTAGTCGACGACGACACGAAACAAACACCAATTCAATCCGCACAGAGCGGCGAACTCGACAAAAGTGTCGACCTACTATCGAAGCTGTTGTCCAAGGTAATAAAGCATTCGAACAATAACCAAGACAACAAACAAGAGATCACTCCGAAGAAACCACCAGCTTATATGAGCGAACTTCCACCTTTCGACGGAGACCCGGTCAATTGGATACCGTTTATAAAACACTACGAATGTACCGCGTCATATTTCATCGAAATAGAGAACATAGCGCGAATAAGAAAAGCGCTTAAAGGACAAGGGAAAGAAGCGGTAAAATCGCTATTATATACAAGCTCGACGCCCGAGCATATACTAACGGAATTAGAACGAAGATTCGGACAGCCAACGTATATCGTCAAAGGATTAATTGCGGAACTCAGTAAGCTGCCTAGAATGAGTGAAGACCTCAAAGGCATAGGATCTTTCGCAAGCGCCGTCTTTAACACTGTGGATACCATCAAACAACTCGATCAACTAGAATACCTATACTCTACGGAAATATCAGACAAGATCGTGGACAAAATGAGTACACTAGTCAAGTTCAGATGGCAGGAATTCAAAGCTAATAGAAAAAGAGAGCCGATGCTCAACGTACTAGCCGAATTTCTCACCAAGTTATCAAGCGACTTTGATGAACCTGGTCTAAGTGAAAAGCCAAAATTCAAGAAGGAACCCGGCAAATTCAGACCTTTTAGGAAAGCCAGAGTCAACGTTGCCACCAATCAAAGTGTAAGCGATGAGAGCGACTCCGAATCGGAATACGACAGTGAATTCGAAGAAGAGATGAGAATCGTCTTAGCCGCCTCCACCGTTGAAGAAGAGAAGTGTCTTCTATGCGGAAAAGCACACAGGATCGTTAATTGCAGCCAGTTCACAAACGAAACGGTAAAAAACAGATGGGAGACAGTAAAGAAGCTCAGAATGTGCTTCAAATGCCTGAAAACCGATCATAGACATCTTGGCTGTAAGGCAAAGCCATGCGGCAAAGATGGGTGTTCAAGAAAACACCATGAACTCCTGCATCAGGACAAGCCTCAACCAGAAACCAACAAAATAGTCTCAGTGAATCACGTAGGTACCTCAAGAGCCTACTTGAAAATTATACCCGTCGAATTGAGCGGACCGAACGGCTCAACAACGGTAACAGCCTTATTAGACGAAGGCTCCACCGTTACTCTCCTTTTGGACGACGTGGCAGACCAGATAGGAGCCACCGGGCCAACTAGAAGCTTGATAATCGAAGGGATAAGCGGACATCAAGTAGAGACCGAACAGTCAAAACAAGTCAAGTTAAGAATCAAAGGTCTATTTTCAAGACATTACGAAGATATACGAGCACACACGATAAATCAACTCAACTTACGACCTCAATCCGTAAGGAAAGAAGACTTAGAAGACTGCCCTCATTTGCAAGAGATAGAAGACCAACTTATATACCACGGCGCCCCGCCCAAGTTACTCATTGGACAAGATAACTGGCACTTAATAGTGACAAGAGACCTGAAAGCCGGCGACCCATCTAAGCCAGTCGCATCATTAACTAGTTTAGGATGGATACTGCACGGCCTTAAAACGCAAGTGACTAAACCCGTGTTATTCGTCAACCACGCTTACGAAAAGAAAACGGAAGACATAGACGAGTTGATTAAAGCTCATTTTAGCCTAGACTCGTTAGGAATAACTCCGAGAAAACCGATAAACGATCCTGAGCAACGAGCTTTAGCAATATTAGAAAAGACAACTCAACGGTTACCCGAAGGAAGATTCGAATGCGGCCTTCTATGGCGTACCGACAGCGAAACAATGCCTATGAACAGAAATAACGCTTTACGTCGTCTGAAAGGTATAGAAAACAAGTTAAAAAAGAATGAAGACTTCAAGTTGAAATACAGCGAACAAATAAAAAACCTGTTAGCGAGTGGATACGCTGAGCCGGCAACCAACGAACCCACATCGCCACGAACCTGGTACTTACCTCACTTCGCGGTGATACACCCACAGAAAGGAAAGTTAAGACTAGTTTTCGACGCCGCCGAACGTACGAGCGGAAAAAGCCTAAACGACGCGTTATTGTCCGGACCCGATTTATTACAATCATTATTCGGTGTACTTGTAAGATTCCGACAAGGACCCGTCGCGATAGCGGCCGATATAAAAGAAATGTTTCTAAGAATATTCATTCGCGAGGAAGACAGAGACAGCCTACGATTCTTGTGGAGAGAGAACGAGACAGATGCGGAGCCAAAAGAATTTCGAATGAAATCTTTGATTTTCGGAGCAACTTCGTCGCCTTGTTCAGCTATTTACGTAAAAAACAAGAATGCACAAGAATTCCAAGAAAAATATCCGGAAGCTGTAAACGCCATCCAACGATGTCACTATATGGACGATTACCTACAGAGTTTCGACACAGTCGAAGAGGCTGTAAGAATAAGCAAAGAGGTAGATCTCATTCACAAGAGTGGCGGATTTGAGTTGAGAGGATGGACGTCAAACCACCCCTCAATCGTCAAAGATCTGGAAACCGTTCAACCGGACCACATCAAACTGGGCGACCACGACACCTATGGAAAAACCTTAGGAATGCTATGGCAAATCAGTAACGACGCATTGAAATTCACCATGAACCTTCGTAACACACCGGAAGACGTGCGACAAGAGTTACGCCCGCCGACGAAAAGAGAAGTAGCGAGCGCTGTAATGTCCGTTTTTGACCCCCTAGGGTTGGCCACTCCGGTACTAATACAAGGAAAGATGTTAATTCAACAATTGTGGCGCACCGGAATAAGTTGGGACGATTATATAACAAAAGACACTCTACAGCACTGGTCGACATGGCTGAAAAGCTTAGAATGCCTACAAGATTTGAACATACCACGATGCACGGACTCTAAAGACGAAGGAGAGCTTCATACGTTCGTAGACGCCAGCGAAAATATATACGCCGCCGCGACTTATTACAGAACCATAAAAAAAGGCCGAGCGAACGTCAAGTTGATAGCAGCAAAAGCGAAAGTGGCGCCATTGAAACCCACCTCAATACCGCGCCTCGAGCTCCAAGCAGCCTTGCTAGGCTGCCGCCTAGCGTCAAGTATCCAAAACGAAATGGACAACACCATCACGAAGAGATATTACTGGTCAGACTCCCGCACAGTGCTAGCATGGATTAAATCCGATCCACGCACTTACAAGACTTTCGTCGCACATCGACTAGCCGAAATAGAAGATCTTTCGAAACCATCAGAATGGCGATATGTACCTACGAAACATAACGTCGCCGACGACGCAACTAGATCGGCACCCCGTAATTTTGACTCAAACCATCGATGGTTCAACGGACCGGAATTCTTATCGCGCGACATACGAGAATGGCCGGAAGATCAAAGCGAACGACCGCCACCGCTCACTGGAGAGGAAAGAATCAAGACGGTCGCCGCCGTTCACCATTATGAAACACCGATGCCCGACGTAAATAGATTCTCTTCATGGACTCGCTTCCTACGAGCGACGGCACGCTTTATACAAAGCATCGATCATTTCAAAAATCTTATCAGAAAAAATGCCAACGTCGCCGCCACAAAACGTATAACAAAAGATACAAGTTGGAAGCCACGTAAAGCCAGGAAAATGGCTAAACTACCAAAAACCGCGCCAACTCAAGAAAGTACCGCAAATACTAACACGAAATTGCCCAGCAGGTATATCAAACGAGCCGAAGAATTAATAATAATTAAAATCCAACAAGATAGTTTCAAGACAGAACTTCAGAACCTACGAGAAAATAAACCGTTCAGAAAACAATCTCGTTTAAAGCGACTTACCGCCGTCATGAATAACGATATTATGCACCTGGAAACTCGCCTGTCCACCGCTTATGATATAGCGACAACCTACAAAAAACCCATAATACTCGACGGGAAACATTCGATAACCCGATTGCTCGTGAAGCACTATCATCACGAATACAACCACGGCAATCACAACACTGTGATGAACGAAATAAGACAAAAATATTATGTGACATCGCTACGGAACACCGTAAAAATGATAGCACGAGAGTGCCAATGGTGCAAAACGCACAAGGCTGTCCCCGCCGTAGCACCTATAGGAGACTTACCGGCCGAACGGTTGAAACAAAAGCAGCATCCATTCACCTGTACAGCTGTCGATTATTTCGGCCCAATAATTATAACGGTTGGGAGAAAAACCGAAAAACGTTGGGTAGCGTTATATACGTGTCTAACTACGCGCGCTGTACACTTGGAAATCGCTACATCATTATCCGCCGATAATATGATTCTCACATTTAGAAGAATGTGCTGTAGAAGGGGCACCCCAAAGATTTTATTTTCTGATAATGCTTCGAATTTCTGCGCGGCTGACAAGGAACTCCAGGCGGAGTTCGAAAAAATGAAACACAAAACCGAAGAAAAGGGTATTCAATGGAAGTTTATTCCACCTGGAGCCCCCCACATGGGAGGTGCATGGGAAAGGCTAGTCCGGTCCGTGAAGACTGCATTAACCTCGACCCTGAACACCCGGCATCCTCACGAAGAGATACTACATACCTTACTACTGGAAGCCGAACACCTCATAAATTCACGACCAATAACTGAAGTGTCATTGGACCCAGACGACGAAGAAGGACTAACTCCCAACCACTTCCTAATAGGAAGGTCAAGTGGAGCCTATCGCATGGGAGAATTCACCGATAACGAGCTCATCGGCACCTACACCTGGAAAACCGTGCAACGACTCACCGACCATTTTTGGAAGCGCTGGCTAATTGAATACCTACCAACAATAACGCCGAGATATAATAACGGCCAAAATGGATTCATAAACCCAGCTGTGGGTGACATAGTAATTATTATCGACAGCTCACTCCCACGAGGCACGTGGCCAAAGGGTGAAATCACCCAAATTTACCCTGGACCAGATGGGCAAATACGTATAGTCGATGTCCGTACCCCAGCCGGTATTTTGAAGAGACCTGTTTCCCGATTAGTAAAAATCACTTCTTCATCTTCTTCCTCAGAATGAGGTGCTCCAGATGACATCATCTTCGCACGAGGGGGAGACTGTTGAAGATTGCATCAAAATCGTTACAGCCGATCTCTTTCTACACTTCTTTTTTACTTCATACTATGTGCGAGACCAAAGCAAACTCAATATTTGCATTATATACTGTTGCGATACATAGATATGTATTGTTTTATTTTTTATTATATTCGTTAGACTTTATGCGATACCTAAATACCTAATGTAAAACGCTTATAAAATACATACCTACATTGAATCTTAGTTGTAAGTATTTTTCAATCAGTAGTTAACGTAAGAAAGAAATGTACATAAAAATGTCTAATAAATAGCTATGTTTTATTATCCTTTAGACGTAAACCTATTATGTAAGCCTAGATTTAAAGTCTGAACCTAGAAACCTAAGATATTGTAATACTAGAAACTAATTTGCTATCCCTTTTTTTTGTATAGTCAAAACCAGCGTGTGTCTCATTCTAAAATAGCCAAGAGTTTTATACTTAGTGCATCTCACTTTACCTTATAGCATTGTTTCACTTACATCTGATATCTCATTTTTTGTATACAAATTATTCTTTGTTTCGTGTTTAATATTTAATAAAACTATCCAGTAATGGACCTTATAAAAGACGACCGTTTTTGGTCACAGCACGCACTTCAACGCCTGACTTGGAAGGCTCCATTACTCTGGAGCTAAAATATCATTGTGAGTTTTTCTTCACCCCTCCCACTGTGGCTCCGATCACCCGATCCTCCACAATAATACTACTTCGATAAAATCTTAATCGGAAGATCGGAAGCGTTATAATTTTAATTTTGTCTGCTGACACTCATTTTTATAAATTGTTGTCAGCAATTAGTACATTTATCGTTAAAACTATGACTACCCTAATAATCTTAAGAACCATTTTCTTCTTTTTCCTCAACCGACGCACGTGTTTCTTCCCCTTATTCCTATCTATCAGTGAGCATCCTCAGGAAACCAAGGATGTTCGACAATAAGAGTATTATGAGTGATGTGTGTTATGGTATGAGCGAAACACATCAATAGGATCGTTTCATTTCCATAGTTTACGAGGAGTTTTGTACATACCTGTTTGGTGGTTTTATGTAACAATTTCTACTGAGCCAATATTAACATTAAACGTTATTTCGGAATTGAAGCGTATTTTTTTACGGAATGATATTTCATTTCCATTTGGAGTTTGAGGGGAATAAAAACAAGCAATCTCAATCCCGCCTTCAACAGGAATCAAGCACAGAATGTCCGACTCGAGCGCGATCAAATTCGCTGCTCTTAACAACGTGCTCCTAATCATAAGCGATAGCGATTTTATATACGAAAAATAGTTTTTTTTTTTTTGGTCTTTGAAATAAAAATTGAAATATTTTATTTAATTGTATAATATTCCTGTGATAAATTCTGTTTTGTAGCACAAAATAAAATTGTTGATATGTTTGATGATCAATCGGGAGAGTGCTTCTTACTCCTTGCAAAATTTCTCTCATTTGGTATTTGTATATTTATTTTAGTTACTATTTTGTAATATTCCCATATGAATGAAGATCAAAATATCAAATAAAAAAACGTGACCAAATTGTGTAAAATCAAATAATGTAGGTAAGTTTGGAAAACTTCACAATTCTAAATTTATGTATGCTCTTATTTTAGAAATCTATTTTAATAAATCTATTTTAGAAATCTCAGCTCTATTATTTAAATAAGAATATCTGACATACAGAAATTTTGAGTCTGTTTAGTTTATGTATTTAACAAAACGCCTACCACCTTACATTTACACCACACGGAAGCACTCACTTGAAGTAAATAAGATTTTCTATACAAAAGTCCCTCGGGATTCTTTCTCGAATTAATCTTTTAATGCCTACCCTACCCTACCCTATTCATTAAAGAGATGATCTGGGGTAATTAATCTAATATTTTTGCAAAAATTTATTTGAGAAGCATTACAAATGGAGATAATTCTTTTTGCTTAAAATTTTTTTTTGATAAATTACTTTTACTCCAAAAAATTGCGATACCTCTTACAACACAATATTATATTGCACACTGTTTTATATTATTTAGTTTCATTCTGTAATAAAATATGTCTGTTGTTTAGATGAAACAGAATCCTTTTATGTCTGGATCTTTTGTACACACGTAAATTTTTGTAATTTTAGCTAATTGCAAGTTTTATTAGAATCATGTGTACATAATATAATAATACAATAGTAATTAAAGACAAATCTCTAATTAGTTACTTTAGAATTTTCACTTTGCAAATCTTGGAAGATAAGTCATTAAAAAAAAAAACAATATGAATGCGGCTTAAAATAAATAACTTTTGGATTTGCAAATTATTTTTTTATAACTTCGCTAGTATTTGAAACCTGATTTTAAAATAATTTAGACAAGCATTATTTAATAGATATTCCCGGCATGCCACATAAAGTATGGTTTGGAAACGCGTAGACATCGTAGGGGACAATCATACAAACATCAATTTTTATTTAGATTTTTTGGGCCAGGCCTGAGACATACAGGTTTAAGAAGACATAAGAGACATTCAGACAAACATTCATTTTTATTTATGTACATTACACTTTCGAACAGTTTAATCATTGAAATAAGAAACTGTGAAATACGGATAGACAGACAAAGTCGCACCATAAATGTTTATTTTTTTATCATTTTGAAAAAAAAATTATCACCTCACGGAACTCAAAAAATAATACGAAATTACAAACATAGTTGAAAAACTAACGACGAATACATTCGTTATAGGGAAGTAAAATATACCCTTGAGAATATTTCAAACGATATCTTAACTTTGGCCGACGAGGTCAAAATTATTCGAGGCGTATTTAAGTGGATGGCTGTAAGACGTTGTTCTCGGAACGAGGATTTCATTCGCAGAAATCATTTTATGAGTGCTTTCTTTATTGATTTATAAAAGGTTATTAAATACAAAAGTTATTTCGCTGGAAGAAAAATACCTTAATCAGGATAAGGTATAAATAAACTGAACCGCCAACATAGTATCATTATTATTTTATTCCAGTAAACAAGCTAAGTATATTTTAGAAAAAAATAAACTTACTTCTGTATAGCATATTGTGCATAAGTATAACTTCGTACATAAGAACGACAACTAGGTGCGTGTTATAATATGTAGGTACCTTGCTGAAAGTATATAGATTACGATACTGAATAAATCCTCAAAATCGGTTCATTAGTTCATTAGTTTTTAGCGAACATACATACATAATCGAGATCGAGATTTACGTAAAAATTTAAACTATTAACTAAACTAAACTATTTTTTCTACTGTGTACACAATCTCTGAACTAAACTAAATTGACAGGTTTAAAAATAATGCTATCCTTTTCCGCAGGTATCGCTGAGAAAGAGATAAGAATATATTTAGCCCTGTCAATTTAGTTTAGGTTTAGAGATTGTGTACAACAGAATTGGCTACATTGGCTTAATAAAATACTAAGTGACGTCCCAACAGCAAGTGTTTTATAAGTATTAATAATAATATCTTAACCTTTAAGTACCGACATACTGTTTTAGTTACATAAGTACCGACGTGTGGTCTGCTAGACCACCATAGTTACCCAGTCAAAAACTTTTGTGTTTCTTAATATTTTTCTAAAAAAAATGTTTTTATGTATTGTTAAATATCTAGTTATTGTATAAGTAAAACAAAATATAGAAGTATTCACATTTATTACTAATTATAAACATTAATATAGCAATCATAGATTCTTCGTTAGAAAAAATTAACTTTTATCTTAATAATTCATATGTATCAGCAATACTATTATTTTTTCTTAAAAACGATTTTTTATTAAAGATTAATAGCCTAGATAAATAATAAAAATAAAAAAACCTTAACAATCAACCGTTTTCTAAAAAATCACAAGGTATCAAATTGCAGGAACTGTCAAAGCTTACAAACAGTCTTTGCATAGGCTTGCTGCATTGTAGGCACACGTGTTTCATACATGTATCACAACCTGTTCAGATGCTGAACTATGGTCACTCTTCAGCAGTAAAATTTAGGTAGATATCCTCAGATTCGGACTCTGAGCTCTCATTTAGCCATCCCACTAAACGTTCTTGGTGGTCTTTATATTGAAGCAGTGTATGATAAATTTTTTTTACGTACAGGAACACTTTTATTTTTGTTTTTGGCTGCCCGTTTCATGCCCAAAGAACCTGGCTGATCCATTGTTATAACTGACTGAAAATAAAAGAGAAAACAATATAATCTGAAAAAGGTCGCATCTAAAAAAAGTTACATAAGTACCGACGAGTGGTCTGACAGACCACTCGTGATCTTATAAAAATCAAAACTTACCGAAATCGTACGCGCCAACACTGCTACTCTGCAGGAACGCTGCTGGGCGACTTCTCGAGGGGTAGAGAGAAGCACAGGAGGATACTATTTCACTAACATAGGTAATCAGACTTTTCGACCTCTCGAGGTGTCTGTCAGACCACACGTCGGTACTTAAAGGTTAAATAAAACATACACTACCGTTAAATATGTTTTATTAAAAATTCGTTATAATCAAACATGTGCTTAGTCTATGATCGGAGCACTCGAAAACGAACTCGAAAACTATTGATCGAATCACAAGTGAATTCAGAGCAAAATGAACTCAAATACTCGTATTTTAAAGTCGTAATTCCATAGTTCGAATATGTATTTTACAACATTTCTGCTTGGGGCGCTCGTTGTGTTCGAATGCTGAATGTATTGGCGAACTCAAACCTTAATACAAGCCATTTTAGGTCTATTTTACTCTGAATTCGATCAATAGTTTTCGAGTTCGTTTTCGAGTGCTCCGATCTTAGACTAAGCACTAAGGTAACTGTTAGAAGAACAAAAACTCTCGTGAAATAGTGTGATCTGGGTAACAAAGCGCAAATTGAAATATATTTCGGAACACAATATAATAAAAGTTTATTTATTTCATCCAATTCAATAGATACGTACTCACCATACACATAAGGTATATTTTTGGTTACTTTAGACAAAACTTTGTCAAGTAATTCATTGTTAGTTTAGGAACTGTTGAGGTGAGAGGGATTTGTAAGTGGGGAAAATATTTCTTTTGAGTACGAATACAGAATAGCTTCTCCCATGGTTCTCAATTTTCTTATTAGTGCAGGAAGGAGGTGAAAGAGGGACTTTTCACACACCGCGGTCTTACGTCGCTAGTATCCCCGTGACTCAGTTAATGTCGTCAACCAATATAATATAAGTATCGGATTTGAATGCTTGATAAATATTTAAGAAAAATCTAGAACACGTCGTTTTCAACCCCCGACGCAAAAACGACGGGGTGTTATAAGTTTGACGTGTCTGTGTGCGTGTGTATGTGTGTCTGTGTCTGCCTGTTCCCCTGTAGCGCTCAAACAGGTGGACCGATTTAAATGCGGTTTTTTTTGTTTGAAAGGTGAATTAGTCGATAGTGTTGATAGCTATGTTTGATGAAAATCTATCCAAGATCGCCGTCGCTACAAAATAACGGATTACATATTTTTTTCACAACTCCCTTAATGGTGGGTATCAAATGAAAGGGCTTAACTAGTAGAATAGCATTATTGAAAATCCAAGATGGCCGCCGCCACAAAATGGTGAATATCGGGGGTTTTTTAAATTTTTTATCTAAACTTGTACTTAATACAAAACCCCATTGTTATACACTGCGGGTACAAAATAATAATAATCCTCCTGACAGAATTTCGGCCACGGCGGCCAATCTCAACTAAGGTGGAGACTAGCCATCTACGCCAGGAGATATTATAGTGCACAGTGTGCGCGCATACACAGGTGCACTCTCTATTCTCTCACTCTCATAGTCCGATGGGACGCCAATGCGACACGACCGGAGAGAGATCAGGCGGAGGACCGACGGGTTTACGTGCTCTCCGAGGCACGGGGGTGTATTTAACACCGCCAACTTCAAAATCTGGACTGGCAATGAGAATTTCTTAACAGGAAAACGCAATGCCTCATTTTTTTTGGCCCAACCCCGGGAATCGAACCCAGTACCTCGTGATCCACAGTCGAACATTCTATCCGCCAGGCGACGCAGTTACAACAAGTTACAGGATACAAAATAATAGCCTAGGGAGCGATGAATTATTGAAATTAATTCTTTATTGACAACTCCTCGAAGCCTCAATAGCGCAACGGTCGCCGGCCCCGATCCAAACCGAAAGGTCGACGGTTGAAATCCCGAAATGAAGCTGAAATAATGAAATTAAATCTAGATGGGTACAAAATATGCGGAAATGAAAACATTAATTTGCAAACATGTAGCATCTATAAAGAACAAATATAAATTAAAAATTTAAAAACCCCCGACATTCGCCATTTTGTGTCGGCAGCCATCTTGAATTTGCATAATGCTATTCTACTAGTCAAGCTTTTTCATTTGATACCCATATTAAGGGAGTTGTGAAAGAATAATAATGTAATCCGCCATTTTGTAGCAGCGGCCATCTTGGATCGATTTTTATCAAACATAGCTAACAACACTCTCGACTAATTCACCTTTCAAACAAAAAAACCGCATTCAAATTGGTTCACCCGTTTGAGCGTTACAGGGGTACACACACATACACACGCAGCTACAAGTCAAACTTATAACACCCCGTCGTTTTTGCGTCGGGGTTAAAAATGCGCCCACCCAATATTATTCGTCCCTTTTATTAGACAAGCAGATTTGATTTAAGTAAATAAAGAAGTTTTCTTGTCTTCTGTAAGTAGGTACCTAACAGAAACAACTTCCGAAGAAACTATTACCCGATACACATTTATCATTCATCGCAAAACAAAAGCGCCGTGCGTCTGATTGTGTTGTAAGTCACGGAAAGTTTCACCCCCGAAATTGGGAAAGATTGCCGTCATGGCAACATATATTTAATCGCAATGTAGTATTAGTATTCGGGCCAACAATGCAATATATCGGAACCCGTCTGTACACCAATCAGGCGAAAAACTAACTTATCCAATATTAGTTGAGTGGTGTATTCTCATAGCTGTTCGATTTGTTGTTGTTTGATATTTGTTAATGTCTAATACCTAAAAATAGTAACGACATCACTATTTTTTGGCTTCTTTGTTGTTAATAACCCATCCACCACTACTACCACAGAATTTTAACGTCCCACTGCTGGGCACAGGCCTCCTCTCTCATAGGAGAGAGGGAGCTTAGACTCACCACGCTGCTCCAATGCGGGTTGGTGGGCTTTAACGACTATTGTCACATGATAGTGATAATAACCGGCACCGATTGCTTAACGTGCTCTCCGAGGCACGGAGGTGAAACACTGCCAACCACCAACTTCGGGCTGGCACTGAGAATTTCTTGACAGAAAACCCCAATATCTAACAATTATTTGCCCGATCCGGGAATCGAACCCGGGACCTCGTGATCTGCAGTCAAATACGCTAACCACTAGACCAACGAGGCAGTTTATAACCCATTCTAAATTAAATTAATAAGAAGCACCTTATTAATTTATGGGACCATGGTCATTGAACACGAAACATTTCATCAGTGTCGTGTCTCAGGAAATGGTCCACGCGTCAGGTGACCCAAGAACTGGTTGTTATTTATCCCAACGGCTAAACCTGGCAAAACAAAGAGAAAATCGCATCAGAGTCTTGGACACCGTACCTAAAAACAATCCCTTGGCCAATTTTTATGTATTCTATTATTTGTAATTTTTTTATGTTATGTTTCTTAGCTGTTACATTAAAGATTTGATTTACCAGTGAAACGTGATAAAATATCGAACGATCACACAATAGTGTTAGGAATGTTTCATTCGTATGCAGTGCGCGGCGTCCTTTCGATAGAATCCGTATCTTACGTTATTAATATCGGGTTTTTATTTTTTCATTAAATCCCTTCGCCGTATCTTATTGGGATTCATATTTCATATTTTTATAATAGGTATAAATTGTTTTGGACGCTATTTCCTAAAATTGTTCGTGCCTGAGTCCATCCGAATAGTCCGAGTTCCATAAAAAATTAAATCTTTGAACGTTGAAATGAAATGAAACGGAAACAATCTTATTTTTTAACTAGCTTCCGCCCGCGGCTTCGCCCGCGTCAATTTCGGTTTTTCACAAATCCCGTGGGAGTCGTGGATTTTCGGTTCACTATAAAATTTGTTTGTCGGCTGCCGGACCAGTAGGCTGACCTTCCTGAAAGCCGCGGCGGTGTCAAAGTAATGAAACTTTTGGAAACACGTTACGGGTTTGTGGGGAGTATGTATGTATGGAATTCTGTATTGAGTTGCATAAAATCCAAACTTTATTTTTTATAGACTACGCTTCCTATATTAACTGCTACAATTGTTTTTTTTTTTTTTAATCAAAATCCGCGTTCTACAGTTCTATGATATGACAGGCTGGCGTCATCAAAAATAAATAGGTACATATTATTAAGAGGATATAATCTAGAATATTATATCAAACGATGAGGCCATTTAGTTTCCATTTGTCTCTGTAATTAGTTGCGCTAATCTCATAGTTAATTGGGTAATCATTTTAGCGGCGTGCTCAGTTATACGCTTACATTATCATTTGTGATAATAACATGTCGGGTTTACATTAATTTAAATTAATAATAATTCAGCTTTACAAAATCAATGCACGAAATGTGTGAGTGATACACGGAAAGGGATTAATTTGATAATAGTTACGAATTTTGGTTACTTTGTGGCTTTTAATAATTTTCAATGTAATACTGAAGTAAGTAGGGGAGACTGGGTACGGTTGAAACATTTTAGCGTTAATCGTCCATTTCGTCGAGAATAGTTAAGCGAGCATTGAAAGAAATATATCAAATAAAAGACCACATATCTGTCTACGAATGGGCAATGTTATTTGCGATCACTGTATTGTATTTTATGTGTAAAATCAAATCTTAAAAAAATGGGAAACTGTTTCAACCGTCCCCATACCAGGGTCGGTTGAAACAGTGCCTGGGGTCAATTGAAACACATGCAAATAATACAAAATATAATAAATGAACTTTTTTATTCATCGTCTAATAACATTTTACGACTTTCTAGTTATATATCCTTTAGTTTAGCATAGTTTAGTTAGACATCCTTTTTAGTTAGGCAAAAATATATGTCTGCACATCTAATTAAATATTTAGATTGTTCACGCTCTTGTTCCTGGTTAAACACCCGATTGTGAGGTTTATATCCCATTTCTTGATTTTCATTGCCACCAGTCGCATCTCGTTTACGTACATTGTATACCTCAACTGGGAACAGTGGTTCAGTCCATTCTTTTCTGCCGCTGTTCTTAACGAAGATCCGGCTTTTACACTTTCTTATGCTTACTTATACATCGATAAGTCAGCTTGACATCTCGTAGTCTCCCTTTGGCATCTTTGAAACAAGAAAATAAAATAAATACATTGTTTCAACCATACCCACAAAAAATGTTTCAACTGTCCCCAACCCCCCTTCTAGGTATAAAATTGTTCGCAGTAAGAATAATAATAAATTTAAATAAATACTAATCATACAACCACATTCTACAAACCTCAATAAAAACGATACAAAACTCTCAGTACTCTAACTTTAATAAAACCATTATAATTTCAAAAATGTACGGACATAAAATACTTACTTTTACGTCAAAAAACACAATGAGGCCTCTTATCTACAAGTACAGCGCGCGAAGGGCGACACAACACCAAAATTCGTGTTTGGACTTGTCGTCCGCTTCGTTCTTCCCTTGTAACCATCAACCTCATCACACACGGTGTCGAGATATTCGCTTTGTTTCAACCGTCCACCGTTTCAACCGTACCCAGTCTACCCTATAATATTATATAATTCTACCGAAGGTGTTATAGATACATCGATTTAATTTATGATCGACTTATAAATCGTAACTCATAAATTATTGCACAGTAGTTGCTGACAAAATAAAAGGTAGGTATATGGATCTCTATCAGCATTGAATAACAGATAAGGGTATATATTTCTGATACGGGATCCTAGACCAATGAGCCCGATACGTCACGTGACGTTTGTTTATCGAGTTAAGCGTTTGCTAATGCATCACCATAAAAACAATAATAATTAAAGCGATGGCAACTGGATCGAAATATCGACAAGCACACAAACATTTTTATCGTATTATGTACTCGTATTACACATTATAATATTAAGCCGTTAAACCACGAAATAAGCCTTAAATTATTAATGATTAAAGCATAAAAACAATAATTTAAAAGCTCATTATTTACACAGCGCTGATTTTTAGTTCATTATTTGATATTCAGTGTAGTTAGGTAAGTAAGTGAGTTCTGTGAAAGCTATTTTACCGGGAAAAAATCCATCGTTAATAATGCTAACAGCCTATAATAATGTTCAACAAATCGTAACTCCCCACAAACTCGTAACCTGTTTCAGGTCGGCCATACACGAGCCCATCAAAAGTTTCATTACTTTGACACCAACGCGGCTTTACAACACAGAGATATCACACGGTTGTTAATTTCGCGGTTCGGATAGGGTGACCATGTTACATCCACTTGGTAGAATTAATAAGGACAGGACATAACAATTTATTACAGTCTTATCGCTTAACTGAGGGAATTAAGCGGTGTGAAAATTGAACGGATTTGGCTTTTACGTGTACTGACAAAACTGTCAACCTTCCGCACTTAACCTTCACCCCTCCCGCAACGCACCAAAACCGTCCATCCGGAATCGGAACTGTCTCAACACCGCGCAAGTCCGTATGTTGTCAAAAAACTAATTATAGGCCTATCGTTTAACTGAGACGATTCCTGAGGTAACTACGTGGTGCGGGTACTTCTCGCTGCGCAAATCCGCAAGTTCCTAGTCCGCAACGTACACTTACCACTGGGAAGTTGACGGACTTATGGTTTATGTAAAGTGACTCCTCTCCCGCCACAGAACCGTCAACCTTTCCGCATTTAACCGTCAAACTTTCTGCATTTAACCATCAATTCATCCGCATTAATTAACCCTCACCCCTCCCGTACCGCGCCACTGCTTTAGGAACCATCTCAATTAAATGGTAGACCTTATAATAATGATAATCTTAAGACATCATTCTCGTATGCTGATAATATATATGCTTTATCGCTGTATAAACCGCTGTCTTCCGATCAACAGAAACCGAAACCTGGTTGCCCAAATAGTCAATTTGGTCTGCATAAGGGGTTGTTTGGTGCCTTCAACGGGCGAGCGAATTCGGCTAGTCGACCGCTTGCGGTGTAAAAGCGATATTAGGTGGCAAAAATCACTATGATAAAAAAATTGCATTAAAATGTGTCCTCGTTTTTGTACCAGCCCAGTTGGTGACGCTACACTCACACGACTCCCAAAAGGCGGAACGACGTAACAAGTTCATTCAAGTTATGATAACAGTAAGACCATCAGAAAGTATGAAGCAAACCAACTTCCTACTTCTGCTTAACGCCAACATAGGCCTCATGCTGACGGACTAATATTAGTACCAACTAGTACAACATGAATTAGTATAATTAGTGTGTATTTCTAAAGCGTAGTTTCATAGTCCATTATGGATAGTTCTTTTTCTAAATTTAATTTTCGCACAATTTAAGAGGGATTTTGGAAGACATCTCTCCAGTAGAGATATAATATTATCCTTATCATTTTTACAAGTTCTTTTCATTGTATTATAATCTATTCATCTATTTTAATCTAAGTTATATGGTAAATAAATGAATTAATAAATAAATAAGTGAACCTCACTTATTTATTTTAATTTTAACAAAAAATTACTAAACTAAATGTAAGTTCAATATAAGTAAGTGATCATTATATTGAAATCGCAAATAAATAATCCCAAGGCCTAGAGTACTTAAAGTAGATATATATAATTTTCAATTTTGCATTGCATGTGCCAATATCATTTACGCTTAAAAGAAGCTTATCGTTCGTTTTACTTACATAGGTAACTGTTAGTGCCAAAACCCACTTACGCGACAAGTCGCGCGCGGCCAGCCGCGGGTCGTTACCATCAAGACACAAGTATAAATTAAAAAGTAAAAAAAAACCCCGACCTTCGCCATTTTGTGACGGCGGCCATCTTGGATTTGCATAGTGCTATTCTACTAGTCAAGGCCTTTCATTTATATCCATATTAAGGGAGTTGTGAAAAAATATGTAATTCGCTCTCCCCTTTCAAACAAAAAAATCGCATTCAAATCGGTTCACCCGTTGAAGCGCTACAGGGGAATACACACGCACACACACACACACACACGCACACGTCAAACTTATAACACCCCGTCGTTCTTGCGTGGGGAGTTAAAAATGCTTTAGCGTTACCATCAAGACAATATCCTTTAGCTAAGCGCTAGTTTACTTCCCAGTAACGACCATAAGCTCCTAAACTATTAAAGTATCGGTGTCCCGGGAAATCTTTATCGAGTTGCTCCATTATCCCGACTCTCGAGAGATATGGCGAGTGTACTGTGAATATGAAGAGAATTTTTCGTCTCGGTACAATCACTGAGGAAATTGATTTACTACACTTGTTCCAATGCCAATTTCAGTTACTAGAACATTAGTATTTTCTCGATATCCACTGCATGAAAATAGTTTTTAGGTTCAGGATCATTTGCATCATAAGTGGTTAATGTTACGTTACGGTCAACGTTAAAGTTCGGCCTCAAAAAAAAAATGGGTTGCACAACAAGTTAACAATAGGTAATCGTTCGACTATGGTTATGGTTGAGGGTAAGATTTTGATCTAAAGTTAACGAAATCTAAACTTTTGCTTTTTTTGAGGTCAAACTTTCACGGTAAGTAGTTAGGTAGGTATGACTTAACTTTAACCGCCTATGTTGCAAGAGTGTTTCTATAAACCTAGAATACTTTTTTATAAATAAATAGTAAAGTTTTACAATGTGAGTATTTTAAAATCTGTAAAGGATTAACTAACTTTCGATTTTTAATGTGACAAACTGTTTTTGGTTGGTATTTTTAATCTCTTTTCCCAATTTTCCGCAAATTTAATCCGGCGTCACTAGCCGGAAATCGGATTGACAGGCAAGAATTGAAAAACCGACGAATTTTTCTAACCGAGTTTCACAATATCGCTTCTTTGCATTATAGCTGAAAACTTCTATTATGCAAGTATTAACGATAGTAAATAATTTCAATAGATCCCACACGCTCTTTCCCTAATTAATGAATAAAAGATGAAGAAAAATTTTTCTCAAAAATATTTTTAAACCTATCTCATTTAACATATCTCATAAATTAAAATAAGTTTCTGTATGTTCGTTCTGTATACATTCAGGAATAGTTCATCCCATTGAGCTGGAACTTGGCAGAAAATAACTAGCGTCCTAATCTATACATATAAAATCGTAGACTTGCCGTATCTGTACATTGAAGATTTTTGCAAAATAATAACTGGGGGATGTTAGGGATAAGTAATAGAACGTAAAAAAGCTATTTTTGAAATTTTTGTCTGTTTGTCCGTTTGTCTGTTTGTCTGTTTATCTGTTTGTCTGTATGTCTGTATGTTTGTGCGCGCATCACGCAAAAACTACTGAATGGATTGAAACGAAACTTGGTACGATTTAAGTTCATACTACGGAGTAACATAATATAGGATACTTTTTATCCCGAAATTCAGCCCGGTTCCCTAGGGAGAGGGGATGAAAGTCAAAACGTGTATTTAGCTGTAATTCAATAACGCGTGGTCTGATTTCATTCATTCTTTTTTTGTTAGAAAGTAGATACTTTAAAGATTACCCGGGTAATCTCTGAAAGGCTGGATCGATTTTGATGGGACTTTCACTGGCGGATGTTTATATTTTGATCTACCTAAACATCTGCCAGTGAACTTTTAACAGTTTTTAGCAAGGTTGAGCTCAAAGGAGCTTAGGTTAAACAAAATGATTCCCACATGATTTTTAAAAACCAATACCCACGCGAACGGAGTCGTGGGTGTCCGCTAATGATAAATACTTGTATGGGTTATTTTTATAACTGAAAAGTTAAAGAGCTGCACGGGTTTTTAAAAACCTAATTCAACGTGACAGGAGTGCAGGCTATCAGGCTATTATTATTATTATTAGCAGGTAAAGGTACAAAATGGAAGCTGGTGGTGTTTCACCCCCGTGCCTCGAAGGGCACGTTAAGGAGTCGGTCCCGGTTATTTTCACTATCATGTGACAATAGTCGTTAAAGCCCGCCAACCCGCATTGGAGCAACTTGGCGGGTCGAAGCTCTAAATCCCTCTCTCCTATGAGAGATAAGGCCTATGCCCAGCAGTGGGACGTTAAAAGGCTATATTGGCTACCAGGTAATTATAAATTGCTATCCAAAATTTCTTTGAAACTGCGTAAAATTAAAATGAATTCATACAGTAATTTCCTTTAGTAAACCTAAGTAATTACCATTTTACCAAACCTATTAAGTACATTACTTAATTACAAAATTATGATTATTTTTCAAACAAAAGGACCCTAAAGAATAATTTACTCGTATTTAAACCACAGCTACATATAAATCGTCCCGAATATATTTAAAAATACATTAACCGAAAGAATAAATAACGGTAACAGATGTTACCCACTGAATTTAGCGCCGAAGAATAAAAACTCAACTGCACTTTATCAAAAGTTACATCGTAACTCGTCGCAACAAGTTTCCAACTTTGCACAATGGATATTGGAATTTTGCGCGGGTAATCCACGGTTCAGAAGAAAACGCTGTATATAATTTTTAACCCCCGACGCAAAAACGACGGGGTGGTTTAAATGTGTCTGTCTGTTCCCCCGTAGCGCACAAACGGTAAACCGATTGGAATGCGTTATATCGTATTGCGTATGAAAATCGATCCAAGATGGCCGCCGCTACAAAATGGCGGATTACATATTTTTTCACAGCTCCCTCAATATGGGTATCAAATGAAAGGGCTTGACTAGTAGAGTAGTACTATGCAAATCCATGATGACCGCCGCCACAAAATGGCGAATGCCAGGGATTTTTAAATTTTTAATTTATACTTGTCATAGGAGCGGTATCCACCTGGGGGGTTATTCTGTAACTTAGTTAGCAACTGAAAATAGTTGCCAACTAATTAGTTAGATATACATTGCTGCTTTACTGTGTAAAATTATGAAAACACTTTATATTTCCCACAGTAAAGCAGCAATGTATATCAAACTAATTCGTTGGCAACTATTTTCAGTTGCTAACTAAGTTACAGAATAACCCAGCATGTAACTGAGGCAGAGCGCGAACATGCCAAAAATGCAGCACCTCGCACCTCTCACTTTACCTCGCTACCTCGATGTCAGATGCAGACCGATCCCTAGGTGGACCGACGACATTAGATGAGTTGTAGGCACCCACTGGATATAACCCACGTTGGTCTAGTGGTTAGTATATTCGACTGCAGATCACGAGATCCCGGGTTCGATTCTTGGGTCGGGCAAATTGTTAGGTTTTTCTGTCGAGAAATTCTCATTACCAGCCCGGACTTGGTAGTTGGTGGTGTTTCACCCCCGTACCTCGGAGAGCACGTTAAGCAGCCGGTCCCGGTTATTATCACTATCATGTGACAATAGTCGTTAAAGCTCGCCAACCCGCATCGGAGCAGCGTGGCGGTTCTAAGCTCTAAATTCCTCTCTCCTGAAAGAGGACGTTTGTGTCCAGCAGTGGGACGTAAAAAGGCTGTAGTGATGAAAGACTGGGCGTGTGGAAGTTCCTATAAGGAATCCAGAAAAGAATATCTGTTTGACGACGAAATCAAATTGATGCAGATGATAACCAATGATGAATAGAAGCAGGCGTTACTTTGCGGAATTCCATGATATTATACAATGAACACAAAATTACTTTGCTATAATCCACAACGGCTGATTGCAAAGCTTTGCAATCAGCAGTGAAGTCGACATCTCCTGAAGATGCTCCGGTGTCGGAGCGAAACGATCGTCGAGTTAAATTTGTGGTGAATTTGTGTGGTGTTGTGCCTACAAATTTGTCACTGTTAGCGGATTATAGCAAAGTAATTTTGTGTTCATTGTATGATAATCAATGATTTAACCATGATTTAACCAATTCCGCATTTTTGAAACAACAACAACACAACACAACAAAACAACAAGTTTCGTATCTCTGATGCACTTTCAAACAGACCGCAATAGGTACACATTATAAGGCGCTGTCATAAGTCCATAATGCAACATCTGAGTGCTTATAGTCTGTTTGGAGCGCTCCAAAACTTTTTAGTATACTATTGATCGAATCACCATGACTTCAGAGTAAAATGGACCTAAAATAAGAGTCTTTGGGCTCATTTTGCTCTGAAGTAATTTGTGATTCGATCAATAGTATACTTCTAGTATACTTTTAGTTTAGGAACGCTTTAAACTTGGACTAAGCACTCAGCAGGTGTTTATGTAAACAGCAAAGTACTCAATAAACACAATATAATACAGTGCCACAACCTAGAAACTTGGAAGTTGTTGGTTGCAGGAAACTCTTGCCGCGCCAACTACAGTGACATACGAGCGTGTTTGACGTGTGGTACTTGGTTAAGTTTTGGTCGGAATAGTTTCCTCGTTTCTGGAGTTATGATTGTGTGAATATTATTTGATATGTACAACTTGCATGAGTAGGTACTTTTGATGACTATTTCGGTCGTATCATAATAAAAATCACACTAATATTATATACTAGCGGTCCGCCCCGGCTTCGCCCGTGGTACATAATATATAGCCTATAGCGCTCAGGGATCACGTACATATCCAACCGTGAAAGTAGTTTTGAAATCGGTTCAGTAGTTCCTGAGATTAGCGCGTTCAAACAAACAAACTCTTCCGCTTTATTATATTACTAGATGATGCCCACGGCTTCGCCCGTGTGGATTTAGGTTTTTAAAAATCCCGTGGGAAATTTTGATTTTCCAGAACAAAAGTAGTTTATCTGTAGTAACCCGTCCCCAAAACGGAAAAATCCCACGGGATCCCCACGATTTCGGAATGCAATTCCTTACAGCATCAGGGTTGAGGAGTTGAATATGTATCTACTCGAGTTCATTCAACGATAAAGTCTTCAATTGGTACCCCCAATATCAATTTAAATAACCGAAAGTTTCTAAATCCCATTAGTTTTGGGGATCAGGTCCCCTACATCATCAGGTTTGAGGAGTTGGAATCCAAATTTTTTACAAAACAGGGTCGTAATGTTTCTCTATCGATTAAAAAAAAAATTACGCAAATCGGTTTAGAAATCTTGGAGATATCGGTGTACATAGGTAGAAAAACACAACTCCTCCTTATTTGAAAGTTGGTTAAAAAGTAGCCTATGTTACTCCCTGGTTAATTCTCTACTTGAATGTGAAAGTCCAGTCAAAATCGGTCCAGCCGTTCCGAAGATTAGCCCGTTCAAACAGACAGACAGACAGACAGACAGACAAAAATTTTAAAAACGTGTGATTCGGTTATGGTACAGTTCAAATAACCGTATGAACTTAATATGAGGTAGTTATTTCGAAATTACAGACAGACACTTCAATTTTATTTATTAGTATAGAGTATAGATAAGTATAGATATAAAATTATAAAGGCGACAATTTCTGTGTGTGTGTGTGTGTGTGTGTGTGTGTGTGTGTGTGTGTGTGTGTATGTGTGTGTGTGTGTGTGTGTGTGTGTGTGTGTGTGTGTGTGTGTGTGTGTGTGTGTGTGTGTGTGTGTGTGTGTGTGTGTGTGTGTGTGTGTGTGTGTGTGTGTGTGTGTGTGTGTGTGTGTGTGTGTGTGTGTGTGTCTGTCTGTCTGTCTGTCTGTCTGTCTGTCTGTCTGTGTGTGTGTGTGTGTGTGTGTGTGTGTGTGTGTGTGTGTGTGTGTGTGTGTGTGTGTGTGTGTGTGTGTGTGTGTGTGTGTGTGTGTGTGTGTGTGTGTGTGTGTGTGTGTGTGTGTGTGTGTGTGTGTGTGTGTGTGTGTGTGTGTGTGTGTGTGTGTGTGTGTGTGTGTGTGTGTGTGTGTGTGTGTGTGTGTGTGTGTGTGTGTGTGTGTGTGTGTGTGTGTGTGTGTGTGTGTGTGTGTGTGTGTGTGTGTGTGTGTGTGTGTGTGTGTGTGTGTGTGTGTGTGTGTGTGTGTGTGTGTGTGTGTGTGTGTGTGTGTGTGTGTGTGTGTGTGTGTGTGTGTGTGTGTGTGTGTGTGTGTGTGTGTGTGTGTGTGTGTGTGTGTGTGTGTGTGTGTGTGTGTGTGTGTGTGTGTGTGTGTGTGTGTGTGTGTGTGTGTGTGTGTGTGTGTGTGTGTGTGTGTGTGTGTGTGTGTGTGTGTGTGTGTGTGTGTGTGTGTGTGTGTGTGTGTGTGTGTGTGTGTGTGTGTGTGTGTGTGTGTGTGTGTGTGTGTGTGTGTGTGTGTGTGTGTGTGTGTGTGTGTGTGTGTGTGTGTGTGTGTGTGTGTGTGTGTGTGTGTGTGTGTGTGTGTGTGTGTGTGTGTGTGTGTGTGTGTGTGTGTGTGTGTGTGTGTGTGTGTGTGTGTGTGTGTGTGTGTGTGTGTGTGTGTGTGTGTGTGTGTGTGTGTGTGTGTGTGTGTGTGTGTGTGTGTGTGTGTGTGTGTGTGTGTGTGTGTGTGTGTGTGTGTGTGTGTGTGTGTGTGTGTGTGTGTGTGTGTGTGTGTGTGTGTGTGTGTGTGTGTGTGTGTGTGTGTGTGTGTGTGTGTGTGTGTGTGTGTGTGTGTGTGTGTGTGTGTGTGTGTGTGTGTGTGTGTGTGTGTGTGTGTGTGTGTTTATGTGGGTTTATGTGTGTATGTTTGTTACGCCGCAAATACTGAACCGATTTGGCTGAAATGAATGGAGATAGATTATGCCCTGACTTAACACATAGGCTACTTTTTATCCTGGAAAAATCCACATATCCTAAGGGATTTTGAAAAAACCAAAATCTATAGCCACAGCTATAAGTATATATTACTACAGCAAACTTCCTTGAAAGTAGGTATAACGGTTGGAAAAGGGAGCGGGAACGGGAACCTGAAATCCACGATTCCTAGCTACTATGAGATATATAATAGAGCTAGCTATATATGTACCTACAACTTACACGAGTACATTTGATTACTATTTCTGCCGTCATTAATATATATATAGCTGCTCGTGCTGATTCACTGACTGATTGATCACCTCAAAATTTGACAACCACCTGAAAATTTTTTTTTTCAACAATGGTTTCGTATAGAAAACAAAAATTCATTAGGAACAAAAATATGGAGAGAGCTGATGATTGAGGATTTCGGAGACGAGCGATAGGCACGCTTAAGGTATTAAAGATAGGTGGGGGGTGCTCGAGCAAATGTCACTCGAAACGTCATCCAATTGGCAGTGAGCTGAAAAAAAATTCAAAATGGCGAAAAAAAGATGGCCGCCATACAAATTTCGTCGGTGTCCATCTCGGAGGGTATAAAAGATGGAAGAGTGGTTTTTTCGCAAAAGATGATCAGGATCCAAAGGTCTACCCGATGAATAGAAAAAAAATTCAAAATGGCGGAATTTATTTTTCCATAGAAAATGTATGGCGAATATTGAAGAGACTAAAAGTTGTAAACTATGCAAGGCTTTGATGCAGTTCTTTGGAGAACTCTCAATGAAAAATATGGGAAGACATGATGATTGAGGGTTTGGAAGATGGTTGAGGAGCCCGGGCATGGTATCGGAGATAGATGGGAGGTGCTCAAACAAAAATTACTCAAAACCTCATCCAATTGGCACTGAGCTGAAAAAAAAACAAAATGGCGGATTCAAGATGGCGGCTATACAAATTTCGTCCGTGTCTATCTCACCAAGTATAAAAGATGGAAGAGTGGTTTCTTGGCAAAAGATGATCAAGAACTAAAGATCTACAATTTAATGAACAGAAAAAAATCAAGATGGCAAATTTTTTTTTTTCACACAAAATATATATGGCGAATATTGAAGAGACTATAAGTTGGGAAACTATACAAGACTTTGATACGGTTCCTTTTCAAAATTTGTTTTTATGGAAGAACTCTCCTTCTGACAAACGATTCGGAGAAAAAAATTTGGAGAGTAATGATGATCGAGGGTTTGGAAAATGGATGAGGAGCACGGCCAGGGTTAAAGATGCTGAAAATGATAGAAGAAGGTGGAGGCTGCTAAAACAAAAATAATACTGAAATCCCCGCGGTCCGCTTTAGCGGGCCGCGCAGCCAAGCGCCCTACTAGTTATTATATATATAAAGCTACTTGAAGTTACGTATTGATCACCTCTCCTGAACAATTTTGTATGGGACTTTTTCACCATACTTTCCGTGTGTGTAGAATTCAAAAAATTTAGGTCTACAAAATTATAGAGAGAGCTGGACGTGGAAAACTGACTAGAGTGCCCTAAGGGATCTCAAAAACTATCAGTCGGAGAGGTACCATCCCCAAACAAAAAATGTTCAAAACCTTGGGCAATTGGGTGAACCGGTGAAAAAAAGATGTCCACCAAACAAAAAAAAATTTCGTCTCCATACAAAAATTTCCTAATTTTCAAGAGGCTGTCCAGAACAATTTTGTATGGAACTTTTTTCCCCTTACTATTTATATGCGTAGAACTTATAGGTCTTCTTTCAGGAAAATTATGAAACTTCATGAATGTGTAAAATTTATCAGAGTACCCCAAAGGATCTCAAAAACTATCAATCATAGAAACATGGTCCTGAAAGCGAAAATGTTCAAGACCTTGGGCCGTTTGGTGAGCCAATAAAAAAAAGATAGGTACCGAACAAAAAAAATTTTCGCGTCCATACAAATTTTTTTTTTAATTTTCAAGAGGCTCTCCAGAACATTTTTGTATGGAACTTTTTCCTCTTACTATTTATATACGTAGAACTTATGGGTTTTCCTTCAGGAAAATTATGAAACTTCATGAATGTGGAAAATTTATCAGAGTACCTCATGGGTCCTCTAAAACTACCAGTCATACAGGCATGGTCCCAAACAAATGTTATTAAGGACCTTGAGCCATTGGGTGAACCGGTAAAAAAAAGATGGCCGCCGAACAAAAAAATTTTTTCTCCATACAAATTTTTTGGGTTCTTTTCAAGAGGCTCTCCTGGACATTTTTGTATGAAACTTTTTCCTCCCACTACACGTATACATAAAACTTAAAGGTTTTTTTCACAAAAAATACAAAACGTAGTGAATGTGGAAAAATTACCAAGGTACCTCATGGGTCCTCTAAAACTACCAGTTATACAGGAATGGTCCCAAACAAATGTTGTTAAAGACCTTGGGCAATTTGATGAACCGGCAAAAAAAAGATGGCCGCCCAACAAAATTTTTTTTTGAATTTTCAAAAGGCTCTCCTGAACATTTTTGTATGGAACTTTTTTTTATCACTATTTATATGCGTAGAACTTTTGAGTTTTCCTTCAAAGAAATTATAAAACGTCATGAACGTGGAAAATTTACCAGAGTACCCCAACGGCTCTCAAAAACTATCAATCATAGAGGCATGGTTCTAAAACTGAAAATGTTCAAGACCTTGGGCCCTTTGGTGAGCCAGTAAAAAAAAGATAGGTACCAAACAAAAAAAAATTTTGTGTCCATACAATTTTTTTTTTAATTTTCAAAAGGCTCTCCAGAACATTTTTGTATTGAACTTTTTCCCCTTACTATTTATATACGTCGAACTTATGGGTCTTCCTTCAGGAAAATTATGAAATGTCATGAATGTGGAAAATTTATCAGGGTACCTCATGGGTCCTCTAAAACTACCAGTCATACAGGCATGGTCCCAAACAAATGTTATTAAGGACCTTGGGCCATTGGGTGAACTGGTGAAAAAAAGATGGCCGCCGAACAAAAAATTTTTCTCCATACAAATTTTTTAGGTTCTTTTCAAGAGGCTCTCTTAGACATTTTTGTATGAAACTTTTTCCCCCCACTACACGTATAAATAGAACTTAAAGATTTTTTTTCACAAAAATACAAAACGTAGTGAATGTGGAAAAATTACCAGAGTACCCTAACGGCCCTCAAAAACTATCTATCATAGAGGCTTGGTCCTGAAACTAAAAATGTTCAAGACCTTAGGCCCTTTGGTGAGCCAGTAAAAAAAAGATAGCTAGGGAACAAAAAAAATTCGAGTCCATACAAAATTTCTTTTTAATTTTCAAGTGGCTCTCCAGAATATTTTTGTATAGATCTTTTTGCCACTAAACGCATGCATAGAACTCATTAGTGTCCTTTCAGAAAAAATACGAAACGTGATACCAATATTTCTTTTTGTCTTTCAAGAGACTCTCCAGAATATATTTTAGTATTTAGTATTTGGTATGGCCTCCCATTTCTTAATTTTATGAATATTGAAGAGACTACAAGGCCCGCGAGCTGCTTGCAGCTCGCGCACCGAGCGCAACACTAGTATGACTATATATTTATTCTACACGAGCGGATACCCGCGACTTCATTCGCGTGGATATTGAACATATTGATTTTAATAATCCCGTGGGAATCATTTTGTTTTTCCTAAGCTCCTTTGAGCTTATTTATACCTTGCTAAAAACTGTTAAAAGTTCACTGGCGAATGTTTAGGTACATCAAAATATAAACATCCGCCAGTGAAAGTCCCATCAAAATCGGTCCAGCCTTTCAGAGATTAGCCAGTAGTCTTTAAAGTATCTACTTTCTAACAAAAAAGAATCAATGAAATCGGACCACCCGTTAACGAATAACAGCTAAGTACACATTTTGGCTTTCATCCCCTCTCCCAAGGGAACCGTGCTGAATTTCGGGATAAAAAGTATCCTATATGTTACTCCATAGTATGAACTTAATTCATGCCGAGTTTCATTTCAATCCATTCAGTAGTTTTTACGTGATGCGCGCACAAACATACAGACAAACAGACAAACAGATAAACAGACAAACAGACAAAAATTACAAAAATAGCTTTTTTACGTTCTATTACTTATCCCTAACAGTTATTATTTTGCAAAAATCTTCAATGTACAGATACGGCAAGTCTACGATTTTATTATATTATTATGTATAGATATTCTATCGTCTCTATTACGGGGAATGTTCTGAAGAGTTGTTCGACCTAATACCACCTCTATAACCACTAATTTCCAGCACCGCATCGCACGCCACCGAAGATGCTACCATCCTCACCACCTGGCTCACTGGCATACATCAACCAAGCGTTGCGCGAGGTCATTCCTTCCGCGCACTCAAAAACTGTGGAACCAACTCCCTTTGGAGGTGTTTCCACATAGCTATGACATAGGGTTGTTCAAGGGGCGGATCAACAAACTACTCAAAAGCCGGCAACGCATTAGTGGTTCCTCTGGTGCTGCAAATGTTCATGGACGGCGGTAATCACTTAACATCAGGTGACCCGCTTGCTCGTTTCAAGAGTTCATATTACGATTATAAAGTACTATCTATACTTGAAACTTTGTTTGAAAAGGGATAAATACACGTCAAATTGAGAACCTCATTCTTTCTTCGATGTTGGTTCAAAATAAATGGCATCTGAGAAAAATGTAAGATCACAATCATTAAATATCCTGGCAACTGTTTGTATATGAAACCTTGATTCTACGGTAAATTCATTTGGAGCGGAAAACTTTAAAAATATTTCATTCTCTAAAACAGTACTTACACCATAACTCATGTTTTCGGCGCACCGCCCCGTGATGACTTTAGAATAATAAATAGTCTTTTAAACTCAAATTTATCCTCTCAACTTTCCCCCCGAGTCGGGAAACACTTTATATTCGCATTTTGATGTATTATAGTTTGTTTGGAGCCGGATTCTGAAGGGTTCGGATTTAGATCATTTATTGGAATCGAACGACTCCAATACTTATTGAGAAGTTAAGGTTTCGTTTTGGTCGGGTTTCTAAAACACTTTTTATACGTAAATCTATACTAATATAATAAAGCGGAAGAGTTTGTTTGTTTGTTTGTTTGTTTGTTTGTTTGAACGCGCTAATCTCTGGAAGTACCGATCGGATTTGAAAAATTCTTTTTGCATTTGATTGTCCAACTTTTGGGGCAGGTTATAGGCTATTTAATATCCCTAAAATCCTCCCCTAAGGGGGTAAAATGGGGGTAGAAAGTTTGTATGAAAGTCCTATGTTTTTAAAGTTACAGACCTGAAAATCGGCATTTAGATTATTAGTTTTAAATAATAAAACTCTGTATATTTTATTTTGAAAAATCTTCCCTTAAGGGTGGTAAAATAGGGGATGAAAGTTTTAATGGGAAGTTTTAATTATAATTTTGCTATTATCAACTTGAAATATGGAAGGTAGGTTAATTCTAGGGCTAAGATATCAGCCTGGAAAATATTTCACGAAAATCCTCCCCTAAGGGGGTAAAATGGGGGTTGGAAGGTTATGTTTTTGAAGTTACAGATATGAAAATAGGATATGAAATTATAATTTTTAAATGATAAAAACCTGTATAAGTAATTCTGGAAAATCTCCCCTTAAGGGTGGTAAAATAGGGGATGAAAATTTTTATGAAAGTCCTATGTTTTTAAAGTTACAAACCTGAAAATCGGCATTTAGATTATGAGTTTTAAATAATAAAACTCTGTAAATTTTATTTTGAAAAATCTGCTTTTAAGGGTGGTAAAATAGGGGATGAAAGTTTTAATGGGAACTAAAAACGATTGCAGCGCCCTCTGGCGGTCTAACTTGAAGCGATCATAGCGCCCTTTGGCGGCCAAAACTGGAAACTAAAAAACGATCACAGCACCCTCTGGTGGCCTAAGCCAGAAACTTGAAGCAATAGTAGCATCCCCTAGCAGCCAAAACTGGAAACTAAAAAAAAAACGATTGCAGCGCCCTCTAGCGGCCAAAACTGGAAGCTAAAAACAATCGCAGTGCCCTCTGGCGACCAAAACTGGAAACTAAAAAACGATCACAGCGCCCTCTGGCGGCCTAAGCCGGAAACTTGAAACAATAGCAGCGCCCTCTAGCAGCCAAAACTGGAAACTAAAAACGATCGCAGCGCCCTCTGGCGGCCAAAACTAGAAACTAAAAACGATCTCAGCGCCCACTGGCGGTCTAAGCCGGAAACTTGGAGCAATAGCAGCGCCCTCTAGCAGCCAAAACTGGAAACTACAAAACGATTGCAGCGCCCTCTTGCGGCCAAAACTGGAAATTAAAACGATCACAGTGCCCTCTTGCGGCAAAAACTGGAAACAAAAAACGATCGCAGCGCCATCTGGCGGCCTAGGCCAGAAACTTGAAGTGATTGCAGCGCCCTCGTGCGGTCAAAACTGGAAACTAAAAATGATCGCAGCGCTCTCTAGCGGCCTAAGCCGGAAACTCGAAGCGATTGCAGTGCCCTCTTATAGTCAAAACTCTTGCGGCCGGAGCTGGAAACTCGAATCAATTGCAATGACGGCCGCAGGCGGAATCTCGATACGACAGCTGCGCCCTCTGGTGGCCGAAGGCAATTAAATAAATACTAAATTAATAACTAAATCAATAAATAAATAACTCAATAAATAAATAAATAATGTAAAGCTATTTAGTTATTAAATAATTATCTAAATGTGAAAGTGCGGATATTTGGATGTTTGGATGTTTGTTTCTCTATAACGTCGCAACTACTGAACAGATTTGACTGAAATTTTGAATGGAGATTAGCCCTGACTTAAAACATAGGCAACTTTTTATCCTGAAAAAATCCACAGTTCCCACGGGATTTTGAAAAAACCCAAATCTACAGCTATATATTCTATAGATCAATATAGCAAACTACCTTGAAAGTAAGTATAAAGATAGGAAAAGGGAGCGGGAACAGGAACCAGAAATCCACGATTCCCTCAGGATTTGTCAAAAACCGAAATTCACGCGGGCGAAGCCGCGGGCAACAGCTAGTACAAGTATAAAGTTCGTAAACTGAAACCCGACTACGCAAGCGAAACTCGAAATCGCGAGGCAAGCAGCTAGTGGCGCCATCTGTTATGTCTATCAGAAACTAAATAATAATAAACTTTTGCCGCTCGCACGTCGCTTGTCGATTTTTTTCGTATATAAAATGTAGCCTATGTCACCCGGACCATAACAAAGAATTAATTGATACCTCATTCATCAAAATCGGCCCAGTAGTTTAGGCACTACGGTGGTACACACATAATCTCATACTAAAATCGGCCACATACATACATACATACATACATACATAGACTGCTAAAATCATAACCTTTCCTTTTGGATTTGCCGTAGTCGGGTAAAAAAGCAAAATAATAGCCATAAATCGCAGACAAGTAGGTATCTAAATATTTCAGTAAATATTACTGACGTGATAACGTCTTATAAATCGATGAGCGCCGGCTACACGCACGAAAAAGCATACTCATTGTCATGTACCGCGTGCCAGCGAGAGCGCGGAATAAGCGATAGAGAAGGCACGATCGGCGTAAGCGTTCGGCATGTGACGCATCTATCTCTCTTTGTTTTCTTATGACGATATCATGTAAAATTATCGTCCGTAAACCGACTTTACGGACAACCAATTTTTTCTTGGAAGTGAGGTAAAATATTTATGTTTAAGATGTTAGCCTGTTTTCACCGAGAATAACTAAATTTTAGAAACTTACTCCTAAACTTGCTCTAATATAATATAAATATTGGACTTGTAAATTCGAACTAATTTAGCCCTTTCATCTTTGCCTTGAGCTACGCACTTAATATTTGCATTTTGACTATTTTACTGGAAGTGGGGATCTAATGAATTCAATTTACAAAATTCAAAACGATTGTACCAACTAATGCAAGATCCGAAATGGATTCATATTTAGATCCACTCACCAGATTTTACTATCTCCTTATTTTAAGCCAGTACATCATAAATTATATACATATACATAGATATATACACAGAAATCGTCCTACCGCTATCACCATTACAGCCTTTTTTACGTTCCACTGCTGGGCACAGGTCTCCTCTCTCATAAGAGAGAGGGATTTAGAGCTTAGACCCGCCACGCTGCTCCAATGCACGTTGGCGGGCTTTACCGACTATTTTCACATGACAGGGATAATAACCGGGACCAGCCGCTTAACGTGCTCTCCGAAGCACGGGGGTGCAACTACCATCTTCGGGCTGGCAGTGAGAATTTCTTAACAGAAAAACCCAATACCTAACAATAATTTGCCCGACCCGGGAATCGAATCCGGGACCTCGTGATCTGCAGTCGAATATGCTGACCACTCGACAAACGAGGCAGTCTGGAAAACGTCCAGTCAAAAATATTCTGGTTTACATCCAAAACATAATTTACTTAATGTGAAAACAATATTTTCCCACACACTGACCACAACAGCCCTACAACCCCTAAAAGTTTGATATGCATCTAATTATTATTTAAAACATACAACTATAACCGAACCACTGAAAATACAATCTTATCGTAACCAAATTAAAATCTATTTTCCTCACTCAATACCATTATGAAGTTTAAATTCGATGGACTCACAGCCAAGTAAATGTGAATCTTGAACAGAGATGATAAAGTGTAAATTGGTTTGTGGTTCGGTACACAGGGATTATAAATCGTGTGCGTCGCCGCTGGACGCCAGTTTCCAGTTCATTTCCAAATAAACTCGGGTAAAGTAATAACAAAGTTTGCTCCGAGTAATATTGGGAGCTGCGAGATAAGAATCGCATTGTGTGGATGTGGCAAACCGTTTAAAGCTCTAGGTTCGAGGAAACAAACGTTCTTGCGAGATGCGTCCATACTGTGACTGCTATTATGAGCTTGTTTACGTCCACGAAGAATGTTTTGACTGACAAATAAAATCTACCGTCGCAACTACAACAAGGAAAGAAGAGAGAATACAAAATTTTTGCGTCGCAATGACAGATGTTTCCACCACGACCACCACTATTGTCCTTTAAACGTCCCACAGCTGGGCCTCCTCTAATAGGAGAGAGGAATTTAGAGCTTAGACCCGCCACACTACTCCAATGCGGATTGGCGGCATGACAGATGTTTGCATGACAAATACTACTAATATTATAAATGTGAAAGTGTGGATGTTTGGATGTTTGGATGTTTGGATGTTTGTTACTCGATTACGCCGCAACTACTGAACCGATTTGGCTGAAATTTTGAATGGAGATAGATTATGTCCTGACTTAAAACATACGCTTTATCCCGGAAAAATGCACAATTCCCACGGGATTTTGAAAAATCAGAAATCTATAGCTACAGCTATAGGTAGATTACTATAGCGAACTTCCTTGATAGTAGGTATAAAGGTTGGAAAAGGGAGCGGGAACGGGAAAGGGAACCGGAAATCCACGATTCCCTCGGGATTTGTTTAAAACCGAAATTCACGCGGGCGATGCCGCGGGCATTCTCTAGTATCTGGATAATTCTTTCTTCGTGAATTGACTGATGTAGAACCTGTCCTCTAATTGAACCTTAAAACCAAAGTTGTGATAATTATTGACTAAAATTATAGTCTAAGTTCTACTTTTAATTACTTGTAATATTTGTATACGAGCAGATACCCGCGACTTCGTTCGCGTGCATATTGATTTTAATAATCACGTGGGAATCATTTTGTTTTTCCTAAGCTCCTTTGAGCTTATACCTTGCTAAAAAACTGTTAAAAGTTCACTGGCGGATGTTTAGGTAGATCAAAATGTAAACATCTGGCAGTGAAAGTCCCATCATAATCGGTCCAGCCTTTCGAAGGTTAGCCAGTAGTCTTTAAAGTATCTACTTTCTAACAAAAAAAGAATGAATGAAATCGGACCACCCGATAACGAATTACAGCTAAGTACACATTTTGCCTTTCATCCCCTCTCCCAAGGGAACCGTGCTGAATTTCGGGATAAAAAGTATCCTATATGTTACTCGGTAGTATGAACTTAAATCGCACCGAGTTTCGTTTCAATCCATTCAGTAGTTTTTGCGTGATGTGCGCACAAACATACAGACAAACAGATAAACAGATAAACAGACAAACAGACAAACAGACAAAAATTTCAAAAATAGCTATTATACGTTCTATTACTTATCTCTAACATGCTCCAGTTATTATTTTGCAAAAATCTTCAATGTACAGATACGGCAAGTCTATGATTTTATTATATGTATAGATAGATGTATAGATAGAAGATAGATAATATAGATGGTCTGCTACTGCAAATCTCTGATGCTTCATTAAACTATGTGGCATTGAAAATAAGGCATCTATTACCGGCACAGTGGCTCGTTTTATCATCTAAAGAGACAGATGGGGGATGGGGGGTTTTCATATTCTGGAAGCCGTACCCGTTACACTTTTGTCGTACCCACTCCTAGCATAAGTTTTCACTTATTTTGGAGGCAAAGAGGAATATTAGTCGTGTTCATCATGGCTAATGGGTATTAACAAGTATAAATTAAAAATTAAAAAAAAACCCCGCCATCGCCATTTTGTGGCGGCGGCCATCTTGGATTTGCATAGTGCTATTCTACTAGTCAAGCCCTTTCATTTGATACCCATATTAAGGGAGTTGTGAAAAAATATGTAATCCGCCATTTTGTAGCGGCGGCCATCTTGGATCGATTTTCATCAAACATAGCTAACAACACTCTCGACTAATTCACCTTTCAAACAAAAAAAACTGCATTCAAATCGGTTCACCCGTTTGAGCACTACAGGGGAACAGACACACACACACACACACACACACACACATACAAACACGCACACACACAGACACGTCAAACTTATAACACCCCGTCGTTTTTGCGTCGGGGGTTAAAAATAAACAAAAACAAACGTCCCTCGTGGCTTGGACAGAAATATATACCACATCCAAGTCGTAAATGATGTAATTCTGAGCTAGTGTAACAAAAGATGGAACAATGCACAATTTTATACACGTACTTAGAGCACGGGGTTGCCGCGTAGACACCGAACCATCATAATTCACGAACGATCTTCATTATAAAGTTAGCCTGGCTCCTGACAGAGAAAATTAAAAAGCTTTATAAAGTGGAAGACGCATTACTTAGTGTTATTTAGGGCCTATTTCACCACCTTCTGATAAATGTCGGATAGCTTATTCACAACTTTTTTTTTTCACTTGACAATATAAAGTAAGAAAGTGACAAAACTTATGTTTATAGGCTATCCGAAACTTATTAGATGGTGGTGAAACAGGCCTATTAGTTTTTTTTACACACATGAAAGGCACTGGCATGTCAACGCATATAAAAAACTTTCATTAATAGTTAAGTTCTGTTATTTTGAAAATATTTTTTTTAAATTAATATAATTACTATACGACTTATTTAACCTAGTGATTTAAGATTTAATTTATTTAACCTGTTATTAGTTATTTAACTAACCTTAACTATTTCAGGAAGGTTCCTATTTTTCATGGTTTTTCACAAAAAATAAACCTTGTTATTTTATCTGATTTTCACTATAAAAGACTTGTTAACTCTCTCTCATTTCTCTCTATTTTCCAGTAAGTAATAGAGTTTCATAATGGCGTAGATAAGACTTAAGTTCGCAAACAAGTTGCGGGCATCTGTTAATACAATACAAACAATGGATAATATAATGAAACTATTTTTCTCAGACAACTCACAAATTACACAATTCCCTTTTAAGATGTTTTAACTCTCTAATGAATTGGATAGAGGGTTCTTTGTTTTATCTCTCTGATGGTCTTTTTAGGGTTCCGTAGTAAACAAGGAACCCTTATAGTTTCGCCATGTCCGTCCGTCTGTCCGTCTGTCCGTCTGTCCGTCTGTCCGTCTGTCCGTCTGTCCGTCCGTCCTCGGTTAATCTCAGAGACTATTAGTGCTAGAAATCCGTAATTTGGCATGAGTATAAATATTAATCACGCCGACAAAGTGGTGAAATAAAATTTTGATAAATATTTTTTTTTAGGGTAGCTCCCCTACATGTAAAGTGGGGATGAATATTTTTTTTCTCGTCTACCCCATAGTGTGGGGTATCGTTGAATAGGTCTTTTAAAAATACTGTGGGTGTGGGAACATCATTTTTCGATTTCTAGATCCGTTTGTAAAATATGATGTTTTAAAGTGCAAATTTTTATTAGAGTCAAGTGTCCCCCCCCTCTATCAGCCAAATGGCAGTATATAGGAACTTGAAAAAATTCACAGCAGTAGGGTATATAATCAATTTTAAAGGAAAACTATCACGGCTAAGTAGGGTTCACAGGTTAAGGAGTTATATCTGTTTTTCGAGGATTGTGACTACGGAACCCTACACTGCGCGTGGCCCGCCACGCACTTGACCGGTTTTATTAATATTTTCACTTGTCTGTCCGCCGAGATTTGACATTTGTACAGACATTCTTTGGTACAGACGTTTCCATCCGGTTTTATCAGAGTTGCTGCGGGGTATGTTAGGTTATAGAATAAAACGCAGCAGTGCGCCTAGTAGTTATTATATACTATCTTTTGCCCGCGGCTTCAACCACGTGAATTTCGGTTTTTCACAAATCCCTAGGGAATCGTGGATTTCCATTCGATCGAAATCGAGTTTGATGTGTTTGTGTGTGTCTATTTGTGGTACCGTCGAGATGTGTTCTTAGCTATGTTTGATGAAAATCGGGCCAAGATGGCCGCCACCTCAAAATTGCGGATTACATATTTTTTTCCCAACTCCCGCAATATGGGTATCCAATGAAAAGGCTTGATTAGTAGAATACTATACACTATGATAAATTTCAAATCCAAGATGGTCGCCACGACATAATGGCGAATGTCGGGGGCTTTTTAAATTTTTAATTTACACTTGTTTACAGATGATAGATTTAAAAAGTTTTGGAAATGAAATATTGAGCACATCAGTTCACAAACGGATACCAGGGAGGTATAAGTCAACAGAAGGTAATATTTTAACTCCGACCGAGCTGGGACGTGACCGTGCTTTGAACTAGGAACAAGAGTGAACTAGTTCCTTGGTTTTGAAATGAAAGCACAGATGATAAACGGTTTCCTTAGAAAGTCGATATTTTATAGACCTTAACTGAACAAAATTATAACTGTAGATTTTTTAAGAAGAATTATAAATATTTATATGATTCGCAGATTATGTATTCGATTCTGTTACTTACATAAGTAGTCTGGAATGTTTCTAACTGAATAATTTCAGTATGAATCTTTGCCAAAATATACTTAAGTTCTGGATTATACGAGTTCAATTTATTAGATTTCAAACATTTCGCCTTTATACAAGCAAGTTAGATGGGAGCAAATCCGATTTATTTACATTGTTTGAACTTTGAGCCTCTCCCGCGTCGCTGTTCTCCTGGTATCATTAATTTAATTACTTTTACTCAACGAAAATGTTTAATTAAGATTGAAAATATCGTTAAAGAGCCAATTAGGTAAAAAGTTGATCAGACTTATTATTTACAAAGATGTACCAGTGCAGACATAATATCTGGCGTGAAAATATCTTCATACGCTTATTAATTGTTCCGTTTGCTTCATGGTGACTGCTGCGATTATAAGCGAGATAATTTATGAGACTACTAGCTGACCCCCGCGACTTCGTCCGCATGGATATACGTTTTTATATAGGATCGGATTGGATCCCATAATCCTTTTTTGTACCAAAACTAAATGTAGCCTAAGTTACTCCATATAACATCACTTATCTGCCATAGAAAGTTCCGTCAAAATCGATACAGCCGTTTCGGAAATTAGCTGGAACAAATAGACAGATCGACAAACAAATTTAATCGCACACCAGTTTAAAATAAGCAGTACGTTCAAAGATCCGGGTCCCAAGTTATTTGAACCCAATAAATGTCTGTCATTTCTGAACTAAAAAACCTATGACCTTGAAATATTTACGGGACAATACTTAACCTTTAAGTACCGACATACCATTTTAGTTACATAAGTACCGACGTGAGGTCTGCTAGACCACCATAGTTTTTCAATCGAAAACTTTTGTGTTTCTTATTATTCTTCTAAAAAAAATGTTTCTATGTATTGTTAAATATCTAGTTATTGTATAAGTAAAACAAAATATAGACGTTTTCACATTTATTACTAATTATAAACATTAACATAGCAATCATAGATTCTTCGTTAGAAAAAATTGACTTTTATCTTAGTAATTCATATGTATAAGTAATACTATTATTTTTTTTTAAATATTTATTTTCTTAAAGATTAATAGCTAGATAAATAATAAAAATAAAAGAACCCTTACTAATCAACCGTTTTCTCAAAAATCACAAGGTCTCAAATTGTAGGAATTATCAAAGCTTACAAACAGTCTTTGCATATGCTTACTGCATTGTAGGTACACGTGTTTCATACACTTATCACAGTCTGTTCAGGTGCTGAATTATGGTCACTCTCCAGCAGTAAAATTTTGGTAGATATCCTCAGATTCGGACCCTGAGATCTCATTTAGTCATTCCACTAATCGTTCTTGGTGGTCTTTATATTGAAGCAGTGTTTGATATCTTTTCTTACGTACAGGAACACTTTTATTTTTATTTGTGGGTACCCGTTTCATGCCTGAAGAACCTGGATGATCCATTGTTATAACTGACTGAAAATAAAAGAGAAAACAATATAATCTGAAAAAAGTCACATCCAAAAAAAGTTACATAAGTGCCGACGAGTGGTCTGACAGACCACTCGTGATCTTATAAAAATCAAAACTTACCAAAATCGTACGCGCCAACACTGCCACTCTGCAGGAACGCTGCTGGGCGACTTCCCGAGGGGTAGAGAGAAGCACAGGAGGATACTTTGTCGCTAACGTAGGTAATCAGACTTTTCGACCTCTCGAGGTGTCTGTCAGACCACACGTCGGTACTTAAAGGTTAAAGTACTACCTTTCTAACAAAAAAAGAATGAGTGAAATCGAACAACGCGTTAATGAATTACAGCTAAATACACGTTTTAACTTTCATCCCCTCTCCCAAGGGAACCGTGCTGAATTTCGGGATAAAAAGTATCTTATGTCCTACCTCGGAGTATAAACTGAAATCGTACCAAGTTTCATTCGAATCCATTCAGTAGTTTCGGCGTGATGCGCGGCCAAGATACAGACAGACAGACAGACAGACAGACAGACAAAAATGAAAAAAAATGCAGTTTTGGCTTCAGTATCGATTATAGAGTGCCCTCCAATAAAAATTTTCAAAATATCTTCAATGTACAGAATTGGATCTGTTACAGTTTTATTATATTATAGATAGATAGATAGATTGTCTCATATCAAATCTACAAATCCTTAGACTCAAATCAAAATATAAAGCAACGTACAAAATGTTTTTATTCTGCAAGATTACGCATTCTTTCTGCGCTAAAGAATATTGTTGATGGAACTTATTAACGCTGCCAACGCTCTAAATTCTACATTTCATTGTCAAAAATAACCAATCAGAAACATATCCTTACTAATATTATAAACGCGAAAGTTTGTAAACATGGATGTATGGATGTTTGTTACTCTTTCACGCAAAAACTACAGAATGGATTTGGCTAAAATTTGGAACGACGATAGATTAACTATAACTTGGATTAAGACATAGGCTACATTTTATTCCGGAAAATTAAATAGTTCCCGCGGGAACTAAAAATCTCAATCAACACAGCCATTTGTAGGAACATGGAACTGTAAATACAGTGAACGCAGAACGGAAACTGGAACGCACTGGAAACAAAGTTCTAGATATCTGTGAGTTAGATTGATACCTTAAATATTAACTTCTGTTGATACATATTTTTCTAACGTCCTTTTGATGACATTAAAATAACGTGCTCAATTTTTTATAACAAAATAAAATGGCAGTATTTTCAAATAATTTATAAAGGTCAACGGTAGTAGGAACCTCGCATATACATATACTAGTTATTGATTCCATCAACGTGAGTCCAATATGGAAGACTCGTAAAGTTGCCTCATCTCGCAACGCTACTTGAAAACTCCTAACTTTGGTTATTACATTAGAATATTCTTGAGAATATTTCATATTCTATACTTCATTGTTTATAGAATTATAGTTACTTCATTGTTAGAATCACTATCGCGAACAGAGCATACTATGGTCTAAGAAAACACTTCACATCGCGGTTTCTGTCAAGACGTCTTAAAATTATGTTGTATAAAACGCTAGTAAGACCTGTTTTGACGTATGGCAGTGAGTGTTGGGCGATCAGTAAAAAAGATGAAGAAGCCCTTCTTAAATTCGAAAGAAGAGTTTTGAGATCAATCTACGGTGCAGTATAGGTTAATGGGATGTGGCGCATTAGGTATAACTTCGAGCTCTATAACATGTTTAATGAGCCAAACGTTGTCCGGCACATTAAAATCGCAAGATTACAATGGGCTGGACATGTAGAGCGAATGGATGACCATCGCCCGCCAAAAAAACTAATGGCGTCACTCCCAGATGGACGCAGGAACATTGGTCGGCCAAAGCTTCGATGGGTAGATGGAGTAAACCAAGACGCCAAGCGGATTGGTTTAAAGAACTGGAAAACGAACGCTAAAGATAGAGACCGGTGGAAGAATCGCCTTGAGCAGGCCCGGGCCCACAAAGGGCTGTAGCGCCGATGATGATATACTTCATTGTTGGGAGCAACTGTGCAGTTGTTGAAGACAATATACATACATACGGTCAGTCAATGAGTTGCCATAATAATAGAACGGCGGTCTTTTACAAAATGGACTAAAATGCAATGTATCTATCTATAGTCTATACAGATTCACCACCCGTGCTTCTTATAGTTAACTGGCACTGGATTTGCTATTTTTCAGTTTGTCAATAATAACTCTATTATTATCATAAATAAGGAGCAACGAAACAAATATTTTAAGTACATACTTAATACTTTTGGCTTTAATTTTTTAAATCCTTCCTAATGCTGGTATGAAATTGAAACAAAATGTATTAATTTTTAATATAGAAAAAACTTTAATAAAGCCTAACGTATTATTACGTATTTAAACTGAAATGAATAACAATTTGAAACAAAGTTTGATAATGATTTGATACAGTAACCAGCAAAAGATAAAAACAAATTTTCAACCCCTATTTAACCTCCTTGAACTTGAACTTTGGGGTTGAATTTTCTAAAATCCTTTCTTAACAGATGACCACGTTATTATAGCTATCTGTTTGCCTTTCAGTCCGATCCGGCCAGTGGTTTGAGCTGTGCGTTGATAGATCAGTCAATCAGTCACCTTTTCCTTTTATATAATTATTTAGATTGAGGAGGTGACATTATATTTTATATTATGTATGTTCGTATACATGTGACAGCAAATTCAGGCCCGGTCACTCGGACATACGCTATTAAAATTACAACACAATATCAAAGGTCACAAATCACGAGCAAAAGCAAAAGAAAAACATGAAATATCGCCGCCAACAAACACGAGAACTGCAATTTTATATGAGCACAAATATGACATTCTATTTTCATATACGCGAGACAGGTGACCGTAATGCCTACTACGTTTTATTGCTGTTTCATACCTGTGTATATCGTGTTTTACTTTTATCTGTTGTATTTATCTTGTTTTATTATTCTTTTAGAAGTTCCCTTTATTGACGCTGTAAATATGGCTTAGTAAAACGAGCTATGAATTTTCTTGCCTCGCGTACGCTTTTCATTCCTTCTATATAAAGAGAATGCTGTTTCTGATAAACTGTTCTTATTGTTTCAATTTTTTTAATTTTGTTTTATTGTAATCTTAACTTGATCATAATTATTTACTTCTCGTCGTTTCTCAAAGTTTATTTGAGTATCATAATTTTAATAGTTCATTAATAATAATGTATTGATAAAAGCGGTTAGTGATTAGTTTTGCTGTTAGTGATTACTTTCGTCCGCGTGGTGGTGGATTTTTATAAATCCTTTGCTTTTCTAAAATAAAAAGTATTTTATGTCACTCTCTAAGTCTTTATATATATGCGAAAAATCAAGTTCGTTGCTCTATTGCGGTTTAATTAAAGGACAAAAACATAACACTTTCGCACTCATAATATTAGTAGGGATGTTGTGTGTATAATACAGTGTAATGTTAAATAATAATACAAAAGAAAAAATCAGCCAAGTGCGAGTCGGGCCTCGCTCTTTCAGGGTTCCGTACATAATTATGAACAATATAATATTTTGGATCTAAGAAATATTTAATTTCCGAGCTAGACATCGCAACAAACCGTGAAAGAAAAACCCAAAAAAATGTTCGTTTATTTTGGTCACAGCTTATAAACTATTTAATAAATCGTTGTTTTCAGTATTTGTTGTTTAAATAGAGCATATAGTACATAATATACTGAAATATTATATTCCCAACTAGTTTAGTTTTTGAGATAGCCCCCGTCACAAAAATGGTCTAAAACTGACAACTTTGATGGCCTCCCATTCCCTTATTTTTTGAGATAAAAATTAAAAAAATATATATTTGTATTCTACTTAATGAGCTCTAAACAATGATACCCCACAAGCTAGGGTAAAGAAAAAATTTTTTTTTCCGGCTCCTTTTTAATGTATGGGAGCCCCCCTGAAAAATAATTTAATTCAATTTCTAATTCAATATTTGATTTTGGGTTAACGTTTTACACTAAATACCAAAATTTCAGGTTTGTGACTCATTTCGTCTGCGAGCTAGAGACCTGTGACCGGCGGACAGACGGACAGACAGCCGAGTGACATTAATAGGGCTCCGTTTTTTACCCTTCGGGTACGGAACCCTAAAAAATGGTTGTCTGTAAAGTCGACGTTTACGGACGATAATTTTACATGATAACGTCATAAGAAAACAAAGAAAGATAGATGCGTCACAAGCCGAACGCTTAGCCCCGCACTACGTGCTACGTTCCGCGCTACATGCTACGTGCTACGCGCTACGTTCAGCGGTAGGTATGTGACAATGAGTAATGCTTTTTCGTGCATGTAGCCGGCGTTCATCGATTTATATATCAAAAAATATTTAGAAACATCTCTGGACTGAATTTCAACCACTGCGACAAATCTGAAAATCACACAAAGCAAAAAGTTATGTCGCTTCGTAGCTCTATTGCGTGTGATTAAAGGATACACAAAACTCTCTGGCATTTATAATAACATTTCAGGGATGAATTAAGCCCCACAGGTCACAATAACACTAGGCCATTGAGCCTATTCTCCGAATAGTCCAGAATAAAAAGAAAATAGTCCATTCAAGTCCGCAAACAATCGCAACAATTTGAACGGGTAATTTATTCGGCGAGAGGAGCAAAGTGAGTTATTGTAATAAAACAATATACCCGGTTCCCGCAGACTAAATAATGGGACTCCTCTACTCATTAGGCGACGCAATAAAATACTGAAGCAATCTGCAAGAGACCGACCGGTTACACTGGCGGTTATTTTTTTTTTTTTTCATAAAATTATTTTCATAGCCGGAGATTTAATTGAGGGTTTAATATTTCTTGGACTTTTTTATTTAAAGGAGTATTCGATTACTGCAATATTGAATGTTAGTATGTAGGGAATAAAATTCATGGCTACATTCTGAGTACAATGTTATATATTTTATAATGTACCTATATATTTTTACAATGCACTTTGAACTTGCTAATTTCTCACGGCTGAGGACCCGGGTCACGATATATACAAATGATATCGACTAGTGGAGTAACAGGAGTGGTAGTTTTAAGTATTTAAATATCACTTGCTTTAACGGTGAAGGAAAACATCGTGAGGAAACCTGCATACCTGAGAGTTCTCCATAACGTTCTCAAAGGTGTGTGAAGTCTGCCAATCCGCTTGGCCAGCGTGGTAGACTATGGCCAAAACCCTTCTCACTCTGAGAGGAGACCCGTGCTCTGTAGTGAGCCGGTAATGGGTTGATCATGATGAATGTGGTCGCATCGAACTGTGCATGGTCAGCAGGACGATTCGAAATGTTCTAACTGACAGTTAGCCTTCTTCCGGCGCGCGCAAGAGGTCGTGCGACCTCTTGACCTCGACATCAGCTTACCTACATCCCAAGGACGGACATAGGCTGTTTTTCATCCCGGAAAAGCAGAGTTCCCGTGATTTAAAAAAAAAACTAAATCCACGCGGACAAAGTTGCGGGCATCATCTAGTTTAATATATTTTAAAAACAAGAAAATTAATCACAGTTTAAAAAATGAAATTGGTGGAGCCGGCCTCTAGAACAGCGGTAATGAGAAGACGAGTTAACCCCGCTACATTGAAAACATTATTTGGGAGAAGAATTTAAAAACGAGATGACAGTTCCTAGCCATAGGACAAAGCTCCACGGAATAATGGCCAATGTTTCCAGCTAGACTGTCTGGGACTGTTCAGACAGATAATATCTACTTAATTTATGTATTTACTAGCTGATGCCAGCCACTTTGTCCGCTTGGATTCTTATAAATCTCATCCCCTTTTTAACTCACTTGGGGGTAGAATTTACAAAGTTCCAGAAACACGTAATTCTTTATTTTTAACCGATTATACAAATACCGATTTTCATTGATTTAACTTTAAAAATGACGGACTTTCATACAAATTTTCATCCCCCATTTAACCCATTTGGGGGTAGTTTTTCCAAAATTCCTTAAGCACTTAACTCATTATTTTTAAACAAAAACCTAAATACCAATTTTCATGGATATAAATTGAAAAATGACAGACTTTCATACAAACTTGCATCTCCTATTTTACCCCCTTAAGAGGAGATTTTCCAAGAATTCTTTCTTAGTATGCGCCTACGTCATAAAAGAAAGCTTATACTTACTGTGAAAATTTCAAGTTTCTAGCTTCAGTGGTTTTGACTGTGCGTTGATGATCAGTCAGGACAAGCTACTTTATATTATTATAGACAAGCGGACACCCGCGACTTCGTTTGCGTGGGTATTGGTTTTTGTAAATCCTGTGGGAATCATTTTGTTTTTCCTAAGCTCGATTGAGCTCATGCCTTGCTAAAAACTGTTAAAAGTTCACTGGCGGATGTTTAGGTTGATCAAAATGTAAGCATCCGCCAGTGAAAGTCCCATCAAAATCGATCCAGCCTTTCAGAGACTACCCGGATAATTTGTAAAGTATCTCGTTTCTAACAAAAAAAGAATGAATGAAATCGGACCACGCGTTAATGAATTACAGCTAAGTACACATTTTGACTTTCATCCCTTCTCCCAAGGAGACCGTGCTGAATTTCGGGATAAAAAGTATCCTATATGTTACTCCTTAGTATTAACTTAATTCATGCCAAGTTTCATTTCAATCCATTCAGTAGTTTTTGCGTGATGCGCGCACAAACATACAGACAAACAGATAAACAGACAAACAGAAAAAATAACTTTTGTACGTTCTATTACTTATCCCTAACATCCGCCAGTTATTATTTTGCAAAAATATTTAATGTACAGAATTACAGATACGGCAAGTCTACGATTTTATTATATGTATAGAAGTATAGAATAGATATAGATAGATAGATTGTCTGGAAGGGTATTAAACGTTGAGCTAATAATTTCACTGCATCGTTATGATAGCAATATTATTACATTTGTGTGTGAAGTTTGCGGGAGGCGTCCAGCCACGCCTGTTAGTATTTTTTGAGGGTTATATGAAAAGCCCTACGACAAACTCGTGTCTTGACGGTACAGAATTTTTATTCTAACTTCTTACCAAACAAGACTTGAGCCAATGACGTCTCACGCTTTTTAGACTGCTTTCAAATTAGAACATAGACTTATAATAGAGAATAGATCTGACATAACGATTTTAAAACATACAAATTAATATTTTTTTAACGTTACTTGTTTTAGCTCTATTTTTAGAATGCCTTATTGGTCTGATTATAGTAGGTACGTAATAGATATATTCCACAGTATTAATAAAAAATAATAAAATTAGGGATGTTATTATTTTTTGTTTTGTTTGTACCGTTTTTGTACGGAACTCTTTGTGTGCGAATTCGACACGCACTTTGCCTGTTCTATACGTTACATGTAGATTATTTCAGCTCGCTCCCACAGGACGTGAAGCTTTAAATCTAATTGTTTTATACAGGGCCCGAGTCTTTTATTTCGACCGTTAATGTTTTCGGTATTCTCATTGTTGAATTAAAATTACGAATTCTTGACTTCATCTTGTTTCCCTTTGTAATGGCTTCTGAACCTTTTCGTAAACAATGGGCCGACTTTTAATAAAGTTCCATGAATAATACGGAAATTTATAAAATGAGTGTTGAATGTCAGTTCGTTAGCCAAAATTTAATAAATAATAATAATATCCTCCTAGCCGAATATTGGCCACGGTGGCCAATCTCAACATGAGACTACTGACTGAGCTATGCAGAAGATATTATAGTGCATAAGTGTGTACGAAAACACAGATGTCCCCTTTACTCCCTCACTCTTATACTCCGATGGGCTAGCAATCCGACACGACCGGAGAGAGATAAAACGCGAGATCTTCACCCGGTGAGTGACTGTAAGCTTTCTTATGAGGCACATAGTTACCCTGAGACCAAAAGTCAAAGTCAGAATAGATTTATTCAAAATTGGTACACTGTACACTTTTTAAACGTCAATTTAAGTACATGAAAATGAGATAAAGATGACAATTACGAAAACTTAAAACTAAAACTACGAGGGTTCCAAATGCGCCCTGGTCTGAGAAGAGACCATGTCTAAAATCCATATATCGTCACTGGCAACATGCATATTTTGGAGACTTCGGTACTGAATGATGCATCTGTTACACACGAAAAGATTTTACTAACACAAGTATAAATTTAAAATTTAAAAAACCCCCGACATTCGTTATTTTGTGGCGGCGGCCATCTTGGATTTTGCAATAGTGCTATTCTACTAGTCAAGCCCTTTCATTTGATACCCATATTAAGGGAGTTGTGAAAAAATATGTAATCCGTCATTTTGTAGCGGCGGCCATCTTGGATCGATTTTCATCAAACATAGCTAACAACACTCTCGACTAATTCACCTTTCAAACAAAAAAAACCGCATTCAAATCGGTCCACCCATTCGAGCGCTACAGGGGAACAGACAGACACACACACATACACACACACACACAGACACGTCAAACTTATAACACCCCGTCGTTTTTGCGTCGGGGGTTAAAAATGACCCGATCAAAAAGGCCGCGGGCAAAAGCTAGTCTAAGAGTATTCCCGAAATCAAATTTTCATCAAGTTACAATGTTTCAAAGTAAACGCCTTTGTAAACAAATAATAGAAGTACCTATAATCCTTCACTTTATAACAAAACGGTAATCAAGCAGTTAGTAGGGGGAGGGGGGGTGACTCCGCTCATTAAAACTTGATTGAAAAGGGGTAGGTTGAAGGAATAGGTGCTAGGTTGGTACATTTTGGGTAAATTCCATTTTTAACCCCCGACGCAAAAACGACGGGGTGTTATAAGTTTGACGTGTCTGTGTGTGTGTGTCTGTCTGTTCCCCTGTAGCGCTCAAACGGGTGAACCGATTTGAATGCGGTTTTTTTGTTTGAAAGGTGAATTAATCGAGTGTTGTTAGCTATGTTTGATGAAAATCGATCCAAAATGGCCGCTGCTACAAAATGGCGGATTACATATTTTATCACAACTCCCTCAATATGGGTATCAAATGAAAGGGCTTGACTAGTAGAATAGCACTATGCAAATCCAAGATGACCGCCGCGCCGCCGCAAAATGGCAAATGTCGGGGGTTTTTAAATTTTTAGTTTATACTTGTGAATAAACGTCAAATAGATATGTGGCAGATAATTATATAATCACAGATAAACATAACAATAGAGCAGTGACAGATACCTTCCTTTATCATATTACCGTACTCGTAATATTCATAGGAACATATGCCCGTCCGGTAGAAAATCTCGCTCCACTGAAACACTCCCGGTCCCTTTGACAATCTCTTTTATGTGAGAACCGTGTATGGACGAGGGACCGATCTCGCATGCCGATTCTTTTGCGCCGTATCTATTGTATGTGAACGGTTGGTTAAATATCGTACCACTATTTATAACGTTTTATCATTTTGAATAGATTAAGTTTCTACATGGTTTCTACCTGGAAATTAACCTTCCATAAGAATTGGGTTAATAAATGCCAAAATATTTTTTCAATTCCGACTGGTATTTAACAGAGATTAGCGCGTTCAAACAAACAAACTCTTCCGCTTTATTATATTAGTAAGTATACCTAGATTTAAATAATACACGTTGTTATTTATCTATGCTATATCAAAGAAAATTAATGCACATTGCTATTTATCTATGGCTATAACATATAGTTGTCGATAGCAGAAAATTAAAGCGTCGGGTTTTGCGGTCGCGTACCTCAGAGTCCACCTTAATGGTTTCACTCAACACGCATAGTAGCGTTGTAGGCTTCCGATCTAAAGGTCGATGGTCTTTACGTTAAAGGTCACGGAATAGTACAGAAACTACTCGATTCGACCCGCACCCTCATTATCGGCCCGATGTTGAAGGGTTCGCTGGTACCACGTGACACTATTATCGGAATGACTCGCTCCCCGAAATGTCTTATACGATTAATGTCCCCAATGTCTTATACGGGAAATTCTCTAAAAACTTGCCTCTATGTTACGCATACATGTGTTTTATTCTAGAACATAATTATTATTATTGTACAACTAGCTGACCCCCGCGACTTCGTTCGCGTGTTTATAGGTTTTATATAGGATCGGAACGGATCCCATAATTATTTTATGTACTTAAACTAAATGTAGCCTGTTACTCCTTATAACAACACATCTGCCATTGAAAGTTCCGTTAAAATCGATCCAGCCGTTTCTGAGATTAGTTGAAACAAATAGATAGACCGACAAACATAAATTTAAACGCACGCCAGTTTAAAATAAGCCGTACCTACAAAGATCCGGGTCCCATGTTATTTGAACCCAATAAATGTCTGTCATTTCTGAACTAACAAACCTATGACCTTGAAATATTTACGGGACAATATATAAAGTACTACCTTTCTAACAAAAAAAGAATGAGTGAAATCGAACAACGCGTTAATGAATTACAGCTAAATACACGTTTTAACTTTCATCCCTTCTCCCTAGGGAACCGTGGTGAATTTCGGGATAAAAAGTATCCTATGTCCTACCTCGGAGTATAAACTTAAATCGTACCAAGTTTCATTTGAATCCATCCAGTAGTTTCGGCGTGATGCGCGGCCAAGATACAGACAGACAGACAGACAGACAGACAGACAGACAGACAGACAGACAGACAGACAGACAGAAAGACAGACAGACAGACAAAAATGAAACAAATTGCAGATTTGGCTTCAGTATCGATTATAGAGTGCCCACCAATAAAAATTTTCAAAATATCTTCAATGTACAGAATTGGATCTGTTACAGTTTTATTATAATATAGATATAGAAGATAGAAGATAGAAGATAGATAGATTATAGATTATAGATATAGATTATAGAAGATGTACATACAAGCAATTTTGTACATACATCTGTTCATAGTCGGAAGGCTGATCGCATGATATAGCACAAAAATATATATATGGGTATATATATGGGTATATTTATGCACGTAACATCGTACATAAGAATGATAACTACACTAGCGGCACGCTATGATGGCCGGTTTGACACATTACAATAGTGATGTGGAATGTCAATTTATTCTCGAACAAAAAACAATTAAGTTTTGTTTTTGTACCTGATTAAATAGGTTTAATAAAACAAAAATGTATATGTTTATTTAATTTATTTGAACGAACTGAATATTTGAACGAAAATGAATATACATACTTTATATGCACACAAGAAACATATGAATACAAAAGATACCAAAAAAGGTGCCACAAAAGGCCATAATTAATCAGATTCGTCCATACTACTATTTTCACTGTCGTCACTGCTATCATCACATACATTAATAATTATATGTTCGTTTTCTATAATATTATCTATTTTCACATCTCTTTCATAATCTTCCCTTATTAATTTAACAGTTCTATTCACAACCTTTTCCCAGTCTCCTTTAGTCACATGTTCACAAGCTTCTTCTAATAATTTTAGCATTTTTTTTGTGGTAAATGGGGGTTCTGTATTGTGTCTTGCAGCATATCCCTTAATTTGAGCCCACACCAACTCAATCGCATTATACTCACAATGGTAAGGCGGTAACCGTATAACTCTGTGCCCATGTTCTAATGCTATTTCGTCAATGACGTATCGGATCTTGGTTGGTTTGTTTTCTTTTAAAAGACGTACTAATTCCGCTTTTAACATATTCATGTTTGCATCTACGCCATTTTTACGAAGCCATGCGACGATATCAGCTTTCTTTTGGGATTGGGCAGGTGGCTTGTCAATTTGCATCGAGTGGTATGGGGCGTTGTCCATAATTATAATAGATGGTTCAGGGAGGCTACACAACATTGAGGTAAACCATTCAGTAAACTTTTCTCCATTCATGTCTTCATGATAGTCTCCAGTGGTTTTTGACGCAAAAGCCATGAGAGAACCTTCAACAAACCCGTTGATGGTTCCGGCGTGACAAATTATAAGTCGCGATCCTTTTCCTACAGGAACTTTGGAAGTAGATGCTGCTGTGTCATCGTTCCAAGAACGGCCTACAGTATGGTTAGCATTAAGCCATGTTTCATCCAAGAACACAACATTTTGCCAATTTTTGATTTCTTTCACTTGCCGTAAAAAAGTATACCTTGCCATCGCTATATCAAATCTTTCCATCAATATTTTGCGTTTGTTACATTTTTTGTATCGAAATCCAATGGTCTTCAAAATCTTCGTTAAAGAACTTTCCCCACCGAAGAATAATCCAGCTTCCTTCAGTGAATGCACCAACTTTTTTCTTGTTGGATACTCCTTCTGTAAATAGTAGCCGTAAACATGTCTTCGGATAGCATCGGCATCAAAGCTATCGATGCCTACGACTGGTTTTGCTCGTTTTCTCTTTTTTGGTGTGTGAAGTTTATTTTCTTCTGTGCCAGTCTCGCCATATTTTTTTTTAGTTATCCGTCTAACAGTTCGTTGTCCAATATTAAGCGCATCAGCTACGCGTTCAACCACTGACGTTATAGGTAAAATTGGCCCTCCATTTTGAGCTTCACGATCGAAATAGTTACGAAGGCGTATTACGAACTCACGTGTCTGATTATTTAGAACAGTTCTCTGCGTACGTTCGGTCATATCGACGAAATCCACAACAAAGGGCTTGAACAGAGTCCAAATTAACGAGCAAGGGTCAACAGTAATGCAGTATCAATATTTGAAATCCAAAGCCAGGTCAAAACTATATCACAATCGCATTGCACTGACAGTTTATACTTTTCGAAGCAACGTCAATTCGAAACTGCTTTGTTTTGCATTGAGCATTGACGCGAGTTTGCCGGAGGTAGTAGTTGTGCTAGCCAGCGATCCTATGTGACGATCGTATTAGATTCCATTTTTAAAAATTTATTGATATTTTTTTGCGATTTCAGAGGTTTGTCCACATAGTGAAAATTGTTCATATTCACAAGTACATTCACCCCTTAAATGGTGCAAACTGATTTTTCTACACTTGTATACATTTAAGAAATCAATTTAATAAATAAATTTTGAGTCCTAAACCTAAAACTACATTCGATAAAATTTATGAATCTCTGCACATCACTATCGTCAATAAAGTAATACAATTATTTCCTTCAAAGTCGTTATCAATTAATACGGAACTTCATGAGCGGACAAACGTCAAACCGGCCATCATAGCGTGCCGCTAGAGTAGGTGTTCAATATACTAAAACCTTTCTGAAAGTATTAAAATTACTACTTACTATCTAAATGCTTTTTAGGGTTCCGTAGTAAACAAGGAACCCTTATAGTTTCGCCATGTCCGTCCGTCTGTCTGTCCGTCCGTCCTCTGTAAATCTCAGAGACTATTAGTGCTAGAAATCTGTAATTTGGCATGAATATAAATATTAATCACGCCGACAAAGTGGTGAAATAAAATTTTGATAAATATTTTTTTTAGGGTAGCTCCCCTACATGTAAAGTGGGGATGAATATTTTTTTCCCGTTTACCCCATAGTGTGGGGTATCGTTGAATAGGTCTTTTAAAAATACTGTGGGTGTGGGAAAATCATTTTTCGATTTCTAGATCCGTTTGTAAAATATGATGTTTTAAAGTGCTAATTTTTATTAGAGTCAAGTGTCCGCCCCCCTCTATCAGCCAAATGGCAGTTTAAAGGAACTTGAAAAAATTCACAGCAGTAGTATATATAATCAATTTTAAAGGAAAACTATCATGGCTAAGTAGGGTTTACAGGTTAAGGAGTTATATCTGTTTTTCGAGGATTGTGACTACGGAACCCTACACTGCGCGTGGCCCGCCACGCACTAGGCCGGTTTTTTATTCGCTTCATCTGGTGCTAAAATTATTATCGCAACTTAATATGATTTAAATAATAATTTTCACTGTTGGACAAAATCAGTTTCTTTCAAGTAACGTCAATGAATTTTGATATCAATTTGGCTAGACATTGCTAAGAAGTTGACATAGAATACAAATAAACAACTTGTTTTACTGAAAAATTTTACTAAAAATATTTCACCACACAATAGAAAGCTCTGAAACCAAACTTGTTGTCAACAAAAAGGAATATTGTCAGGCGCGAAAAGAAAATGGATAAAAAAGGGAAAAAGGAAGAGCCGAAGGGAAGGAAGGGTAAACTTATATGGCACCCTCATTATCGAGGACGATGTTGAAGGGTACGGAACATGGCACAATTATAACGATGCCATTATGACACTAAAAAAAGTTACCTGTGTGACAGATATACTTTAAATAGTAGCCAGGTTTCGATTGTAATTATTTTGCTATTTATTTTCGAACAAAGTTTCCTCATCCATACAAATATTATAAATGTGAAAGTGTGCCTGTCTGTCTGTTCACCACCACCACCACCACTGCAGTCATTTAACGTCCCACTGCTGGGCACAGGCCTCCTCTCTCATAGGAGAGAGGGATTTAGAGCTTATATATTAGACCCGCCACGCTGCTCCAAATGCGTGTTGGCAACAATTTAACCGATTTTGACAAAATTTGGTACAGAGTTAGCTTACATCCTGGGGACGGCTACTTTTTATCCCGGCAAATTAAAGATTTCCCACAGGATTTTAAAATTCAACTATCATCTAAGTCAACTATATTTTTTACAACGTAGGTCCGCTAATGTAATGCAATTTTAAAGATGCGTCCAAACTTGTAACATTTCACCGAACCGTTTTGTAACATTACCGCGAACTTGTTACGATCAATGTGGACGACGCGGCGGACCGCGCTTGAGAAGGGTTAATGCGTAACAGTTCGGCGTAACAATTGTTCGTGTAACAAATGCCGTCCACACTACCGCAACTGTTACGCGGTGTTGACACGGTTACGCAGTTCAGTTCGGTGAAATGTTACAAGTTTGGACGCACCTTTATATGACTCGGAGGAGAGGCTTACAACTCACAACTCTGTCAACTTATTTTTGTTGAGAAAATTAAAATGAAGGGAATAAATTATTTAAAGTAATTTAATATCAGTTAAACTACCAGTGACGTCACAGCGATTAACGTAATGATTAATTTGGTTTTTTATTAAAAATTAGTAAAATATAACTATAAAGTAATAGCTTTTTGTTGCTATTGCTTGTCTTATCGGCTGGTAATATATCTTCATTTATTGGTTTAACCCGGGTAAAGTTATCGTAATGCTATTGCATTTAATCTAGCAAATTGCTATCTAGTCGTGTGTCATTCAAATCAAGAGTTGACTATAAATCGCACGGCATCAGCGTCCAGGCAATAAAACAAATCTTTTATCCAACATGGAACTGATTGATATAGCAACACGCATCACGAATATTGGGAATCGATTAAACGCGATTTCAGTGAATTTGAAACAACAATAAAATTATTCAAATAGGTAGGTACCGTTTGTTTAGTTTGCAAATGGGTTTTATCACACTAATATTATAAAGGTGAAAGTTTGTGTGTGTATGTGTCTATGTATGTGTATGTTTGTTACATTATAACGTCGCAACTGAACCGATTTGGATGAAATTTTGAAAGGAGATAGATTATGCCCTGCTTTTTAATCCACAGTTCCCAGGGATTTTGAAAAAACCGAAATCTATATCTACAGCTATAAGTAGATTGATGTAGCAAACTTAGGTACTTGAAACTAGGTGTGTTGGAAAAGGGAGCAGGAACGGGAACCGGAAATCCACGATTCCCTCGGGATTTGTGAAATACCGAAATTCACGCAGGCGAAGCCGCAGGAAGAGGCTAGTAACAATATAATATAACTTGATTTCTGAATATTTATTTCTAATCAACAGCGTTTAAGCTATAATTAAGTAAAGTTACTTTAGATTTAATATTAAGCCTATAGACTACATGTAAAAAATAAAAAGTAATAATAGATTAATTATTATTGTCTGAGATATAAAAGCCAAAAAAAATATGGTACAAAATGCGTGTGTGTTTGTGTGTGTGTATATGTATGTGTACATGTATCTATTATTTTTCTGTTATAATAAAAGTGTCCTTATATTTTATTCATTTACTAGCTTTTCCCCGCGGCTTCGCCCGCGTGAATTTCGGTTTTTCACAAATCCTGAAGGAATCGTGGATTTCTGGTTCCCGTTCCCGCTCCCTTTTCCAACCTTTATACTTACTTTCAAGGTAGTTTGCTATAGTGATCTACCTATAGATGTAGATTTAGGTTTTTTCAAAATCCCGTGGGAACTCTGGATTTTTCCAGGATAAAAAGTAGATTATGTTTTAAGTCAGGGCATTATCTATCTCCATCAATCATATCAAAATTTCAGCCAAATCTGTTCAGAAGTTGCGACGTTATAGAGTAACAAACATCCGACAATCCGATCAAGTTTCCGACTTAGGCAGCTAGAGGGCGCTGCGATAGTTTTTTTTAAATTTCGATTTTTTTTAAATTTCGATTTTTAAATGATGGCTGCGAGGGCGATGCGATCATTACTTAGTTTCCAGTTTTAGCCGCCAAAGGACGTGAGTGATCACAGTCACTTCAAGTTAGGCTGCCAGAGGGCGCTGCGATCGTTTTTAGTTTCCAGTTTTGGCCGCTAGGTGGCGCTGCAATCGTTTTTTAGTTTCCAGTTTTGGCTGCTAGAGGGCGCTGCTATTGGTTCAAGTTTCCGGCTAAGGCCGTCAGAGGGCGCTGTGATCGCTTCTAGTTAGGCCGCCAGAGGGCGCTGTGATCGTTTCGAGTTAGGCCGCCAGAGGGCGCTGCGATTGTTTTTAGTTTCCAGTTTTGGCCGCAAGAGGGCGCTGCAATTGTTTTTTTAGTTTCCAGTTTTGGCTGCTAGAGGGTGCTGCTATTGCTTAAGTGTCCGGCTTAGGCCGCCAGAGGGCGCTGTGATCGCTTCAAGTTAGGCCGCCAGAGGGCGCTGTGATCGTTTTAATTTCCAGTTTTGGCCGCAAGAGGGCGCTGTAGTCGTTTTTAGTTTTCAGTTTTAGCCGCAAGAGGGCGCTGCAATTGTTTTTTAGTTTCCAGTTTTGACCGCCAGAGGGCGCTGCAATTGTTTTTTTAGTTTCCAGTTTTAGCTGCCAGAGTACGCTGCGATCTTTTTTAGTTTCTAGTTTTGGCCGCCAGAGGGCGTTGCGATCGTTTTTAGTTTCCAGTTTTGGCTGCTAGAGGGCACTGCTATTGCTTCAAGTTTCCGGCTTAGGCCGCCAGAGGGCGCTGTGATTGCTTCAAGTTAGGCCGCCAGAGGGCGCTGCGATCGTTTTTAGTTCCCATTAAAACTTTCATCCCCTATCTTACCACCCTTAAAAGAAGATTTTTCAAAATAAAATATACAGAGTTTTATTATTTAAAACTCATAATCTAAATGCTGATTTTCAGGTCTGTAACTTTAAAAACATAGGACTTTCATAAAAACTTTCATCCCCTATTTTACCACCCTTAAGGGGAGATTTTCCAGAATAACTTATACAGGTTTTTATCATTTAAAATTTTTAATCTAAATGCCTATTTTCATATCTGTAACTTCAAAAACATAACCTTCCTACCCCCATTTCACCCCCTTAGGGGAGGATTTTCGTGAAATATTTTCTAGGCTGATATCTAAGCCCTAGAATTAACCTACCTTCCAAATTTCAAGTCGATAATAGCAAAATTATAATTAAAACTTCCCATTAAAACTTTCATCCCCTATTTTATCACCCTTAAGGGAAGATTTTTCAAAATAAAATATACAGAGTTTTATTATTTAAAACTAATAATCTAAATACCGATTTTCAGGTCTGTAACTTTAAAAACATAGGACTTTCATACAAACTTTCTACCCCTATTTTACCCCCTTAGGGGAGGATTTTAGGGATATTAAATAGCCTATAACCTGCCCCAAAAGTTGGACTACCAAATACAAAAAGAATTTTTCAAATCCGATAGGTACTTCCAGAGATTAGCGCGTTCAAACAAACAAACAAACAAACAAACTCTTCCGCTTTATTATATTAGTATAGATTAGTTGTTTCGTATATCCGATCGTTCACAACGTATTAGTACAATCTCTTTTGTTTCAATTATTTATTCTTTTATTCCGTACATACAACTTATGTGTTAAACAAATTCATCCACAAGCTCTTAGATTATGTCCTTGTGTTAACTACCTCGTTGATCTAGTGGTTAGCATATTCGACCGCAGATCACGAGGTCCCGGGTTCGATTCCCGGGTCGGGCAAATATAATTGTTAGGTATTGGCATGGTATTGGGTTTTTTTGTCAAGAAATTCTCAGTGCCAGACCGAAATTGGAAGCTGGCGGTGTTTCACCCCCGTGCCTCGGAGAGCACGTTAAGCAGTCGGTCCCGGTTATTATCACTATCATGTGACAATAGTCGTTAAAGCCCGCCAACAGGAGCGTGAAGCAATTGGAGCAGCGTGGCGGGTCTGTGCTCTAAATCTCTCTCTCCTATGAGAGAGGAGGCCTGTGGCCAGCAGTGGTACATTAAAAGGCTGTAGTGGTGATGTTGTGTTAACTACGTAATTAAATCATCCGATACACTCCGACTTATCCACAGTAATCGTCGCTTTGATGTAGCATCCTGCGGTAGGCGGTTTCACAAGTTCCGTCAGCCCAAATCCACCGTGAAAGGTTCTAAGGGAATTTACAATTAAGTAATTAAGCAAGGTTTGAGTTTAAATTCACTTTTATAAGAAAAAAAAAATACTTACACATCCTAGTTTGGAAAATACATTATATATTGTGTATTTAACTTTGTTGAAAATTCAAAATTTCGACAACGTTCGATATACCTGAGTGCTTAGTCTAAGATCGGAGCACTCGAAAACGAACTCGAAAACTATTGATCGATTTCAGAGTAAAATAGACCTAAAATGGCTTGTATTAAGGTTTGAGTTCGCCAATACATTCAGCATTCGAACACAACGAGCGCCCCAAGCAGAAATGTTGTAAAATACATATTCGAACTATGGAATTACGACTTTAAAATACGAGTATTTGAGTTCATTTTGCTCTGAATTCACTTGTGATTCGATCAATAGTTTTCGAGTTGGTTTTCGAGTGCTCCGATCTTAGACTAAGCACACAGGAGTCGGTTAAAAACGATACGATAACGAATATAAGTACAGAGAATTTTCGATTTCGAAAGTCGAAAATTATGTACCTATATTGAAGTCGGTTTAATTTTTCCTAAAATATGGCTTCTTATATATCTTATATCTTTAATACTTATATAAAAATCAATGCCACTTTTCGTTATAATTTTATAACTCAAGAACGGGCTCACCTATCCAAACTAAATGTTTAGGCTTTGTTCGAACTATTTAGTAGATGGTTTATGTTTGGACAAAATCGGTCGAGCGGTTCTTCATTCATCACATTTTTTAACCCACGCGGACGAAGTCACGGGAATCAGCTAGTTGTATTGTAAAATTAAAACCGATTAGTTTATCGATATGGATCCATAATTTACGTGAAACAGAATGTTCTCTCGACTCACCCCTCGACAATATGTCGCAGAAGTTTCTTTTCTAAATAAGCTCGTGTTTTCTTTTCATTTTCCACCAAGTTTCGGGCGAGATGCGCACAAAAAGTGTTACAAGTGTGCTATAACAAGAGGAAAGGATGTCAAGAAACTTCATAACTGGTCCTCCTGTGATGTTTTGTTTCACTTTGGTCCCGCAGTTTGGTCTTACCACGTATACAAGTAAAGGACTTTTTAACCCCCGACGCAAAAACGATGGGGTATTTTAAGTTTGACGTGTCTGTCTGTGTGTGTGTGTGTGTGTGTGTGTATGTGTGTGTGTGTGTGTGTATGTGTGTGTGTATCTGTTCCCCTGTAGCGCTCAAACGGGTGAACTGATTTGAATGCGGTTTTTTTTGTTTGAAAGGTGAATTAGTCGAGAGTGTTTTTAGTTTGATGAAAATCGTTATGTTTAATGACAATCGATCCAAGATGGCCGCCGCTACAGAATGGCAGATTACACATTTTTTAACAACTCTCTCAATATGGGTATCAAATGAAAGGGCTTAACTAGTACAATAGCACTATGCAAATCCAAGATGGCTGCCACCTCAAAATGGCGAAGTCGGAGGTTTTTTAATTTATACTTGTTACTATTGTAATTCTTAACATATGTATGCTTAGTCTCAGTTTTCACGGCTCGAAAACTTTACTGAATACTACTGATCGAAACATAATGACTTCAGAGTAAAATGGACCTAAACCGGCTTATTTTAAGGTTTGAGTTCGCCAATACATTCAGCATTCGTTTACAGCCAGCGCCCCAAGCAGTAAGTGTTGTAAAATAAATATTCGAAGTATTTAATTACGACTTTAAATAAGTCTTTGGGTTCATGTTATTCATGGCGCCATCTGTTATGCCTATCCGAAACTAAATTAATATTCTAGTTTAGCGAAGGTCACTTCTCGATTTTTGTCGTATATAAAATGTAGCGTATGTTGCCCGAACTATAACAACGAATCAATTGACACCTCATTCATCAAAATCAGCCCAGTAGTTTAGGCGTTACGGTGGAACACACAGAATCTGATACAAAAATAGGATACAAACACATAAATTCATACATAGACTGCTAAAATCATAACCGTTCCTTTTGGCTTAGCCGTAGTCGGGTAATAATTTAAAAAACTCAACGCAGTCCCAACTTTCGCTCCGAGAACTATTCATCTGCATTGGAATGAGCAACAATTTTTGTTGTTGCCAATTTCCTCTTGGCACTGACTGGCAATCTTTCAAAGCATCCCATTAGGTTCTATAGCAACAAAATTGGCATTAAATTCCAACCGGAGCCCGGTCGGCCATTTTGTTTTGTGTGAGGTGGTGTTTAAATCACTTAAATGGACATGTTGGTTTCCTTATTGCGTGAAATCAAAATTTACAGCCGCGTAACTTCGCACACTTAGCATTGTGAACACATTAAGCGTCGATTTTAGAATATAGTGGCCATTACAGTTTCAGTTTAATGAAAAGCAAGGTCGAAGCGAGATTTAACTGCGATTTATTTGGCCATTTCCTCTTTAAGATCCGACCGCCTTTTATGGAATAACTAGCGGACCCGGCAGACATCGTCCTGCCCGGTGACATACCGACATCAGCGCCACCTACCGAGGACTCAATAGTATACCTGTACGGTGTACCTACCCGGTAATTGTGTTTTCAAATCATCCAGGAACCCATTGAAATATCAGTCCAGCCGTTTAGGAGGAGTTAGGTGACAAACACACGTACAGAAGAATTGTAGGTACGGGTGAGAGAGTTACCCTATAGACGGGATGAATTATTATGGGATGAACATCAAATGTTTAACAGTTACAAAACCCATGGACATTTTGTATTGGAAAATGTTTTTTCTATTTATTTTATTATTTCGTCAATTTTCCAATGCTTTTAATAGTTATTCTGCTATTCGGGACGGAGACAAATACAACAATTCAAAAACCATGAAAATCGCTCCTGCCGTTCTCGAGTTATAAGTGTTCGAACAAACCCGACTCGTTTTATAGAATAGAATAAATAATAGTTTAAAAAAACTAAAAAACACGCTTTAGAAAACCAAACTAAAAAATAGAAAATAAATTTTAATGAATATAAATTAATAATAGTGTGCATATGAAAAAATGTATTTTATTAAAAAAAACGTGGGGTGCATGGGTGTATAGAGGATATCATTTCGATAATATCTTAAAATCACCCCACGCTTTTTTTAAATAAAATACATTTTTTCATATGCACACTATTATTAATTTATATTTATTAAAATTTATTTTCTATTTTTTAGTTTGGTTTTCTAAAGCGTGTTTTTTAGTTTTTTTAAACTATTATTTATTTTCTACTTTTTAGTTTGGTTGATTTATAAAACACTAAAAAAATCATGTCACTTAAAATACAACAGATATTAATTATTATTAATAATTAAAGTAAATAAGTACTAATTAATAATATTATTATTTTGTTTTAATATTGTTTTATCTTCGCATTCGTGCGTTTTGTGCTTAGATTTTAGTTGTGTGTGACATCTATTCTGTTTACCTTAGTTACAGTTAGTTACCGTGCGATTCTGAATCTTTATTGTTTTTCCTTACCGACGACTTTTGATAAATGAACACAAAATCTTATTTTCCAAATTGAATAATGAAATTAATAATCTTATCAAATTAGTGTATTGTCATCGGTCCTCGATAAATCTACAAAGTTTGAATGAAATCTGACCGTTTAAAGTGGGTCAAAATCGCGTTCAAAGAAGTCGGTTACAAACATACATACAGGTGAAGCTAATATAAAGCGTGTAAAAACATTTTCCCATATAAAATATTCACGGGTTTCGTAACTGTCAAACATGCCGTCGCGTGGATACGGTAAACTCTCTCACCCGTACCTACATATATTATTATTCTTCTGTACGTGTGTTTGTCACCTAACTCCTCATAAACGGCTGAATCAATTTGGATGAAATTTTGTGTGTATATTTCAATGGGTTCCTGGATGGATTGAAAACACAATTACCGGGTAGGTAAAGGTAACCTACCGGGTCTCGGTAGGCGGCGCTGATGTCGGTATGTCACCGGGCAGGACGAAGTCTGCCGGGTCCACTAGTTCAATATAATAGTTAACTTATTCAAAGTTGGCAACGATGACAAAGGAGTATTATATCAAAATATCACGAGTAATATTTTCAAAACGCAAAAACTCTTCTAATACCTATAACGTGAAACAAAATTTGTAAACTACAGTCGACTTTCAATAATTTGAAACTCAAGGGATAAAGAAAAATATCACATTACCAAGAGTTCAAAATAAGAGTTAAGCCTTCAGTCTATCATTGTCCAATTAATTTTCGATAGTGGTGAGAGATGAGAAGTAGGTACCTAACCGTCACTTCTCACTCACTTTAACATTTAAAGAAAGACTGAAATATGAACTACAAATGACTCTTGTCTCATTATCTCATTTATGTAAACAATCGATAGGTCTGTGCATGATAAACACTTCAAATTATAGAGAGTACGGAAGCCCGGACTTCAAATTATTGAATTTTGGCGGGCAAGATTTAACTTCAAATTACCTAGTGGACCAATTAGTATTGATTTTATTCAATTTATCGAGTGTTTTTCAAGGGACTGGGAAAAAAGTTCAAATTATCAAAAGATTCAAATTAACGAGTGTCAAATTATCGAGAGTCGACTGTAGGTGCATCTATCGTAACCTCACGTAAAATTAGCAAATATTACTATTACCACTCGAATTTCCAATAGCGGTAGGAAATATTAACCACTTTATTATAACGCACAGCCGGTAAACTATGCGCAATACTTTCTTTAATGAGAGCGCAACTAACACCGGCTGTTGGATCACACCACCGCCGACTCTGCTGTTGCCAACGCCGTCGATCAACGACGAAAACTGGGTCGATATGTGTGCCCGCTCACCACATCGGAAACACACAACCGATTTGCTTTATTGAGAAGTCTTGATATTTCCTAACCAGAAACTGCTTCAAGTTGGTCTGCCTGCCTGCAAAGCCTGTTCTATAAGCGCACGACTCAAAGCCATTATGAGAAGCTCCTTGCAAATCTGGATCTGTGATGCACATATCCGCGGTCGTAACCCATGCGCGAGCGTCCACTTTGTTCTTATTCGGACTAAACTCAGGTAGCTGGAAATCTTTGCTAGTAGACGGCGCTTTCATTGCCTCGACCAATGCCGCAGTTACGGTTTTGCTGTTCCATGAGTACCTAAGCGCCATTTTGTATTGTCATAGCCGATTAATTGATTCACACCGATTTTCATATCGGTTGCGTCCCACTTCTGTAACGGAGGGCCGAAGGTGTCATCTCGTTACCGTGGGCGATCATTGATGGTTGTATCAGCTCTTCGTCCATCGTAAATTACGGAAATAAGACTCGAGTTACGCTTGATAGATTTCATAGATTACGACGAATCACCGCATAATCACACTTAAATAAACACACGTAGTTCAGATATGAGCGGATTTCTTTCGAAACGTGTTGGATTTAGGTTGATTCAACGCCTGAGCGATATCTTTTGACAAGCTTTTTTTTCAAAAGTCCATGTCAATTCACCTCCGTGTGTCAATCCCCCGACAGTTGACACATTTATTCGAAAATCCCAACCAAACTCCGCCGAATACGCCCAAAACAACTCGTTCCGTTGCTTACTCAACGAAATAATAATTTAACAAAAATCTTATTTTGCAAATTAAATAATGGAATAATCTTATCAAATTAGTGTATTGTCATCGGTCCTCGATAAATCTACAAAGTTTGAATGATATCTGACCGTTTAAAGTGGGTCAAAATCGCGGTCAAAGGAGTCGGTTACAAACATACATACCGGTGAAGCTAATATAAAGCGTGTAATAGAATAGAAAAGTTTTTTATTCAAATAAACTTTTACACTTTTGAATCGTCAATTGAATCTACCACAGGTTCGGAATGCAGTTCCAGCCGAGAAAAACCTGCAAGAAACTCGGCGGTTGCTCTTTTTAAAAATAACATTATAACAATTATTATTATTAATGTACATGATTGAGATGCCGTCTCGCGCATTGCTGGAACGAGTTAAATCTAAGCTTTTTATCGTTTATATAATCTTCAATTGTATAATAAGCTTTTTTTATGAGCATACTTTTAATAGAGTTCTTAAACTTGTGTAAAGGCAAGTCTAAGACATATTTTTTATTCAGATTATTTTTTACAAGTGCTTTTGAATCGACAAATGAATCTACCACTGGTTCGGAATGGTGCTTACAATTCTACACATGTTAATATATTAAAGATTTGTGGTATATTTACGTAAAAAGTCTGTCTTATTGCCAATTCAACGTTCAAATCACAGTTCCCTGTGATCTCAATAAATCCAAAAGTCCCTAATCCTAAACGGCCGTACATCTTTGCGCAGTTGTATCGCAATATAAATGGCGGAGCCGTCGACCGCGGCACGGCGGCCGACATCAAAGACTCGACTCCGAGGCGGGGGTGGCGGGGGTGTATCAGTGAATTTAATTACGACTTGATTTAAACCCGGCCGTACGAACAAACAATTTCCTGTTACAATTTAATGGTGCTGAATTTGGAGCCAAAAATTAAAGTATGTATATATTTTGTTGATGGAAAATAGTAACTAATTTCTCCAATCATCATTAAATAATTATTACTGTCAGCTCATTTAGATATTTTAACTGTATGCTTAGTCTAAATCGGAGCACTCGAAAACGAACTCGAAAACTATTGATCGATTTCAGAGTAAAATAGACCTAAAATGGCTTGTATTAAGGTTTGAGTTCGCCAATACATTCAGCATTCGAACAATGCTGAATGTATTGGCGAACTCAAACCTTAATACAAGCCATTTTAGGTCTATTTTACTCTGAAATCGATCAATAGTTTTCGAGTTCGTTTTCGAGTGCTCCGATTTAGACTAAGCACACTGGCGTCAAAAAAAAGCACACTTTAATTCGACACGTATGTATGATATATTATTGGAACTGCCTAATTTATATTAGGGCTTCTAATTAAATATTGACATATGTATAAATGTATATTTGTCCACGATTTTCTCTGAAATTATTAATCCTATTGTGACCATTCTTCTTTCATTGGCTTACATTTACTTCAACTTATGAAATAGTGCAAGTTGTATCAAAATCGGTTCAATAGTTTTTAAGATATGGACAGTTTTCCTTTTCATGTATTATTTAATTAATTTTAAGTAATTTGAAGTCGGTTTAATTTTTCTTAAATTAAAGCTTTTTAGGGTTCCGTACCCAAAGGGTAAAAACGGAGCCCTATTAATGTTACTCTGCTGTCTGTCTGTCCGTCTGTCTGGAAAAACTGAAATTTTGGTATTTGGTGTAAAATGTTGACCCAAAATCAAAATATATTGAATTAGAAATTGAAATAAATTATTTTTCAGGGGGGCTCCCATACATGAAAAAGGAACCGAAAAAAATTTTTTTTTTAATTTACAATAGACTTGTTTCTCTTCATCATGCCAGATGTACAGTTATCAGGTATAGATTGAAACGCCTTTACCTATACAAGATACCGTATTGTCTTACTTTGAGTGTTCTCTATAGGGGTTTGCTCTATGAACACAGAATATGTTCGACATTGCGTTAACACATTCGAATTTGCTTGATTGAACTTGAAAACGTCGAGCATACACATACATGAGCGTAGACCGACGCAGTCGATCGTTCTATATGTATACGCAGACTAGCTGATGCTCCCGACTTCACCCGCGTGGATTCATACAAATCTCATACAAACTTTCATGCCCTATTTGGGGTTAGAATTTTCAAAAATCCTACAACACGTAATTCTTTATTTTTAACCAAAAGCCGAAATACCGATTTTCATGGATATAACTTGAAAAAATGACGGACTTTTATACAAACTTTCATCGCCTATTTAACCCAAAATTTTTAAGGGTGAAATTTGCAATAATCCTTTCTTAGTGTGTGCCTGCGTCATTAAAGAAAGTTACTGTGAAAATTTCAAGTTTCTTGCTTTAGTGGTTTTGGCTGTGCGTTGATGATCAGACAGTCAGGATAAGCCTCTTTATATTAGTAATAGATCGGTACATATCAGTTACAACTGGTTCCGTTTTTAAATTCCACGCTAAATTCTTTTTTTACACGCTTTATATTAGCTTCACCTGTATATGTATGTTTGTAACCGACTTCTTTGAACGCGATTTTGACCCACTTTAAACGGTCAGATTTCATTCAAACTTAGTAGATTTATCGAGGACCGAAGACAATACACTAATTTGATAAGATTATTTCATTATTCAATTTGGAAAATAAGATTTTGTGTTCATTTATCAAAAGTTGTCGGTAAGAAAAAACAATAAACATTCAAAATGGCACGGTAACTAACTGTAACTAGGGTAAACAGAATAGATGTCACACACAACTAAAATCTAAGCACAAAACGCACGAATGCGAAGATAAAACAATACTAAAACAAAATAATAATATTATTAATTAGTACTTATTTACTTTAATCATATTGTACGATTTACAATAAAAAAACAAATAAAATAATTTATTAATAATTAATATCTGTTGTATTTTAAGTGACATGATTTTTTTAGTGTTTTATAAATAAACCAAACTAAAAAGTAGAAAATAAATAATAGTTTAAAAAAACTAAAAAACACGCTTTTTATAGAAAACCAAACTAAAAAATAGAAAATGAATTTTAATAAATATAAATTAATAATAGTGTGCATATGAAAAAAATGTATTTTATTTAAAAAAAAGCGTGGGGTGCATGGGTGTATAGAGGATTATCATTTCGATAATATCTTAAAAGCACCCTACGCTTTTTTTTAATAAAATACATTTTTTTCATATGCACACTATTATTAATTTATATTTATTAAAATTTATTTTCTATTTTTTAGTTTGGTTTTCTATAAAAAGCGTGTTTTTTAGTTTTTTTAAACTATTATTTATTTATACTTAAATATTAAAAATTACGAATTCGAATCCAAAGCTCTCTGCACATAGAATCTCGCCGGTTGCGCAATTTTCACCTTATGAACTTATTCGGCAGTTCCCTTCGAGTGTAGGTAAATACTTTAATTTAATTTAAAAAAATGTTGATGTGTTCTTATATTTTCAATTTGTTTCAGTCATGAATGTGGGCCGGTAGGGAGATATTCAGATTTTTATGATACAAGCGAAAGACGACGCTTCCAGGCGGGTTGAGCCATCATAATATTGGTGTTTAAGTGTGTGTCGATGTACCTATATCATCTGCAACGATGCAAAAACTTGATCTCGTTTTCAGTTCGTAAGTGTGTTTTGCTCATATTTTTGTGCATTTAAATTTATGCAGCCCGAAAATCTTTGCAGCCATATAAGGGTCTCTGGCCAACTCTCAGCGATTTGAAAAACCTCGCCTGCAGCTCGGGTATGGAAATTTGCACCTCGACTGTTATTTTTAACTTACCACACTTGTACCATAAAATATTACTGCTATAAAATAAAAGAACTGATCCAAAAAAAGCTGTTAAAAAGCCTCCCTTGCAGCTCGGGTATGAAATTTTAGAACTCGCCTGTTATTTTCAACTTACCACACTTGTACCATAAAATATTACTTACTGGTATAAAATAAAAGAACTGATCCAAAAAAAAGCTATTGAAAACAGCCCTTGCAGCTCTGGTATGGAACTCGACTGTTATTTTCAAGTTACCAAACTTGTACCGTAAAATATTACTGTTATAAAATAAAAGAACTGATCCAAAAAAAAGTCGTGTACATAAATAATGTACTGCCTGCATAAAAAGATAAATTGCGTGTTATTTCACACTGTGTAGAAATCCGACATATAAAGCTTCCAGAGGAATATTTCCCTCCTCCCAGTCAGTCCCAGGGGCTGCGTCCGCCGAACTCAGTAAAAGCTTTGTCCTTTATATGCTTTCCGAGGGATTAATATTCATCCGCCTTAAAAGCTAATAAAATGATTGCAAAGTTTGCGGGCCTCGGGTTACTTAAAATGTAACATTTTACTACTTAATGTATGCTGCCCGAGATCTTGAAGCTACTGGATAGTGCAATAATGTTCATTTATAACGTGTGATATTTCCACGACGACAAACAGTCTCATAATGTCTTAAACGTTGCGTGCGGCGGATATATTTCCGCCGCACATTCGAAACTTTTTCGATGTAAGGTCACACTGACAGATGAACTATTTATTCTACGAGTTGAGAAAAGTTTTCATTGGTGTGTTTGCAACTTTACATCCCCCACCCACACACGGGTATGAAAAATTTATATGTGTGAAAAATTTCTCCCGCGACTTGTAGCCGGCCACTAGTCGTCGCCACTTGTGGCCCTGTGTGCGGGGGCTGTTACAATAACAAGTACGTATAAATTAAAAATTTAAAAAACCCCCGACATTCGCCATTTTGTAGCGGCGGCCATCTTGGATTTGCATAGTGCTATTCTACTAATCAAGCCCTTTCATTTGATACCCATATGAAGGGAGTTGTGAAAAAATATGTAATCCGCCAATTTGTAGCGGCGGCCATCTTGGATCGATTTTCATCAAACATAGCTAACAACACTCTCGATTATTTCACCTTTCAAACCAAAAAAAAACGCATTTAAATCGGTTCACCTGTTTGAGCGCTACAGGGGAACAGACAGACAGACAAACAGACAGACAGACAGACAGACAAACGCACGCACGCACGCACGCACACACACACACACACACACACACACACACACACACACAGACACGTCAAATTTATAACACCCCGTCGTTTTTGCGTCGGGGGTTAAAAATAAATTGTGGATAAATTGTCTAATCAATTTTAATGACATTTTGGTAGAGTTTTCACCTTGATTAGAATTGAGACACGAAAAAGAACTTAATATGTTAATATGTTTACTATTGCGTCTTCACGTATTTTTAAGACGGTAAATTAAATTTGCCAGATCATAAACCATTTTTCATAATAAATAGATCCATTAGGGTAATTTATCAGTATCGAATGAAAGAAGGAGCGACAAGAAAACAAAATCCGAAGTTGGCCAAAAAGTATTTCTTAGTATAATCCTTACTAATATCTGTGCTAAGCTTATATAAATTCGAAATAACTCTGTCTGTCTGTCTGTTAACTATTGATGTTACACTTTTCAACCACTGAACGGATCTTGACGTTTGGCACAGCTGCATTCTGGAGACACACACCGGTTACTTTTTATCCTGGAAAATCAAACGGTTCCCACGGGAAACATAAAAACCAAAATTAAGAAGGATGAAATCGCAGACATCAGCTAGTCATTAATACAAAACAAGTAAGTATGATCAAAGAAAACAAAAAACACAGGTAATAGCTATGACAAAAAATATTTAGGTTATTAATCTTTCTCTTAAAGAAATGAAAAAATATTTAAAAGCTCTACATTTCCGAATTTGAGGCGCAGAAATTCGAAAAAACCGGCCAAGTGCGTGGCGGGCCACGCGCAGTGTAGGGTTCCGTAGTTACAATCCTCGAAAAACAGATATAACTCCTTAACCTGTGAACCCTATTTAGCCATGATAGTTTTCCTTTAAAATTGATTATACCTATATATACTACTACTGTGAATTTTTTCAAGTTCCTATATTGCCATTTGGCTGATAGAGGGGGGGTAGGACACTTATCGACTTTAATAAAAATTAGCACTTTAAAACAATCGATTTTACAAACGATCTTGAAATCGAAAAATGATGTTCCCACACCCATAGTATTTTTAAAAGACCTATTCAACGATACCCCACACTATGGGGTAGACGAGAAAAAAAATATTCATCCCCACTTTACACGTAGGGGAGCTACCCTAAAAAAAATATTTATCAAAATTTTATTTCACCACTTTGTCGGCGTGATTAATATTTATACCCATGCCAAACTAGAGATTTCTAGCACTATAATAGTCTCTGAGATTAATCGAGGACGGACAGACAGACAGACAGACGGACGGACATGGCGAAACTATAAGGGTTCCTTGTTTACTACGGAACCCTAAAAATGCGGTGAAGAGATTTTAATCGTCTAAATGGAGAGGAATTTTTCATTCACTCTTATAATATGGAGTTTTAAATTGATTACATTCGATAAAGTGAGTTGTACTTTGAATATTTATTTAGCACTAGATGATGCCCACGGCTTCGCCCGTGTGGATTTAGGTTTTTAAAAATCCCGTGGGAACTTTTGATTTTCCAGAACAAAAAGTAGCTTATCTGTAGAAACCCGTCCCCAAAACGGAAAAATCCCGTGGGATCCCCACGATTTCGGAAAACAATTCCTTACAGCATCAGGGTTGAGGAGTTGGATATGTACCTACTCGAGTTCATTCAACGATAAAGTCTTTAATTGGTACCCTCAATATCAATTTAAATAACCGAAAGTTTCTAAAACCCATTAGTTTTGGGGATCAGGTCCCCTACAGCATCAGGATTGAGGAGTTGGAATCCAAATTTTTTGTAGGACAGTGTCGCAATATTACTCTATCGATTAAAAAAAAATTACGCAAATCGGTTCAGAAATCTCGAAGATATCGGTGTACATAGGTAGAAAAACACAACTCCTCCTTTTTTGAAAGTCGGTTAAAAAGTAGCCTAAGTTTCTCTAACGATTAAAAAAAATTTACGCAAATCGGTTCAGAAATATCGGAGATATCGGTGTACATAGGTAGAAAAACACAACTCCTCCTTTTTTGAAAGTCGGTTAAAAAAGTAGCCTATGTTACTCCCTGGTTAATTCTCTACTTGTATATGAAAGTCCCGTCAAAATCGGTTCAGCCGTTCTGAAGATTAGCCCGTTCAAACAGACAGACAGACAGACAGACAGACAGACAGACAGACAGACAAAAATTTTAAAAACGGGTGATTCGGTTATGGTAGCGTTCAAATAACCATATGAGCTTAATATGAGGTAGTTATTTCGATATTACAGACAGACACTTCAATTTTATTTATTAGTAAGTATATAGATAATTTAGTAGAGTTAAGTGGATATCATTATTTTTTTTATTCATCTACAAGTTAGCCCTTGACTGCGATATCACCTGATGTTAAGTGAAGATGCAGTCTATGGTGGATGCGAGCTAACTTGGAAGAGGTATGGCAGTTTATATTAAACCTATACCCCTACGCTACGCTAATTCGCTTGGCGGCACGGCTTTGCCGGTAAGGTGGTAACTAGCTACGACAGAAGACGCGCATCTGACCAGACCAGAAGCAATTCTGAAATTATAAAATTCCAAATTGCCACTGCTGGGAATTGAAGCCAGGACCTCGCGCTCTCCACTGCACCACCATTCGTCATTTTGGGGTGTTTTTTTTTTTTTACTTTTTTGTGCTTTCAAGCTTTGGTGGCAGTTGATCCTACATCAAGTTTCCATCTAGACTAACGGCTTAAATTGAAAACATATCTAATCGAAATTTTATAGACTGAAGGTCAAAAAATTAATCCAGATATGTACTAAAGTGAAAAGTGTTTACTGAAAAGTAAATAAGAGTGCTTAGTCTAAGATCGGAGCACTCGAAAACGAACTCGAAAACTATTGATCGATTTCAGAGTAAAATAGACCTAAAATAACTTGTATTAAGGTTTGAGTTCGCCAATACATTCAGCATTCGAACACAACGAGCGCCCCAAGCAGAAATGTTGTAAAATACATATTCGAACTATGGAATTACGACTTTAAAATACGAGTATTTGAGTTCATTTTGCTCTGAATTCACTTGTGATTCGATCAATAGTTTTCGAGTTCGTTTTCGAGTGCTCCGATCTGAGACTAAGCACACAGACTGCATTAGGTAATAGACCGAGATCTCAGGCCGATCTGACATAACTTATTTTCTGAAAGATGAAACCTTAGGCTTTCAGTAGTGTCTCATGTGCTTTGAATACCTGCGTACTTATGGAGTTCGTACCTGTGATACTTGGGGAGATATCAAGTGTGAAAGGTAACTAAAAAGAAGAGTAGATAAGTTAACTTTCACGTGGTTGATTTTTATATATATATTATAGAACAAGCGGATACCCGCGACTTCGTTCGTGTGGATATCGGCTTTTAAATATCCCATGGGAATCATTTTGTTTTTCTTAAGCTCCTTTGAGCTCATACCTTGCTAAAAACTGTTAAAAGTTCACTGGCGGATGTTTAGATGATTTTACATTGGTAAGTTTATTAATCTCGGCCATTATATGTCCTTTCCTTTTTTCGAATGCTTTGTATACCTTGAAGTTGCATTTATAAAACTTATGTACATAGAAAAAATGACTAGCAGCGATTAGACAATGTAATGCAGTGCTTTGGTGAACAGCTTTTGTTTTAAACATTTAAAGTATATTTGCCATGACTATCATACCAACTTTCCCCTCCAAAACCGTAAAGAAAACTTCTTGCCCGTTGAAGCTGTTGCGGCAAATCCGACGTATATTATTACTTTGAATACTGAAACCCTCATTGTGAAAGCAATGTTATTTTGCTATTATAATTCCAGGAGCTCTAGAAAGTTTTCTCCCGGGAGCAACGAAGAAGGTAAAATTTTAGTAAGAAATTAAAAGCTTTTTATCCTAACCTTTTACATGATTTATTATTTTACTAAAAAAAACATTTCTTTATAGATTTTATAATTGAAACAAACTTTTGATAAGATGAATAAATTATTATTCTTTAGCAATCCTTAGTTAAATTTTAATTAACTTAATGTCTGCAGTAGGTATGCCTGTGGGCGACTCTGCTGTAAATAATTGGATAAAATATGGAATTGAAGAAATAAATACGCTAGTATTTATTTATTTTAACACTTAGCAATAAATTAAAAAGCTGTGATAGCCTAGTGGTTAGGACAACCGACTTCTAATCGGAGGTCGTGGGTTCGATCCCGGGGCACGCACCTCTAACTTTTCGGAGTTATGTGCGTTTTAAGTATTTAAATATCACTTGCTTTAACGGTGAAGGAAAACATCGTGAGGAAACCTGCATGCCTGAGAGTTCTCCATAACGTTCTCAAAGGTGTGTGAAGTCTGCCAATCCGCTTGGTCAGCGTGGTAGACTATGGCCAAAACCCTTCGCACTCTGAGAGGAGACCCGTGCTCTGTAGTGAGCCGGTAATGGGTTGATCCTGATGATGATGATAAATTATAAATATTTCTCCGTAGCGATTCTCAGGAACCTCACAGCTCTGATCCTCCTCCACCTTTCTACCAGAAAACTTTAATTCTCAACAGCATAACGGTTGGAGCGTGAACGAAAAACCGATAGATCATCGATTCAAATCCCACCCGTTGCACTATTGCTGTACCTACTTCTATCACTTACATACAGGGTGTAAATGACATCTTAATGAAAACTTTGAGGTAAGGTTGCATTTAATGTGTTATGTGTAAATACTGAAATCATTTATGTCGGAAATGATTGGTTTCAAATATTGCCATTTTTGAGCGCGCAATGTATTGTATACAACGCGATCACAACGCAACAAAATTTACACTAGACTTTTATTAGTAGGTGGTGCGGCCCACGCTACACGCCGCGCCGCCTAGTAGGTACCGACGTAAGTACCTACGTAGGTACTTATTCATTATTATTACGGAGTCAGCGCGGCATTTCCTTTGACAATGCCGCGGCCGCAAACCTCATTATAAATTCTATGTGCGTGCCGACTGCCGAATGTACCTACGATGTAGGTTAGCGACCTGTACCTACTCACTAGATTAGCAGTCAGCTGATCTACAGAAATCTTAAATTTGATTACATTTCTGTTTTAGGTGAAAATAAGGAAATAATTACTTTTTCATTTATAATTACGTTGCAGTATTTTATACTGTTTTCAGTTAAAAAAGAGGTACAAAATATCGGAAATTTCATGGAAAATTCGACGAAAAATTTCACCATTGGGAAACCTAGAATCATGTACTGAATCCGTAGGACGCGTTTTGGACAACATGTCTGATTACACCCTTTATATCGACATCCAATACCAACTGCTACGGTGTGATACGCCATTACGACGTCCGTACTTCTTGCTACGTATAGCCTGATTATTTTCAAGGTAAGATTTTGTTGCCAAGCGGAAGCCTTTGCATTCTGCAAGGTTGCATTAAAAAAATATCGATTACACCATACGAGATCATGTATCTTTCTTTCCAGTATGGTCCTGTTTCCACGCTTGGATATCACCACCGCCGCACGCTTGATGCCTTTTTGCATCAGACTACTATTCCCGCCAGATTATTCCATTATATTCAAGCTCACTGCACAAGTATAAAGGCCAGCCAGTTTGTGAAAGCTTCAGAGAATATTGCTGGGGAGCCGATGTAGGCTATGCTACGAGTTTGGTTGCGGGTTCCAGTGCTTTGTCGGTCTCCATGCATGTTCTGCATTCCTGGTAGGTGCTAGGCTAATGGACTGCCTATAATACCTGGAATGAAACGAACTTTGTTGATTTTTTTCACTGAGAACAACTTATTAACGTTACTTCTCATTTTCTCCTTCCAAAGTGTTTCATTGAAGAAGAGAGAACTTTTTCTTTGGGAATCACGGTAGGAATTTCGCAGTTTTCTGATTTGATCAGGAAAGGAAAAGTTCTCACTTTTGATAGAAAATGGAAGAAAGTAATCAGAAGTAACGTCAGGAAACTCTCAATGTAAATACACTAATTTGTTATATAACGCACAAATTTAGTTTAAATACTATATCAGCTAAATCCCAACTTTCGTGTACTAGTCAAACCAAGATATTAAATACAAGCCAGTCGACCGTGAATGGAATTTACTTCTCCAACTCCACGCGGCCCTATTGTGGGTATCCTTGGCTTAAGGCCGCTCTCTTCACGCGCTTCTCCATACAAACGTATTACGCCTATTATTATTCTAATATTTGTCGCAATAGGTCTAAAGTTAAGCCAGATATCAATTTATATCTCCATTATCTATGCCATAAAATAAAAATATTAGTATAATTATATTTATTTTGAAAGTTATGACGCTTGAAAAATCACTATTTTTGGGCAAATTTTGGAGCAACTTCGTGCGTAAAAAAACTATATAAGAAACTAGAAAATTGAAAAACGACCGAAGTCTTATCATAGGTTACTTCATAATAATTACAAATGTCTTTAGTTCATGTAAAAAATTGCCAAATATTTGCTAAAATAGGCGAAATACCAAACCTAGATTTGCATCTTTTTACTTTGCCGTTTTTCACTAAAAATCATGATATCTCAATTCATGATAGCAAAATTTATTTATTTAATTAATTAATTATTTATTTATGTATATATTTTTAGTACTCTTCTTTACTGAAGACGTCTCGCTCTCTAAATGCAGAAATCACTGTTTTAGACTCCACTCACCAACGATTTGTCGATGTTGAAGCAGGTGCTTTTTTAAACCGAAGAACCGAAGAAAGTATTTATTCGTTCCTTTCAAGCAACCAATGGTGCCTCCATTGGTTGCTAGAAGAGAGAAAGAGAGAATGAGTAGAGAGTAGAAGACAAGAAAGGATAAAAAATGGATATCTAGCAACGCCCAGAGAATATACATATACATACGAGGAAATACCCACGTACATAATATTATCATCAAAATTTGACGATATTTTACATTGCAGCGTGAAACTTGAAAGCCCAATATTTTTAGGTCACTTTTAAAATTTCACTTCAGTACCTACTTACTGACTTTACTTAACTTTGTAAGGGTGACTAAGTATAATATATAATTCTTCTGTACGTGTGTTTGTCACCTAACTCCTCTTAAACGGCTGGAGCGATTTGGATGAAATTTTGTGTGTATACTATTTCAATGGCTTCCGGGATGGTTTAAAAACACAATTACCGGGTAGGTACAGGTTACCTACCAGGTTTCGGTAGGTGGCACTGAAGTCCATACACCGGGTAGGACGAAATCTGCTGGGTCCGCTACTATTACAGTATTTCTTAACGTCATATAATTTTAACAACTATATAAGTTAACCTATTGAAGAGCCTTTTTGTGCTCACTATAATAGATTTTCCCTTTAAGAATTGTAGTAGCGCCTTTTTAGGCTCAGTATAATAGGTTATTCTTAGAAATTCCGTAATAGGGACGCCACAATATAGAGTTAAACCAAAGTAAACACAAAGGGTCAGTCTAAACTGCTTAACTAAATAACATTGTTGAAAAGTCACAAACGGTAACTGAATCAGTACCAATTTGTTGTACAAAGAGCATAATTAAAATTGGTTACTCAAACTATGAATATTTTGTACGTTAGTTATTGTTAATCTCTTTGACAAATAGTAAGGATAGAGTTTAGATTGAAGTAATATTTATTGGATTAATCAGTCTGCCATGACCTAATTATGTCCTTCAAAATGATAGGTAAGGTCGCGTCCTCATAATCAAAAGTAATTTAACTGAATAAAATACCTTATGCGGAGCCTAAGTACCTAAGTACTGTTCTAGTAAGTAGTAAGTATAATATAATTCAACTACTTGTATAATACAAACTATTTACGTTAGGAACAGAGATTTTGACTCTTGCGCTTCGCTAAAACCAGAATTTACTTTTAAGGTACAAAATACGACGCTGAGATTTTTCTTGTTATTCTCCAAAAAAAAATTGAGGTTGCTCAGAGTCACTAGTGAGCGGTAGAGAGAGCTATGCTTGGAACTCATATATCTAGGTGATCAAATAAAAAATCAGTAGACACTTGAAAGAACCAGAATAATAGCCCAATGAATCACTGGAAGCCTGTGGACACAAGAGGTCTAAGGTATCTATATGGTCTAAGGTCTATGGTATATAAGGTCTAAGGTATATAAGGTCTAAGGTATATAAGGTATACTCCCACACCGAAATGTGGAAATCTCTTCGAGAGACATTATGCCCAGCAGTGGATAACCATCAGTTGAGACGACAACGACGATGAAGCTGCCTGTCCGGTATCGTGAACATCTACAAAACAATGTCTACAATGAATTTATTTTCGAAACCTTTTACCAAGTCAATACCACTTATGTCTCAAGTAAAAACTACTTTTGACAAGGAAAGAGTATATTGAATGTAACATAAATACAATGAAGCTACTCTAACATAACATATTGTTACGAAAGCCCGAGCCGAAAACTTTTTAATCATGTTATTAGCTTTCAGAATATTATGGGCGGAGCGAGAGTATAAAAGACAAAGCTTTTACTGAGTTCAGCGCGCGTAACCCAAGGGAGCAGGGTTGCAGAACTTTCACCGCTGGATACGCTTTTGCTATCACTACGGCTTTTATGCTTTTACTTCGGTGCAGACCAGTTTGATACTACATAAAAATTAAAGCTTTTAATTCTTCTAGTAAAATAGAGTGTAAAAAGTAGTTTTCGAAAAAAGTGAGAATTGATTGGTTAATTGATTGTGCTGTGAGTGGACGTCAAAAAGTAAAGTTCTGTAAAGTAAAGTTAAGTACTGAATATGGAATATGGAAGTTTTTACAAGTAACAGTCGCTGAGCTTCTTAAAATATTATCTGCCTACATTGTTAGGTGAAGTCAAGCCAACATTTTAGGTCTTCATTATCGAAAGCAGATAAATTTTCGTGGACCCCCGCTTACAACTCGTGAACCCCCATTTTTTTGTCACGCCAACGTAGACCCCCGTCGAGTCTCCCGTGGACCCTTGGGGGTCCACCTGGACCACTTTGGGAACTACTGGTGTAAACTATTATGTATTAAAATGAGAACGCCAAGTTCAATCAACGGTTTATTCCGAACTATTTCAAATACAATGACAGATGCCTACCACAATACACTAACCTACCCGCATTATACCTATATTACACTATCCCTCCTTTTATTATGAGTAAGTATGTTATAAACAATAACAATATTTCTCAGGTTCGATTATCGTTAGCGTCAATTTAGAAAAGTATATTAATACAAGTATTTAAATAAAATAAGATTTTTCAATAAATGAATTTCATTCTGCTAAATTCATTTTGCGTATTTGCCATTTGTATACCCGTGCGAAAAGAGTTTAATTTGGACAAGAATTTTAGCTGTAACATATGTACCTAAGTGTAAACGGAGAAACAAAAGTTTCCTTTACATTTTTGTTATGTTCTAAGTCCTTATCGTGGAGTTGGTTTTGACTTTTTCATAATACTTATTTGCGAATTTTTTTTTTTTGTAACTGGCAAAGAGGGAATTCAAGCTGAAAACTTTTTAATCATGTTATGTTAGCTTTCAGAATATTATGGGCGGAGTGAGAGTGTATAAAAGACAACGCTTTTACCGAGTTCGGCGCAGCCCAGGGGAGTATGGAAGTGTTCCAGAACATTCCGCCCCTGGATAAGCTTTTATAGCGGAAAAAAAAAAACAATGTTACGATGCATTTTCTACTTTTTACCCGACTACGACAAAGCCGAAAGGAAGGGTTATGATTTTAGCAGTATATGTACATATGTTTGTGGCCAATTTTTATATGAGATTCTGTGTTACACTGTAGCGCCTAAGCTACTGGGCCGATTTTGATGAATTCCATCAATTGATTAGTTTTTATAGTCCGGGTGACATATAAATGTATATATGACTAGCGGTCGGCCCCGGCTTCGCCCGTGGTACATAATATATAGTCTATAGCACTCAGGGATCACGTACATATCCAACGGTGAAAGAATTTTTGAAATCGGTCCAGTAGTCCCTGAGATTAGCGCGTTCAAACAAACAAACTCTTCCGCTTTATTATATTAGTATAGATATACATTTATATACGAAAAATATCTAGAAGCAACTTCCGAGCAGCTAAAGTAAAATATTATTTAGTTTTGGATGATGCACATTATAGATGGCGCCACTAGCTGCTTGCCCCGCGCTTTCTGCACACTAAATTATTATTTTATATTAAATTAAATTACTAAGCATGGTAGGGTTTTTATTTGCGAACTTTATCTCTTGTATTATTAGATGCATGTTATTTTGACAAGTTATCTAGTAACATAATATACACGTGATGGTTGAGCAAATAGTAGAAGAAGTTAGGTATAAAAACTCTTGAATTAAATTTTTTCCAAAAAAGTTTTTTCAGTTTCAAATTGGGTTCGATTTTTAAAACATTGTTTGTTAAAATCATTAAACTGGGGTCAATGCCCCAATTGTATAATAAAGTTGGCTTTATACTTTTTGAACTCATAAAACTGTCAAAAGATCACTTCAATGATTTTTCAAGTACTTTTCCAATGTACTCGTACATATTACATTTTGTTTCCTACTTGTTTTACAAAATATATTTAGGATACAACAATACAATATTTGATAACATTCCGATCGCATTCTGACATAGGATCGTGATAAAACGAGTATGCAATAACATACACATACGTATGTAGATATTGCGTTCCGCACAGTAAAGTTACATTTTTAGCTTTTACCCTTCTTTTACCATATTATTTTTGCGTCCGGTACACATTATGCCAGTGGCTGGATCCAGTAAGTTGATATTACTTTGGTATCATCGATACATGCAGTACTTAAGTAACTTTAATAAAATACCTAGTCATACTAAATTTGATTTCTATTTTCTTTTCTCTTGGGAATATCTTGCTTTAATAGTTTTGTGCTATTGAGAATTAATGTAGTAGTGTAGTGTTGTAGACAAGCAATTGTTGTGATTTTTTGTAGGTTTTTTCTCAAACCAGGGTGCGTTTAAAACCCTCTTAGCATTAGATTTAGTACATTGTTATACTAATTAAATTGATTGACGTTCTAAAAGCCCGCCAACCCGCATTGAAGCAGCGTGGCGGGTCTAAGCTCTAAATCCCTCTCTCGTATGAGAGAGGAGGCCTGTGCCCAGCAGTGGGACGTTAAAAGGCTGTAGTGGTGGTGGTGGTAGTGGACGTTCTAAAAGTTTGACGTGTACCAAAGTATTAAAGAATAAAAATTTGAATTTTGAATAAGTACCTTTCTCCACCAAAGCTTTAAGCTTTATCATAGAGTTAGCATTATCAGGAGTAGGTACTTTAGATATCGTCACAGTTGCTACCATTGAACTATTGACCATCAGCAATTCAGTTGCTCACTAAATTCAGTACACTAGACTGGTATTAAAACGCTGTTCAATCCGCCGTTAACCCAGTAACTATACGATACTGAAACACTGCTGGAGTAGTGTAAACTAGCCATTGCCGACGTATTTATAAAACTCAATCTGCAGAAACATATTCATAAATGGCGTAACTGACCGGGCCAGTTACCCCGGCAATACGATCCCAATTCCGGCTCCGAGCCCTATCCGCCCGGATTAGCGTGATATGTGTGAAACAAAAAGACACTGATAAAGAAATCCCACACACCGACCACTTTTTGGTGACCATTCTATGAATGGGACTTATATTGTAACAGGATACATTGCTCGCTTTTGATACACTCTATTTTTTCACTAGACCTGTTTTGCCGCATACTATTTGTAGTCACACAAATCTCTCAGTCGTTTATCGACCATCCTGATTCCTGTCCAATAGGCACCTAATGCGCTTAAGGGCTTAAGATATTTATTTGCTAACTCCGTAAAAAGCAACTTTTGCCCAGGACTACCCAACTATGCCCAAAACATACCCCACTCTGAGGGCTTGGTATGGGATAGTGCTAAAGGAATCCTGGGCATGACAATCAGCACGCTTGACAATTATAATGTGAACCTATAAATATGAAACCAACACGTGACGTATTTCCGTATTTATCGACGTATTTATCTTTATGGTTTACTAGATTTTGCCCACGACTTGATCCTGTTATTCATATGGTTTAAAAAAACAGAATCCTCATACAAACTTTAGCACTCCATTTCAACTATACACACACCTCTAAGGTACCTAAGGAATATTTCCTCTAAATATCATATCTATAGGTCCATCGGTTTAGGCTGTGCGTTGTGTGTCATTCAGTCACACATATTTAAAAAATTACAACAACCTATATTTTAGGAAAAATTAAACCGACTTCAGTGTACCATAAAATTTGAAGAGTTCCCAATAACAATTCTCCAAGATCCTATCATCAGATCCTAACCTGATGACTATGAAAACACCTGAAAAGATTCACCTTTTAAACAAAAGAAGAATTTTCCAAATCGGCCCAGGCGTTCTTGAGTAATCGGGGAACATACATAAAAAAAAGATTCCGACGAATTGAAAAAATTTACAAAAAAAATAATAAAATGTTCATAAGCAGCAATGTATGATATACAAATAAATAGGGTGTGCAGTAAAAACAAGTAAAGTAGAGGCGATGAGAGGTCGGTCCGTGCGAACGAGTTGTCGCCATACTGCGGGTACAATGTGCGGTCCGCTTAAGTGGACTGTAATTTTGGCGCGTGCTTCTCTTATCTTTTTATCGTCGCGTGCTTTTCAGCGTCCTGATCCCGTATGACACTGACATCTCGTACGATGTAATATGAAAGAAGAAAAGAAAGAAATAAAGAAAACAAAATAGGTAACTGTGAGATGGTGATAATAAAAAAAACCCCGGCTGTGTTTGTTGGAACCCTCGTGGGTTATATGTAAGTTTTCGTAAGTATAATTATCACTTCCATGTTCTTAAATTGACGTTCAAAAAGTGTACAGTGTTATACCGATTTCATCTATCTGGACAAACTATAAAACCCGCGGCACGTAAGTCGAGCGGAGACCTTCAAGTGCGCGCAGCATCGTACTAGTGAGCGGGACATAATACGATTGGAAAGCCAATCAGCGCTTACGAGGGATCCGCGAGAGCTAATCAGTGCTTACGAACGATCCCCACGCCCTCCCCGCGACCGCCTCACCACCCGAGATACCTCATTTTCGACTTCTGCGCATTGAAGGTCACCGCTCGACTTACATGCCGCGGGTTGTACTTCGAGTTTATTTTTAACAATTCCATCAGATTCTATCATAGATCACACAATGAGGCAAACACAGACAAGTGATTTCATCGAGACGTCCACAATATTCTTATCTGGCTCTCAGCGGGACATAAATCTAGTCCTCATCCAATTACGTGTGTCCCTCGTTGAACTGCGTGCGCTCGTTGTGATAGCTCAAGTTGCATTTGACGTAATTCGCTTGTCATTCCCTCGATTTGGCGTCCCATTACTGGAGTTATTTGTTTTCTGCGAGGAATGGGCGGTCAAAGATTATTTATATTTGTTCGAAGACGTAGACGTGGTACTTGACCTTTTGTAGCGTTGACTTTTTGTCGTTAATATAAGTGACAGAAGTAAGAGTGAGTGTAAAATGAAATTATGAATGTGTATGCAAACAACACTAACTATTAGTCATACTCGTAGTGCGTCCTTCGCCGATCATCGCACGTAACGTAGAAGTATACCTAGGAGTATTACGTATATACGTCCTTGTCAGTAGTAAGTTCGCTTGTACTTACATGGAGTGTCGAGGGTGTAATCCTGGACAGAGCAAATTTTCAAACGTGCGAACAAGCACTGATTTACCGAAATTACGTAGCACTGACATTTTAATAACACAACTTGATCGTATGTTTCTAATATCTCTTAACCCTAGATTACTAAACTATCCTACGAGTGACGTTGTTACTAAACTTTCGTAAAAATTACGACGGAAATGAAATGGGAATAAATAAGAAAATCAAACACTTTAATTATTTTAAAATTAATAGTAACAGTCTTTGGGTTTTATAAATCACGTAATAACGAAAAAAAAAATGAAAAAATATTTTAAACAGTTAGGACACATGTTCATGTTATGTGCCCTACGTATGGCTTTTTACATTTCATGTAAAAGTTTGTTGTCATTTTTCTTGACTTGGATGGATAAAAGTTACACATTTCTCTTGATTTTGGTTCTTGAATTATTACTGCTTCAGCAACAGATTCAAAGTTTAAGATATTTTTTATTAGCTCTTTTATTTTACGTCGCAAAGTTGGAATATTTATTCTCTCTTTCAGCTGAGGCTCCATAAGGTCATCAGTCATTTCGAAAACAAATTCTCATCTGGATTGGTTTTTTTTTACTGTTTCTTTATGAGCTCTCTCAATATCTCTCGCTTTTATGCGCTTTCTTCATCATCTTCATGAGTATCCACCTCCAACAACAACAACCGGCTAATCTCATCGACTCAAAGTCATCGAGACATCTAAAACAAAGTACTTTAAGCAAAAGAATTAAATATAAGTGACATATAGTGGTGAATATATACATATAACACAAAATGAACGATAATCAATATAAAATATTTATAAATAAGTGATAAAAACAAGTGCACTCACCTTTGCCGAAAAGTCACGTAAACACTAAACTTTCGTAAATTTTACGACACTCATGCTATAAATCAACACACAAATGACACCTGACTACAATCACAGCACGAAGCACATGGACAGAACAAATTAGGAAGGTACTGTGAAGCGGGGGGCGCGAGAAAAACGCGAACATTGTTTTTTTTAGGAATCGTCATTTTGCCGTCGTAATTTTTACGATAGTTTAGTATTCTAGGGTTAATGGTATCTTAATGGTACCAGCAGGGAAATTCAGAACACTTTGATTACGATTCGATTGGGTTTCGGTTTCGATAACTACCCTGTCGATACGGTTATTGAACACGGTATAGAACACTTCCATAACGTAATTATCGATTGATTCGGTAAGTTATCGTACGATAAGGTATATTTTAAATTCAGAATAACCGTATCAAATCAAATCAAATCAAATCAAATAAACTTTATTCAAAATTGGTACACTGTACACTTTTTGAACGTCAATTTAGGTACAGGCAATGGTGATAATTATTTACGGAAACTTAAAACTAAAACTACGAGGGTTCCAAACGCGCCCTGGTCTGAGAAGAGCCCACAACAAACTCAGCCGGGTTTATTTTTTTTTTTTTATTATCACCATCTTACAATATGGTATAATAGCCATAAAAATGATTTGAACTGTTGGCTTTTAGAGCAATCTATGTCCATGGATTTTTGTCATTAAAAAAATCTTTTAAGCTATAGTAAGACTTTTCAATTAATTTGCGTTTAATAAAACCTTTGAACTTATTGAGAGACATATCCAAAATGTTCTCTGGCAACATATTATAAAAAAGTACAGAATTACCAACAAATGATTTTCCAACTTTTCGCAGCCTAGTAGTGGGCAACACAAGTTTATCTTTATTTCTAAGATTAATGTTATGACAGTCACTTTTTTTCTTAAATTTATCGATATTTTTGTGTACATATATTAAATTTTCAAGAATATATTGGTTATAAACTGTCATAATTTTAACTTCCTTAAACTTATTTCTCAGTGACTCTCTGGGTCCCATATTATATATGGCACGAACAGCCCTCTTCTGCAGCACGAAAATGGAATTAATATCAGCAGCATTACCCCATAAAAGTATGCCATATGACATAATGCTGTGAAAGTAACTTAAATAAACTAACCTCGCAGTTTCAATATCAGTTAGTTGGCGAATCTTTTTAACCGCATATGCAGCAGAACTAAGTCTGTTCGATAAGTTATTTACATGAGGGCCCCATTGGAGTTTAGCATCTAACGTTATCCCCAGGAAAACAGCCGTATCCACTAGATCTAATTCCTCATTATTAAGCTGTACAGTGGTTTCAACTTGTTTAACATTAGGTAAAGTGAATTTAACACACTTAGTTTTTTTCCCATTAAGTAATAAGTTATTTGCTTCAAACCACTGTACCACTTTTGTGAGAGAATTGTTTACTTCGTCAGGTATTCTTTGGTATCTATCAATTTTAAACAAAAGTGATGTATCATCAGCAAACAATACTATCCCGTGACTATCCTTAGCGAGATAAGGAAGGTCATTAATATAAATAAGGAATAGAAAGGGCCCAAGAATAGAACCCTGTGGAACTCCTATTTTTACAACTGATCCGGTAGACCGCTTTCCGTTCACATCTACACTGTGATCAGTGTAGTTCGTGTATCGACAGGGTAGTTATCGAAATCGAAACCAAATCGAACCGTAATCGAAGTGTTCTGAATCACCCTGCTGGTCTTAGCCTAAAGAATCAATGAGGCATAAGATGACGAATGTTCTTTTGAAAATCTCCGGAAAAATACTTCAACTAACAAGTTTTACTAGAGGTATTCCTTAAGGGATACCTTCTGAAGTGTCCCTCAATTAATCTATTAATCTTTGCCATACACGTACTTTCCTTATAATAGCGTCTCATGTTGTCAGTAAACAGAAGAAATGTTATCTGCTCGGTATCTAAACAAAGCAACGTCTAATTGGAGTTCTAACTACTGAAATATAACTGAAATATCACAATAATGTTATGATATTTCGCTGCGAAATATTACACATTTATCCCGCAAAATCAAATAGCTCCTGCGGGATAGCATGCAATTTTTCACACGAATTATTTTACTACAATAACATGGGTAACGTCGTACGGATTATGACGTGTTTTGGCACGAATTTAGATCTATAGAGTGACATAGGATACTTTTTATCCCGGAAAAATAAAGGGTGCCCGTAGGACTTTTGAAAATGTAGTTAACTTAAAATAAACAGAACCTACTTAAATTATAATAAATAAAACCGGCCAAGTGCGAGTCGGACTCACGCACGAAGGGTTCCAAAAAAAATCACATTTGTTGTATGGGAGCCCCCTTAAATATTTATTTTGTTCTGTTTTTTAGTATTTTTTATTATAGCGGCAACAGAAATATATCATCTGTGAAAATTTCAACCGTCTAACTATCACGGTTCATGAGATATAGCCTAGTGACAGACGGACGGACAGACAGCAGCAGAGTGACATTAATAGGGCTCCGTTTTTACCCTTTGGGTACGGAAACCTAAAAACAAAATCAAAAACTACAAGTTATCTATAGTTTAGTAGCTATATTTAAAAAGCTATGAAGCTAGGGTAACATTTTTAAAGTAAAATTTTTAAGTATCACCAATGCTTGAGGGGACTTCGTGCAAGTCTCGAAAGTTGCTCGTTTCATACACGTCCTAACATAGTCGACTCTACAATATCATGTAGCAGTTAAAGTTCAAAACTGCTTTGTTTATAAAAACACTGTACTTTTATAAATTAAGCACAGTATGAGGAGAAAAGAAAGTTGTCATGTTCATAATAAAGGATTTTTTTTATAAATGAAAGAAAGAAAAATAATTTATTCCTGGCTTAAGTATCACAAACAAACAATTATACTTAGATATTCAGTATTATAAGTATCTAATGTTTGTCTGTGACACCACCCAGAATGGGTGTACAGCTCAGCGTATGCCCCACAATGTGCGCGTGTGCGAACAGTGCAGGGCGCTGATTTTCAGCTGTGACCCGAAATACTACTGTAATGATAATTCTTTGACTACCAATAAAAACTGCATGGTGACTGATGTCTAAAGGCTAAATTAGACGGTTCATTTTTCGACATTTTTGCTTTCATTTTCAAAGCTTCATCGGTGAATCGTTGAAAATGAACCGTGTAAACACCGACCGTTTATCGTTCACAGGCACTTTGCCATAGTAAATATCGTATCGTGCATCGTTCACCGCAAAAACGATGAATGGGGCACCGTCTAATTTCGCCTTAAGCCCTTAACATAGTTAAATAAAGTAGAATCTTTTCACAAGTTCAACTCTTGGGTAAACCATTACTTCAATTTTCTCTATATTTTAATATTTTTTTATTGCAAAAGATGGCTATCTTACGAGCAGGTAGATATAATTATTTTTCACAACAAATACTGTACAGATTCAAATAAAAAAAAAGTATTATTACCAGACCACCGAACATCACTAACGTCACAAAGGCCAATATATAACAAGCTTATAAATATGGATATAATCTTATATTACTTCGTAATTTCGACATAAAAATGCACATACATATTGGTTACACGATTCGATAATATATTTTACCCGCGATGAAAGCCATCCTGTGAATATTAATAGCCCCGATATCGCAGTGACGTGAGCAGATTTATATATCAGGTGGAAATATAACGACGCATCGTAATAGAATAGTGCGTGTTTTGTGTCATTTTACGTAAGTATAAAAAAGTTTCTGGAGTAAAAAAAAATATATATTTTAGAAAACTTTTTGTTTTATATTATAGTAGACACGAATTATATGGACTCTTGAAACATAAAATCATGGACAAAGTAGCTGGAAAGAGCTACGTGAGAAATTCTTTGTTGCATAACATTGGAAAATGAACAGGAATCGCGAGAGGTTGCGAACTGTTAAGCCTTTAGAAACAGGTTATTATCACACTAATATTATAAAGGCGAAAGTTTATGTGTATGTTTGTTTCTCTTTATCGCCGCAACTACTAAACCGATTTGGTTGAAATTTGGAATGGAGATAAATTATACACAGTTAACCACTACTAATATTATAAATGCAAAAGTGTGTTTGGTTTATTATTTTGTCCTACCACGCCGCAAAGAAGCAACGGCTCGACTTGATTATTTGCATGGATATAAGTAGTTAAAAATCTAAAGAGTGACATGGATTCCTTTTTACCCCGAGTAAACAAAGGCTTATCATGAGTTTATTAAAATCCTAACTCCACGTGGACGAAGTTGCCGACAAAAGCTAGTAGTCCAATAACACAAACAGAAACTTTTATGATTGTCCAAATTATAATAAGTAACTGCAACACAAACTTGTCTATGCGGCCATGGTAGCAATGCGGCGTTATCAACACGCTGCCCGGGGCACTTGGTTGCTAACTAAATTTACCATTTGCATTGAAATTTATCTCCCGGACCGCCATCTTTGTAATGACGTGGGATTGCACATGCACAGAGTACCACACGTAGAGTTTAGAGACTAATATTAACAAAGTTCTCGTGTAATATTTGAGGGACATGTGACTTAGTTGCGACATACTAGTTATTATTCTGTGGTTGCGATCCGAGTCGGTAACTGTATACTCGGAGGTGACGTTGGAGTTGGACGTCTGAATTTGATCTTTTCGTCCTAATCTAAATATTATATAAAAGGAAATTGTTACTGACTGACTGACAGACTGACACACTGATAGACTGACAGACTGACAGACTGACAGACTGACAGACTGACTGACAGACTGATCTATCAACGCACAGCACCACTAGATGGATCGGGCTGAGCATAGGTACAGATATCTATTGTGTTGTAAGCATTTGCTAAGAAAGGATTGTTGAAAATTCAACACCTAGGAGGGCTAATTAGGGGTTGAAAGTTTGTATGAGTACGCGTAAGAAGTAGCGGGCATCAGCTACTATAATCTATACTAATAAATAAAATTGAAGTGTCTGTCTGTAATATCGAAATAACTACCTCATATTAAGCTCATATGGTTATTTGAACGCTGCCATAACCGAACCACACGTTTTTAAAATTTTTGTCTGTCTGTCTGTCTGTCTGTCTGTCTGTCTGTCTGTCTGTCTGTCTGTCTGTCTGTCTGTTTGAACGGGCTAATCTTCGGAACGGCTGAACCGATTTTGACGGGACTTTCACATACAAGTAGAGAATTAACCAGGGAGTAACATAGGCTACTTTTTTAACCGACTTTCAAAAAAGGAGGAGTTGTGTTTTTCTACCTATGTACACCGATATCTCCGAGATTTCTGAACCGATTTGCGTAATTTTTTTTTTAATCGATAGAGAAACATTGTGACCCTGTTCTGTAAAAAATTTGGATTCCAACTCCTCAATCCTGATGCTGTAGGGGACCTAATCCCCAAAACTAATGGGTTTTAGAAACTTCCGGTTATTTAAATTGATATTGGGGGTACCAATTAAAGACTTTATCGTTGAATGAACTTGAGTAGGTACATATCCAACTCCTCAACCCTGATGCTGTAAGGAATTGTATTCCGAAATCGTGGGGATCCCACGGGATTTTTCCGTTTTGGGGACGGGTTTCTACAGATAAGCTACTTTTTGTTCTGGAAAATCAAAAGTTCCCACGGGATTTTTAAAAACCTAAATCCACACGGGCGAAGCCGTGGGCATCATCTAGTATCTAATAAATCTTATCTAATAAATTATCATAAAATCATCATCCAGTTGCATATCGGGCGGTTAAAATACGATTAAAGTTTAAGTTGAGATTGATTACCAAAAAAAACTTACATTGAATTACACAAACGTTTTAAGTCTTTACCAAAATTAGGACCCTTAACAATTTTATTTCATAAAAAAAACATGACGTGTGACCGGAGTCATGGATACATAGGGTCCTCGTTCACGTGATTTACGTATAGCGTTTTCCTTGTCAGTAGTACAGCTCAGAAATAAACAGACCCGGAAATAAATAGAATAGTTACTTGACCCGGTTTTTCTGGAGAAGGAAGAGACTTATCTGAAAAGTCTCCACCACTACCACCACCACCACCACTACCACTACCACCACCACCACCACCACCACCACTACCACTACCACTACCACTACAGACTTTTAACGTCCTAACGTTGCGGCACAGGCGTTTTCGTTATAAGAGAGAGAGAGAGAGATTTACAGCTTAGACCCGCCACGCTGTTCCAATGCGGGTTGTCGGACTTTAACGACTATTGTCACATGATAATGATAATAACCTGCTCTCCGAGGCACGGGGGTGAAATACCGCCAACTACCAACTCCTAGCTGGCACTGAGAATTTCTGGACTTCGAAAAAACCCTAAATGGTGAATATGGAATAAATAAACAATTGCGGTAAAGCCCAACACATTTACGTTCACAAATTAACTTTAACAGGCGCGTTACCTGAGAGATAACAACCCGATCCCATATTTAATGCGGTCTTTAACAATAGGGGAGAGCAAACTTTCAGTCCGACGGGCTCTTCCCGTCCCCACCTTCTATATAATGTGACCGCAGAATGGCGTCTGCTCGTTTACACGGACACTACCTGCGATTTTAATCGTATTATCAGATACCTTTAGCACGTATATACATATTATATACGTATAGTCGTATATGTATACACAACTTGAAAACTTGGTGTATATATATCTACTATATAAAAATAAGTCGGGTTTTCCTTCCTGACGCTATAACTCCAGAACGCACGAACCGATTTCCACGGTTTTGCATTCGTTGGAAAGGTCTCGGGCTCCGTGAGGTTTCTAGCAAAGGAAAACACGCGAACGAAGTCGCGGGCGTCAGCTAGTGTAGTATAATAGTATCTAAATTACGAACGAGTGAAAAAAGTTCAGTAAAACTAATTATATACGTATACGTATACACAACTTGAAAACTTTGGTGATTTTGACGAGATAACGTTTTGTAAATCGATGAACGCCGGCCGCACGCACGAAAAAGCGTGCGGTACATGACTCGTTGTCACGTACCGCGTGCAAGCGAGAGCGCGGAACAAGCAAGAGATAGAGAGGCAATGTTTTCTTATGACGTTATCACGTAAAATTATCGTCCGTAAACCGAATTTACAGACAACCAATTTTTTTTAATGTAATGAGATCGAACAAGATTTTGATAGCGTTCCATTTTGGCCAAAATACCGACACCGATAGAGCCCAGAGAAACTACTCACATTCATACTTCTCGGGTGTTCTCGGAGCTTCTCGCCGTGAATCTGAAGGGGGTATTACAATTTGCTATTAAAATTTATATAATCATCGTTGTCGTCATCAACCGATAGACGTCCACTGCTGGATATAGGTCTTTTGTAGAGACTTCCACACGCCGCGGTCTTGTGCCGCTTGTGTCCAGCTACTCTTTTGATGACGTCAGTCCACCTAGTGGGGGTCTGCCAACACTGCGTTTTCCGGTGCGAGGTCGCCATTCTAGCACCTTGGGACCCCAACGTCTATCGGTTCTTCGAATTACGTGCACCGCCGATTGTTACTTCAGTTTCGCAACCCGCTGAGCTATGTCGGTGACTCTGGTTCTTCTACGGATCTCCTCATTTCTGATTTGATCGCGTAGAGAACCTCCGAGCATAGCTCTCTCTATCGCTCTCTGAGTGCCTCTGAGCTTTCTTATGAAGCCCATATTTAGCAACCATGAGAATCATAATTTGATATTTTAAGTAGTAAATCAGGAACAAGTGAAAAAAATTTAACTAAAGTTCTAACTTCTAACGCAAAATACATCACATAATTGCTAAACAATAAATCATGCTATACAATCACAGGAATCACTCGAATGGCACTTTAATCGGTTTCCAATATTCCAATCGTGATGCGTTTGCCGATTGCAATCAATCCGCTAACACGAGCCGATCGCAAAGTTAGATATAATCGCCACATTGCCGTTACATTGTTATTCGCTCAATCAACAACCTAATTTACTTGTTACCGACTACGGCAAAGCCAGAAGGTTATGATTTTAGCAGACTATGTATGAAAAGCTGTGATAGCCTCGTGGTTAGGACAACCGACTTCTAATCGGAGGTCGTGGGTTCGATCCCGGGGCACGCACCTCTAACTTTTCGGAGTTATGTGCGTTTTAAGTATTTAAATATCACTTGCTGTAACGGTGAAGGAAAACATCGTGAGGAAACCTGCATGCCTGAGAGTTCTCCATAACGTTCTCAAAGGTGTGTGAAGTCTGCCAATCCGCTTGGCCAGCGTGGTAGACTATGGCCAAAACCCTTCTCACTCTGAGAGGAGACCCGTGCTCTGTAGTGAGCCGGTAATGGGTTGATCATGATGATGATGATGATGATGTATGTATGTATGTTTCTGTCCGATTTTTGTGTGAGATTCTGTGTGTACCACCGTAGCGCCTAAACAACAACCGATTTTGATGAATGAGGTGTCTATTGATTCGTTGTTATGGTCCGGCTGACGCTACATTTTATTTACGAAAAATATCGAGAAGTGACCGCGCGGCTTTCTAGATTATTAATTTAATTCCGGATAGACATAACAGATGGCGCCACTAGGTGCTTGCCCCGCGCTTTCTGCACACTAAATTATTAAGCGAAGTCGGGTTTCAGTTTACGAACTTGATAGATTAATATTATTGGTAGGTATTAGTATATACATTAACACTCATGTGAATGTTTCCTGCATCATATTGGAGATAATATGCTAACAACTAGACCAACTGCCTCGTAACATAGTGGTTAACATATTCAACTGCAGATCACGAGGTCCCAGGTTCAATTCCCGGGTCGGGCAAATAATTTTTAGGTATTGGGTTTTTCTGTCGAGAAATTCTTAGTGCCAGCCCGGAGTTGGTAGTTCGCGGTGTTTCGCCCCCGTGCCTCGGAGAGCACGTTGCGCAGTCGCTCCCCGTTTATCATCCCGTTTATCATCACTATCATGCGACAATAGTCGTTAAAGCCCGCCAACCTGTATTGGAGCAGCGTGGCCCACCAGCGAACCCCAAGCACCACCACCATGTATTGTAACACCACACAAATCCACCACCAAAATAAACTCGACTTTATTATTTAGACTTTGCAATTGTGCATTGTAGAGTCTACATCTGAGGATGCTCCGGTGTCGGAGTGAAACAATCGTCGAGTAAATTTTGGTGGTGGATTTGTGTTGTGTTACAACTTACAATACATGGTGGTGGTGCTTGGGGTTCGCCTGTTTGCTTGTTTTTCCTGCATATTCAACAGCAGGAGAGCTGACAGGGCATAGCACATGTTGCTTGTTGTACCATACAAATTTATCTGTTTTGAGGATTATAGCAAAATAATTTTGACTTTTCATCATATACAATAGGTAAGCAACGCACAGAGGACAAACATACATTTTTAGATTTTTCGGTCTAGCTATTTTCGCGGGTGTACAAAGTGAAGCCTACAAAATATTCATCAACAATCGTATCAATGGTTTAACAACGCACAGAGAACAAAAATACAAACACACATTTATGATATTTTGGTCTAGCAACTATCACGGGCATTCATAGAGGAGCCCATAAAAGTTTTATCAACAATAGAACGTAGAAGCCAATCAAGGTAAGTATCAAAATACATAATCTTGAAATATCGATAGCGTACGATAAAGTATCGATAGTAGATACGGAAACTGCTATCCGTTGTTTTAGTAGCCAATTATTGCGGCCCATCTGCTCTAAGCTCGTGTTTGCGGCCCAACAATTCTAAACATAAAATTGCACACAGCACATTTACATTGTACGACACGACATATCGTATGGTAACAATTAATTTTAAATTTGACCAAACTGAAAAACAGCGCTGGGTTTTGTAACTAATGCACAGCTTTGTACTGGGCATTGGGCTGAGTCTGCAAAAAATTGTGCTATAGCTCATTTTTAGTTTTTTCTTTTTGCAACAGCCAAGGTAACACAATAAATGTTTTATTTATTTATAAACATTGTTTAAAATGTCGGATTATTTTATAGTTTAGCTGCATAGAGCTGTGGCTACATTTACTATGTCGACTAAGCGAGTTTATCGTCATCGACCGATATAAATGTCTTTAGTGAGTGGTAAATATTGGGTTAACGACTACCGTCACATAATAGTGATAATAAAAGGAACCGACGGCTTAACGTGCTCTTCGAGGCACGAGGGTGAAATACCGTCAAATACAAAATCCGGGTGGGCACTGAGAACTTCTAGACAGAAAGACCCAATACCTAACAATTTTTGCTCCAACCCAGGAATCGAACCCATGACCTCGTGATTCGCAGTCGAATACGCTAACCGCTAGACCGGCGAGGCTCTTCAGATAATGACGGAAATTGATTCAATCAAAGAAAAATTAAGTTATCAGATAAGTCGTAAAGTATAAAATGCTTACTAAAATGCAGTCGATATTTGTAGTTTGGATGTATCTAACAAATAGACCGCCCGCTTCCAACAGCCCGTATTCAACTGCACTTAGAAACACAGTCTGTTACCTGCATAATAGTTTGCTCTTAATGGGAACATAAGTAACTTAAAAGTAAGTATATTTACGTGTTTATTACAGGCCGATTTAGCAATGGTTACTCTACCTTGCGTTTAAAATACAAATAGGGAAATAATCGATTTGTTTTTCGAATTTCGAGGTCTTCGAAAAATGAAAACTGTGCAAACGGAGAGTGTTATCTCTCTCCTTACATCGTATTATTCACTATTGAGGGTCTGACCCCTTCCTAATTATCATAATTATAATGGTAGGGGTTTTCTTGGCATAATAATGCGATGGGCAAGTCTATACTTGCACATACGTCATATTCGCATGGCACCAAATTTAAATAGGTAGTGACGTTTCTTTTTTTTCAACCGACTTTAAAAAGAGAAGTTATCAATATAATATAATATCACAACGACGGAATACCTACATAAAATATGTACATAAAATGAAATATAGTAGCGATGCATGCACTTACAAAAGAATCCATGAAACCAAAAACCGACTTTGCATCTCCACTATGTATATTACTTAGTCACTTTATAACTTTAAGAGAGTAATCTCCCAAAGTGCCAAGTATGGCCGGAATATTCGAATCATTGTCAAATCTACTCAGTTCACCAAACACAAGTGAAGTTCGAACTACCATTATTACCTACGTACTAATTTCAAAGTTACATAAGCCACTTACATAATTCGAGAAGCGTATTCAAAATTAGATCTAACATTTCGCTGCGATGCAAATATAGCACGTAGCGTAATGTGAGAGAGTCTGTTTCTGCCTCCGTACCTCTGTTGTCAACTTTGTCTATATTCCTGACATCTGTTGGATTACATAAAGCAACTCCCCTCGAGGGAGAGGTGCTTTACTTAACGTAACCCTCAGCCATAGTACTGGACTACTGGGTCAAAAAATACAATCTTGAAGGCGTCATTGAAATGATTATTTATTAAGTTGCGTATTTCGTAGTTTAATAGGTATTCAAAAATTCCAATTAAGTGTGTCATTACCATACGCAGAATGCTTTGCCTACAACTCTATTGCTATGTTAATTTGTAAACAATATAAAGGTAGTTCTTCCGGTGCTGCAAATATTCACTTTACATCAGATGAACCACTTGTTCATTGTACCTACATAAAATAATATAGGTTTACGAGATCACTGATAATATACTTGTTCTGTTTTCTATTTATTGCGACAAAGCATGGATTAGCATTTTTAAGAGTGTCGTTCAAAATTGCACCCTAATTTCCTTCTATAAAGAATGTATCAATTATTCTTATGGTTTGCATTTTCTTATTCCTTTTTTCCTTTGACGATTCCATCTTTTTGTGCCCATGTCTCATTCAGTACTGTATAATATATAGAGTTTTCTTCTCGTAAACGTGTTGCTAAGTAGCCAGACTGTGGACAAAACAACAGTTATTTCGAATGCAAATGGAAAACATTGGCGAGTTACAACTAACTCTGTTATTAGTAAAACCATTTACCTACCCATTCGCGAGACAAACATGTACCTACCCATGTTATAACGCGTTTGTATATTGTACAAATCTTTCTTTGTGACAACAAGGATTTACAATGGCAAAGTATCCAAAGTGGCTCCTGTAAGTAAGTATCCAAAGATATGCTATGTTATAAGCTTGCAATAGGCACTGTTATAGACTTTGGCCTATAGACACTGAGGGATCTTGAGAATAGAATAGAATAGAATAGAAAAGTTTTTTATTCAAATAAACTTTTACAAGTACTTTTGAATCGTCAATTTGAATCTACCACAGGTTCGGAATGCAGTTCCAGCCGAGAAGAACCTGTAAGAAACTCGGCGGTTGCTCTTTTTTAAAAATAACAATATAACAATTATTTAGGTACATGATTGAAATGCCGTCTCGCGCATTGCTGGAACGAGCTAAGTCCATGCTTTTTTATCGTTTATATAATATTCAATTGTATAATAAGCTTTTTTATGAGCATACTTTTAACAGAGTTCGGCAAGTCTAAGATTGCTTGTGGAATTTTGTTATAGAACATTACGCTCATTCCCACAAACGACTTTCGGACCTTTACAAGTGCTTACGAATCGACAAATGAATCTACCACTGGTTCGGAATGGTGCTTACAATTCTACACATGTGAAGAAGGGCAGACAAAAGTAGCCCCATTTCCGACATTTACATAATTAGCCCCATTCCCCATTTTTCTGAGGGAATTAATCTTAATTTTCAAACGCTATAAGCTATCAACTCCAGCATGCTGTTGTTGCTGCTCAGCAGTCTACGACCTGGCATCCACATTGTTTGCGCACTGTGGCATGAAGCGGTCAACTCGCGTCGCCGCCAACATCCCTGACGCGCCACACAAAAGGGGCAGCCCCAAAAGCATCTTCAATGCATATCTGCATAACATCAGGTGTGATCGCAATCGAGCGCTATACTCTGATTTTTCATTCCGTGGAATTCTGACGTTTCGTAATGTTAGAGATAAAACAATTCCCATGAAAAAGATAAAAAATTCAAAACTTATGTAAATTAAAATCAACTGCCGCATGCAGATGTGATAAATGCCTGACAGACACTTCATGGTGATAATGTCATTCGACTTCCATTTTTGATTTTTTTTTTCAATGTGCTTGTTTTGTTTTCTATTGCTGTTAGTGTGCACTTTCTTGTTTCCACTCTTGGTGTTTTCTATTTTAGGGTGATACGACTAATATTATTACGCGGCATATAGCTTTTTATGATGACAGGGAATTAAAGTACTTTGGGGTAAAATCGTATTTCGTAGATATTAGCCCTGTTCTCCATACAAATAATTCATCTGTAAATGACAATGACAGCTGTCAGAATTCCACGGAATTAAAAATACCGGTATAGAGTATAGTCTATACTAGATGATGCCCACGGCTTCGCCCGTGTGGATTTAGGTTTTTAAATATCCCGTGGGAACTTTTGATTTTCCAGGACAAAAAGAGCTTATCTGTAGTAACCCGTCCCCAAAACGCAAAAATCCCGTGGGATCCCCACGATTTTGGAATGCAATTCCTTACAGCATCAGGGTTGAGGAGTTGGATATGTACCTACTCGAGTTCTTCATTCAACGATAAAGTCTTTAATTGGTACCCCCAATATAATTTAAATAACCGACAGTTCATAAATCCCATTAGTTTTGGGGAGCAGGTCCCCTACAGCATCAGGATTGAGGAGTTGGAATCCAAATTGTTTGTAGGACAGTGTCGAAATGTTTTTCTATCGATTAAAAAAAAAATACGCAAATTGGTTCAGAAATCTCGGAGATATCGGTGTACATAGGTAGAAAAACACAACTCCTCCTTTTTTGAAAGTCGGTTAAAAAAGTAGCCTATGTTACTCCCTGGTTAATTCTCTACTTGTATGTGAAAGTCCCGTCAAAATCGGTTCAGCCGTTCCGAAGATTAGCCCGTTCAAACAGACAGACAGACAGACAGACAAAAATTTTAAAAACGTATGATTCGGTTATGGTACCGTTCAAATAACCATATGAGCTTAATATGAGGTAGTTATTTCGAAATTACAGACAGACACTTCAATTTTATTTATTAGTATAGATAACAAAAAATATAAATACGGATAATTTTGTAAAAAAAAATAAGGGCTTGTTTCACCACCTACTGATAGAAAGTAGTCTGTAGTATTAACCCGCAAACCTGTGAGCCAGCAAATCCGCTCCATTCCAAATACCGGTAGAACTTCATTAGATCCTTCATTTATGTACTCTCAAAAGCCGGACGATGGAAGCGCTATTGATAAAGGCTATTATCTCCAGACTGAAGAGGGAAGATTTCTCAGAATCAATTTTGGATACATTCAGAAGTCAAAAGGCGCGCTCATCGAGCGAAGTCAAATAACTGAAGACTCAATATCCTAGAGGTCTCGGCATAAATCAATGAAGGGCCATCGGCGGATGATGCCTCGACGGCAGGCTCCTTCGGGCCACTTCAGTTAATGCATTTCGATGGCTTTTTGAAATTCACGAACTGATCTTGAGTGGAGAGCGTCTTAATATTACCTACTACTGTGCAAAAAGGTGAGCATTAAAAATTTGCACTTACATAAGAAGATCATAAACATCGTCATTATCAACCGATTACGGCCCACTACAGGGCATGGGTCTCCTCTCAGAATGAGAAGGGTTTAGGCCGTAGTCCACCACATTGGCCAATTGCAGATTGGTAGTCTTCACACGCCTTTAGAATATTATGGAGAAATCGCACGTTTCTCCACGATGTGTCTCTTCATCGTTAAAAGCAAGTGATATTAATTAACTAAGGGCTAATTTTTCAATACTGACGAATAAATTAGATATTTGACAGATTTGTAATACAAAAAATTTCAAGTTCATTCCTCAGATAAAGTTTATTTTGCGATTGAAAAATCGGCCCTTAGTTATATTAAACGCACCTAATTCTGAAAATTTTGTTTTTTTTTTTTTTTTTTTTTTTTTTTATTTAACTACAAGTTGAATTGAAATTGAAGAAGTGTGTTCGAATTCAGTCCTCCAGAAACAAACGCAACCCGGTTACTCTGGCTCTTCTAATGTCATAGGTTATATACTTCTGTCTGTTTTTGCTGATTTCTAGTTTCTACAGACACTACTAAATGATGGCCTGTTTCTTCCACCACCTTCTGATAAATGTCGGATACCTTATTCACAACTTTTGTCTGTGTCACTTGACATAAAGTAAGAAAGTGACCAAACTAACGTTTAAGCTATCCGACACTTATCAGGTGGTGAAACAGCCCCTAAGAGCTCTTATACAATGGAAACAAAAGAAAATCCTTTGCAGAAAAGTTTGTTAATTGCACCAAATACCTTTACATTAGACAATGCGAACGCGTAAAACTCAATAGTTTTACGGTACTCCATCAATGATGGAGTACCGCAGTTTTTCCCCCAGTCACTTTTCAGGTTTAAATTCAGTCGACGATTAATCTTATTAATGAAGCAAACCACGTCAGACAGGTGGGGAGGAATGCTTTTATTTTCAGCGCCAGAATACAATATCGTTCCCGGGGAGGATTTGGAAACGCTTTTAGCAGAATAGCACGCAGGGGGAATTTTTTAAGGTAATTACTTGGCTGCCGAGCGTGCGCTCTTCCGTTACTCTGTTCCTTGAAAAGTATTTTTCGTGGAACTTAATTGATTTGAAAATAAGCGACGCGAATATTTGCAGTGTGGTAGAAGATATTCTAAGAGGTCATAGGTAAGTATATCCAGAAAGACTGACTCTGAGTTCACAGGATAAAGATCAACTCTTCGATGCCACACATGTCATTCAGCTTGCACTTAATGGTTGCGTTTCTATTTGTGCATAGGATTCTGCGAAGAATTTTGATTATTTTCAATATATAACGCAATTGAATATTTGATCAGTTATAACATAATACCTACGTTTATAGCAGGATAGCACGCAGTGGGAATATTTTTAAGGTAATTAGTTGGCTACCGAGCGTGGGATCTTCCGTTGGTTCATTTCTTGAAAAGTATTTTTCATGAACGTTAGTTATCGATTTGAAAATAAGCGATGCGAATATTTGCAGTAAGGAGAAAATATATTCTGAGGAATCATAACAAACTGAGACTGCTTTTTCACCGGCGATGTGTGAGATAAGTAGCTAAGCTGTGAGTGGGCTAAGCTATGAAACGACGCGGACGTGCCTATTTTCAACAAAGCGTTCCGGTACGATGCCACACAAAATCGATGAGGGGTATGGGTTTAATAAAAACTGCCATACCTATTCCAGGTTAGCCCACCTCCACCTTAGACTGAATCGTCACTTACCATCAGGAATTTGCAGTCAAGGGCTAACTTGTAGATCTTAGCACATCTCTGGATTGATATATTGTATTCTAGGTATATTATTTATCTATACTAATAAATAAAATTGAAGTGTCTGTCTGTAATATCGAAATAACTACCTCATATTAAGCTCATATGGTTATTTGAACGATACTATAACCGAATCAAACGTTTTTAAAATTTTTGTCTGTCTGTCTGTCTGTCTGTCTGTCTGTCTGTCTGTCTGTCTGTCTGTCTGTTTGAACGGGCTAATCTTTGGAACGGCTGAACCGATTTTGACGGGACTTTCACATACAAGTAGAGAATTAACCAGGGAGTGATATAGGCTACTTTTTTAACCGACTTTCAAAAAAGGAGGAGTTGTGTTTTTCTACCTATGTACACCGATATCTCCGAGATTTCTGAACCGATTTGCGTAATTTTTTTTTTAATCGATAGAGAAACATTGCGACACTGTCCTACAAAAAATTTGGATTCCAACTCCTCAATCCTGATGCTGTAGGGGATCTGATCCCCAAAACTAATGGGATTTAGGCACTGTCGGTTATTTAAATTGATATTGGGGATACCAATTAAAGACTTTATTGTTGAATGACCTCGAGTAAGTACATGTCCAACTCCTCAACCCTGATGCTGTAAGGAATTGCATTCCGAAATCGTAAGGATCCCACGGAATTTTTCCGTTTTGTGGACGGGTTACTACTTACTACAGATAGGCTACTTTTTGTTCTGGAAAATCAAAGTTCCCACGAGATTTTTACAAACCTAAATACACACGGGCGAAGCCGTGGGCATCATCTAGTCTATACTAATATAATAAAGCGGAGGAGTTTTGTTTGTTTGAACGCGCTAATCTCAGGAACTACTCGACCGATTTCAAAAATTCTTTCACCGTTAGATATGTACGTGATCCCTGAGTGCTATAGGCTATATTATATTATGTACCACGGGCGAAGCCGGGGCGGACCGCTAGTCTATACTAATAAATAAAATTGAAGTGTCTGTCTGTAATATCGAAATAACTACCTCATATTAAGCTCATATGGTTATTTGAACGATACTATAACCGAATCAAACGTTTTTAAAATTTTTGTCTGTCTGTCTGTCTGTCTGTCTGTCTGTCTGTCTGTCTGTCTGTCTGTTTGAACGGGCTAATCTTTGGAACGGCTGAACCGATTTTGACGGGACTTTCACATACAAGTAGAGAATTAACCAGGGAGTGATATAGGCTACTTTTTTAACCGACTTTCAAAAAAGGAGGAGTTGTGTTTTTCTACCTATGTACACCGATATCTCCGAGATTTCTGAACCGATTTGCGTAATTTTTTTTTTAATCGATAGAGAAACATTGCGACACTGTCCTACAAAAAATTTGGATTCCAACTCGTCAATCCTGATGCTGTAGGGGATCTGATCCCCAAAACTAATGGGATTTAGGCACTGTCGGTTATTTAAATTGATATTGGGGATACCAATTAAAGACTTTATTGTTGAATGACCTCGAGTAAGTACATGTCCAACTCCTCAACCCTGATGCTGTAAGGAATTGCATTCCGAAATCGTAAGGATCCCACGGAATTTTTCCGTTTTGTGGACGGGTTACTACTTACTACAGATAGGCTACTTTTTGTTCTGGAAAATCAAAGTTCCCACGAGATTTTTACAAACCTAAATACACACGGGCGAAGCCGTGGGCATCATCTAGTAGTTAATAAGGCTTATTAAAAAGAAACACTGAAAATTGTTTTATTGCGTGGTACGCGAGCAGCCGCTTCCCGCGGTGGGATGGGCGGAAGTGACGTCAGCGCGGCTACTAGCCGGCACGCTTTTAATGAAAGCCGAGAACCACTCTCGCGGGGCCACGAACTAACGCTATATACTAATCCTAAACCCCCCCTACTTTCTCACCAATATTCTATTAACGTTTTAGCCACGGGAGTGCTGTGTACCACTTTAAACTATACAGAACGCATGTCGTCGCCTTACTACATACACAAACATAGTTCTACGAAATCACGCAAACACATTTACGCTCAATGCTGTGCAGACAGAATTAAGCCGTAGGATTAGCGCGTTAAGGTTGCAAATGCGTCGCATCGTTCGCTTACCTCACACATCTTTGAATTTTCTTGAAAAAAATTGGTTGTCTGTAAAGTCGGTTTACGGACGATAATTTTACTTGATAACGTCATAAGAAAATATTGCCTCTCCATCGCTTGTTCCACGCTCTCGCTTGCACGCTCGGCTAGGCTGTACGTGACAATGAGTCATGCTTTTTCGTGCGTGCGGCCGGCGTTAATCAATTTATAAGACGTCATCACGTCTAAATACATACAACAATTTTACGTTTCAGAACTCGTCAAATGAAATGAATTTTTAGAAATATGAAGTTTTATTGTATTTATTTTCGCTGTACAATATTAATTGCGAAAATTCTTCTTTGTAGAATGTAACTTCAAGCACAATAACGTATTGTGTGTAACAAACTATATTAAAATTGAAATGAGAACGGACAACGAGTTTTATTTGTTTAGTGATATTTGTTACAAAATGTACCGTCATTTCAAAATTAATTTATTACTACACTACACTACATTTACACTAGCTGATAACATCGTCCACGTGGATCAATATTTTTTTTAAATCTCGCAGAGAATTCTTTCATTTCTCGTGACGAGAAGTATGTTTGTCTTCTCTGGTTGCAAACCGCCTATGCCAAATGTCCCTAAGATCGATTAATTGGTTAAACAATATTGTCCCTATAAACAGTTTTTATGTTTTTACATAGAAAGGTTTCTAGGTTTGAAGAAGCGTGTAAAGGGCTTGCAATACAAGTATACTTAAATTAAAATTTTAAAAAACCCCCGACATTCGCCATTTTGTGGCGGCGGCCATCTTGGATTTACATAGTGCTATTTTACTAGTCAAGCCCTTTTATTTGATACCCATATTAAGGGAGTTTTGGAAAAATATGTACCTAATCCGCCGTTTTGTAGCGGCGGCCATCCTGGATCGATTTTCATCAAACATAGCTAACAACAGGCGAACAGACAGACATACACACATACACAGACACGTCAAACTTATAGCACCCCGTCGTTTTGCGTCGGGGGTTAAAAATAAAATTAATAACCTATTTATATACTCGCTCGTTTAGAGGCCCTCAGTGATTCTTAGCGGTTAGGAAATGGAATGTAAAGTGCAGGCAGCTTCCGCAAAACACGCGTTTCGTGTTACCTAAACTAAAAAGGTCAGTTTTGCTATTAGGAGCTGTATCTCATGGAATGGAGTGTAGAAAAGCATTAATTTACTTTATAGCTACAGTAACTACGCTAGCGTTGTCGTTAGAATTCGGATATCCTTAGGACCTTAACAATAATGGAGTCCTTATGGCAGAGATTCTCGGAGACCTTTATAGGTAATGATGTTTATATTAAAGTGACGTAGATATGTTACTAGAGCTCCGAAACTGAAGCGTCGAATTAAGTGTAATTCAATTACCGCCGAGTTTCTTGCTGGTTCTTCTCGGTTGGAATGGCATTCTGAACCAGTGGTAGATTCAATTGACTATTTAAAAGTACCTACTTGTAAAAGTTTATTTGAATAAAAAACTTTTCTATTCTATTCTTTAAAATGAACATGAGTAAGACGAAAATCATGTCTAATCTCATGTTCCGCTGAACCCGGTAATCGTTGAGAACTGGGCACTCGGAATTGTAGATTACCTGAGACACACAATCCAGCTAGAGAAATTCAGTTTCAAGAGAAAGGTCAACCGCCGTACCCAACTTGGCTGGGCAGCGTTCGGGAAGATTCGAGATATCTTCTCGTCCAAGTTCTCTCAATGCCTGATGATCAAAGATATCGAACAGTGCGTGTTGCCTTTGATACTCGGCTTTCTATTATATTCCCTACTAGCTGACCCCCGCAACTTCGTTCGCGTAAATATAGGTTTTTATATAGGATCGGATCGGATCCCATAATTCTTTTATGTACCTAAACTAAATGTAGCCTAAGTTACTCCTTATAACATTGATAGTTCCATTAAAATCGATCCAGCCGTTTCGCTGGAATTATCTGGAACAAAAAGACAGACCGAAAAACATAAATTTAAACGCACACCAGTTTAAAATAAGCCCTACGTTCAAAGATCCGGGTCCCAAGTTATTTGAACCCAATAAATGCCTGTCAATTCTGAACTAAAAAACCTATGACCTTGAAATATTTACGGAACAATATATAAAGTACTACCTTTCTAACAAAAAAAGAATGAGTGAAATCGAACAACGCGTTAATGAATTACAGCTAAATACACGTTTTAACTTTCATCCCCTCTCCCAAGGGAACCGTGCTGAATTTTGGGATAAAAAGTATCCTATGTCCTACCTCGGAGTATAAACTCAAATCGTACCAAGTTTCATTTGAATCCATTCAGTAGTTTCGGCGTGATGCGCGGCCAAGATACAGACAGACAGACAGACAGACAGACAGACAGACAGACAGACAAAAATAAAAAAAATTGCAGTTTTGGCTTCAGTATCGTTTATAGAGTGCCCTCCAAAAGAAATTTTCAAAATATCTTCAATGTACAGAATTGGATCTGTTACAGTTTTATTATATTACGAGCGGATACCCGCGACTTCGTTCGCGTGCATATTGTGATTTTAATAATCCCGTGGGAATCATTTTGTTTTTCCTAAACTCCTTTGAGCTTATACCTTGCTAAAAACTGCTATAAGTTCACTGGCCGATGTTTAGGTAGATCAAAATGTAAACATCTGCCAGTGAAAGTCCCATCATAATCGGTCCAGCCTTTCAGAGGTTAGCCAGTAGTCTTTAAAGTATCTACTTTCTAACAAAAAAAGAATGAATGAAATCGGACCACCCGATAACGAATTACAGCTAAGTACACATTTTGCCTTTCATCCCCTCTCCCAAGGGAACCGTGCTGAATTTCGGGATAAAAAGTATCCTATATGTTACTCCGTAGTATGAACTTAAATCGTACCGAGTTTCGTTTCAATCCATTCAGTAGTTTTTGCGTGATGCGCGCACAAACATACAGACAAACAGACAAACAGATAAACAGACAAACAGACAAACAGACAAAAATTTCAAAAATAGCTTTTATACGTTCTATTACTTATCCCTAACATCCTCCAGTTATTATTTTGCAAAAATCTTCAATGTACAGATACGGCAAGTCTACGATTTTATTATATGTATATAGAAGAAGATAGATAGATAGAAGATAGATTCAGTAAGCAAATTTCCGCTAGATTTCTCTTTGGCCTATGTTCTAATTTCAAAATATGAGAGTGAAAACGTGCCTGTTGTTAACATTAAGTTATTTTAGGTTTCATACTCGTTTCTAAGTAATGACTAAACTTCGAATTTCAGTTAGCCCTACTTTTTTGAGTTAAGTAAAAAGGATGCTTATAAAAGCATTATTTTTGCTCTAAATAGTACCTACTCGAAACACATTCCCTTAATAATTCACAACTCCGCTGCAGGAATAGGTAAAAGCGAAATATACAAAAAGGTTTCCTTTTAACGAAATCATAAAAACAATTCACTCCCATACTAATAACTAGGGAATGGCCAACGTTAAGTGTACAGAAAATGAACAGTACAGACTAATTGTACACGCTATTTTATTACCTATTACGTGAGAATAGGGGTTGGTTCTCGTTGCTGATATTGTGGTGTAGTGGTGTTGAGGTCAGGGTATACTTGCGGAATAAGTTGTCATAATAAAACATGGCGTGTAAGTGTTTCATGTGTGCAGACTCGTTAATGTAAATATACGTGAGCATTTTTGATAAATAATCGCTATTTTAATAATTCTTTGTAGCAAATATAATATGGAAAATCATAAAAATATATTTGGAAAAGTTGATTTATTTGTCAAAAGTAGAGCGATTTTGTTGGAGTTTTTATACGAAACTATAATATAAAAAATATGTGTCATATCCGTACGGTGTAAGACTTACTTCTACTACTTACATATACCTACTACTTCTTATTTGAGTATCAGTTCGAACCTCTTCTAAAGATGCAACAAGGTGTTTCACTCTTAATCTTGAGTGTTTTTAACGTACTTTAACATTAAATTGACGTATAATGAATTAATCTACGTTACATTCGTAATCCATTGAAGTATCGAGTTCTAGATACATAGTTTATGTCAATTACATTATACATTATATAAATTGTAATTCTGTCTATCTTCCTTTACCTATAGTCAAAGTCATTGAGAGAGCAATTGATTATATTTAAACTGCAATTTTTATATCGAAACTTTTATATTGAAACTGCAATTTTTTTATCGAAACTTTTATATTGAAACTGCCATATTTTTATTGAAACTTTTGTATTGAAACTGCGATTTGTAACACTATAACTAAACGTATTTTTCGCTACAATGATGGTGTGTCGGCTCATATTCGCTTCAAACTAAAAAGCCATTTATTTACGCAATACAAGTAAACAGATCCGACAAAAAATATCCTGGGACTGTGGAAATGCACGATAACTTATAATCAGAGAGCTAGCGGGAAAATAAGAGGTACCCATCTGATACAAGCTAATGCTAATAAATAAAACACGGCTGCCAAACTCAATCTCAAACCAGCTACGCATGAGATATTATAGTGCACCAATGTGTGCGTATACTCAGGTACACTCTCTATTCCTTCACTCTCGTAGTCCGATGGGACGCCAATGCGACACAACCGGATAGAGATTAGGCGCAGGATCGACGGTTTAATTTGCTCTCCGAAGTATGCGCCAATTTCCAACTCCGGGCTGGCACTGAGAATTTTTGACAAAAACCCAATCCATACTAATACTATAAATACGAAAGGGTGTCTGTCTGTCTGCTAGCTTTTTACGGCCCAACAGTTTAACCGATTTTGTTGAAATTTGGTACAGCTTACATCCCGGTGACGGACATAGGCTACTTTTTATCCCGGAAAATTAAAGAGTTCCCACGGGATACTAAAAGGTCCACCCACTTAACAGATTTATACGAAATTTGGTACAGAGGTTACCAACCAACATGTAAAATTATCTATTGAATAAATTGAATTGAATTGAATTGAATTGAATTGAGGTAGCTTATATCCCGGGGACGGACATACACCACTTTTATCCCGGTAAAGCAAAAAACCTAAATCCATGCGGACGAAGTCATGGGCATCATCTAGTCCCTACCTCATTATTTTAAACCCGAAATGGGAATCGAACCTAGGACCTCGTGATCCGAAGTCGACCACCGAGACAGTCACCGTGCTTAATACAATATAGTTATACAAATTTAAGCTTAATGTAGCTCCTAACAAGTATAAATTAGAAATTTAAAAACCCCCGACATTCGCCATTTTGTGGCAGCGGCCCTCTTGGATTTGCAATAGTGCTATTCTACTAGTCAAGCCCTTTCATTTGATACCCATATTAAGTCGAGTTGTGAAAATATATGTAATCCGCCATTTTGTAGCGGCGGCCATCTTGGACCGATTTTCATCAAACATAGCTAACAACACTCTCGACTAATTCACCTTTCAAACAAAAAAAACCGCATTCAAATCGGTCCACCCGTTTGAGCACCACAAGGGAACAGACAGACAGACACACACACACACACACACACACGCACACGCACACGCACACGCACACGCACACGCACACGCACACGCACACGCACACGCACACGCACACGCACACGCACACGCACACGCACACGCACACGCACACGCACACGCACACGCACACGCACACGCACACGCACACGCACACGCACACGCACACGCACACGCACACGCACACGCACACGCACACGCACACGCACACGCACACGCACACGCACACGCACACGCACACGCACACGCACACGCACACGCACACGCACACGCACACGCACACGCACACGCACACGCACACGCACACGCACACGCACACGCACACGCACACGCACACGCACACGCACACGCACACGCACACGCACACGCACACGCACACGCACACGCACACGCACACGCACACGCACACGCACACGCACACGCACACGCACACGCACACGCACACGCACACGCACACGCACACGCACACGCACACGCACACGCACACGCACACGCACACGCACACGCACACGCACACACACACACACACACACACACACACACACACACACACACACACACACACACACACAGACACGTCAACACCCCGTCGTTTTTGCGTCGGGGGTTAAAAATGATCGCACTAGCTCTTGGGCTATCATAGGGTACACGGTATACGCTGAAAATGAAAACCATTTGCATCTGTCGTCCGTTTTGTTCTGATTGTATGTATTTTTGTGACAGTTCTGTACGCCTAGTTTACGTCACGGGCTACGGCCTAGTCCCCCCAGGATGTGGCACGGTTTTTATATTTTTTTATTATTTAACTGAAACTAGTATTTATACTATACTAGCGGCTGCCCGCGGCTTCACCCGCGTGAATTTCGGTTTTCACAAATCCCGAGGGAATCGTGGATTTCCGGTTCCCGTTCCCTTTTCCAACCTTTATACCTACTTTCAAGGAAGTTTTCTATAGTAATCTACCTATAGCTGTAGGTATAGATTTCGGTTTTTTCAAAATACCTCGCTTCTCGATTTTTTCGTATATAAAATGTAGCCTATTTCAGCCGGACTATAACAACGAATTAATTAACACCTCATTCATCTAAAATCGGCCCAGTAGTTTAGGAGCCATAGACTACTAAAATCATCCTTTTGGCTTTGCCGTAGTCGGGTAAAAAATTACTATTTTTATTGCCGGTACAATAAAAGGCACAATACTGAGATATCTCACCCCAGTGCGGCCTTTCGTACATTCCTGTAAGCGAACGTTTCCTTGAAAATATATCTTCTCTTATGTGTGATCGGACACACTTGAGACTTTTTGTTTTGAAACTAAATGTCTTGAATTTTTTTTGCGCAAACTTCCCCACTTATCGTTAGCACATGAAACAGACGACAAGTAAAATAGAACAAATTATCATTTTTCTGCCATCACTAATGTACATGACATCGCTTAATGAATACGAAGGACTTCTAAAATCTATGAACAAATTGTAGGATAATAGTTATTATGGTAATCCTATAGTCAGCAACTGAAAATGCGCGGTGAAACTATCAATATTATTTTTAGTGTACCATGCTCGAACACAGAAAATACAAAATTAATGGTATCTTTTCCTGTGAGAACTATCTTAATTTTGCAGAATATTTGTTAAAGCTTTTATTTAAGTACTAGCAGTAACTAAAATTGTCTAAATAAATAGGCAGGTCTAAATGTAATGCTATCTTTTTAAAAATATTATATATATCTGATAATATAATATATCTACAGAAAAGGATTTAACACTACACTTAAATTTTGTTTAGACGTTGTTTACAGCCTAATAAGTACTGTTATATTATGCGTATTAATATTTTCGTGTCATAATATTATATCTGCAACATTTTGTCGCGGAGCATGTCGCTAGTGTGCCCTCACGCGAGGCATCCTGAGCGAGGTTGACTCGGATTCCCAAAAGATATTGCAATGAAAATTCCTTACGTTTCCTTTTCATCTCGATTCTTTCGCATTTGAATGCCGTGTTATTAAATCTTCTCGGATATTGAAATTTGAAGCTAAGATTATATTATTGTACACTTTATGTATTATTCTTCCTATTGTAGCGTTTGAGGATTCCAATATTTGAAATAAAGATTTCCTAAAAAAAATCTGTAAAGTCAGTTTATGGACGATAATTTACGTGATAACGTTATAAGAAAACAAAGAGAGATAGATGCGTCACAAGCCGAACGCTTAGGCCGATCGTGCCTTCTCTATCACTTGTTCCGCGCTCTCGCTTGCACGCGGTACGTAACAATGAGTCATACTTTTTCAAGGATGTAGCCGGCGTTCATCGATTTATAAGACGTTATCACGTCAAAAGAACTCTTTTTTTAGTTTTGTTTAAGTTCGCTTCGATCTTGCGGCTCTTGTATCCAACGTCTGCCTGCGACTTTTTTGATGTCGTCTATCCACTTAGTAGGGTTTCTGCTAACCCTGCGCTTTCTAGTGTGAAAATTTACTGTTAATAGTTTATTAGCATCATGATACAACGAGGCAACAATGCTATAGCTACATATTAAAATATTATTCGTACTTCTAAAAACTAGCTAACTATCTTCGTACTTGGAGAAGGGCAAAGGATTAACCTTTTATTATTTATCCCAGAATAACAAAGGGTTCTAAATTAGTAGGATTTTTAAAAAGCCTGAATCCACGCGGGCAAAGTCAAACAGCAACAAAAGCTAATTAAAAAATGTAAGAAACACTCCCATAATATTGCCTCAAAGGAAGAAAATATCAAAGGCCAGTCGTTGAAAATAATATCAAAGCGATTTCGTGAGTCAATTAAAAAAATATATTACTTACATTCAAAACATTCCGCGGAAATCAGGAGTCCTGAAAAGTTTTTTTTTTTTGACGAAGGTCGACAACATTGATACAGTTGCTGCCTTCAAAAGGAAAACAACAAAACAATTATTATCGCTTACCAATTAAAAGTTAAAATGATTCGAATAAAGCATTCCATTCATTTTTTTTTTTCAAACTATTTTTATTGAGTCTCGTCGTCTGTTGAAGTCCACTGCAGTATTAAGGCGTTCACGTTTTTCACAAAATTCACTTTTTTACCCGCCTACGGCAAAGGGGAGGGTTATGATTTTAGCAGTCTATGTAGTATGTATGTATTTGTGTTTGTATCCAATTTTTGTATCAGATCCTGTGTATTTCGCCGTAGCGCCTAAACTACAGGGCCGATTTTGTTGTGTCACCAATTTACACAAAACCTTAACAAATTATAGGCTTAAACTTTCCTCATGAATCACTCTGTCTATTAGTGAAAGCCGCATGAAAATAGTTTTAGTAATTGTTGAGTTTATCGCGAACAGACAGACAGACAGACGCGGCGGGGGACTTTGTTCTATTGTTGTGTTTGTTTTATTGAATTAGTTCTCTAGTATCTTCTAGTTGTATAAAAATATATTTTAATGGAAAAATAATTAAATTTTGATATAAATTATTCATTAACTTTGCTTTAAAACATTTCTCTCACTACACATTTAATTATGCATGCAATAGATCCTTTCATTAGTAATTCATTCGCTGATGTAGGTATCCATTTACTAAGTATACTCTCAACTTTAACGGAAGTCATAATCTTAAACGAATAATTTATATTTTTAATTAAAATTCAAAAACATCAATAGTATTTTTTATATAAGAAAATCTTTTCTATCTTCACTTTAAAATAGACAAAACTGGATTTGTACCTACTAAGTATATCCGTGACAAGTGGAGAATTGAGATGGAAAATTAAAATCTATTACCAAATCGGAGAATAAATTCGAGTAACTATATACGAGTAATATCCAGAAAACTAGTGCTCCATTAATAGATTCATGGGACGTCTAGCGCTTCCACATAGGTCTCCCGTAGGGATTTCCACGATATTAGTCCGACCCGGGAATCGAACCCGGGACCTCATGATCTGCGTCATCCTCGTCATCTGATACGCTAACCACTAGACCAACGAGGCTGTTGAGGTTATCTTACGGATCTCCTCATCTGATTGTATATTTTATCCCGCAGGGATACTCCGAGCATAGTTCTCTTCATGACCTTGAGCCTTCTAATGAGGCTTAATACGACGTAATTATAATCAAACTTTATTGAAATGCAGCGCTACTAGGTACCTAATACCTATAGTCTATACTCTAATTTTTAATTCCGTGGAATTCTGACGTTTCTTCAGGCGCTACGGTAGAATACACAGAATCTCATACAACAAGTATAAATTGAAAATTTAAAAAACCCCCGACATTCGCCATTTTGTGGCGGCGGCCATCTTGGATTTGCAATAGTGCTATTCTACTAGTCAAGCCCTTTCATTTGATACCCATATTAAGGGAGTTGTGAACAAATATGTAATCCGCCATTTTGTAGCGGCGGCCATCTTGGACCGATTTTCTTCAAACATAGCTAACAACACTCTCGACTAATTCACCTTTCAAACAAAAAAAACCGCATTCAAATCGGTCCACCCGTTTGAGCGCCACAGGGGAACAGACAGACACACACACACACACACACACACACACACACACAGACACGTGAAACTTATAACACCCCGTCGTTTTTTCGTCGGGGGTTAAAAATGATAACTCTTCCTTTCCTACGTGATAACGTTATAAGAAAACAAAGAGAGATAGATGCGTCACAAGCCGAACGCTTAGGCCGATCGTGCCTTCTCTATCACTTGTTCCGCGCTCTCGCTTGCACGCGGTACGTAACAATGAGTCATACTTTTTCAAGGATGTAGCCGGCGTTCATCGATTTATAAGACGTTATCACGTCAAAAGAACTCTTTTTTTAGTTTTGTTTAAGTTCGCTTCGATCTTGCGGCTCTTGTATCCAACGTCTGCCTGCGACTTTTTTGATGTCGTCTATCCACTTCGTAGGGTTTCTGCTAACCCTGCGCTTTCTAGTGTGAAAATTTACTGTTAATAGTTTATTAGCATCATGATACAACGAGGCAACAATGCTATAGCTACATATTAAAATATTATTCGTACTTCTAAAAACTAGCTAACTATCTTCGTACTTGGAGAAGGGCAAAGGATTAACCTTTTATTATTTATCCCAGAATAACAAAGGGTTCTAAATTAGTAGGATTTTTAAAAAGCCTGAATCCACGCGGGCAAAGTCAAACAGCAACAAAAGCTAATTAAAAAATGTAAGAAACACTCCCATAATATTGCCTCAAAGGAAGAAAATATCAATGGCCAGTCGTTGAAAATAATATCAAAGCGATTTCGTGAGTCAATTAAAAAAATATATTACTTACATTCAAAACATTCCGCGGAAATCAGGAGTCCTGAAAAGTTTTTTTTTTTTTGACGAAGGTCGACAACATTGATACAGTTGCTGCCTTCAAAAGGAAAACAACAAAACAATTATTATCGCTTACCAATTAAAAGTTAAAATGATTCGAATAAAGCATTCCATTCATTTTTTTTTTTCAAACTATTTTTATTGAGTCTCGTCGTCTGTTGAAGTCCACTGCAGTATTAAGGCGTTCACGTTTTTCACAAAATTCACTTTTTTACCCGCCTACGGCAAAGGGGAGGGTTATGATTTTAGCAGTCTATGTAGTATGTATGTATTTGTGTTTGTATCCAATTTTTGTATCAGATCCTGTGTATTTCGCCGTAGCGCCTAAACTACAGGGCCGATTTTGTTGTGTCACCAATTTACACAAAACCTTAACAAATTATAGGCTTAAACTTTCCTCATGAATCACTCTGTCTATTAGTGAAAGCCGCATGAAAATAGTTTTAGTAATTGTTGAGTTTATCGCGAACAGACAGACCATAGATAAAATGAATAAGACGAGATATGGCAAGGGGGCGTGGTTCCTGAGAACTCTTCTGGCGTTAAATACACCTGAGAACCGTTTTTGTCTTGAGTCGAATGTCGTCCAACGATCGCTTCACCGCTCTCGATTTTTAACAAAATGCCGTGTTGTTCAGTGGTTGTTTGCAAAAAATCAAGCAAAAAAGTGAATCATACAAAATATGGCATCTCATTTCACACTTAAGTACAAGCTATTGTTGTTATTTTCCATAAAAAACAAGAAAACATTATTTTGTATATTTACATTATGCTAAAAATGTGCTAAATTGAGAAGTTTATATCTCATTATGAACAAAATCCATTGCTTGCTTAGTAGAAATCAATCATCGAATCGGTCGGTCTTAGGACGCAATGGACTTGTACTATATAAATATATTCCTTCACTAGACGTTAGACTCACGGTATGGACGCCGATCGGGTGGTCGTGGTCGTAGAGATGTCATGATGTTAGCTAAGTACATTGTTATCGATATTTTAACGACCAAACGATGATTTTTGATACAGTTATTATTAATTAACCCCCGAAGCAAAAACGACGGGGTGTTATAAGTTTGACGTGTCTGTGTGTGTGTGTGTGTGTGTGTGTGTGTGTGCGTGTGTCTGTCTGTTTCCCTGTGGAGCTCAAACGGGTGGACCGATTTAAATGCGTTTTTTTTTGTTTGAAAGGTGAATTAGTCGAGAGTGTTGTTAGCTATGTTTGAAGAAAATCAGTCCAAGATGGCCGCCGCTACAAAATGGCGGATTACATATTTTTTTACAACCCCCTTAATATGGGTATCAAATGAAAGGGCTTGACTAGTAGAATAGCACTATGCAAATACAAGATTGCACCACCACCACAGAATTTTGGGTAAAAAGAAACCCAGCCTCTCATTTTTATTTCGAAATTAATTTATTTGAATCGTTATATCTCAAAAACGGTGGCTCTTAGGAAAAAAAGTATACAGACATTTTTTATAGATAATTATCTGATCTACAATTTTGTTTAAAATAATTTTATGATAAGACTTACCGTTTTGCTGAAAAATTTCCCGTGAAAACTTTGACACCGAGTAATTTTTTTCCAGGTGTCGGATCGATGAGGACTTTTCACATTTCATTTATAATAGTGTTTTGAACAATCCTACCAATTTTCAGCCAGGTGTGAATATTGTAATCTTGGAAGTCTAAATTGATCGTATTATATAAGTAGGCATTTTTTATATCGTATTATTTTTGATTCATAATAATAATATATCGCTTTTCTTAATATATAAGTCATTGTCAAAACCCAAATAGTAAAAAAATTAAGAATCGATAACTTTACATTTTAGTCAATCACTAAAGTTTTAATGGCTTTTACTCAACATTTTTATTTACTCATCAGTGCATACATACCAGCACTTTTATTTAATTTTATAATTACCTTTTTTAATTTTCTTTTTGCGAATAAACAAAATAACGAGTATCTATCGATATCGATAGACAATTCAATGAGTAGCAATACAGCGCCATCTATGGTCAAGTAGCGGAATTAATTGGACAATCGAATCTAGTGTGACTATAGCTCATAAATACATTCTTCCGTTAAAGCAAAATAAATCTTATTTCTACAAAATCAGGGTTTGTTTCCAAATCTGTGAGTTCTGTGAAGTAGGCTAGTTTTGACTAAACTTAAAACGACAAATCAAACGATTTGTTTCTTTGTAGTGCAATATAGATTAACGGTATATTTGTGTGAGTTTGGCGACAGCGGTTCCTATAGTAGTTTTGGTGCATTTCACTTCCCCTGCCTTCTCTCTTCCGTGAGACAGACAGACAGACGCGGCGGGGGACTTTGTTCTATTGTTGTGTTTGTTTTATTGAATTAGTTCTCTAGTATCTTCTAGTTGTATAAAAATATATTTTACTGGAAAAATAATTAAATTTTGATATAAATTATTCATTAACTTTGCTTTAAAACATTTCTCTCACTACACATTTAATTATGCATGCAATAGATCCTTTCATTAGTAATTCATTCGCTGATGTAGGTATCCATTTACTCAGGGGCGGATCCAGGGGGGGGGGTCATGGGGGTCATGACCCCCCCCTGGACTGTGTCCAGGACCTAGGTGGACCACTAATAAAAATTGTTAAACATAATGTTTTTATATATTTTTGTCACAATATAGATTTAGTGTAAGTTCCTTCAATATTTAATCAATTTAATATAATACTTTGTATGAGAATCTAATCGTGGCTAAGAGCTTCAATGATTGAAGAACGTCTAACCGGACTGGTACTTCTCCACATCCTTAAAAACTTACCCATTGAAGTAGATGAAGTGATAACGCGTTTGTTATTCAAATATAGGTATTTTTATGTACAGTAATTACTTACATCTATACTTGATAATTATAATAAAGCGGAAGAGTTTCTTTGTTTGTTTGTTTGAACGCGCTAATCTCTGGACGTACTTGTCGGATTTGAGAAATTCGCATTTCGTAGTACAATTTTTAGGGAAGGTAATAGGCTGTTTAATATCCCTAAAATCCTTCCTTAAGGGGATAAAATGGGAGTAGGAAGGTCATATGAAAGTTCTATGTTTTCGACAGTTACATATAAGAAAATAGGCATTTAGATTATAAATTTTTAATAATAAAAACCTGTATAATTTATTTTTGAAAATCTCCCCTTTAGGGTGGTAAAATAGGGGATGAAAGTTTTTATGTGAAATAATTATTGTTATTATTAACTTGAAATTTGGAAGATAGGTTCTTTCTAGATCGTAGATATAATATCAGCCTAGAAAATATTTTACAAAATATATATATACATATTATATTTCCTCCTCTATGGGGTAAAATGGGTAACATGAAAGTTGTATGTTTTTGAAGTTACAGATACTGAAATCGGCATGTACTTAAGTTATTAGTTTTAAATAATAAAAACGTACTTAAATTAAGGTTGGTAAAATAGGGGATGGAAGTTTGTACAGTAGTAGTAAGTTAATAATATAGTCTAGTCAACAAGTTCAAAAACGTGAAATATAGAGATAAAGGACTTAAAAATATGAGCGATTGCTCATTCGATTTTGAATCACCTCTAGAAAAATGTTTTTGAAGGATTTTGGTGCAGGTTAAAAATTGCAGTTGTTATTAACAAAACAAGATGAAAAAAAAATGATATTTATTTTTTTGTTAATAACTCGAAAAATATTTATATTTAAGCACTTTAAAAAAATTCCGTTAAAGAGGAGGAAATTTCCAATAAAAAAGTCCCAACTTCCGAAACTCCATCTCCATCCTTACTTCCTTACTAATATTATAAATGGGAAAGTGAGTTTGTTTGTATGTTTGTTCCGCTTTCACGCCGTAACTACTGAACTGATTTGGCTGAAATTTTGAATGGAGATAGAATATGCCCTGACTTAAAACATAGGCTACTTTATATCCTGGAAAAATGCACAGCTCTCACGGGATTTTGAAAACCCCGAAATCTATAGCTAAAGCTATAGGTAGATTACTATAGTAAACTTCATTGATAGTAGGTATAAAGGTTGGAAAAGGGAGCGGGAACGGGAACCGGAAATCCACGATTCCCTCGGGATTTGTTTAAAACCGAAATTCACGCGGGCGAAGCCGCGGGCATTTTCTAGTTATTTATAATTTTAATTTGACGTTGAAAATAGGTTTCCGCGCGGCGGTTAAAGTATGCGCGCGCGAGAATTCAGCAATAAAAATATTATTTTTTTTGTAACGTACAATGTAATTTTAAAAACTGAAAAAATTCTTTTATCTTCTTAACACTTGAAAGAAGTGTTAAGAATCGTGCCCTGAAGAAAAAAAAGTTTAATCACTATTTTTCAATAAGTTATTCAATTCATCATCATCATCATGATCAACCCATTACCGGCTCACTACAGAACACGGGTCTCCTCTCAGAGTGAGAAGGGTTTTGGCCATAGTCTACCACGCTGGCCAAGCGGATTGGCAGACTTCACACGCCTTTGAGAACGTTATGGAGAACTCTCAGGCATGCAGGTTTCCTCACGATGTTTTCCTTCACCGTTAAAGCAAGTGATATTTAAATACTTAAAACGCACATAACTCCGAAAAGTTAGAGGTGCGTGCCCGGGATCGAACCCACGACCTCCGATTAGAAGTCGGTCGTCCTAACCACTAGGCTATCACAGCTATAGATTATTCAATTGTTAGCTAACAATTTTTTTCCCAATCTACGTTGGCATAAACAATGTGATGAAAGGTATAAATAATTGGCCTAAAAATTTGAAACTTCGTGGAGCCCTTTGATATAATATATATATTTCACTAGCTGTTGCCCGCGGCTTCGCCCGCGTGAATTTCGGTTTTTGACAAATCCTGAGGGAATCGTGGATTTCTGGTTCCTGTTCCCGCTCCCTTTTCCAATCTTTATACTTACTTTCAAGGTAGTTTGCTATATTGATCTATAGAATATAAGTATAGCTGTAGATTTGGGTTTTTTCAAAATCCCGTGGGAACTGTGGATTTTTTCAGGATAAAAAGTTGCCTATGTTTTAAGTCAGGGCTAATCTCCATTCAAAATTTCAGTCAAATCTGTTCAGTAGTTGCGACGTTATAGAGAAACAAACATCCAAACATCCAAATATCCGCACTTTCACATTTAGATAATTATTTAATAACTAAATAGCTTTACATTATTTATTTATTTATTGATTTAGTTATTAATTTAGTATTTATTTAATTGCCTTCGGCCACCAGAGGGCGCAGCTGTCGTATCGAGATTCCGCCTGCGGCCGTCATTGCAATTGATTCGAGTTTCCAGCTCCGGCCGCAAGAGTTTTGACTATAAGAGGGCACTGCAATCGCTTCGAGTTTCCGGCTTAGGCCGCTAGAGGGCGCTGCGATCATTTTTAGTTTCCAGTTTTGACCACACGAGGGCGCTGCAATCACTTCAAGTTTCTGGCCTAGGCCGCCAGATGGCGCTGCGATCGTTTTTTGTTTCCAGTTTTTGCCGCAAGAGGGCACTGTGATCGTTTTAATTTCCAAGACCGCCAGTGGGCGCTGAGATCGTTTTTAGTTTCTAGTTTTGGCCGCCAGAGGGCGCTGCGATCGTTTTTAGTTTCCAGTTTTGGCTGCTAGAGGGCGCTGCTATTGCTTCAAGTTTCCGGCTTAGGCCGCCAGAGGGCGCTGTGATCGTTTTTTAGTTTCCAGTTTTGGTCGCCAGAGGGCGCTGCGATTGTTTTTAGCTTCCAGTTTTGGCCGCTAGAGGGCGCTGCAATCGTTTTTTTTTTAGTTTCCAGTTTTGGCTGCTAGGGGATGCTACTATTGCTTCAAGTTTCTGGCTTAGGCCACCAGAGGGTGCTGTGATCGTTTTTTAGTTTCCAGTTTTGGCCGCCAAAGGGCGCTATGATCGCTTCAAGTTAGACCGCCAGAGGGCGCTGCAATCGTTTTTAGTTCCCATTAAAACTTTCATCCCCTATTTTACCACCCTTAAAAGCAGATTTTTCAAAATAAAATTTACAGAGTTTTATTATTTAAAACTCATAATCTAAATGCCGATTTTCAGGTTTGTAACTTTAAAAACATAGGACTTTCATAAACATTTTCATCCCCTATTTTACCACCCTTAAGGGGAGATTTTCCAGAATTACTTATACAGGTTTTTATCATTTAAAAATTATAATTTCATATCCTATTTTCATATCTGTAACTTCAAAAACATAACCTTCCAACCCCCATTTTACCCCCTTAGGGGAGGATTTTCGTGAAATATTTTCCAGGCTGATATCTTAGCCCTAGAATTAACCTACCTTCCATATTTCAAGTTGATAATAGCAAAATTATAATTAAAACTTCCCATTAAAACTTTCATCCCCTATTTTACCACCCTTAAGGGAAGATTTTTCAAAATAAAATATACAGAGTTTTATTATTTAAAACTAATAATCTAAATGCCGATTTTCAGGTCTGTAACTTTAAAAACATAGGACTTTCATACAAACTTTCTACCCCCCTTTTACCCCCTTAGGGGAGGATTTTAGGGATATTAAATAGCCTATAACCTGCCCCAAAAGTTGGACAATCAAATGCAAAAAGAATTTTTCAAATCCGATCGGTACTTCCAGAGATTAGCGCGTTCAAACAAACAAACAAACAAACAAACTCTTCCGCTTTATTATATTAGTATAGATAAGATCCTGCGATAATTTTTCATAAAAATTTATTAATTTGTTAATTATGATTTTTTATAGCTATAAGATTTATATGATTATTATGATTTTTCAATAGTTTAAAAAAATCATAACAAATTAATAAACTTTTATGAAAATTTATCGCAGGATCTTATGAAATATATATATCAGAAGGGCTCCACGAAGTTTAAAATTTTTAGGCCAATTATTATTATTTATACCTTTCATCACATTGTTTATGCCAACGGAGATTGGGAAAAAATTTGTTAGTTAACAATTCAATTACTTATTGAAAAATGGTGATAAACTTTTTTCTTCGGGGCTCGATTCGGGGCGGTATTAAGAAGATACTAGAATTTTTTCGAATTTTTAAAATCACATTTTATGTTATAAAAAAAATATTTTTATTGCTGAACTCTCGCGCGCGCATGCCGTAACAGACGCGTGGAAACGTATTTTCAACGTCAAATTAAAATTATAAATAATGAAGATAGAGTTTCAAAAGCTGAGACTTTTAGAAAGAGGAGAAAATTTCCGATAAAAAATCGGAAATTTTCTCCTCTTTAATAAACTTTTTTCATAATTGCTTAAATATAAATATTTTTCGAGTTATTAACAAAAAACGAAATATGATTTTTTTTCATCTTATTTTGTTATTAACAATTGCAATTTTTTTCCTGCACCAAAATACTTCAAAAACATTTTTTAGAGGTGATTCCGAATCGAATGAGCTATCGCTCATATTTTTAGGACCTTAATCTCTATTTTTCACGTTTTTGAACTTGTTGACTATACCTATATTATTAACTTAAAATTTGAAAGTTAGGTTCTTTCTAGGAGGTAGGCTTCAGCTAAAAATTTTACGTAAATCCACCCCAAAGGGGGTATATTATGACATGTATATTACGACATCAGTTTATGAACTTAAATACAATAATACAAAGATCCTGTAGATACTAATTATTATCGGACATGACTACAGATTGACGTGATTTTATGCAGTTGCATTTTTTTAGTTCAGGACCTGGAGAGTTGTCAGGCTACTATTTTATTCCGGGAAAACAAAGGGTTCCCGTGGGACTTTTGAAAAATATAATACCGCGGACGAAGTCGCGGGCAACAGTAGTACATTAATAAAATACCTACTTTTTACTTGTATCTATCATCTATGATTATTAAATTATAACTTTTTATCTTTCTATGTGACCCCCCCCTGGCACCAAAGCTGGATCCGCCCTTGCATTTACTAAGTATACTCTCAACTTTAACGGAAGTCATAATCTTAAACGAATAATTTATATTTTTAATTAAAATTCAAAAACATCAATAGTATTTTTTATATAAGAAAATCTTTTCTATCTTCACTTTAAAATAGACAAAACTGGATTTGTACCTACTAAGTATATCCGTGACAAGTGGAGAATTGAGATGGAAAATTAAAATCTATTACCAAATCGGAGAATAAATTCGAGTAACTATATACGAGTAATATCCAGAAAACTAGTGCTCCATTAATAGATTCATGGGACGTCTAGCGCTTCCACATAGGTCTCCCGTAGGGATTTCCACGATATTAGTCCGACCCGGGAATCGAACCCGGGACCTCATGATCTGCGTCATCCTCGTCATCTGATACGCTAACCACTAGACCAACGAGGCTGTTGAGGTTATCTTACGGATCTCCTCATCTGATTGTATATTTTATCCCGCAGGGATACTCCGAGCATAGTTCTCTTCATGACCTTGAGCCTTCTAATGAGGCTTAATACGACGTAATTATAATCAAACTTTATTGAAATGCAGCGCTACTAGGTACCTAATACCTATAGTCTATACTCTAATTTTTAATTCCGTGGAATTCTGACGTTTCTTCAGGCGCTACGGTAGAATACACAGAATCTCATACAACAAGTATAAATTGAAAATTTAAAAAACCCCCGACATTCGCCATTTTGTGGCGGCGGCCATCTTGGATTTGCAATAGTGCTATTCTACTAGTCAAGCCCTTTCATTTGATACCCATATTAAGGGAGTTGTGAACAAATATGTAATCCGCCATTTTGTAGCGGCGGCCATCTTGGACCGATTTTCTTCAAACATAGCTAACAACACTCTCGACTAATTCACCTTTCAAACAAAAAAAAACCGCATTCAAATCGGTCCACCCGTTTGAGCGCCACAGGGGAACAGACAGACACACACACACACACACACACACACACACACAGACACGTGAAACTTATAACACCCCGTCGTTTTTTCGTCGGGGGTTAAAAATGATAACTCTTCCTTTCAGCTTTGTCTTAGTCGGGTAAAAAAGCCAGTATAAAGGTGCGAAACAAAAAGGCAATAAAAGCGTTGGCGCATTAGCGGCAGGTGCGAGCTGCATTACCCGCTAAGTGCGTTCACGCTTTGATTAATAACGCTTTCTATTTTTAACCCCCGACGCAAAAACGACGGGGTGTTATAAGTTTGACGTGTCTGTGTGTGTGTGTGTGTGTGTGTGTCTGTCTGTTCCCCTGTCGCGCTCAAACGGGTGGACCGATTTGAATGCGGTTTTTTTTGTTTGAAAGGTGAATTAGTCGAGAGTGTTGTTAGCTATGTTTGATGAAAATCGATTCAAGATGGCCGCCGCTACAAAATGGCGGATTACATATTTTTTCACAACTACCTTAATATGGGTATCAAATGAAAGAGCTTGACTAGTAGAATAGCACTATGCAAATCCAAGATGGCTGCTGCCACAAAATGGCGAATGTCGGGGGTTTTTTAAATTTTCAATTTATTTATCCACACTGCACTCAGTATGCTTAGTCTCGCTTTGCAGCGCTCCAAAACTTTATAGTATACTATTGACCGAATCACAATGACTTCAGAGTAAAATGGACCTAAAATGGCTTGTATTAAGGTTTGAGTTCGCCAATACATTCAGCATTCGAAAACAGCCAGCGCCCTAAGAAGAAATGTTGTAAAATAAATATTCGAACTATTGAATTACGACTTTAAAATAAGATTGGGTTTATTTTGCTCTGAAATCATTGTGATTCGATACTCGAATTTCGATCATCGTTGCCACTATGTAAAAAGTAGGACTTAGCATACAGGGCTTCTAAAAATGCATGGTAGTACTGGCAATAGAGATGTTATACTGCAAAATCTGGACGTACATTAGCCATAGTTGGGACATTACAAACGTGTGAACTGAGCCATAAAACATTACGATCAATAGGGTTGTGAGGGCTCTCCGTTGCTCTTTATAACCTGTTATCGACTGTCGACAAATCCTTTGTTACTGTTACACACAACACCAGAGAAACAGGTTCCAGTTCCATAAGGCCTCTGAGTGCGAGCGAGAAGTCCGATTCAAATGATTTATGATGATTTAAACTCAGTGCCCACGTTTGTAATGTTCCAACTATAGTATAGAATGCAGCTGAGCTCAAGTTCTTCTAATATTTATCAAAATTATGTACCTAGGTTACAGACACTATTAAATCTATGTATATATGTATATACTAGCGGTCCGCCCCGGCTTCGCCCGTGGTACATAATATATAGCCTATAGCTGCACTCAAGGATCACGTACATATCCAACGGTAAAAGAATTTTTGAAATCGGTCCAGTAGTTCCTGAGATTAGCGCGTTCAAACAAACAAACTCTTCAGCTTTATAATATTAAGTATAGATATAAATTAATCCCTATTTTCCTTGGTCACGGCATCACGCGTGAACGGCTGAACCGATTTTGACGAAATTTCGTATAGAGGTAGACTAGGCCTTGGAGAAGGACATAAGCTACTTTTTATCTCGTAAAATTATATAGTTTCCGAGGGATTCTTAAAAACGCGGATGAAGTCGCCAGTATTAGCTAGTTTAAAATAATTTCATTTGTTCTTCAACTTTTTAAAATAACTACGTGCAGAGTATTCACGTTTAAACCGTTCGTTGCATGTAATGCCTTGCACAAAGAAAAGGAATAAAATATGCACGAACGCATAAATCTCCCCGAGTTCTACTCTGCCGTCTAAACAATAAAATAACATCGGGAGCTCACCGCAACGCTAAGATCTCTACAGTGCATGACTGAAAAGAAAATGCTTTTAAAGTATTAAGTCACGCGCACATACAATGCTATACTATACCAGTACGTATCTACTATAATATAATTTTTTGGCTAGGCTAACATTTACTTATCTGATGGTAAGATTGTGATGACGTGATAAAATGTTTTATTTTTTTATTTTATAACACTTTCTATTAAAGCAAACCAAATTGAAGTTAAGACAGGCTCAATTCAAGTGAAATTGACAGTTCCTATCTTGCTCAACACTAAGTAAATAAGTACAGTTGCTTATTAAGTAACTACACGCCACTCACGTCTCACACACAGTGGCTCAGTACTGTTTGGTATATTCGAACTATGAACAGCACACACGCATAAAAGACAGACTTCAGTTTGATAATGATAGAGTTCTGTCTTCATTTCTTTATTGATTTGAGGAAACATGTTATTAAAAGCATTGTTTTACAATATGTTATGTTATAGTTTACAGTTTAGACGAATAGTAAGATATATTAATATCTTTGCGCTCACAAGAGCTATGTTATACCTGTTGGTATGATTATTGCGTGTGTTCTAGTTTTTAGAGCTGCATGAGTTTTACTGCAATGCCTGTAGGACAGAAGCAAGCATCACAGAAAACTAAAGATGCCGCAATTCCTGGCGGCAACCGAAAACTAGATCGACAACGTTCAATGATATACATATAGGGTTTGTGAGTAGCGTGAAGTAACCTTAGCATTTAAAAAGACGACTTCGAAATAATCATTTTGTTTTATTTTATATCGTATCGCTTTGGCTGTTGCTCTGGCCTTAATTACTGAAGTGGTCAGAGGAAATGTTGTAAAACTGCGACTGTAAAAGGCGAAAAAAAGCTTGTATTGCAAGTTGCAGCGTTCATTAGCGAATAAAACTAATGAAACACAGAGACAAACTCGCGCAAAAATGTGGGAATTTGCACCAACGGTCTTTAGCAAAATATTAAATGAAATAGGTATAGTAAGGTAAAGTCTCCTTATTCCGTGGTATTCTAAAATTGGCACCCAATTCCGAGGTATATAGAAAAACAGCGTTTTCAACCGATCACCAAGCTATTTTTTACTGCAACATATCTTAATCAATTGATAGTTTATCATTCCATAGATAAATGACAAAATTGTTGGTTTTATATGTATATGTTTTAAAATAACCGGCAAGTTTTACACTAGCAGCCGGCCCGAACGCATGTTTCATACATTTTGGACCTCGTGCACGAAATACCTACATTTTTTTAAATAGTGTTTATCCGTTAATTTTGAGCTTTATTTCTTTTTATTTAGATTTGAATATTTGAAGGACTATATTTTCAATAGAAAACAATCAACTTTTGTGAATATTTGTAAAGAAATTAAGGTGAAAATAGGTTTTGAAAATACCTCGGCGTTAGGTGCCAAATATTTTAGCCGGTTCCTAACGCCGTGGTATACCGCGGAATTGCGATTTCATAGACTTCATAACTTTTTCAATTTTTAGAGTCGTTTTATGTTAAATACTTCTTGTTTCGGTTTTGAATATTTAAATAGGCAATAAGGTTACAGAGTCCTAATTACGAGGTACACTTTGGCGTCTCAATCACTAACTATATCGTGTCAAAGTTTACCTATTTAGGTAATTTATTGATAGATTGTATGGGAAAGCTAAAGAAAATTAATTTAAAAGAAAATTAAATTTATACATATTTCGATGCAATTTTGAGAGAGTATTGTACATATTTCCGAAGATAATCTAATTAAGCTTTCAATTATTTGTTTATTATGGAAAAATCTTTTCTTTTTTAACACTCGGAATTAGGAAACGTGTTTTTTGTTACAAAACTCAATTCCGTGGTATTACCTCGGAATAAGGTTCTATGAGCCCCTAATTATGTGGTATGGATAGAAATACTACCTCGGAATAAGGTTCTATGAGCCTCTAATTACGTGGTATGTATAGAAATAAAATACAGGATGCTCACAATATTTCAGTATGGTTTCAGTTACACCAAGTATCATTCGCGTTCAGTCACGCAAACATTCATATTCTAAAACGTTTATCTTATTATTGCTCGTGCTGATTCATTCACTGACTCACTCATTGATCACCCCTCCGTAAAATTTTGTATAAAAATTTTTTTTTCACTAATGATTCCGTACAGAAGACAAAAATTCATTGGGAAAAAAAATATGGAGAGAGCTGATGATTGAGGATTTCGGAGACGGGTGAAGAGCACGCTTAAGGTATTGAAGATAGGAGGGAGGTGCTTGAGCAAATGTCATTCAAAACGTCATACAATTGGCAGTGAGCTGAAAAAAATTCAAAATGGCGAAAAAAAGATGGCCGCCATACATTTCGTCGGTGTCCACTTCGGAGGGTAAAAAAAATGGAAGAGTGGTTTCCTAGCAACAGATGATCAGGATCCAAAGGTCTATTCGATGAATAGAAAAAAAACCAAAATGGTGGAATTTATTTTTCCATAGAAAATGTATGGCGAATATTGAAGAGACTACAAGTTGTAAACTATGCAAGGCTTTGATGTGGTTTTTTGGAGAAATCTCAAAAAAAATATGGGAAGATATGATGATTGAGGGTTCGGAAGATGGTTGAGGAGCCCGGGCAGGGTATTGTAGATAGGTGGGAGGTGCTCAAGCAAAAATTACTCGAAACCTCATCCAGTTGGCACTGAACTGAAAAAAACCCCAAAATGGCAGATTCAAAATGGCGGCTATACTAATTTCGTCGATGTCTCACTAAGTATAAAAGATGGAAGAGTATTTTCTGGGCAAAATATGATCAAGACCTAAAGATCTACTAAATGGATAGAAAATAAATCAAGATGTCAGAATTTATTTTTCCGTACAAATTGTTTTTTTCATTGATGGTTTCGAATAGAAGACAAAAAATCATGCGAAGGAAAAATATTGAGACAGCTGATGATTGAGGATTTAGGAGATGGATGCTTCTTCTATGAATCTTCAATAGGAGCACGGCCAGTGCACCTATTGAAGATAGGTGGGAGGTGCTCGAGCAAATGTCATTCGAAACATCATCCAATTGGCAGTGAGCTGAAAAGAAATTCAAAATGGCGAAAAAAAGATGGCCGCCATACAAAGTTCGTCGGTGTCCATCTCGGAGGGTATAAAAGATGGAAGAGTGGTTTCTTCGCAAAAGATGATCAGGATCCAAAGGTCTACCCGATGAATAGAAAAAAAAATTCAAAATGGCGGAATTTATTTTTCCATAGAAAATGTATGGCGAATATTGACGAGACTACAAGTTGTGAACTATGCAAGGTTTTGATGCGGTTCTTTGGAGAACTCTCAAAGAAAAATATGGGAAGACATGATGGTTAAGGGTTTGGAAGATGGTTGAGGAGCCTGGGCAAGGTATTGTAGATAGATGGGGGCTGCTCAAACAAAAAATACTCAGAACCTCATCCAATTGGCAGTGAGCTGAAAAAAAGTCCCAAATGGCGGATTAAAGATGGCGGCTATACAAATTTCGTCGGTGTCTATCTCACCAAATATAAAAGATGGAAGAGTGCTTTCTTGGCAAAAGAAGATCAAGACCTAAGGTCTTCTTGATGTACAGAAAAAAAAATCAAGATGGCGGAATTTATTTTTTCACACAAAAAGTTTTTTCATTGATGGTTTCGTATAGAAGACAAAAATTCATGTAAAGGAAAAATATGGAAAGAGCTTCAAACCTTCGATCATCATCACTCTCCGTATTTTTGCTCCGAATAATTTGTGATGTTGATGAGATTTCTTAAAAAAAAAAAAACTAATTTTACATTTGTACAATCGTTTTTTTCAGCTCACTGCCAATTGGATGACGTTTCGAGTGACATTTGTTTGAGCACCCGCCACCAATCTTCAATACCTTAAGCGTGCCCATCGCTCGTCTCTGAAATCCTCAATCATCAGCTCTCTCCATATTTTTGTTCTGAATGAATTTTTATCCTCTATACGAAACCATTTGTGATAAAAATAATTTTCATACAAAATTTTACAGGAGAGGTGATCAATCAGTCAGTCAGTCAGTGAGTGAATGAATCAGCACGAGCAGCTATATATATATTATCTAGTAGGGCGCTTGGCTGCGCGGCCCGCTAAAGCGGACCGCGGGGATTTCTGTATTATTTTTGTTTTAGCAGCCTCCACCTTCTTCTATCATTTTCAGCATCTTTAACCCTGGCCGTGCTCCTCATCCATCTTCCAAACCCTCGATCATCATTACTCTCTAAATTTTTTTCTCCGAATCATTTGCCAGAAGGAGAGTTCTTCCATAAAAACAAATTTTGAAAAGGAACCGTATCAAAGTCTTGTATAGTTTCCCAACTTATAGTCTCTTCAATATTCGCCATATATTTTGTGTGAAAAAAATAAATTTTGCCATCTTGATTTTTTTTCTGTTCATTAAATTGTAGATCTTTAGTTCTTGATCATCTTTTGCCAAGAAACCACTCTTCCATCTTTTATACTTGGTGAGATAGACACCGACGAAATTTGTATAGCCGCCATCTTGAATCCGCCATTTTGTTTTTTTTCAGCTCAGTGCCAATTGGATGAGGTTTTGAGTAATTTTTGTTTGAGCACCTCCCATCTATCTCCGATACCATGCCCGGGCTCCTCAACCATCTAGTTCCAAACCCTCAATCATCATGTCTTCCCATATTTTTCATTGAGAGTTCTCCAAAGAACTGCATCAAAGCCTTGCATAGTTTACAACTTTTAGTCTCTTCAATATTCGCCATACATTTTCTATGGAAAAATAAATTCCGCCATTTTGAATTTTTTTTCTATTCATCGAGTAGATCTTCCAATCTTGATCATCTTTTGCAAAGAAACTACTCTTCCATCTTTTATACCCTCCGAGATGGACACCGATTAAATTTGTATGGTGGCCATCTTTTTTTCGCCATTTTGAATTTTTTTTCAGCTCACCGCCAATTGGATGACGTTTCAAGTGACATTTGCTCGAGCACCCCCCACCTATCTTCAATACCTTAAGCGTGCTCTTCACCCGTTTCCGAAATCCTCAATCATCAGCTCTCTCCATATTTTTCATCCAAATGAATTTTTATCCTCTATACGAATCTATTAGTCAAAAAAATTTTTTTCATACAAAGTTGTTCAGGAGAGGTGATCAATGAGTGACCCAATCAGCACGAGCAGCTATATATATATTAACTAGTAGGTCGCGTGGGTGCGCGGCCCGCTAAAGCGGACCGCGGGGTTTTGAGTGTTGTTTTTGTTTGAGCAGCCTCCACCATCTTTAATATCCTGGCCGTGCGCACTCACCAATCTTAAAATCTTCAGTTATCAGCTCTTTCCATATTTTTCCTCCACATGAATTTTTGTCTTCTATACGAAACCATCAATGAAAAAACTTTTTGTGTGAAAAAATAAATTTCGCCATCTTGATTTTTTTTTCTGTACATCAAGAAGACCTTAGGTCTTGATCTTCTTTTGCCAAGAAAGCACTCTTCCATCTTTTATATTTGGTGAGATAGACACCGACGAAAGGAGAATGATCACCCCTGACCCAAACATTTACACAAAATGTAATTTATTAAAAATTATCTTACAAATATATGACAATTTGAAAATTAATAATTATTAATGCTACACTTCACGATAAAAAAATGTAATAAAAAGGGAATTAAACCATCTTTTTAACTTCCCGTTTAAGTCTGACCGCCATTTGCATTACATTCTACGCATAGGTACATGCCCAAATAAAAAGAGGTTTGTTATTTTTTTTAAATAATTTCATTTAAAATAGAACGGATATTAATTATTTAAATACATTATTTTATTTGTTATTTGTTGTAAATCGTACAATATATGCTTAAAGTAAATAAGTAATAATTAATATTATTATTTTTTTATAATATTGTTTTAACTTCGTTGCGTTTTGTGCAATGGAATATAATATAACTACAACCTTTTTGATTATGTGTAAAGAAACTTATTTCAAGATGTCAATATGACATGTCATTGTTTTAGTTGTGTGTGACGCTAGTGACGTCTACTCTATTTACATTTTGAATGTTTATTGTAGCACACCGGAGACCAATATTAATTTGGTTTATTGTGTTTGTATTGGATATCGTTGGACAGGTATGTTAAGTATAGTGCGCGCCAAACAATTAATAGTTCAAATCGGCAGGAAAGATACACGGCTTTCCTTACTACTTTAACAATTATAAACTACACATAACCTAGAATCATTTTCAAACTTAAACTTAGATTTATTTAAAACTACAAGTCCTAGAGGTATTAAAATGGTTTGTTTGGTTATCAGGTATAAATCTGCAATAAATGCTGCATACAACACGTTTGTAAACGACTGGGTTACACGCCCATAGATTTTTGGGCATTCTCCTTTGTATAACCGCCATCTTTAATCCGCCATTTGGGACTTTTTTTCAGCTCACTGCCAATTGGATGAGGTTCTGAGTATTTTTTGTTTGAGCAGCCCCCATCTATCTACAATACCTTGCCCAGGCTCCTCAACCATCTTCCAAACCCTCAACCATCATGTCTTCCCATATTTTTCTTTGAGAGTTCTCCAAAGAACCGCATCAAAACCTTGCATAGTTCACAACTTGTAGTCTCGTCAATATTCGCCATACATTTTCTATGGAAAAATAAATTCCGCCATTTTGAATTTTTTTTTCTATTCATCGGGTAGACCTTTGGATCTTGATCATCTTTTGCGAAGAAACCACTCTTCCATCTTTTATACCCTCCGAGATGGACACCGACGAACTTTTTATGGCGGCCATCTTTTTTTCGCCATTTTGAATTTCTTTTCAGCTCACTGCCAATTGGATGATGTTTCGAATGACATTTGCTCGAGCACCTCCCACCTATCTTCAATACCTTAAGCGTGCCCGTCGCTCGTCTCTGAAATCCTCAATCATCAGCTCTCTCCATATTTTTCCTCTTAATGAATTTTTGTCCTCTATACGACACCATTATTGAAAAAAAAAATTTCATACAAAATTGTTCAGGAGAGGTGATCAATGAGTGAGTGAGTGAGTCACCCAATCAGCACGAGCAGCTATATATATATATTATAATTAATAATATACATATATTAATATTTTATACACAAACATAATTAAACAATTACATACGTATCGAATTGATTTTGAAATCTATTAATAAATACAGTTCATTTTTGAACACCATGTAGAATTCATTCTACTCGTTTCCCTTTGTATTTTGTACCCTCGGAATTAGGAGCCATTTGCCTCGGAATTAGGATTTTTACCTCGGAATTGGAGCATTCGGACTTTCTTCATATTTAATTTAATTTTACATTTAAATCAAGTTGTAATTGTTGTCCTTTTAGGATATTTCAAGAGTTAAATAAATAACGCTTCTGATAAAAATAGCCAGTTCTTCAGAAAGGTGTAGTAAATGCTTAATTTTTGACGTTCTTTCGAGTTTTTATGAAAATACCACGGAATAAGGGGACTTTACCTTAAGTAAAACGATTTTAGAGTGAGCGTTTGTGAGAGTACTTCTTATCTATAATATAATAAAACTGTAACAGATCCAATTCTGTACATTGAAGATATTTTGAAAATTTTTATTGGAGGGCACTCTATAATCGATACTGAAGCCAAAACTGCAATTTATTTCATTTTTGTCTGTCTGTCTGTCTGTCTGTCTGTCTGTCTGTCTGTCTGTCTGTCTGTATCTTGGCCGCGCATCACGCCGAAACTACTGAATGGATTCGAATGAAACTTGGTACGATTTGAGTTTATACTCCGAGGTAGGACATAGGATACTTTTTATCCCGAAATTCAGCCCGGTTCCCTTGGGAGAGGGGATGAAAGTTAAAACGTGTATTTAGCTGTAATTCATTAACGCGTTGTTCGATTTCACTCATTCTTTTTTTGTTAGAAAGGTAGTACTTTATATATTGTCCCGTAAATATTTCAAGGTCATAGGTTTTTTAGTTCAGAAATGACGGGCATTTAGTGGGTTCCAATAACTTGGGACGCGGATGTTTGTACGTACGGCTTATTTTAAACTGGCGTGCGTTTAAATTTATGTTTGTTGGCCTGTCTATTTGTTCCAGCTAATCTCCGAAACGGCTGGATCGATTTTGATGGAACTTTCAATGACAGATAGGTGATGTTAAGGAGTAACTTAGGATACATTTAGTTTAGGTACAAAAAAGAATTATGGGGTCCGATCTGATTCTATATAAAAACCAATATCCAGGCGAACGAAGTCGCGGGGGTCGGCTAGTTTCATAATAAATGAGAAACCTACAGATAGTAATAATTGTAGTCACAAGCTCCATACAATGCCTAAGGTAAAATTTTAGGCTATAGAGTGACGTATCGCTCGCCAACCATTTAGATCATTGTACATAATTTACTCTAAGCAAGTTACAAGTTGTCAGGTTACTGGTATCACAAGTATAAATTGAAAAAACCCTCGACATTCGCCATTTTGTGGTGGCGGCCATCTTGGATTTGCATAGTGCTATTCTACTAGTCAAGCCCCATTTGATACCCATATTGAGGGAATTGTGAAAAAATATGTAATCCGCCATTTTGTGGCGGAGGCCATCTTGGCCAAAAAGCCGCATTCAGATCGGTTCACCAGTTTGAGCACTTCGGTGGAACAGACAGACACACACACACACACACACACAAACAGACACACACACACACAGACACGTCAAACTTATAACACCCGTCGTTTTTGGGTGTGTGTTTACGTCGGGGGTTAAAAATACATTCACCAAATCACAAGCGGTAAATTCCCTCTCGCGTATAACAAGATGAAGTTCTTGTATTTTTGTAGTCAGTTACAACTTCAAAGTTTGACCGAGCGGTCACACTACGACAAGATAAAGTTGGGAAAATTGCCTATTACCAGCTTTAATGTCAAAGACCGTCTCATACTTCTAAGCTAAGTAGTTAATAATTCCTTCAAGGAAATGTTTTCAAACGATGTACCTTGTAGTTAAGTAGTTTTATGCCAAGTTTTGTAGGTGGCCTGGCTTAGGGTAGCAAGGTGTATGGTGCAATTCATTAGAATAGCGAGTTCAATTTTTAACCCCCGACACAAAAACGACGGGGTGTTATAAGTTTGACGTGTGTAAACATCATCATTACAGAAGCAGGATAAGGTTTAATATTAAAACTAAATCAAACTATTGTTAAAATATCTTTATTTATCACCCGCACAAACTTAATTAATATCGAATCACAGATTAGTTTAACTGGATATGTTTTCAAAATCTATTTTATACTAATTAATTTAATTACACTCAGCCAAGTCCAAAATGATGTGATTGTGTCCCTTTATTCGATTAGGATGTGATTGCTATCGCAACCCTCAATCAAATATCACGACCTAGATGCTGAAGCATCTAATAGTCGGTTGAGTCTCTGGAGGAGACTGAATTCATGGCTTCGAAGTGCCCGTATTTATACCAATAATTCAAGATGGCGGTTCGGCGCCAATAAATGAATCAAATGTCAGGTCATTCTAACATATTTCAATTATGAAATTAATAATCTGTAAACCATTTCTAAAAATTCTAATTGACTTTCAACAATAATCTGACACGTGTGCGTGTGTCTGTCTGTTCCTCCGTAGCGCTCAAACGGGTGAACCGATTTGATTGTTATTTTTGTTTGAAACGTGAATTAGTCGGGAGTGTTCTTAGCTATGTTTGATGAAAATCGGTCCAAGATGGCCGCCGCCACAAAATGGCAGATTACATATTTTTCCCTCTCTATGGATATAACTCCCTCAATATGGGTATCAAATGAAAGGGCTTGACTAGTAGAATAGCACTATGCAAATCCAAGATGACCGCCACCACAAAATGGCGAATGTCGGGAGTTTTTTAAATTTTTAATTTATACCTGTTATCATATTATACGGAAGGTTTTTGTTTAGCGGTCATTCAGTTAACAGTTTATCTCTTCCCTCGTAACTCCAACTTATTTGATTATATATCTTAACTTAATAATATAAACGCGAAAGTATGTAAACATGCATGTATGGATGTACATATGTTTGTTATTCTTTCACGCAAAAACTACTAAACGGATTTAGCTGAAATTGGGAACGGAGATAGATTATATCCTGGATTAACACATAAGTTACTTTTTATCCCGGAAAAATCCACAGTTCCCTCGGGATTTTGAAAAAACCGAAATTTTCTATAGCAATCTACAGCTACAGTTAAGTAGGTAGATTACTTTAGCAAACTTCCTTGAAGGTAACCTAAATATTGGGAAAGGGAGTAGGAACGGGAACCAGAAATCCACAATTCCCTCGGAATTTGTGAAAAACCGAAATTCACGCGGGGGAAGCCGCTGGCAAAACCTAGTAGTAATAAATAATTACATACATACATACATAACTATAAACTAAGTATTTTATAATAATAGTATCAAACAGTTTTGTTGCAACACAAAATTCATATATCGATCGAGATTTTAGTGTGAATTGCTTCACTAAATTGGCATGACCAAATTGCCATTTGAGCTGTTGGGGAATCACTTAAACATCTACGTACTGGCATGCTCGAAGTGGCTAAACTAAAGCAATCATATTATAATATATCCTTAGGGATCCCAAAAGCAATGCTATGTCTGATGACTCGCGTCGTCGGGCCTCAAGGCACAAGTTTGTAATGTCGTTATTTGTAACTGCGCTTTGTGAACGAGCCACGAACTTGGGGTTTACGTCACTTTGCCATATTATCTATGGCTAAATGACCACGTCTATACGAGTATAAAGAGACTTAACTTTTAAGTCAATTCAGGCATTCAATTCTCTCTTTAAAATTGAGTATAAACAACCCGGATCAGTTGGTTATTTTTTTATTTTTTAACCCCTGACGCAAAAACGACGAAGTGTTTATAACTTTGACGTGTGTGTGCGTGTGTGTGTGGGTGTTTGAGTGTGTGTGTGTGTGTCTGTTCCACCATACCGCTCAAACGGGTGAACCGATTTGAATGCTGTTTTTTTTTTGTTTAAAAGGTTAATTAGTTGAGAGTATTCTTAGCTATGTTTGATAACAAGTATAAATTGAAAATTTAAAAAACCCCCGACATTCGCCATTTTGTGGCGGCGGCCATCTTGGATTTGCAGAATGCTATTCTACTAGTCAAGCCCTTTCATTTGATACCCATATTAAGGGAGTTGTGAAAAAATTGGTAATCCACCATTTTGTAGCGGCGGCCATCTTGGATCGATTTTCATCAAACATAGCTAACAACACTCTCGACTAATTCACCTTTCAAACAAAAAAAACCGCATTCAAATCGGTCCACCCGTTTGAGCGCCACAGGGGAACAGACAGACATACACACACACACACACACACACACACACACACACACACACACACACACACACACACACACACACAGACAGACACGTCAAACTTATAACACCCCGTCGTTTTTGCGTCGGGGGTTAAAAATTGGTCCAAGATAGCCGCTGTCACAAAATGGCGGATTACATATTTTTTCACAACTCCGTCAATATGGGTATCAAATGAAAGGGCTCACTAGCAAATCAATCAAATCAATAGCACTATGCAAATCCAAGATGACCGCCACCACTAAATGGCAAATGTCGGGGGATTTTAAATTTTTAATTTATACTTGTTATTAGATAAAGTCACTACCTAAGTACTACTGCCTACTGAAAAATTGACGATAAAAAAATATGTTATTTAAATTTTTAACTTATGTGTAGAGAGACATGTGGCGTTGAGAGACGTACATTTCAAACAAACGATTTCAACGTTGGATTCACTATTGCCAAACTCATAATAAACTTTACAATTGCATACCTGCTATAAAATATTTTTATATGCTTCCGTCACACAAACTTTTATCACTACTTTAGCAGTTGGAACCGATAAAAACTTTGAACAAACATATTTCGGACCGTTCGCATAAACTAAAGATACAATAAAAATCGTAAACGTGTGCACATCGGATTTATTGGGAGAATTTATTATATTATGCACGCGACATTGAGTTTATACTTTTAACCCATAGAGAGACAGATACCTACCATAAATCAGGTGTCGAAAAAGTGCACTGCCATCTTTTTATCAAGATGTAATAAATATAATATATTATATTATAATTCCTCGTACAAAACAATTTAACAAGCGTTAAACAAGTGTTCATTTTAAACCGTATTTATACAATTTGACAGATTCTCAATTCAAAAAGTATCACACGTGAGTCATTAGTTAAACTTTTAATTTTTTGTAGACGACTTAACTAAATGTTTAACTTTTTATTGCTCTTTTCTAGGTGAAATTGACACTGGTAGTAGTGGGTATAATGAGGGTAATGATTGTACTTGTTAAATAAATACACATGTATACTCTGTTTCACATATATTTATAGAGGGAGCACATGGACAGGGAGGGATATAGCTCAGTTATTGTGTAACCGTGGTCGAAACTAGACGTGCACCTATGAGTATAGTAACGAACCAAGGAAAGTCACGGCAATAATTTAATCATAGAAACAACGATATTATTGAGATAAGAGCTAATTTACTCAATTATAAAAATCAGGATTAAGCCCTCTTTTTCATGAGTTGGATAGAATCTGGTTTGCGACACATTGTCGTCTCTAGTGTATGGCACCTCTCTGGTATGCGATATTCCAAGTTTATATCTGTGTCACTTATTGCAGAAATAAAAGTAAATTCGCTTTATCTATAGCAATTGGCTCACGGGTTCACGAGAGTTAATGTAAGGGACGTCTCGAAATACTTTACTGATATTATTTATAATTTTAAAAATAAAAATAAACTTTTTTTGTTGCTTGTTATTGGTAGAGCCGAAGTAAAGTGACTACTACTTGTACTATAATATAATATAATTTATTATGTATATGTATACCACAGAATTACGGAGATCATCTTTACCAAATTTCTTATAGTCTATTATTCCCACATAGATTAAAATAAACCGGCCAAGTGCGTGGCGGGCCACGCGCAGTGTAGGGTTCCGTAGTCACAATCCTCGAAAAACAGATATAACTCCTTAACCTGTGAACCCTACTTAGCCGTGATAGTTTTCCTTTAAAATTGATTATATACCCTACTGCTGTGAATTTTTTCAAGTTCCTATATACTGCCATTTGGCTGATAGAGGGGGGAAACTTGACTCTAATAAAAATTTGCACTTTAAAACATCATATTTTACAAACGGATCTAGAAATCGAAAAATGATGTTCCCACACCCACAGTATTTTTAAAAGACCTATTCAACGATACCCCACACTATGGGGTAGACGAGAAAAAAATATTCATCCCCACTTTACATGTAGGGGAGCTACCCTAAAAAAATATTTATCAAAATTTTATTTCACCACTTTGTCGGCGTGATTAATATTTATACTCATGTCAAATTACAGATTTCTAGCACTAATAGTCTCTGAGATTAACCGAGGACGGACGGACAGATGGACAGACGGACAGACGGACGGACATGGCGAAACTATAAGGGTTCCTTGTTTACCACGGAACCCTAAGGTAAGATATGTGTGATATATTTTACTGTACCTAATAACCATAACTAAGTACAGCCTTTTAACGAAGGTCCTATTTATTGCTGGGCACAGGCATCTCTCATAGAGGGATTTAGAGCTTAGACCCGCCACGCTGCTCCAAGGCGGGTTGGTGGGCTATATAACACATGTATGTATACGATTCTAAAGGTTATAGTCGGTTCGTTCATATTTAGGCAATATACAACCATAACAACCCATAACAAGCAGAATATACGGCGTTAAGCTACGACGTAATAAAAAGAACGTTTCGCCCCTTCCTGTTCCGTGTGACCGAGGTGTCGGAAGTAAGTGTTTTTCTTTGTTAATATTACATTTATGACGTCCATTTTGTGTTGCAAAGCTTTTAGAAGCGCGGCAGTGGTATTTTTTAATTTTTATAGTGCTCCTCTCGGAATTTTAAATACTCTTTTAAGAGTTTTTACAATTAGCTACTACACGACTAAAAGCGTTCAACAAATTATCATTGTTCGTTCGTTTCAACCAATGGACGTCCACTGCTGGACATAGGTCTCTTGCAAGGATCGCCACAGCACACGATCTTATGCCGCCTGATTCCAGCGGCTGCCAGCGACTCGCTTGAGATCGTCTGTCCAACGAGTGGGGGGTCTACCTGCGCTGCGTTTACTGGTGCGAGGTCGCCATTCAAGCACCTTGGGACCCCAACGTCCATCGGTTCTTCGAGCAATGTGCCCCGCCCATTGCCACTTCAGCTTTGCGACTCGATGAGCTATGTCGGTAACTCTGGTTCTCCTGCGGATCTCCTCATTTCTGATTTGATCCCGCAGGGATACTCCGAGCATAGCTCTCTCCATCGCCCGCTGAGTGACCCTGAGCCTTCTTATGAGGCCCATTGTCAGCGACCATGTCTCAGATCCGTAAGTCATCACTGGCAACACGCACTGTTCGAAGACTTTCGTCTTCAGACACTGAGGGATATTGGACGAAAAGACATCTCGAAGTTTCCCGAACGCTGCCCAGCCGAGTTGGATTCGGCGGTTGATCTCTTTCTCAAAATTGGACCTACCTAGCTGGATCGTGTGTCCTAGGTATATGTACTCGTCTACAATTTCGAGTGCAGAGTTCTCAACGATTACCGGGTGGAGCGGAACATGAGCGTTAGACATGATCTTCGTCTTACTCATGTTCATTTTTAGGCCCACCTGTTGAGAAACTCTGCTGAGATCGTTGAGCATTGTATTGAGGTCTCCCAGAGTCTCTGCCATCACGACTATATCATCGGCAAACCGTAGGTGAGTGATGTACTCGCCGTTTATGTTGATGCCAAGTCCGTTCCAGTCCAGAAGCTTAAAGACGTCTTCCAATGCAGCGGTAAATAGCTTCGGGGAGATAACATCTCCCTGACGCACTCCTCGCTGTAATTGGATTGGCCTCGTATTCTGATCCTGTATACGGACTGACATAGTGGCGTTTTCGTACAAACACTTCAGCGCTTGGATGTACCGATAGTCGATCCGGCATCTCTGCAGTGATCTCAATACAGCCCAAGTTTCCACCGAATCAAAGGCTTTCTCATAGTCCACAAACGCTAAGCAAAGTGGCCGGTTATACTCTTCGGTCTTCTGTATAACCTGCCGCAGCGTATGGATGTGGTCTATGGTGCTGAAGCCTTTTCGGAACCCGGCCTGTTCAGGAGGCTGGAAGTCGTCGAACCTACGAGCGAGACGATTCGTAATGACTCTCGAGAACAACTTATAGACATGGCTCAGCAGCGAGATGGGTCTATAATTCTTCAGCAGGGTATTATCGCCCTTTTTGAAGAAAAGAACCACCACGCCTCTGTGCCATGCCTCTGGCGTTATGCCCTGGTCGATGACGGAATTGAACAGTCGCTGAAAGACTTTAAGGACCGGTTTTCCACCTGCTTTCAGGAGTTCCGCTGTGATTCCGTCATCACCTGGCGCCTTGTTGTCCTTAAGTTGTTTGAGAGCCATACTAATCTCGTATAGGCTGACGTCCGGGATATCTTCGGTATAGTGTCGGGTCAATTTGGCTCTGGGATCTTTAGCCAAATCTTCAACAGGCTTCTGTGTTGACGTGTACAGCTGTCCGTAGAACTTCTCAACCTCTCTCAAAATCTCAGGTTTAGACGAAATGAGACTACCGCTGTCGGTCTTCAGTCGCGTCAGCTGGCTTTGACCGATAGACAGATCTCTCGCGAACACCTTTGAGCCTTTGTTCCGCTCAATGGTTTTTTTAAATGGTTTTTTCAATTTAAAAATTATTAAAAAAAAAAAAAAAAAAAAAATTTTTTTTTTTTTTTAATAATTTTTAATTTTTTTTAAAAAAAAAATTATCATTGTACAGAAATATTATTAAAAAATAAATTAACTAACATTATCTCAATTCTTTGTATATTTGTGAAGATGATCCTAATTTCGGTTGAAAATAGATATATAAGCAATATGTAATACCTATCGAAAAGTAACACATTATCCAATCAATTGAAGGAAAAATATTATAATAAGTACGAAAAGAATAGACGAGATCTGATCGTTATCAACGCAAATGGATTAAACCTCTCAAGGGTGTATCTAAATCTAAAATACTTTTAGAATCATGCTAAAAATCCTTTAGTAGGCGCAATAGTTATTTGTGCAAAAGTAGAGCAAAGTTAGTTTTTCTTATGAGAGCTGAGTTTGAGCAAGTGAAGGATTGTATAATTGAATCACTAGTGTTTGCTCACTGGTTTCGTGGTGCAAACAGCAAACGCCACAGTCTTGTGCCGTTTGTATCCAGTGTTTCCCCGCTATTCATCTGTTGTCATCGGTCCACTTAGGACCAATATTCCTATTTCCGGTATGAGGTCAGGGGTCACCATATGGCCTTGGGACCACCACTTTGGGACCCCAATGTCGCATGAAAACATAAACATAAACATTTCCGCTTTGATCCATTTCGTATCTATGTACGAATACACATACATAAATGAGGGAGACAAACGTTAAAAAAACATTTCTCGTCCTAGTTTTAGGTGGTCAAAGAACCACTGCTATGAGAATTATCTTCAATCATTATAATTATGGTTGTAATGTAGGTACATAACTCTCGGAACCAACATCATGCACACGCGGAAATGAGGGAGACAAACGCTAAAAAAAACATTTACCGTCCTATTTTTAGGTGGTCAAAGAACCATTGCTATGAGAGTTATCTTCAACCATAGTATATTTGAAATGTACATAACTCTCAGACCCTACATCATGCGCACTCAGAAATGAGTGAGACAAACGCTAAAAAAACATTTACTGTCCTAGTTTTAGGTGGTCGAAAATGAACCATTGCTATGAGAGCTATCTTCAACCATTGTACTTATGGTTGAAATGTACATAACTCTCAGATCCTACATCATCGCTATAATTTTATGTTTTAGAACGCTATGCTGCACTTAATGTTGACTTCGTATAACAGAGCGCGGGAAGCGTAGACAACCAACAAAAGAGTTATGATTTATATGGTGCGCTTAAGCTCTGGTTCCGTGAATCCGATTTACCGTAATTTTTTTAGGGTTTCGTAGGGTGACATACGGAACATTTTTACCATGCCTTCGCTGTCTGTCCATCCGTCAATTCGACCGTCTGTCGCAGGGGTATAGCTACAGCAATATTAGTTAGCAAGTTAAAATTTTCACAGAATACATGATAAAATTAGTAATATCACAGCAAATTAAAAAAAAACTAAATTCAATACAAAAAAAACTCGAAGAAATACCAGTTTTTCAACGTTGTTTGTTTCAGCTCTAACTTAATAACGGTAAGTAATATGCAAATGTTTCAAACTTGGTCAGATTGTAGTAGGTAGGTACATACAACATAAATTATAATAACAAATATTAAAATTAAGATTGAGAAAATCAGAGGGCACCGAATTAACCTTATTTTTTGCGTTGGGCATCTAAGTATCTTGTTATTTACTAAAATAATTTATATATGTGGTGGTACTGAAACGCTTTGTGAAAGAAGTTTTCGAAATTCAAGATTTCCTGTTTAACGAAAAAGCACTCTATTTTTGCACAAAAGATGGCGTCGCAATCAGTTGTGAGTGTGTATGGCAGCTTAACAAATCGCCCGAGACAATGGCTCTGGATATAATTATCTCGGTTGCCAAAGAGGCTCGTTAAATATAAACTATAATAAATAATATGTAAGTACTATAAGTATAAATCGCAAGTAAAAGTGAATCAACCTTTTCAGCAAAAAAAGATGAATAAAAATATAAAATAAGCATCTTTACGGTGCTTCGTAATGCGGCATCGAACTGAAACCATTTTTGTGCCGTCCGTCCTGCGTGTGCGAACTCAACGCGAAAATCTATCTATCTTCTTCTTTAACTATCTATAATATAATAAAACTGTAACAGATCCAATTCTGTACATTGAAGATATTTTGAAAATTTTTATTGGAGGGCACTCTATAATCGATACTGAAGCCAAAACTGCAATTTTTTTCATTTTTGTCTGTCTGTCTGTCTGTCTGTATCTTGGCCGCGCATCACGCCGAAACTACTGAACAGATTCAAATGAAACTTGGTACGATTTGAGTTTATACTCCGTGGTAGGACATAGGATACGTTTTATCCCGAAATTCAGCACGGTTCCCTTGGGAGAAGGGAAGAAAGTTAAAACCTAGAACTCACTAACGCGTAGTTCGATTTAACTCATTCTTTTTTTGTTAGATAGGTAGTAAGGGAGAGTCCGGCAGTACGGGCCGGCATCCAGTACGGGCCAGTTGCTATTTCTAAGATTCTATAACAGCTAACGCTGACACCATTAGCTCCATTTAAGTAGTTCACTTTGACAAGTCTATGCCCAAAACGGGGGCGACCTGTCAGCTACCGACTAACTGCCAGTGCAAAGAATTGCGTTGCGCGCGGTGACGTTCGGTACACAAGTATTATACCGGGGGTGATATTTGAATATTATTGGAATACTAGCTGAACCCCGCAACTTCGTTCGCGTAGATATAGGTTTTTATATAGGATCGGATCGGATCCCATAGTTATTTTATGTACCTAAACTAAATGTAGCCTAAGTTACTCTTTATAACATTGAACGTTCCATTAAAATCGATCCAGCCGTTTCTGAGATTAGCTAGAATAAATAGACAGACCGACAAACATAAATTTAAACGCACACCAGTTTAAAATAAGCCGTACGTTCAAAGATCCGAGTCCCAAGTTATTTGAACCCAATACTGAGGATTGTAATGTCTGTCATTTCTAAACTAAAAAACCTATGACCTTGAAATATTTACGGGACAATACATAAAGTACTACCTTTCTAACAAAAAAAGAATGAGTGAAATCGAACAACGCGTTAATGAATTACAGCTAAATACACGTTTTAACTTTCATCCCCTCTCCCAAGGGAACCGGGCTGAATTTCGGGATAAAAAGTATCCTATGTCCTACCTCGGAGTATAAACTCAAATCGTACCAAGTTTCATTCGAATCCATTCAGTAGTTTCGGCGTGATGCGCGGCCAAGATACAGACAGACAGACAGACAGACAGACAGACAGACAGAAAGACAGACAGACAGACAGACAAAAATGAAAAAAATTGCAGTTTTGGCTTCAGTATCGATTATAGAGTGCCCTCCAATAAAAATTTTCAAAATATCTTCAATGTACAGAATTGGATCTGTTACAGTCTTATTATATTATAGAAGATATCGACAATAGTTAATCGTGGTATGTATTTATTATTTATATAGCTACAATAATAATGTTTTAATTGATGCTTTATACGTAACATTTTATAATTGAGCGATCTCGAAATTTTATTTCGCTTCCTCCAGTACGGGCCACGAAATTGTCCGTCAGTACCGGCCACTGGTTGAGTTTATTTTAAATGGTTTAATTTCTTTATAGGTACATAAATATGTTAGATGATGACAGTGGACGTGAAAGGAAGACAAAGAAGCGCACCTGGGAACCTGCCATAATGCATAGAGCCGTGGAAAAGTTTTAAGTAAGCACAGAAATGAATGCGCGTCAGGCTGAGATTCAAAGTACCAAGAATGACTTTAAATGTAGAATTAAAGCTATTGAAAATTATAAAGAGAAAAATAATAAAGCTTTAAGCCTGCTATGGGTCGTTTCCACGACACATTCTCGCCTGAACACGAAAAAGTGTTGGCAGAACATATTAAGGATTTAGACAATAGGCTACTGCCCATAAGCAAACTTTTAGTAAACTTTTCACGGTTAAAGATAAAGAAGGTAACAAAAAAGGCAAGGATGTTTTGCTATCAGGCAACGATACCGACAAAAAAGACAGGAAAAAGAACGAAAACTGGCTCCTTTTTCAAGGAAAGATTTAGGAAGAAACAATATGCCCTCTGTGCCTCGAATCTCATAAAGAGGATTGGATTCAGTGTGGAAACTGCAAGATTTGGGTGCAAAAGGCTTACGCAAACATTTTGGAACTATTAAACCAATAAAATATGTGATTATTACCTAGTATAAATGGTATTTGTTTCTGGCCCGTACTGGAGGACAATTTTTTTACTATTAATTTTTAGTGTCTTTAGATTTTATTAATAAACTAGCTGACCCCCGCGACTTCGTTCGCGTGTTTATAGGTTTTATATAGGATCGGATCGGATCCCATAATTCTTTTATGTACCTAAACTAAATGTAGCCTGTTACTCCTTATAATATATTGAAAGTTCCATTAAAATCGATCCAGCCGTTTCGGAGATTAGCTGGAACAAATAGACAGAACTACAAACATAAATTTAAACGCACGCCAGTTTAAAATAAGCCGTATGTACAAAGATCCGGGTTCCAAGTTATTGGAACCCAATAAATGCCTGTCATTTCTAAACTAAAAAACCTATGACCTTGAAATATTTACGGGACAATACTTAAAGTACTACCTTTCTAACAAAAAAAGAATGAGTGAAATCGAATAATGCGTTAATGAATAACAGCTAAATACACGTGTTAACTTTCTTCCCCTCTCCCAAGGGAACCGTGCTGAATTTCGGGATAAAAAGTATCCTATAACCTACCTCGGAGTATAAACTCAAATCGTACCAAGTTTCATTTGAATCCATTCAGTAGTTTCGGCGTGATGCGCGGCCAAGATACAGACAGACAGACAGACAGACAGACAGACAGACAGACAGACAGACAGACAGACAGACAAAAATGAAAAAAATTACAGTTTTGGCTTCAGTATCGATTATAGAGTGCCCTCCAAAAGAAATTTTCAAAATATCTTCAATGTACAGAATTGGATCTGTTACAGTTTTATTATATTATAGATTTGATTCTTTCCAAATATATTGATGTTACATTATTTTTATTTATACATTATGAGTTATTTTACATAAATCAGCAAATATATAACATATTACTTTGGAGATTTTAATTTTATACCAAATAAACCTTAGGGTGGCGGTACTGCCGGACTCTCCCCTACTTTGAGTATTGTCCCGTAAATATTTCAAGGTCATAGGTTTTTTAGTTCAGAAATAACAGACATTTACTGGGTTCAAATAACTTGGGACCCGGATCTTTGAACGTACGGCTTATTTTAAACTGGTGTGGGTTTAAATTTATGTTTGTCGATCTGTTTATTTGTTCCAGCTAATTTCCGAAACGGCTGGATCGATTTTGACGGAACTTTCAATGGCAGATAGGTGATGTTATAAGGAGTAACTTAGGCTACATTTAGTTTAGGTACAAAAAAGGATTATGGGATCCGATCCGATCCTATATAAAAACCTATATCCACGTTAGTATCAAATGGTTTAACAGTTCCCGCACACTGGACCACTAGTGGCGACGACTAGTGGGCGCCACAAGTCGCGAAAGAGATTTTTGGTACATTTTCTTGTGGCTAGAATGCGGCCACTCGAGCGCTCAGTGTGCGGTGGTACCATATAAAATGTATGAAAAATCTCTTCCGCGACTTGTAGCCGGCCACTAGTGGCGACGACTAGACACATTGGGAGCGAAGCGAAACGAAAATTGGTTCGTTTCGCTTTAAAAAATTATAGGTGTAGGTACTTATGTTTGTCCATGCATTTCTCCAAAACTGTTAATCAGATTGTGACCGTTTCTTTTTAATGTCTTACATTTAATTTAACCTAGGGAACAGTGCAAGTTTCATCAAAATCTGTTTTGTAGTTTACGAGATATGGACACTTTTCCCTTTTCAGTTATTTCGGTATATTTCGGTCTTTATTTCGGTATATTGAAGTCGGTTTAATTTTTCTTAAATTATAGCTTGTTTCTTGTTTGTTTTTCTGCCATGTAAAGTTTAGATTAGTTTAAAATATGGCTTTGCGAGATCCATAACTCCACAACTTTGCCAAAGACTCAAGTTTCACAGGTCTATAAAGTTCGCAAAGGGAATAAGTAGTGAAGTAAAACTTTAAATTGTTCGAGGAACACACCTGCACTTGAATTCTACTTGACGGGAGAACTTGCATCCATAACTGCCTCGGCTGTTCCTGAATATCATACTTAAGAGAGATTCTTTATCTATTGTTTGATTTTCAACTATACGCATTTTAGATTACAGACTATGTTAGTGAGAGCTTAGAGGGTTGGAATTTTCTCCAATGAAGAAATGGTAGCTTTTGCCTATACTATGTTTGATTTTTATTTCCTGAAAACTATTCACAATTTGAGACACATACTGTGAACTGTTCTCATAATAACTAACTTACCTTACCTTAATCTAACTATCAATTTTTTTATATCTTACGTTCCAGTACTGAAATCTAAGTAATTAACCCCCAACGCAAGAACGACGGATAAGTTTGACGTGACTGTGTGTGTGTGTGTGTGTGTGTGTGTGTGTGTGCGCGTGTGTGTCTGTCTGTTCCACCGTAGCACTCAAACGTGTGAACCGATTTGAATGCGGTTTTTTGTTTGAAAGGTGAATTAGTCGGAAGGGTTCTTAGCAATGTTTGATGAAAATCGGTCCAAGATGGCCGCCGCCACAAAATGGTGGATTACATATTTTTTCACAACTCCCTCAATATGGGTATCAAATGAAAGGGCTTGACTAGTAGAATAGCACAATGCAAATTCATGATAAGTAGCTGCCACCACAAAATGGCGAATGTCGGGGGTTTTTTAATTTTTAATTTATACTTGAGACACGTACCTGTAATTCCGCACTCACACTCCTGAGAGACGTGAGGTAATTCCACACAAAAAAAGAAAAAGTTTTTAAATTTTCTTAACTAATTTTTAGCGGAAATTATAGGCTAGGTTGTCAAATTAGTGAGTTTTTCGAAATAAATTCCGAGTCTCGCAGTCCCCAATGGTTACAGGTGGTTGTTAATTGGTAAATTACTCCAGTTTAACTAATTAAGCGGTTTGTACTAGAATTAACTTTTATAGGACTTTAATTACTTTGACGTTTTAGCCAGTATTTTTTCTACCCGATTGTCTTTTTCTTTTTGTAATGTTTTATTAGTATGTAACGTATCAATCGAAGAAACATCAATTGTTCCAGAATTAGGTACCTGTTTCATTTTCTAGTGATTCTAGTAATAAAATTGTTTTCATATAACATAATAGACTTTAGGCCAAGTAAGCTTTTGTTACATTGATTTTAAAAGTATTTGTAATGTGTGAAATTATAATAAGTATTTCGTTCTTCTCTATTCTAAAATATAAACCTTATCAGCATTTTTTAAATAAAATTATTAAGTAATAAGAGGATGATATTTAATCCTCGCACAACATTCGCTGTTGTTCTTAAAATTTTGAACACTTTTCCGTCAAGGTCATTTATAAATATTGTTTTAAATGTCCTTTACTGAAGAATTCTCCATAACTCAAATTGTTAAAGTTTTAATGAAATTTATTCGAGGGCAATAAAAATTGGCCCCTGGTTTTGAGCTGCAGTTTCCATATTGGAAAATCCTTTTTATCGAGCCTTTGCAATACCTAATGGCATTAAAGCGGCCTTTGAAGCCGCGCCTAACTTCCTAAAGTTTATTACAGAACCGATTGAAAATGGAACTTCGATCAAATTTTCATAGTAAAATTGATGCTAAATCAATTTACGCATTCTGCAACAATTTACAATTTTCAATAATTAATTTACAATTCAATTTTCCGGGAGGAAAAGTATTCTATATCCATCTCCAAAATGCAAGTTATCTCTATTCCAAGTTTCATCACAATCGAATATACGCGAAAGCATAATTGTTTTGTTAAGAAGGCAACACAAAATAAAATAATTTGAGTTGAATTTAGTTAAAAGTAGACTGCCTCGTTGGTCTTGTGGTTAGTAGGTATATTACCGTAGATCACAGGTTCAATTCCCGGGTCGGGCAAATTATTGTTAGGTAATGGGTTTTTCTGTCAAGTAATTCTCAGTGCCAATCCGGAGTTGGAAGCTAGCGGTGTTACACTCCCGTGCCTCGGAGAGTAAAAAGGCTGTGGTGGTTGGTGGTGGTGGTGGCTATAGTACACTGAAACTTTCAAGTAAATTATTTTGTACTAAACTACTTTCAACTAAATTTTCAAGAAAAAAAGATAAATCAGTTTAGCTGATAAACAGACTTATTGATCATAAAACAGGCTTATCGATCGATTTTTCTCTTTATAAATGTAACAGTAACTACTAAGAAGACGTTACAACTTACATTAAATAAACGAAATCAAATTCCACCACTTCATTAAGGTAAAGTTGGATGTATTAAAGGGATTCCGAAGTGGGAAGCGGTGCGGGGCGCGGAACACAAAGGGCTGCTTCGAAACGCCCGCTTTGATGGAAATTAAGTGAAGTTACCGGTGACTGATTAATTTTTCAGCCATTACGTCGCCCTCGTCGAGCCCTGATATCCTGATTATCCCTTTGAACCCGAGCCGAGTTCTGAGTTTTGTGTTCGAAATTATGTTTACCTATTTAATGTAAATAAATAGGTGCTGAGTTGGCATAATTTAATGAAATTTCGAATGATGATTAATTATAATTATTTTTGAAATATATTGTTTACAAATGGATACCCGCAACTTCGTTCGCATGGATATTGATTTTTAAAAATCCCGTGGGAATCATTTTGTTTTTCCTAAACTCCTTTGAGCTCATACCTTGCTAAAAATTGTTAAAAGTTCACTGGATGTTTACGTAGATCAAAATGTAAACATCCGCCAGTGAAAGTCCCATCAATATCGATCCAGCCTTTCAGAGATTAGCCGGTAATTTTTAAAGTATCTTCTTTCTAAAAAAAATGAATGAAATCGAACCACGCGTTAATGAATTACAGTTAAGTACACACTTTGACTTTCATACCCTCTCCCAAGGGAACCGTGCTGAATTTCGGGATAAAAATTATCCTATAGTTACTCCGTAGTATGAACTTAAATCATGTCAAGTTTCATTTCAATCCATTTAGTAGTTTTTGCGTGATGCGCGCAAAAATATACAGACAAACAGACAAAAATTTCAATAGCTTTTTTACGTTCTATTACTTATCCTTAACATACCCCAGTTATTATTTTTGTACAGTTACGGCAAGTCTACGATTTTATTATATGTATAGATAAAGAATACTTGTTTTCCTTTTATTTATTTAATCTCTACGTGGTTTTTTATATTTGTTTTGATGATGAAACTAAGTACTTATTTTTTTCAAGGGTTTTTTCATCTGGACCACTTGTGGGATTAAATTTTTTATATTATTATCTATTATTTGCCATGATAGTAACACGAAGTGAAAATTTTAACTGGCTACCTATTACGACCGAAGCTGCAGATTCCTTTGACACACGGACAGATGAACGAACAGGCAGCGGGAGTAATATGGCCCCATTTGGTACCTTACCCGGTACGGAACCCTAAAAAGCTACATCTACAGCTAATACTGGGTAAATCATCAACTAGCTACTTAGATTACATTCAAAGTAATCAACAAAATATCATTCCACAATAATCGGTTGAAATCGTTAAAGATTAAAATCATTTCTCCGAAGTCAGTAAAACAAGAAACGCTTACAATCAAAACCGACATTTTGAAAGCGATATCAAATAAACATGGACTCGGAAGAAATTGGAATGCCTAATTAAACGATAAGCAGGGCAGTTTAACGAGACGAGACTGTTTTGTTTTTTTAAAGAGCTCTTTACACCGTGCGTCGTCACTGTGAAATTTTAATAAAGCTCCCATTCGTGACGCTTTGTTTCATCATTTTTAGAAGTTCACTTTTGTATTTTAGATGGGACCTATGTTTTGAACATTTTTACTGCTTCTATATAATGTTCATGACTTGCTCAACAATAAACTTCTGTACCATGAAGATAGATATTTGTTTATCTTTGTTTGCAGTTAGGTACTGAAACAAAACAAGAAATCGCCATTGCTTTTCAGACTTTACTTGATCAAAATCAAACGTAAATCGAGTGAACGAAGTAAGTAACTTTCACTTAATCGTAGTTTTAAGTACCAAGGCATCAGAAGTCTCAAGATGTTTGGAAGTTTCGGTAGGTAATGAAACTCGCAAAGCTCCAGCTGTTTAATGTTGAACTATTTGTTATTTGCTCTTCTTGTGTCATTGAATTCTCCCTTATAACCTTAGTTGTCTATTTTTAAGGGGTCAAATGACACTCGCTTCTCATAAAAACTGTCATATATTCCTCAAATAGGACCTAAAATACGACTCTTGCCTTCTATTTGAGGTAAGTATGACTGTGCATAAAAGCGGATAAAAAGAAGTTATCATCCGAAAACTAATCGATGATAATATTAAAATTAGGCATGGCAGCAAAGCATTATGAGACTCATCTTATCTTACTAATATTATAAATGTGAAATTGTGGATGGATGTTTGTTACTCAATCACGCCGCAACTACTGAACCGATTTGGCTGAAATTTTGAATGGAGGTAGATTATGCCCTGACTTTTTATCCAGAAAAAATGCACAGTTCCCACGGGATTTTGAAAAGCCCGAAATCTATAGCTACAGATATAGGTAGATTACTATAGCGAACTTCCTTGATAGTAGGTATAAAGGTTGGAAAAGGGAGCGGGAACGGGAACTGGAAATCCACGATTCCCTCGGTATTTGTGCAAAAGCGAAATTCACGCGGGCGAAGCCGCGGGCATTCTCTAGTAATATTATATTCTGTATTTATACAATCATTATGCTTATAATTTTGTAAGAAAAAATCAGTATCTGGTAATGTTATACAAAATTAACTTGTCTACTCTACACTTTCGCAACAGTGATATCTCGTGACTCAACAGTGTGGATGGTATCGCCTCAGCAGGTACGCGCTTGAAATCACAGTGTTCAACATAATTTTAAAATCCGAAATCCAAGCAGAAGAAGTCGCTCGCATCAGCTACTAATATAACAAAATGTACTCAAAGCAGAAAGTCGTACTACAGTTGCACCAAATTTTAGCACTACAATGGTTACGTGGCATCTAGGAAAACTGCTCCGTCATGTTACTATAACAGTAGAAGGTGCATTAGGGAGGTTTATATAATGGCGGAGTGCTATTAAAAGATGTATTATGTAAAATCCTGGCCCCTGTCCAAACCAGACCGAGAGTTGCCAGAACACAACGTAAATTGTACTATATTGTTCTTTAAATGCCATTAAAATGACACTATATCATATTCAGAGTTATTATTGCGCTATCCGGGATGGTAATGTATAGCTGTATGGTGAATTTTTAAACGGTAGCGGAATAAGGGTATACCGTGGACATAAATATCACTTTTTTATTCAATTTGGGGTGTAAGTGGCCCAAATTCCACCTATGTGGCCAAAGTCAACCTCACCTGCGCGCGGTGCACCCTGCCAGTATGCTAACGAGGCCCTGACGCTCTAAGTGCCCTCTACGGGTCGTTGTGCCTGATACCACACAACTTAATCTAGATGGTATCACCGCTTTGTGGTAGGATTCTACCCCGAATCCACCTGGCTAGCGACCACACTTCAGCCGTAATCTGCCGCAAAGCATCCGTGCGTTCCGGCAGCCGAGCTGAAGAGCCAGTCCCCTTCTTCAAAAGCCGGCAACGCATATGTGGTATTTGTGGGAACTGATTAATCGACAAACATAGGTACTATAATACTGCTAAACTGATAAACCTTCCATAATGAGGTAATTAAAAAGTACAACTAACTCGATTTTTAACCCCCGACGCAAAAACGACGGGGTGTTATAAGTTTGACGTGTCTGTGTGTGTGTGTGTGTGTGTGTGTGTTTTTTTTTGTTTGAAAGGTGAATTAGTCGGGAGTGTTCATAGCTATGTTTGATGAAAATCGGCCCAAGATGGCCGCCGCCACAAAATGGCGGATTTTACATAATATTTTTTCTCAACTCCCTCAACATGGGTATCAAATGAACGGGCTTGACTAGTATAATAGCACTATGCAAATCCAAGATGGCCGCCACCACAAAATGGGGAATGTCGGGGTTTTTAAATTTTCATGTTATAGGTACTTGTAATTCAATAAACCTAAACCTCCTCTACACAAATGAACTCACAATGAACTACAGAGAACTAAGATTACCAAACTAAAATGGCAGACGGCGTCATCTCGGGGTACTAACTATTTATTAAGCCATTGCGCTCCGTGTGAAGACACTATAAATATTTAAGGCTGGATTCAGTCCGCGGCCACATCTGGATTATGCCTCCCCGGGGCCACTCGGCCTTATTACACTGGAATTGTTACGACTTATGATACGAGCTGCCTCCGAAATAGTAATGCATGATAGACAGACGTTACTCGGTTTCCATTCTATGATTCTTTCGCGAAAAATCATCCTTTTAATGTTCAGATCTCTCACAATTTTCGAGATTTAAACTTGTTAAGTTTATTCATCCATATAACATTTTGATCATTATTAAGTATTTTGGTAATGTTCGACGTGAGTCTTCTACACTTCATGTTCGAAGTGAGTCTTCTACACTTCATGTATGAACGTGTGTCAAGATGTATGACATTAAAAGCGTATGATTTACTTAGGGGAGACTGGGTACGATTGTCATAATTTTTTTTCAATTGATCGCTCATAATTTTGTTTTTATGCCATTTAAATGGGCTCCTTCACAAAATGTATCTGTCATGTGTGTGTCTGTCTGTTCCCCTGTGGCGCTCAAACGGGTGGACCGATTTGAATGCTGTTTTTTTTGTTTGAAAGGTGAATTAGTCGAGAGTGTTGTTAGCTATGTTTGGTGAAAATCGATCCAAGATGACCGCCGCTACAAAATGGCGGATTACATATTTTTTCACAACTCCCTAATATGGGTATCAAATGAAAGGGCTTAACTAGTAGAATAGCACTATGCAAATCCAAGATGGCCGCCGCCACAAAATGGCGAATGTCGGGGTTTTTTTAAATTTTCAATTTATACTTGTCACGAAGCTGTGATAGCCTAGTGAAGCTGTGATAGCCTAGTGGTGAGGACGACCGACTTCCAATCGGAGGTCGTGGGTTCGATCCCGGGGCACGCACCTCTGACTTTTCGGAGTTATGTGCGTTTTAATTATTTAAATATCACTTGCTTTAACGGTGAAGGAATACATCGTGAGGAAACCTGCATGCCTGAGAGTTCTCCATAACGTTCTCAAAGGTGTGTGAAGTCTGCCAATCCGCTTGGCCAGCGTGGTAGACTATGGCCAAAACCCTTCTCACTCTGAGAGGAGACCCGTGCTCTGTAGTGAGCCGGTAATGGGTTGATCATGACATGATGATGATGACTTGTCACGAAGACAAATACTCATTAGTCTAACTGTACACATATAACAACTATTATCAAAAAATATCAAGCAAAAATACTTAGGTACTTTTGACTGTTAAAAAGTAATATAGGCCTCTGGTAGCGTTAATATCATGCGATGACTGACGCAATATTATGAAATGCGTTCAAACGGGTACACTGCTCCTTTCTCTCCTTGCAACCTCTCCGGTATTCCTCACAGATTCGCTAATATGACGACTGTCACAACCGTGTAACTTGGCACAACCGTACCCAGTCTCCCCTAATGCTCTAGTTAGAGAAAATATTAATATTTATTTATAATGTAGGTATCGAAAATATTAAGTTAAATGCCTCTATCTAAATTTGAATTTACGCTATTAAAATGGAAAATATAAAATCGGTTTCCCAGCTCATATTCCCGCCCCAGTTTGCGGGGCTTGATATCGATTTACCGGCAATCGGGCTTCATCAGCCACATCGGATACGAGCCCTATCGTATTATTATAAACTTGCAAACCGGCTATAATATTGCCGTGAATTTTACAGGTGCAGAAATGAGGAGATCCGTATAGGAGAACCAGACATAGCTCATCGAGTCGCGAAACTGAAGTGGCAACAAGCGGGACACGTAGCGTGAAGAACCGGTCCCGGTCGGAAACGCCTTGGGGTCCCAAGGAGCTCGCACTAGAAACTGTCTAGGTTGCAAGACGATCTAAAGCGATTTGCTGTCAGCCGTTAGATACCGACGGCACTAACGGCAATAGAAAAAATACTTTCTCCTGAACGATTCTTCTTCATGGTGGCCTCTCTCATTGAGGGTTAGCCAAATATACGGGAGATATTAAAGAGCTCAAGTATGTGCACAAACATAGGGGTACTCAGGCATATATTATAACGGGTGACATAACAATGTTGTACAAGCATCCATTTTTTTATTAAAATCTTCCAGAATAGAGACGGCAACTTTTCGTTTACAATAATTGCACTTAAATTCGTGAATTTAGCTCGTTTACATCGTCATGAATCATGATATCGATATCGGGTCTTCAGCCCCGGATCTTCAATTTTTTTGAGGCGGGGCAAAAACTGAAAAATGCCGCCCCCACCAATATTTTCGGTATACACCAGTATCGGTCACCAGTATAAACTACCCATTTTACACGCTTTATTTTTTAAATATTTTCTATTAGTTACATTTTGAAAGTAGACTAAAATTGTAATTTTTTTTTTTCTAAAAAAGTGAAATTTTAAGATTTGGTCAATTTTCGACCGCGATGTTGGGGATATTACTCATTTTACGGGTAGAAATTAGAATTATAGGCAAATTTAAATAAATTGAAATATTTTGAATTTTCAGGATTTGTAAATACTATAAGTATATGGCCTAAAAATGTCGTTTTATGTTTAATTAAAGTTAATTATATTTACTACAACATCTTTTCATATAACGAAATAACTTTTTTGGAAATAATTGTCAAGTTTTGAAGAGCTGTATCTCAGTAAATATTGAATTTTCAGAGCTGGTTCTAGTCTTAAATTGTAGCAATTTTAGTTTACTTTAAAAAAATATTGAAACATTTTTTTGTAAATGCATAGTTTAGGACTTATATTGAAAAATCCAAAAAAAGTGCAAAAATTTCGCGGTTTGTCGAGTGCTGCAAAGTTAGCACAGGTCTTTCGAAGCTGCAAAATTAGATTAGTACCTACTAGTGGTAGTAGTCCTAACATCATTTAATACTTATTATTAAAAAATCAGAACTTGCCGTTTGATTGCGATTTTAATGTAAGATTTGACTGGCGTAGTAGATTCGGCGTGATTCGTGGCCAAGATTATAGACAGACAGACAGAAACGAAAAATTACAGTTTTAGGTCCAGTATCGATTATACAGTGTCATCCAAAAGGCTTTTCAAAATATTTACAATGTAATACAAAATTGGACCTGTAACAGTTTGAAATATGTACCAATACAGTGGTGGATTAGATGTCGACAGCGCGGCGCTCTAGGCAGCACCTCATCGGCGCCCCTGATTGGCTGAAGTAGCGGCTAGTTCTGATTTTTTAATATGTTGTTAGGACCAATAAAAGTCGTGTAGATATAGGTAGGTACTAATCCAAGTTTGCAGCTTCGAAAGACCTGCAGTGCTAACTTTGCAGCACCTGCTTACTTAATTTTGGCGCCCCTTGTAATCTCGCGCCCCTAGGCACGTGCCTAGTTTGCCTTAAGGATAATCCGCCATAATTGACCTATTGATTATTTTACTACTATACTGCGCGTTCAATCATCGCAAAATTTCGATAATGCTGTACTCAGCATTTTGAATTTGCCGCCCTCTGATTCTGCCGCCCGGGCCACGGGCCCCGGCCTGCCCCCCCCTAGATCCGGGCCTGCGGGTCTTAGCGGCAGAGTAATATCCTAAAACCTTCAAATAAGTAATATAGATTATCCTACCTATCAAAATAATTTTGTCCTCCTTAAAGAATGAACACTTACCTACTTAGAATTTACAAAAAATGTATTTCTCAGCTCACTAGCTGGAAAAGCGTGTGCTTTGTTCCTTAAAACTAGTTAACAAAAGTCAAGGTTTTTACGTGAGTTCCAATTTCGAGGCGAATCACTAATTAATTCAATTTGTATTATTACTATTAATTCGGAGTTTTTTTCACACACTTTTCCTCCGCTATCCGCTAACGCTAATTGCTTGAAATACTTTAACCGCGCACTATACACAAACTCCAATTAATTCTGTAATGAAGCTCTTGGTTCCTAATGCACGGATGTTTATGTAGATGAATGTTAATTTCTGTAAACTCCTGTTCCCTTGCATGCGCTGATTGGCAATAACCGTCTTGGTTAACACTGTTTTACGAAGAGTTCTATCAATCAATTCGTCGAACTATGTGCCCCACTCATTGTCACTTCGACTTCGCAACTAAACTTCGCAAACTACAAGAGATAAAGTTCATAAACTAAAACCCGACCATTAACAACGAATCAATTGACACCTCATTCATCAAAATCAGCCTAATAGTTTAGGCGCTACGATGGAACAAAAAAATTGGATACAAACATACATAGACTGCTAAAACCATTACCCTTCCTTTTGGCTTTGCCGTAGTCGGGTAAAAACGGGTGTGACGAGACAGAAGACATGTAATAGAAGCGATAATTACTGACAAGATACCACAAAAAAAAAAAAAAATTTTCCTGTATTTTTAAAAATTTCAACGAACGTTGGCTGAATACCTAAAATTGTCGCCGCGGTGTACCCCGACTTTGCACGGTGGACATTGCCGGTTTGAAAAATACTAAATACTAAACCACTACAAGTAAGTATAAGACAAATGGTTATAATTAAATTGTGTTTAAGTACTTAGTATAGCGCCAAAAGTTTTTGATAGGGGTTCCCTTATACCTTGTATAGGTGACTGTAGTTCTTCTACTGGATCTTCATTCATTATCTTTATTATTACGCGTTTTAACACGTGAAAAAATGTAAAAATTCTTTCATAATTGCAATAATATTTAACTTCTCTCTTCACCAAACGCGCGTCGTCACTCAGGCACAAGTATTTGTTTTCCATTTGACTCGGCATTGGAGCACTCTTCCAGGCAGTTCACACTGTTGTCGGACAACACTTATATTATAGTGCCAATTAGGCAGTTGCTTTGATGTTTAGTGCAATCCAAGTTTTTTTGTATACTTATTACTTAGAGATTCCTACCCCTTTTCTAGCTCTTTCATCAACAAGTTGACAACATTCGTCACACAATAATTATAAGTAAGGAATGGTATAGATGCTCTAAAAAAATTGGTTGAAAGTCGGTTTACAGACGATATAGATCGACCAGAATCTCATAAAATTTTAAAAATTCTGAAAAATAGGGAAATTAAATTTTGTAGTGAGCAACACTAGGTTAACTCGGCTGCCCTAGTGATAAACAAAGTAATTACATTCAGAACACCTTACCTGGGATCGTTTCACGAAACGAAAAATCAAGCAACTGCAACAAAAACAAAGTAATCAACATCCAATTACTTTGTTTTTGTGTTGTGCTTGTTGTTTACTTGGTTTTGCATTTATATTGCGGGTTAGTGTGTGTAGTTACTTTGTTTGGGCAATTGAAATTTCAGTAAACGGTTCAAGTTATTTGAAATATTAAACTGTGGTAAAAAACTACTCGACATAAAACTTTTGTCAATGCAAAAAAGTCAATTTCACAAAAAATGTCAGTTACTTTGTTTATCGCTAGGGCAGCCGCAGTGTTGCTAACTTTGGAATTTCATTTTCGTATTTTTCATGAGATTCTGGTCGACCTTTAATAATTTTACGTGATAACGTCATAAGAAAACAAAGAGAGATAGATTCGTCACAAGCTGAATAGGCTGATTGTGCCTTCTCTATCGCTGTGCGTGCGTGCGTGCGTGTGTGCGTGCGTGCGTGCGTGCGTGCGTGTGTGCGTGCGTGTGTGCGTGCGTGCGTGCGTGCGTGTGTGCGTGCGTGCGTGCGTGCGTGCGTGCGTGCGTGCGTGTGTGCGTGCGTGCGTGCGTGCGTGCGTGCGTAAAAAACCGGCCAAGTGCGAGTCGGACTCGCACACGAAGGGTTCCGTAATTACCTATAAAAACGGCAAAAAAATCATGTTTGTTGTATGGGAGCCCCCTTCAGTATTTATTTTATTCTGTTTTTTAGTATTTGTTGTTATAGCGGCAACATAATCATCTAAAAAAATTCAACTGTCTAACTATCATGTTCATGAGATACAGCCGGGTGACAGACGGATGGACGGACGGATTTAAAACAGAATGGACAGACGGAAGGACAGCGGAGTCTTAGTAATGGTCCCGTTTTACCCTTTGGGTAAAATAAAAAATCGGCCAAGTGCGTGGCGGGCCACGCGTAGTGTAGGGTTCCGTAGTCACAATCCTCGAAAAACAGATATAACTCCTTAACCTGTAAACCCTACTTAGCCATGATAGTTTTCCTTTAAAATTGATTATATATACTATTGCTGTGAATTTTTTCAAGTTCCTATATACTGCCATTTGGCTGATAGAGGGGGGGGGACACTTGACTCTAATAAAAATTAGCACTTTGAAACATCATATTTTATAAACGGATCTAGAAATCGAAAAATGATGTTCGCACACCCACAGTATTTTTAAAAGACCTATTCAACGATACCCCACACTATGGGGTAGACGAGAAAAAAAATATTCATCCCTACTTTACATGTAGGGGAGCTACCCTAAAAAAAATATTTATCAAAATTTTATTTCACCACTTTGTCGGCGTGATTAATATTTATACCTGTGCTAAATTACAGATTTCTAGCATTAATAGTCTCTGAGATTAACCGAGGACGGACGGACAGACAGACGGACGGACATGGCGAAACTATAAGGGTTCCTTGTTTACTACGGAACCCTAAAAACGGGAACCCTAAAAACGATATTTTTGAAATCACTGTTCACCGAAACAAGCGAAACCTATCAGGTACATGTCTATAATAGATACGTTTAGATAGTGGACGCACAACCATCGGTTACCTTTAACTAGAATTAGCATCTTAATTAATGTAGTGCCGCCCGTCCGGCGCAACGCTCACCGACAAAGACCAGGTTTACGCTTAAATAAGTTTATGCTAGACGTGTACCTGGTACCCATACCTATCACGTTACCGAGTTACTATATTTGTACCGTCAATTTGTATTTACTAGGGATGCATCCGACATCGATTCCGACATATCGGCGATACCGAGAGTTTTCCGATAATATATCGGCGATACCGAGAGTTTTCCGATATCGCGAGTTTTCCGATATATCGGCGATATCGCGAGTTTTCCGATATAACGGCGATATCGCGAGTTTTCCGATATATCGGCGATATCGCGAGTTTTCCGATATATCGGAATCGGCGATCTTCATTTTGCCGATACACTGATACATTTTGAATTTCACGCTATAGATAACTTATCTGAACATGTAAATATGAATTATTCTAAAGAAATATTATTATAAGTATGAATTATGAGCCATTTTGTCTGTTTTAAACCCACAGCTTTTTATACCTTTCTTTAGGTAAATTTTTACTGTCCGTATCGGTATCGGGGATACTTTTTTATAAATATCGATATCAGTATCGTATCGGCTGAAGTACGTATCGATGTACCTATCCCTAGTATTTATACATCCTGATACCATAAGTTAAGTACTATTCCTCTCTAAACAAGGGTTGCCTGGAAGAGATTGCTTCAGCAATAAGGCCATCTTTGCATGCTACCTTACTTTAAATTATTGTATTCTTCCTTCCTGTTTTTTTTTTGTATGAAATAAAGTGTTTTCTATTCTATTTTGTAGGTTGTCGTCGTCTCAACCTGTAGACGCCCACCACTGGACAGTGGACATAGGCTACTTTTCATCTTGGAAAAATTTCCCAGTTCCCACGGGATTTTGAAAAAACCGAAATCTATAAGCTACAGATAGATTACTATAGCAAACTTCCTTAAAAGTAGGTATAAAGGTTGGAAAAGGGAGTGGGAACGGGAACTGAAAATCCACAATTCCCTCGGGATTTGTGAAAAACCAAAATTCACGCGGGCAAGCCGCAGGCAGAAGCTAGTAGGATAAAATTTGAAGAGTTCCCTCGATTTCACCAGCATCAGACTATCTGGCAACTTTCTAACAAAAGAAGATTTTTCCAAATCGGTTCAAGCGTTTTTGAGTAATCGGTGAACATACCTACATAAAAAGATTCCGACAAATTGAGAATCTCCTCCTTTTTCGGAGTCGGTTAATAACAGATTTTCAAGAAGGTAACTTTTTACAAAGCCAAATAATTAAAACTTCTCCAATTTAATCCAAAAGTACTTCGAAGCAATCAAACAATTTCGTTTAATTTGTTTAAATCCAACTACATTCTTCTCTGTACTTACTTCAAAGGATTTAAGGCTCGATTCGAGTACGTAAAACTTTGTACTGATTAATTGAAAAACAACTTTAACACGATGTAGTCCAATTCGAGATAAGAAAGTGCCAATTTGAACATTATCCCTTTTACATTAAGAACTTTTGTAATGCTCCGAAAAATCTTGGAAAAACTTTGCTTGTAGCGTGCTCTGTTAACTACTTTGGAAAGAATCAATAGTTTCTTCAAAGTAACTACGTACTGTGCTAAAACTTGAAGTTGTAAATTGTTTATGTCCGGTTCGCAGCGTACACTTATATTTCATCCAATTAGCTTAAGCAAAAAGAATAATATCTAAAAAGTAACAGTATTACCAACAAAAACGAAATAAAAACTTAATTTTATAAAAAAACGAAAAATTGTAATTAATATGATTTGAAATTTTTATGTTAACAAGTAATAAAGTTCGTAAACTAAAACCCGACTACACTTACTAATTTCATAATAATTTATTGTGCAAAAAGCGCGGGGCGAGCAGCTAGTGGCGCCATCTGTTATGTCTATCCGAAACTAATTTAATAATCTGGAAAGCCGCGCGAAAGTCTCTTCTCGATTTTTTTCGTAAATAAAATGCTTATGTCACCCGGATCACAACAACAATTCAATAGACACCTCATTCATCAAAATCGCTCCAGTAGTTTAGGCGCTACGGTGGTACACACAGAATCTCATACAAAAGTCAGTCACAAACTCCATCGTGCTCTTCTCTCATTTTTCTGCTTCTGAACTAAAACACAAAAAAAAATCCCCTAACCTAAGTATAATTTATTAATGACTAGATGATGCCCACGGCTTCGCCCGTGTGGATATAGGTTTTTAAAAATCCCGTGGGAACTTTTGATTTTCCAGAACAAAAAGTAGCTTATCTGTAGAAACCCGTCCCCAAAACGGAAACATCCCGTGGGATCCCCACGATTTCAGAATACAATTCCTTACAGCATCAGGGTTGAGGAGTTGGATATGTACCTACTCGAGTTCATTCAACGATAAAGTCTTTAATTGGTACCCCCAATATCAATTTAAATAACCGAAAGTTTCTAAAACCCATTAGTTTTGGGGATTAGGTCCCCTGCATCATCAGGATTGAGGAGTTGGAATTCAATTTTTTTATAAAACAGGGTCGCAATGTTTCTCTATCGATTATAAAAAAAATTACGCAAATCGGTTCAGAAATCTCGGAGATATCGGTGTACATAAGTAGAAAAACACAACTCCTCCTTTTTTGAAAGTCGGTTAAAAAAGTAGCCTATGTTACTCCCTGGTTAATTCTCTACTTGTATGTGAAGGTCCCGTCAAAATCGGTTTAGCCGTTCCGAAGATTAGCCCGTTCAAACAGACAGACAGACAGACAGAAAGACAGACAGACAGACAAAAATTTTAAAAACGTGTGATTCGGTTATGGTAATGTTCAAATAACCATATGAGCTTAATATGAGGTAGTTATTTCGATATTACAGACAGACACTTCAATTTTATTTATTAGTATAGATTCAGTGGCAGTTCTCTTGTAACTGCAATGCATAGCTTCCAACACAGATTGCATATGCAGTTAACAATAATACGGAGAACAATATGTTTATCAGTTCATGCATGTCCTAATGTTACGCCTGGAAGCATGAAAGGATGGGCCGAATATGGACCTATTAATTATTAGAAGCCATCATGATATTTCGAACAGCAGACTCGACTTGGAATTGTGTTCATTCCAGTCATATTCAGGTTAATATTAAAAACAATAATCGAGCTAGTAGAGGTATGTAATAGAGGTAGGTAGGTAGATTATATTTTTTTACATAAAACATTTCTTTCATTAGAGATTATAATTATCAGATAAAGAATTGATCAAAATTGATTAAAAAGGTAAGAATTGTTATTTTGACTATTTTTCCTTGTTATATTTTGTTGCTGAAAACTAGAAACACAAAACCTCAACGACAAACTATCAAATTATATCGGAATAATTTTCCTGAATCGTAAGTAAAACACTTTTTATTGAAACTTATACTCCGCCAGCAAAACAATATTAAGCAAATTATTATCACTAAGAAAAATAAAATGGAAATACATAGTTAGATTATATGTGCAAATACCTGCCCAGCTTAAAGGGAGGAAATATATACATATATACCTAACCGATACTTCAATATAATCTAATTCATCTACACCCAATCCTATCACTCTATACACAACCAATTGCAGCCGATTGCAATTAAAAAGTTCCCATCGAATGAGTTAAGTTCCTCTTCGGGGAGACTTTCGAACTGACTTCACTATTGAATTGGATCTTCATTAAGTATCAGTTTAAAGTTCGGCATAAGAACCTATTTCAAACTATCGAATGTTGAAAAGTGTCTTAACTAGGTCTTAAAAATCTTTTTTTTTTTTTTTTTTTTTTATTCTGACAGACTTTCTGATTTATATTGCTTTTGAGATCTCTTTAACCTACTTTAAAAAAGGAGGAAGTTCTCAATTCGGCGCGTATTTTTTTTAAATGAAGCTCGTTGCGCCATGAGGCAAATTGTGCCCAGCTATATTTTATTGGTTTCTAATGGAACACAAAAAGGTTTCCTCACGACATACTTGAAGACATCCCTTGCGAAGTGGTGAGCGCTGTGAACTTATTAGTGGGAGGTCTCGGGTTCGATCTTCGGCAGGGGCAATTTATAATTTTCTCTGGTCTGTTCTGGCGGAAGGCTCGTCTGGTGTCCCGATATGATGCCGCGTAGAAACCGATCAAAGGTATTGGTTTAAAAAACTGCTAACTATTACCTTATCCAAGTTAGCGCACTTCAATCTTACTCTGCTTCATCACTTACCATCAGGTGAGATCAACGATTGGTTGGTCATTACGAAATTGGATTGCAAATTGGACCAAATAGCTGTCAGAATGGTGGATCATTGTTGAGTCCGGAAAATTCTGTAAAACTGCTAGCAAATACTTTCTTTCCTCCAGACCTAGAAACAGATGATAAGCCGGAACACATAGCAATGAGAAGGAAATCGAAAGATACAGACAAATTACTAACAAACGACAAACAGGCCCCACCGTTCACGCGCGAGGAACTAATATATGTCACCAAGAGCTTTAATCCCAAAAAAGCCCCAGGTCCCGATGGATTTACGGCTGACATCTGCGCAGAAGCCATACTGTCCAACACGGAGGTATTTCTGGAAATTCTAAATAAGTGCCTGGAACTATCATATTTTCCAATATCATGGAAGAAAGCAATTATAAAAGTCCTACGGAAACCGGGAAAATCGGATTACACCCAAGTCAAATCATACCGGCCGATAGGGTTGTTGTCTATATTCGGTAAGATATTGGAAAAAATGATGGTAAGAAGAGTTTGGTGGCATTTATTGCCAAAAGCAAACCCCAGGCAGTATGGCTTCGTTCCACAGAGAAGCTCGGAAGACTCCCTCTATGATCTAGTACAACACATTCGCACAAACCTGAAAAGTAAATTAATTAATGTTGTAGTATCGCTAGACATAGAGGGAGCCTTCGACAGTGCGTGGTGGCCAGCAATTAAATGCAGGCTCGCAGAAAAAGGCTGTCCACACAACATCCGTAAACTCATCACGAGTTACTTTGATGCCAGGCAAGTCTGCGTCCGTTACGCGGACAACGAATATATAACTTGCACTACAAAAGGATGCGTACAAGGCTCGATAGGCGGGCCTACATTTTGGAATGTACTCCTGGACCCACTTTTAAACGGCATAGAGCAGAGAGGGGTCTATTGTCAGGCGTTCGCCGACGACGTGGTCCTAGTGTTCTCCGGGCATTCAGTCCAAAAGATAAAGCAGGAGGCCGATGAGGCACTTGGCTATGTGTATGCATGGGGAGAACAAAATAAATTAAAGCTCGCTCCGCATAAAACCAGCGCAATGGTCGTGACCAAGAAACTGAAATACGACGCCCCATGCTTACCCATGGGAGATACCGTAACCGACCTAGTAAAAGAAATGAAGATCTTGGGGCTGATCATAGACAGTGGATTGACTTTTAACAACCATGTAAAATATATTTGTACAAAAGTGTTAAACATATACAAGCCACTGTCTAGGTCAGCCAAAATACATTGGGGACTTAGCTCGGAGATCATTAGGACAATATACGTGTCGGTGATAGAGCCAATAGTGCTCTACGCAGCCAGTGTATGGGCTCCAGCCGCAGCGAAGTTGACAATACAGAAATACCTCGGAGCAGTGCAACGGGGGTTTGCACAAAAAATTATAAAATCCTACCGGACGGTGTCACTTACTGCGGCTGTAGCCCTAGCCAAGCTCATCGCCCTAGATTTAAGAGTAACAGAAGCAGCAGCACTTTACGAGGCAAAACGGGGGAAGCCGCAAAAATCAATTGGAGATGGGTTAATGGAGTGCAGGGTTTGCTTCTTGAATGCTCCGCATCCAGCTGACGAAATGGAAATAGACTTCCGAAAACTGGAGAACAATAACGCCCAAACGATCGAGACGAATGATATCAAAGGCCTGCAAATATATACCGATGGCAGCAAGACCGGTGGCAAGGTGGGCGCAGCACTGACATGCTGGAAAGATGCCAAATAAATAAGCAACAAAAAAATTCTTCTGTCATCTTATTGTTCAGTATATCAGGCGAAAATGTATGCCTTGTACCGAGCCACAGAAATTGCTGCCAAGTCAAAAGAACCTAAAATTAATATAATAAGTGATTCTAAAAAATACTAATACCTATCATCCGTTGGCATTCGAAACTCGAAAAATCTCAATATGTTAAGGAAGAAAGGAATTGATATGCAGCTATTTTGGATAAGGGCCCACGCTGGTGTCGAGGGAAATGAGAGAGCCAACATATTGGCCAAAGAGGCTGCTCTTAAAAAGAAAACAGCCCCCGACTACAGCGCGTGTCCCTTGTCACATATTAAAAGAAATATAAGAAAAGAAACGGTACAAACTTGGCAAAAAAGATACGAAACTAGTGAAAAAGCAACAGTAACCAAACTTTTCTTCCCAGACATAGAGGGCGCGTATCATATTTTAAACAAAATCAAACTGACACCCACCTTGGTGACAGTGTTTACAGGACACGGTGGTATTGCGGGATATCTGCACAGATTTAAACTCAAAGAGAACCCGAGTTGTGTTTGTGATGCAGAAGAAAGTGAAGACATTCCTCACTTGCTGATGGAATGCCCGCAGCACAGCATAGCGCGGGAAAACCTCCAACAGGAATTGCAGATGAATCTGTGCAGAGAGTCCGTCAATGAGATAATGAACAATAAAACCGGTCACGACGTCTTTCTGAAATACTGCGCTAGGGTTGCCAGAATTGCTATTAAGAGAAACAAATTGTAATAAAGATTCAATTTTTTTACTTGTATTATTAGAATACAATGAATAACATGAATGAAAATTACAAAAGTTTACATAGTCTTCTAATAGCAGCTTTGGAAAAAATTTAAATTGGATACACAAAGTCTCCGACGACAAGTCAGAGGTGTTCGATTGTTCCCCGGAAAACGGAAGGAACTATATAAAAACAACAAAAAAAAAGTATAGGTAACCTACCGGGTCTCGGTAGGTGATGTCGGTATGTCACCACCGGGCAGGACGAAGTCTGCCGGATCCACTAGTATCAATATGAAATTGATACATTGTACACTTTTGAATATCAGTAAATATTATCGAAACAAGAATAATAATTAATTAATTTAATTAGATGATAATAATTATTTACGGCAACTTAAAACTAAATCCAGATTCCAGAGCAAAACATACTCAAGATATTTAAGGTAATCTTTCACATTGTATAATAAGATTTGTCACTTTGGTTATCAATAGTGTGGCTGCAACCGGCGGTTAGTCAAAATTTACGAGTTCTTCGCCGAAAGCGTCGGTACTTCGTCCAAGCGTCGGTATCTCTGCAATCCTCTTATAAATTAGTTCCACTTACAATAGTTCCAAGACACTTCACCGTGGAAAGTTGATTAAAGTTCCATTTTCAATGGTTACTTTAAGAAGCTCTAAGTCTCGTGAAGAAGCGGCGGTAATGCCGTTATTGAAAAATCTTGAGAGAACGGGACTCAATCTAACGCGGTTGACTGCGATCTTGGCTAGCAGGTATGATGCGCTCTAGAGTTTTAGTTTTCACCACCTTCTGATAAGTGTTTGATAGCTATCTACAACTTTTGTCTTTGTCACTTAGTACATTTCGTTCAGTACAACATTACAACCCTTATGACATAATGGATTTCAGTACAACATTATAACCCGGCTAAGCTATAGGAATGTAACGACGTACTTTATCTGTGGATAACAGGCCCTGTAATAAAGCATTCTAGAGCGAGCGGTGTGAAAAAATAGTTCTATTATCCTAATATCACTTAGCCTGAATAGGTCCGATTCACCCTTTTGTTTCGTAGACAATTATGTACGTAGCAAAACTCGTGTAATAGCCAAATTGCCCTTATCATGGCGAGCGAAAGTTAAAATCGCATTACCGTCGCTAACGAGCCGGATCATGTCATAAGCTTAAGTAATTATACTACGCTGAAGCGTTTTTAGATGAGGTTGGGTATCTCACAAGTATAAATTAAAAATTAAAAAAAACCCCGACATTCGCCATTTTGTGGTGGCGGTCATTTTGAATTTGCATAGTGCTATTCTACTAGTCGAGGGCTTTCATTTGATACCCATATTGAGGGGGTTGCGAAAAATATGTTATCCGCCATTTTGTAGTGGCGGCCATCTTGGATCCGCATTATAGGTATGCTACAAGTATCTAGTGCGTTACGTTTGGTCGGGTCCATTCAATAACCTTAAATAAATACTTAGTCGGAAGGGATAACAGCTACGAGACAGAACGAGAGGCAAAGTCTAAGTTAATATAAAGGTAGTTAACGCCACTGCGACCTGAATTGCACTTTATTGTGTTGTAACAAGAGTCGCTATTTCAATGAGTGAATCTTCTATACCTTGTAGGTATCTATTCTGTTCTACTAGATTAATACACAGGCGCAGTGGCAATGATGTTCTCTGAATTTTAGCCATTGCAGCTTATCTCTCAGACAATCCAATTACTTAGGAGATATAATAGTGTACATGTACACGTGTGTGAGTAAACAGACATGCACTCTCTGTTACATTACTCTCACCGTTCGATAGGGAGATCAAACAGGTGATATGAGATATCAAAGGAAATCCTCTCACCAAATGTAGCCTGGTAGATATTGCTTTGGTAGCAATAAGACGGCCTTTGCATACATAGTTTAACGTAATCTTTTTGTGTATAATAATAATAAAATATAATATACTGGCTTCTGTCCCCGGCTTCGCCCGCATGAATTTCGGTTTTTCACAAATCTCGAGGGTATCATTGATTTCCGGTTCCCGTTCCCGCTCCCTTTTCCAACCTTTATCCTACATTCATGGAAGTTTGCTATAGTAATCGACCTATAACTGTAGCTATAGATTTCGGTTTTTTCAAAATCCCGTGGGGATTGCGGATTTGTCCAGGATAACAAGTAGCCTATGTGTTAAGTCAGGGAATAATCTATCTCCATTCGAAATTTTAGCCAAATCAGTTCAGTAGTTGCGGCGTTAAAGAGTATCTAACAAACATACACACACAAACTTTCGCCTTTATAATATTAGTGTGATAATACCCATCTCAAAATCAGACTTATGCTGTCTTTCTAAATAACAGACAAACACATCAATATTACTTAATTATTATTTGTGTGTGTACATAATATAGGTATGTAGATTCTCTTATGACTTAGACCAAGCGAAAAGCGAAAATTGCGCGGTCGAGGCTCAGAACTGTTATTGGGTGGTAATTCTAGAAAATACGCGTAAGTGGCAGAGTTAAAGGCAAGGGAAAGGTACATTTTTATAGACCACGTACGGATGATCCAGTTCTATAACATTGTAGGTAGTACCGTAAACAAAAAATAAATTTCAATTTTCCCTTTTAAACCGCAACGGTAAAGAATAAAGAAACGGTAATAAAGAAAATTACAACCATTAACTAGACAATTATAGTTTATATTTGTATGTGACATATATAGATAATTATTCCGCGCATTGCGTGAACAGCCGGTAGGATGAACTGATTTGAACTTCAATTCTAAGATTATACATTTCAATTTCCTTTGTAGCATTGACATTGCAGTCTAACAGTCCCCGCACACTGGGCCACTAGTGTCGAGGACTAGTGTCTGGCCACAAGTCGTGGGAGGGATTTTTCATACATTTTATATGGTACCACCGCACACCGAGTGCTCGAGTGGCCGCGTTCAAAAAAATGTATGAAAAATTTCTTCGGCGACTTGTGACGGCCACTATATAGTCGTCGCCACTAGTGGCCCAGTGTGCGGGGGCTGTTAAGTGCTCCGTTAAGTTTGCATCGTACTCCAGACCTCAAATCATTTTATCAGTTTATTTTACTAGAAAAGGTACCACTTAATTTTTTTCTATTATTTATATGCTGACCGTACCTATGAGTATAATAGTGACAATAAACAGGTCTAGTAAAACAATAAAAGAAACAACTTCGCAACTAAAATAGTCTGCATCATTTCCAAGTCGTATTATGGGTGAATTCAACACAAAAGGAACCAAAGAATATCAAGAATGTGTATAATAATTATACACCAGGGCGCGTTTGGAACCCTCGTAGCTGTAGTTTTTTAAAGTTTACTGTATAATTATTACCATTAGGTACTTAATTCCCATAGTTGTAAAATTGATTGACATTCAAAACATATTCAGTGTAGTTAACTACTTATTTACCAATTTTAAATGCAGTATTCAAATAATCGGAATATATGAATCTAAATAAATATTTGAACAACAGAAATAATAAAAAATTAATAAAAGTAAATAAGTATGTTCTTTTTCTATTCTGGATTATACGTCTGTTGAGAAAAAAATTAAGATTGATAAAATACATTTAAAAAAACCGCAAAATATCAAACATAAAACCTAAAAATAAATAACTTGATAAAATTACCCACCCAGAAAACAATTACAATAAATAAAAAACAAAAATTACTTAGATAAAATGGTGTAGATGTAAAATCAAAAAATAGCAAGTTGGATCTCCGATAAACGCCGGGAAATATTATGATAACATATCAAAACTGCTAGCACGTATAACAAAGATCGAGGAAAATGCAAGCATAAATTATTGAGTAGCAGGAAAATATTTACTGAGATAATATCACAAGAGAGCGTCGTGTTTACACAGCCTGTACAACACAGTAGGCCATTACAATAACTCGGAACCAAACAATACTATCGGAAACCATGTAGGTACCTACTGATAGTCGGACGGTGATTACGTGAATGTATTATCAAATTGTAATTACTAATTTATAATAACAAAATTATTGATAAGAGACTAATAAGAGACTAATATTAAAAGTTTTTTTGACATTCAAAAGATATACAAGTTTATTTGAATTGTACTTGTAGATAAGCCTTTTTAATCACACTAATCACACTAATATTATAAATGTGAAAGTTTGTGTGTGTGTGTATGTTTGTTACTCTTTAACGCCGCAACTACTGAACCGATTTGGCTGAAATTTAGAATGGAGATAGATTATGCCCTGAGAAGGCCCTGACTTTACACATAGGTATGGAAAAATCCACAGTTCCCACAGAATTTAGAAATAACCGTAATCTATAGCTACATCTATAGGTAGGTAGGATTATTATAGCAAACTTCCTTGAAAGTAGGTATAAAGGTTGGAAAAGGGAGCGGGAACGGGAACCGGAAATTAACGATTCCCATGGGATTTGTGAAAAACCGAAATTCACGCGGCCGAAGCTTCGGGCAGAAACTAGTATTCTAGTAAAGGACACTGCTCATTAGGTACGTAATAAAAATGTCGACAATACTATTTAACGCTATTATAACGTTACTTTTATAGCCTTATTAAGTTATAACGTTAATTTTCACCAATAGACAGAGCGATTCATGCAACTATCATGTATTATACAGTAGTAGCTCTTAAAGTAAACGATGCTAATAAAGTACCTACCTAGGACTACGTAACGTAAAGAGTTTAAGGTGATATTTTGTGTCTAATAAAAAGGTTTATTCGTTTAAACGTACATAAACTTGAGATAAGAGCGGCTCAAACGGGATCACAAAAATATTATTTCTGTTAACATCAAAGTACTTAGTATATTATGGTCGTCTTCTATGATATTATTTTCTTAATCTAAAGGTCCTTAAAGTTATTATCCGATGTAATGAAGAGAGCTATACTCGGAGTATCTCTGTGGAATCAAAATAGATCAGATTATAAGGAGATCTGTAGAAGAAATCAGAACTACTGGCATGGCTCATTGAGTCGTGAAACTGAAGTGGCATGGAGCAGCATATAGCTCGAAGAACCGATAGACGTAGGGGTCCCAAGGTACTCGAATGGCGACCTCGCACCGGTAAACGTAGCGTTGGAAGACCCCACACTACGTGGATGGATCCCAGACATGTGCAGCAGTAAACGTCTATCGATACTTATAACGACGTAAGATCTGGTATATTCTGGAAGACTACTGTTGTGACAATACTGTTTTATTCTACAGCATCTATCTTTCACTTATTATAAACTAGCTAACTGGACGCAGGTTACGGATGGGATGTTTTATGGAAAACTGTATACTAGAGTCTTGTGATTTAGCAAAATTTTACCACCGACCTGTTCAGAAAGCAAATTCCAATGCGAAGATTTGACCATAAATTACAAGAATAAAAAAATTCAAAAAAAGAAAAAATTCAAAAAGTAAATTTAACATTTTAAATGAGAATATTGGAAAATCTAAAAAAAACTTTCAAAATCCAGATAAAAAGCATATTCTGAACTACGAAAGATAGATCATTTATCTGTACTTAATGCAGATATTACGGTGTTTTTATACTGTAGGTATTTATTTCGTCTTGGCGTACAATTAAACATAACACTCATCCCGTACCATGGTAGACCGATTCATGGTAAACGATCCCCGTAGGCGCCCAAGACGTATTACAAACATGTTGCCTTGACGGAGCATTTATCTAAGCAAGTGGAAACACATCGATTCACAGCTCGCCGGTAAACGAATTAATTGTCGTTCAGCCAATATTGATCACCATGGTGTATGATGCAAAGCTCTTGCTAATTAATTTCATATTAATGTATTGATATTGATAGATGCGTCACAAGTCGAATATTTAGGCTGATCGTGGCTTCTCTATCGCTTGTTACGCGCTCTCGCTTGTATGCGGTGCGTGAGTCATGCTTTTTTTGTGCGTGTAGCCGGCGTTCATCGATTTATAAGACCTTATCACGTCAAAAAACAGACGTAAAAATTGAATCTGTCCCTGAAAAATTTTCCGGGATAAAATAGGCTCTGTACCCAAAGTTCGTCAAAATCGGTTCAGCGGTTCAGGCATAAAATCATAACATACAGACAGACAGACAGAGTTACTTTCACCTACCTGTAATATTAGTATGAAATATGATACCTAATAAAATTAAACAAAAAATAATATAGGCATTATAATGTAGGATAAAGCTGTCAAGTTAGTTACATTTAGATATTAAAATGATAGAATCCCATCGCGGAACCAAATAATCGCTTAAGCCGGGATCTGGATGCTAATATCGTGTGCGTACTCCCAGCGGAATGTTGTCGAATTTCTTGATTTTAAGTATGCAGATATTTAGTGTGTTAGGACGTGTAAATGTGTGTGATAGTTTCAAATTTGTGCGTCCAACCGTTTTTGAAAAATTCGCCAAAAACACTTTCCGCCAGGAGAACGTTCTCCCAGCGGCATGTTTTTTTTCCAACGTGCGCACGAAAAAAAAAATTAGTGCAATAATTAGTGCGTAGCGAGAGGTAAATGTGTGTCTGTAAATGGAATTTGTGTGTCTCAAGACTCCGGAGATATTCAAGATTCCGCTGGGGGAACGTTTCGCTGTTTGCTAGATCTCGTAAACGGCTACGCGTGTAGATGTGATTTTTTGTACACATGTTGCTATGAATTTGTGTGTAATGTTTGTGAAAATAGAATTAGAAAAAAAATTGCCGTTCCGAAATTATGTGTATTAAAGTGAAATCCAGTTATTAGGTCCTAGCACTTCGAATAGGAGTTCTGAAGTTTAATTTCCAACACTAATTTGTTCTTTATGACTGTTTACAATGCCTTCTTAAGTTTCATTGGTCTACAGTAGGTAATACTTAAGTTATGATCCAATATTACTATGACTTAGCCACTATTTTGTTCGACATTCGATAAGACGAGTTTTTTATGGGTTGGCAAATGAAAAATTATTCCAATAATTAGTGTGTCGGTTCAACTATCTATTTACAAAATTTTAACTTAATACGCTTAACAATTAAAGAGATATAATTAAAAAACCAGAAAGAAACGTAATGTAGATATAAACCGACCAAATTTGAATGGTAACAAAAAAGCGGCCTTGTCATATATGGTGCTAACCTACCGAAATTGATACTATATCATTTTAATATTTTTAGTGATTTTGTACAATCGCGAACACAGTTCTTAACTTATATTTTTATTAGTCTATATATATCTTAATAATAATATTTAGGTGTATAATACTTATGTGCTAAATCTGTGATTTAAGAATTAGCATAGGTATAGGTAATATAATGAAATATGAAATAACTGAAATGCATCCAGCAACAGTCAGCATTTTTTTTGCATACAAAAAAACAGCAATAGTTATTTGTGTTACAAGGGGCCAATGGGACGAAAAATAAAGCCAACGCTCTAAGTATCATAGTTTTTTGATATTTATTTATTTATTAGTAATAAACAGCGTTCAAAATAATATTATATGTACATACAGTTAATGTATTATAGAAATAAATATTAAGGCTACGTAGATTACAAAGAAAACAAGTATAAATTAAAAATTTAAAAAACCCCCGACATTCGCCATTTTGTGGTCGTGGCCATCTTGGATCGATTTTCATCAAACATAGCTAACAACACTCTCGACTAATTCACCTTTCAAACAAATAAAAAACCGCGTTCAAATCGGTTCATCCATTTGAGCGCTACAGGGGAACAGACAGACAGACACACACACACACACACAGACACGTCAAACTTATAACACCCCGTCGTTTTTGCGTCGGGGGTTAAAAATAAGTAATATTAACAATAAATCTCTACAAACAAAATTTGTTTTGCAGTTCATTAAGTAGGGATTTGTGTTAAAATTATGACTTATGTTAAATACTTTTACCCACGGTGCGCAAGTCTGACTCGTACTTGGCCGCTTTTTTACCCGACTACGGCAAAGCCAAGAGGAAGGGTTATGATTTTAGCAGTCTATGTATGTATGTATGTATGCATGTAAGTATGTATGTATGTGGCCGATTTTCGTATGAGATTCTGTGTGTACCACTGTAGCGCCTAAACTACTGGACCGCTTTTGATGAATGAGGTGTCTATTGATTCGTTGTTATGGTCCAGGTGACATAGGCTACATTTTATTTACGAAAAAAAACGAGAAGTGACCTTCGCGCGGTTTTCTAGATAATGTTGTCGATTCAAAAGCACTTGTAAAAGTTTATCTGAATAAAAAATATGTCTTGAATAAAAAATATTGTCGTTTGAGTTTATCTGAATAAAAAATATGTCTTAGACTTGCCTTTACACAAGTTTAAGAACTCTATTAAAAGTATGCTCATAAAAAAAGCTTATTATACAATTGAAGATTATATAAACGATAAAAAAGCTTGGATTTAACTCGTTCCAGCAATGCGCGAGACGGCATTTCAATCATGTACATTAATAATAATAATTGTTATAATGTTATTTTTAAAAAAAGAGCAACAGCCGAGTTTCTTGCAGGTTCTTCTCGGCTGGAACTGCATTCCGAACCTGTGGTAGATTCAATTGACGATTCAAAAGTACTTGTAAAAGTTTATTTGAATAAAAAACTTTTCTATTCTATTCTATTCTAATGAAATTATAGTTTCGGATAGACATAACAGATGGCGCTACTAGCTGCTTGCCCCACGCTTTCGCATTAAATTACTAAGCGTAGTCGGGTTTTAGTTTACGAACTTTTTCTTGTTTCGTATCACGATGACATTTTGTATGTTGTAAAATAACAACCCTAGGTGCGAAACCCAAAAAAATTAAAACATTTCCTATAAAATTTGCAATGCGTTTTGCACGATATACATCGCGGGTTTGAAAAAAAATAAATACTAAACCACTAATACTACAAGTATAAGACAAATGGTTATTGGTATTGGATTGTGTTTAGGTAAGTAGTATAATATAATAGCGCTAAATTTTCAAGAGCGATCCCTTTATACCCTGTACCCATTATTAATGTGTAAGAATGTTCATTTGACAATTAAAAAAATTAAAGTATCAATAAGTTTTCTTTTTTTTTCCAATCACTTTTACGTGCTGTGAAGTGTGAGCTCCACCACTATCGAAGCAGCTGAGGTTTGGAGCTGTCATGGGTTAGGAGAAAACTATTATTGTTAAAATTTTCAGTCGGTATGAAATGACTTGTTCAACTATATTTGTACCTCTCGTAGTATTAGTTTAAGTAGCTGCATAGTTTAAGATAATAATTTAACTTTTGAAAAATTTCTTTGTACATTTTTTTTTATATTTTGTTGATTTTTTCTAAATCGTATGTGATGACTGGTAAATTTTGGAAACGCTGTATGTGGTCCCTACATTTTGCATGCATATGTCTTGAAATTGGTATAGATTTAAAAATATATTGTAAGTGACTGTTTGTGAACCTAATAAATAAAATAAATAAATAAAATTTTCACTAATTATTGTGTACGCGATTGTACAATATCAATAACGTTATTATGCTGTCAATTTCGGTAAGTTAGCACCATATATGACAAGGCCGCTTTTTTGTTACCATTCAAACTTGGTCGGTTTGTGTCTGCATTTCGTTTCTTTCTGGTTTTTTAATTATATCTCTTTAATTATTAAGCGTATTAAGTTAAAATTTTGTAAATAGATAGTTGACCCGACACACTAATTATTGGAATAATTTTTCATTTGCCAACCCATAAAAAACTCGTCTTATCGAATGTCGAACAAAATAGTGGCTAAGTCATAGTAATATTGGATCATAACTTAAGTATTACCTACTGTAGACCAATGAAACTTAAGAAGGCATTGTAAACAGTCATAAAGAACAAATTAGTGTTAGAAATTAAACTTCAGAACTCCTATTCGAAGTGCTAGGACCTAATAACTGGATTTCACTTTAATACACATAATTTCGGAACGGCAATTTTTTTTCTAATTCTATTTTCACAAACATTACACACAAATTCATAGCAACATGTGTACAAAAAATCACATCTACACGCGTAGCCGTTTACGAGATCTAGCAAACAGCGAAACGTTCCCCCAGCGGAATCTTGAATATCTCCGGAGTCTTGAGACACACAAATTCCATTTACAGACACACATTTACCTCTCGCTACGCACTAATTATTGCACTAATTTTTTTTTTCGTGCGCACGTTGGAAAAAAAAACATGCCGCTGGGAGAACGTTCTCCTGGCGGAAAGTGTTTTTGGCGAATTTTTCAAAAACGGTTGGACGCACAAATTTGAAACTATCACACACATTTACACGTCCTAACACACTAAATATCTGCATACTTAAAATCAAGAAATTCGACAACATTCCGCTGGGAGTACGCACACCCGATTAGACAAACGAGCGCCGTGGGAACAGCGGGCGACAGCCGACAGCCGTTTGACATATTATTTAACTACGGTTTTATTCCTTTTCGAAATGGGAACCACTTTTATTGAACAAATAATATCAAATCGAATCTTGATTCAACAAATAAATGGACAGACAAAAACGTTTCAACGTCGCTTTGCTGTCCGTTTAGCAAAAACTCACGGCCACCTTAGAAAGCGCTGGCTGTACAATGGACAAGTTTCCAATTATTATTATTTTTAATTAATTACAAAAATTTAAGTAAGTTCACGCGGCGCTTCAGCGTGTGACGTCATCCCGATGGTTCCAAGGTACTTTTTCTATGTTTTACTTGTTTTACCAATTTCTCCGAGATCACTGAACCGATTTGCGTGATTTTTTTTAATCGACACCTGAGGATGTTTGCAAAATGATCCCATTTCGAAAAAAAAACATTTTTACTTATCTGGTGTTCGTACGCACCTTCTTATTTTTGATCTGATCACGCAACGCTGCTCCAAGCATGGCTCTGGTCTTTGAAGATGAAACGTGGTAAAGTGACTCTTTTAGCGCAGATTTAATTTAGCAATAGTAAATAGGTGTGGACGGTTCACTTTATATTTGGCGGGGATAAAAATGTCAAGTGGCTTCGGGATTGAATTATATACTTTTCGTCCCTTTTCCGCGGCCACGAGGCGGGAGCACTCTCGCAAGGGCACGCGGAGTAATTGAATGTGATATCCGGAACATTACTTGCCGACGCCAAAACAAGCACTACACAAAAATTGGATTTTTGTCGTATATTATTTTTTAACTAGCTTTTGCCCGCGGCTTCGCCCGCGTAAATTTCGGTTTTTCACAAATCCTGAGGGATAAGTAAATTTCTGGACCACCCGCCCCCCGCCGCGCGGCGGCGTACCGCGGTACCGCGTACGGCGGGCGCAGGGCGCAGGGGCGCGCGGCGCGGCGCGAGGAGTTCCGTGCAGCGCGAGCGTCGGCCGTCGCGCGCAGCGAAAATACCTATCAGAGCGTTTTTTACCGATTTCAACACAACTCCTTTTTGAAAGTCGTTTAAAAAAGTAGCCTATGTTACTCCTTGGTTAATCCTCTACTTGTCTGTGAAAGTCACGTCAAAATCGGTTCAGCCGTTTCGAAGATTAGCCCGTTCAAACAGACAGACAGACAGACAAAAATTTTAAAAACGTGTGATTCGGTTATGGTATCGTTCAAATAACCATATGAACTTAATATGTGGTAGTTATTTCGAAATTACAGACAGACACTTCAATTTTATTTATTAGTATAGATTTGAGCTTTTATGGAATATTCTGGTTCAGGGTGGTTTTGGTCACCCTGCACATCTACCTACTTAATAATCTGCGTCGATCCAGCCCCCTCAAAATTCAACACACACAAAACTATGAAGAATACTTAAACTGGAAGACGACGAGGGCCGCCTTTGCCTGCATTTGTGATGTATTCTAGTTTATACACTTACAGAGAACATATAGGAACCTAAACAGACAAAGAAACTTTTCTTTTAAAAATTCTTGTAAAAAAATACATACTTCTTAAAAGATTAAAAAATATTATTATTTAATTTATTCGAGTCTTTGAACTTGGCTTGACACACGACCATGTGTCTGGATGATGAAAAGTCAACACTTAAAGTCCAAATTAGACGGTTAATTTTTTGGGATTTTTGCTTTCATTTTCGAGGCTTCATTGATGAACGAATGTGAACCGTCTAAACACCGACCATTCATCGTTCACAGGCACTGTGCCATAGGAAATACCTATCGTATCGTGTATCGTTCATCGCAAAAATGAACTATGAACGGGGCACCGTCTAATTTGTTAAATATATTGTAGGTATTTGAATTATTTTATGACGCCATGCTAAATATTATACATAATTCAAAGGTGTCTTTTTTTTTACTAGTTAATTGGAAGTCATCACTCAGCACGTTGAAAGTTGAAACTATTAAATAATAATAGCTGGAATTATGTTATATAATAACAATATTAAGAGAGAATTAACATTATGGAAAAACATCATATATCAACATAAATCCTTCCTCAAAATAATTGTATCGCACCTAGCAATTAAGGGCCCTTAAATTTTCCCATAAACATATTATTGCTAGGTACGTTCACACCATACTGCACCCCTATTAACCGCAGCCGTTAAGAAATGATATAATTTAAATCTATTTTGTTGAGCTCGCGCGCTTTCCCACACGGCTGGGGTATTATCGAAAATTACGTTTACTTAAGAGAATGTAATACCGTGTAATTGGATTCTCTATTCATTTAATATATCTAAGATTTCACTCCAAAGTTAATTATTTTAATTTTGAAATTACTTAGTATTGTGTTTTGTATTTTTGTTGTACACTTTATTTTTCAATGACATCTCCAATTATTAGTTCTGATGTAACTTTTCCAGTTAGCATGCGCCAATCTGTCATTCAGTATAGATTTATAAAATCATGACGGATAGTTTACTATTAATATATGTATAAAGCTGTGATAGCCTAGTGGTTAGGACGACCGACTTCTAATCGGAGGTCGTGGGTTCGATCCCGGGGCACGCACCTCTAACTTTTCGGAGTTATGTGCGTTTTAAGTATTTAAATATCACTTGCTTTAACGGTGAAGGAAAACATCGTGAGGAAACCTGCATGCCTGAGAGTTCTCCATAACGTTCTCAAAGGTGTGTGAAGTCTGCCAATCCGCTTGGCCAGCGTGGTAGACTATGGCCAAAATCCTTCTCACTCTGAGAGGAGACCCGTGCTCTGTAGTGAGCCGGTAATGGGTTGATCATGATGATGATGAATATATGTATGAATCATGACATGATTGGTTACGTTTAAAATAAGAATGAAACTTCGCTTGTTAAGAGCATGCTTTCAAGAAACTCCTCTTATGAAGCTCCTCAACAGCTGTCGGTTGCCAGATATAGATCGATAAAGATGGGCTGGTATCAGCAGTGTAGCAGCGACGCGCTATCGCTCTCATTGATTGAAATTACATACAGTATCGATTGAACATACCAATCGAGGAAAATAGATTAATATAAGTGTTCGCGCCCGGTTGGCGTAATAATATATCCTTGGCGCGCTCTTGGCCTAATTCGGCCGGTTTGACATTCGCGCTGTTTATTGGATGATCGCGGAATCGCGCGATGTCGCGTGATGTGGTGAACGGCCCCCCCCCCCCCCCCCGCGCCGGCCACGCGGCCGGCGCACTATGGGACCAAACGGTATCTTCCGTCTCATAAATCTATAACTTTTTTGTTTCTTAACATTTTGGTTTGAAATTTTGGTCATATATTCTTGAATATCCATGCTACTAGAAAAATGAAACGCCAGTATTTTAAAAATAATATTTATTTCGTAAAAGCATGTCAAAAATTAAATTATATAATTTTCCATACAAAAAAGTTAATAATAATACTTAAAGTTATTTTATTATTAATTGTTATTTTACTTATTTTGTTATGATTATAATAATGATTATTATGATTATAATAAATGATGATCTTTATATTTTTTTAAATAATAAAAAAAAATCAAAATTAAATACCAAATAGATAAAAACCGACCAAGTGTGAGTCGGGCCTTGCTCTTTTAGAGTTCCGTACATAATTATGAACAACATAATATTTTGGGTTTAAGAAATAATTCATTTCCGAGCAACAAACTATTTTATGAATCGTTGTTTTTAGTATTTGGCAGACAGAGGGATAGATAGACATACAGGAAAGTGATATTAATAGGGCTCCGTTTTTACCCTTTGAGTAAGAAACCCTAAAAAGTACTTATGTAGCAATATTTTTATCATACTTTTGGTGAAAATGATAACTACAAAAATGGGATCATGAGAAGATATATTTTCAAAAATATAAGTGAATATTAATTTTAAATTGCGTTTATGCTTTATAAAAATTTTAAATACAAAATAAAACGTACTTCAATTTATCAAAAATAATATTAAAAGACAGAAATAAGAAAAATCGTAAATTTTATAGAATTTATTATTTTCCCTAGTTAGACATTTTTGCTTCTAGATCAAAATGGCGCAATAATGACGCAGGTTTTTTTTGTTTCCCTATATTACTGAATAGTTATGGAATCCAAAAGAGTGATTAACTCAACACCGGCAGCTTTCGGCAACAATGAAATCTCCATTTGAAATTTAAAAAGTTCGAAAATTTCCTTATGTCACTTAAAAATTTACAAAAAAATTCATATATTTTTTTTAAATAAACTCTTTACGTATTTGTAAAGTAGAGATTTCAAGCAATCTAAAAATATATAACACTTAAATATTTTCTTGTAAAACTTAAAAATAATCTTAAGTTAAACTTTCATTATGGGCTACTTGGTTGGTTGTAAATATCAAAGTCCAATGTTTGAGAGTTATTTTATATACCTAGAACTAAAATATTTTTATTTTTTAACTTTATTCATAAAAGTTCTATTATCTGAGAATATTAAACCATGGAAAAAACTTTGGAATTACAACATTCGTTCAAACCATTTTCGAGACGGATAATACCGTTCGGTCCCATAGTGCGGCGCTCGGGAGTCGTCTGCGTGTCGCCGCCGCGATATCATACGAACCGCACTGTTAGATGCGGCTTCTCTCGAGTTCGCCCTGTTATTTGGAGAGAATTGTGCGAGTCGGGAAAGCTATTTGGCCTCGTTTTGATTCCCCCTTAATTTGGACCCGCGCCCTGGAAATTCTCGCGAACGCCGCGCGGTGAAATTGCCTGTGTGTTTAACGCGCCCGATTGAACGGTCTCTCAAAATGGCGGCTATGTTTGTCGCGTTAAACGATTAGCTCTGTAAAGTACTGTGCTATCGCAACTGACGCGTCTATAGTGTGTGGGGGCACAATGGACCCCTGGTGTGGACTCTGGAAGGAGGGACACCGAACCGTTGGACCTCGTGCCAGCGTGCCTCGTGCCGAGGCCCCTGCAACGCGCAGCTTGGGTGGTTCCACACACACACACACTGACAAAACACTTACCTCATAACACTCACTACATACCATTAGAACCAACCATCGGCTTCGCCTGGACTTCGCCGCTGCTTCAAGGTTAGTGCTAGCCTATAATTATAACCGCCGCCAGTTCGCGTCAAGCCGTCTTTATTTATTTGAGGAGCCGGGGCCCCCAGGGGACTCGGCTCGTCTGCCTGCGGTATCGGCTAGGTTTCGCTATGGGCCCCGAGATCTGGCCCCTTTTGAGGGTGCCGCAGGACAGCCAAATCATTTTGGTAGCAAGAGCGCGGTTGACGCTTCTGGACTTGAGCGGCTTACGCACCTGGTAGCTGTATTATAGGCTTAGCAGCTGGGTTAATTACTACGTAGCATTGTTAAAGTTTAGGTGCCTACGGCGTAATATGCTAAGTAGGTAGTTGAAGATGGGTACCTACGACTCATATTACTAGTTGAAATATTGCTAATCATTAATACTTAATATTGTTGAGAAACTGTAGGTACCTATCGGGTATTACGCTAATCTGTTGAATGCGCGTATAGTACGCAAATTATTTAATTTGATGCATTCTTGACTGTTCAATTGTTTAATGTGTGTAGGTACTTGCTACGTAGTACGTTATTTTGTTGCCCAGGTTGGTTTATTGAAGTCGTAGAATCGAAACTGTAACTGTAATATACCTACCTACCGACCTACCTTATCACAATTTTGGTGCAATTTGGCAGTGATAAGGTTGATCTATTAGGTCTAATTAAGTAGATTTAAGTCTTTGTGTATTGTTGTAGGTAGGTAAAACTATTGTATTCGTAATATTAATGTTACATTTGATAAACTGTAAATATTAATTCGACGAGTAAATTTGAGGGTAGGAGCAAATAATTATACACTCGGTCAAGTGATTGCCTGGTAGGCACGCGGAACTATTGTTCCAATAATAGAATTTCTTCGTGCGTGACCTACATAATTTGTTTGCGTCAGTTGCTATCTGTTAAGGCGGTGACACACGATCCAACTTGGACCCAATTCGGGTCGTGGTACACAACACGACTGAGAATTCTTTTTTTTGGTTGTTTGTAATTAATTTGTAAGAATTCTTTTGAATCAGTCTGTGATAACTGTTTGTTTGTGTGTTGTGTTGACATTGAATTTAATTTTTATTGATAATCTTTTGTTTGATAATTATTCTGAAAACTACTTTGAAATATTTGATGTTGACCGTAAATACGGACTAACTTACTGAATTTGTATTGTCTTTGTAATTGCTACTCGGTATCTGTTTGTGTTAAAACATTGTGCGTTTGTTTGTGCTATTTAAAAAATTGTTATAGCGTTTTAACATACCGAGTACAAAGACACCGTCCCGCCGGACTTAGGCTAAAAGCAGTTCGCGCTCGGGATGCCGTCGGGTTCGGTCAACCTACAGCGGGTTTTTGGCGGCCACCCCCTGTAGATACTCTAAGCAATTGATTATCGTCGTATGTCTGGACGTTTATCGTCCCTACTTGTTGGACTATTGACGGACGTTTATCGTCTCCAACCTGGCTATTCACTGGACGTCTTGTCGTCACTACCCATTGGACAAATCATTGAGGTCCCGATGGGCCATTGTGAGCTGGTGGCATTGTAGCTTATGACAGCGCCTACGACTGGCTGCCCGCCCCAGCGCGCTTGCCCACAATCTCAGGGCAACCGCCTCTCGATTTTGACTTCGTGCCTTAACAGGAGTGGTGTTGTTGGTGCTGTTCATCAGGACTATTTGAGGGCACCCCCCGCACGGGCGGGGGTGCTCGTCCTTACCACTCTCATGGCACCGTGATTGATCGCTTGTGAACCACCCTCTGACCTGGGCTTGCTAGGGATTTGAAAGGTATCCCGCCAGGGGCGGGGGGGTCTCAACCCCCCTCGCCGCATTTTTTGCGACTTTGGTTCCAGGCGTCTGTAGGGGTTCTATTCCCCCCCGTGGGGCGTATTTTGGCCCTCCAGGGGCGGGGGGTCACGACCCCCCTCTGTTAGTTTGATGAAGGTTTTGTAGCGGCTTTGCCGCAGCGGCTGTCCCGCCCTTCTCTCCCCCACGGGTTCTGTGTCCTCGACTTGATGGTTGCCTCCCTCGGTCTGTTTGTTTGTTGGCAGTAGCATTGTGGGGTCTTGTTTTGTTCGGCTCGCTTAGCCGGACCCGCGCTGCCACCGGGGAGCAACGCCTGGGTGTACCCGAGTGTGATTGATTCCCTCCGGTCTTAGGTTTGACCCAGAGGTTCATCGAGGACCCCTGTTTTGACGATGGCAGTTTATACTAGATAACTGCCGCCCTAGCTTCCACTACAGCCACCTCTCTTGAGAATTGGATCGTCAATAATTATTGTGGCATACTGGTTCTTCGCCGACGATCTCTGATATGGTGTACAACCCGAAGGGCGTTTGTTGGATGGTCCGTTCTAAGCTGGATTCGGGTTCACAGAGCTGTACTGTCTTGTATTGGTTGGTGGGAAGCCTAGGGCCCCCTTGGAGTCTTGTATTTGATGCCTAGAGCACCCGACTCCTAAGGGAGAATTGAAATTGATGTTTGATCCAGCTGACAATTCCTTTCGCGTTCTGAGTAAGCGAACGCGCTCGACGATATTGTGGGCTCTTTGTCGAACGTGTAGATAGATAACTACAGCAGTTTTTGTACGTCGAGCCTAACCCCCGCTGATCCCTACTTGCTTGATCCGGACCCGAGTGATTGTTGTTGGGTCCCGACGTGTTGGATCTGACTTTGTCGGGTGGTGTTAGTATGCTGCCACCTACTGTTACTACTATTACTGTTTGTGTTTTGTTGACCATATTTGGTTTATCTTTTATTCCGATTTATGGTTCGTACCCGCATTGATGGTGGACTAGCCCCAATCAGTGGGTGTATGTCATGATATTTGCACCGGAGCTTCCACCGCGGACGAAACTCTGAATTTGTGAGATTTTGACTTTGAAATTTTGATATTGAACTGTATTACGTATCAAATCTTGATTGTTATCCTGAAGTTAGGAGGTTCTGAGTTTCGTAACTGCTTGTTCAACTCCACTCATTTTGAAGGACCTCTCAGGAGAGGATCAACAGGATCCTCCTTGTCTGAATATTCGGAAAATCCGAACCTTGACGGTGCTAGTAATTCAGCACCAGCCCTACGAGGCTCGCCACCTTGTTGCTCCCAAAGAGGGTACCTTGTTGAATAAAAATTATTGTTGACCCAATACTAGGTCATACTACCCTCTCGGCTCTTTTGCATCGTGAGTTTGGAATTGTGGCCGGCCGACACGCATTTCTTTGAGCTATATTTGTATGCATTCATGTTGTCGATTGGAAGCCGCCCCTCTTCCGCCGATTATGGGAGACTAGCCGCCGGACCGTGACTCGACCTTTTGCAGGAGCCGCGACTGAGTTCGCGCGTCTGTTCCCTATCATGAACACTAACTTGTACTGCTCGGTCGACCGAAGCCTACGCGTGCATTTTTCGTTGCCTCTCCACTGAAGTGTTTTGTTTATGATTAATTGTAGGTGCGCTCTGCACTGAGGCCTTGTTGCCGCGCTAGTGAGTTGTAATTTTGTTGTAGGCTGCATGACCTGGTCCGGACGGATTGTGGCATTAGTTTTAAGTCTGTATTGTTGAATTTGTTTAGATATAAGAATAATAAGTAATAAGTATATGTAAATTCGACCACCCAGCGTGTGCCCATTGGGGCGGGTTTTGATTTAAGTAGGTCGTTCTAATGCTGCAAAAACGCATCTCCGCCGCGTTATTGGCGAAACCATTTTGATTTTTCGAGGTTCGCCATCGCGTTTTGTATTTGATGCCAGCCCTTTAACGCCTTGCCTAGTGCCTCCTCTGGGAGATGAATATCTTATCTTGACTTATTTAATTGTCGCAACGGATCACTCAGTTTTGGCGCCGTTGGCCTCTAGAGTTTCATCCTTGCAGCAACGCGTTAAGTGGGCTGACAGCCGGATTCTCCCAAAATGGGGGATCCCGCCTGGATAATGAAGTTAATTTGCTGTATTTGTATTAGCGTCATGGACGCCCTGTTAAACCTGTATGACTTGAAGGCCGAAGATTCGGTTTTGCAGCTATTTGTGTCTACCTTGACACGTCTTCCGCTTTTGATTGTTAGCGGACCTAATTCCTTTAGGTCCGGGACGGGGGATTGTTCGCGCCCGGTTGGCGTAATAATATATCCTTGGCGCGCTCTTGGCCTAATTCGGCCGGTTTGACATTCGCGCTGTTTATTGGATGATCGCGGAATCGCGCGATGTCGCGTGATGTGGTGAACGGCCCCCCCCCCCCCCGCGCCGGCCACGCGGCCGGCGCTCGGGAGTCGTCTGCGTGTCGCCGCCGCGATATCATACGAACCGCACTGTTAGATGCGGCTTCTCTCGAGTTCGCCCTGTTATTTGGAGAGAATTGTGCGAGTCGGGAAAGCTATTTGGCCTCGTTTTGATTCCCCCTTAATTTGGACCCGCGCCCTGGAAATTCTCGCGAACGCCGCGCGGTGAAATTGCCTGTGTGTTTAACGCGCCCGATTGAACGGTCTCTCAAAATGGCGGCTATGTTTGTCGCGTTAAACGATTAGCTCTGTAAAGTACTGTGCTATCGCAACTGACGCGTCTATAGTGTGTGGGGGCACAATGGACCCCTGGTGTGGACTCTGGAAGGAGGGACACCGAACCGTTGGACCTCGTGCCAGCGTGCCTCGTGCCGAGGCCCCTGCAACGCGCAGCTTGGGTGGTTCCACACACACACACACTGACAAAACACTTACCTCATAACACTCACTACATACCATTAGAACCAACCATCGGCTTCGCCTGGACTTCGCCGCTGCTTCAAGGTTAGTGCTAGCCTATAATTATAACCGCCGCCAGTTCGCGTCAAGCCGTCTTTATTTATTTGAGGAGCCGGGGCCCCCAGGGGACTCGGCTCGTCTGCCTGCGGTATCGGCTAGGTTTCGCTATGGGCCCCGAGATCTGGCCCCTTTTGAGGGTGCCGCAGGACAGCCAAATCAATAAGATTTAGGGCCTGTTTCACCACCTTTTGATAAGTGTCGGACATCTTATTCACAACTTTTGTGTTTGTCACTTGACATAAAATAAGAAAGTGACAAAACTTACATTTAGGCTATTCGACACTCATCAAAAGGTGGTGAAAAAGGCCCTTAATAAATTATTAGTAGTCCATAATAGTAACATAGTCCAATCTCTGAATAGCTCGCTTTGCTCCCACGGGAGTTCAGGATAATCAACCGCGCTCGTCGCTCGCGATCCCCGCTGAAACCTTATTGCAAATTCACAGTTGTTAAACTGATTTATTCGACCGAAAGCCAGAGATTGATTACCGTCAACTCCGAACGGTCTCAATAAATTGACTGTTTTACTTATCTTGTTTTCGATATTGTAATTATTATTTAGTTAGTATTAGTTAGTCTTCATATTGTATTGTACTTTATATTTTCTGTGGCAATAGTAGTTCACTTGAGGCTGATCTCCTCTCCCGCTTTGTTGAACCGCAATGGCAGTACCGTTGGTACATAGTAATGGTTAATAAGTATTCTGTGCCTTTAGTATCACCGCCATTTGAATTGTATTTGTTTTTACCACTATAGCCTTTTCAACGTCCCACTGCTGGGCACAGGCCTCCTCTTGAGAGAGTAGGAGAGTCCTCCTATGAGTAGGAGAGAGGAATTAAGAGCTTAGGCCCGCCACGCCGCGCCGCTTCAATGTGGGTTGGCGGGCTTTATTTGTTTATAAATCTAGTATTCTCGATTAAACGTTGCATGAGAGGACTTCCGTACCTACTGAAATTCATCTTAATAATTTAACACTATAATTTTGTTTTGGCATTGTATTGTGGAGTATGTACAGGTATTTATGGCACAATCTCAAAACTGAATAATCAAGTCTCAAAGTATTGCTATCATTTTCCTCAAAGAAATTGTGAAAGAGGATAGCACTATATTTAGACTTGTTAACGCAATCTCAAAAGCAAACTAACTATTGTGTGCTTTACTTTGTTAAACTGAATTAGCACAAAAACCTAGAACCTAGGTATAGGATAATACCTATTATCTATAATATAATAAGACTGTAACAGATCCAATTCTGTACATTGAAGATATTTTGAAAATTTTTGTTGGAGGGCATTCTATAATCGATACTGAAGCCAAAACTGCAATTTGTTTCATTTTTGTCTGTCTGTCTGTCTGTCTGTCTGTCTGTCTGTCTGTCTGTCTGTATCTTGGCCGCGCATCACGCCGAAACTACTAAATGGATTCAAATAAAACTTGGTACGATTTGAGTTTATACTCCGAGGTAGGTTATAGGATACTTTTTATCCCGAAATTCAGCACGGTTCCCTAGGGAGAGGGGAAGAAAGTTAAAACATGTATTTAGCTGTAATTCATTAACGCGTAGTTCGATTTAACTCATTCTTTTTTTGTTAGAAAGGTAGTACTTTAAGTATTGTCCCGTAAATATTTCAAGGTCATAGGTTTATTAGTTCAGAAATGACAGACATTTATTGGGTTCAAATAACTTGGGACCCGGATCTTTGAACGTACGGCTTAATTTAAACTGGTGTGCGTTTAAATTTATGTTTGTCGATCTGTCTATTTGTTCCAGCTAATTACCGAAACGGCTGGATCAATTTTGATGGAACTTTCAATGGCAGATAGGTGATGTTATAAGGAGTAACTTAGGCTACATTTAGTTTAGGTTCAAAAAAGGATTATGGGATCCAATCCGATCCTATATAACACCTATATCCAGGCGGACGAAGTCGCGGGGGTCGGCTAGTTCTTAATAAGTAAGTGTTTCATAAGGCACACTTCACTCGATGGGAACCATAAATGGAAGTGAAAGCAAACAACGCAATTTTAAGAAATGAATTCGCCCACTTACCTCGCAACGAAAAATTCCCATAAAAAAGCCATAAAACCTTACGACGGTCCCGTATTAGTATGCCACTTACTTTTAACGAGAAAATATTTTTGATGGACGAAATAAATTCTATGCATCCCGTAACAGGCGGTACCAACATATTTCCACGTCTGGATAAAAATATTTTAGGGTTTCAAGGAGGGTAAATGTCCACTACTTCATAGAAGATTGAAATGGAACTATTATTTCCGTTATTATAGACCTTTGTATATATTGTATTAGGAATGCAAATTACTTTAATTTTGCCCGCGACTTTATCCACGCGGAGTTAGGTTTTCGAAAATCCTTTGTTTCCCCTTTGATTTCCGGGATAAATGTATCATATATCAATCACGTTATCCATACAAAATTTCACGTCGATCTGTAGCTCTATTGCGTCGTGATTGGAGTTGGAGGACAAAAGAAAACATTTTCGTATTTAAATATTGACAACGAGCTAATTCCTATTATTTAAGAACGAGCTGATTCCCATGACTTCGTCAGCGTGGATTCAAATAAATCTCATATAAACTTCTAACCCCTATTTAACCCCTTAGGGGTTGATTTCCTAAAAATCCTTTCTTAGCGGATGCCTACGTGATACGTCATAATAGCTATCTGCATGACTTTCAGCCCGATCCATCCAGTGGTTTGAGCTGTGCGTTGACAGGTCAGTCAGTCAGTGAGTCATCTTTTCTTTTTACATATTTAGATAGAAGAAGAAGAGCAACCGCTGAGTTTCTTGTTGGTTTTTCTTGGAAGCAACGACATTCAGTACCAGTGGTTGATTCAATTGACTTTTATTTGAATTTGAAAGTTTATTTGAATGAAAAACTTTTCTATTCTATTCCATTTCCGCATTTATACTATTAAGCAGTAGGTATTTTAACAGTAAACTGTATGTAATTTACACTAACAGGCCTGCTAAGTTTAAATGTCATTAAGATCGTGTTTAACTCATTCAAATCGTTATAAAGCTCTAAGCGACTATCAACACCACAACCTTTCCTACTCCCTAGTCCCTACAGACTAGCCTTGATACTGTTATCCGATTCAATTCATTTATTCACCAGACCCACAGGGCTCTTTTGCGCCCCAGTTGATTCAGAAACTGTAGTCGTTTGCTTTCACAATGAATATTCATTATTTCACCAATAAAACTACCGTTCTCTGTTTCTGTAACATAAGAAATAGTTTCGAAGCTTTGTAAATAAACTAGAGAATCTGGTAGCTAGACGTTGTCCTGCCACAGACCTCGCTATTAAAATGTATTTCTTGAAATTTTTTTTTGATCGAGAATTTAAAAAAACTAGACTTCGACGACAACATCACGTATCGGGTCCAACTATGAACCATTCAGATGACCCCGTAAGTACAAAAAATAATCCATCAAAATCGGTCGAGCCGCTTGGTCGAGGTGCATCCTTATCAGTTGTAGGTTTACTTGCATGAAGTGTCGAGGTGTGATATTATCCTCACTTACCATCAGAGCAGTTCGCAGTCAATCGCTAACTCGTCATCGAAAAGAAAAGCTTTATTATCGACTTCATTATTCGGTCAGTAATTTTGTTTCCGTCATCAAAGGCTCAGTAACCAAAAGGGTAACGCGAACCGCAAGCCCATTTGCGGCTTTTCGATCCGATTGATTTATTCGGGCGACCCCTACGGGCTCTTTTACGCCACGATAAATTCCCTCTTCTGATTAACGTGCGGAACCGAAAGGCGTGGACAGATATCGCGCGATGGCGGCAAAACGTGAAAGCATCAACACACCAAACAGTAGGACGTCACAAACCAGAAGAGGAAATGAATATCTTAGGCCTGATGCATCCCACTAACCAGTGATGGCTTCGTGTCTACTTAGTACCCAGATCTGGAATCAACAGGTCTGCGGCGATTTCAAGTTTTATGCTGGCCGTAGGATGTTATAGGAAATGGAGCCTGAAAATAATGAATTATTCGCGCACCGCTGAATTATATGTGAAAAAGGTATTCATTTTGGGAGCATTTTTGAGCGCGTTGCTCGTTCGTTGACAACTGACTTGTATTGATTAATTAATGCGTTTGTAATTGGCGCTAGGTACACATTTGGATCGTGATAGATATAGGTATCTCGTGGGTATCTCCAAACAAATATTCGTCCTTGAGCTTTGTGCGAGAGCGAACTCGCGCAGGTTCGCGCTAGCTCCGTCCTTTTCTGTCCGCCCACTGATACCTAAAATATGCTATTGCGACGTGCCTTGCGGTTATATTCAGAGGCGAATATTTGTTTGGCGATACCTATACATTCGTTTTGTACTGTATATTCGTTTATTTGGAAAAAATGGGAAATTAGAATAATTTGTACTTACACTTCGAATAACGAGGGAAACTATTGTAGTACTACGAAACACAGTCGAGTAATTTGGGGAGGGTAATGAGTTGTGCAATGGTTCTATTGCGCACTATGCAATGAAGAGCCTTCAAAAATCATAATAATATCTTTACAATTTCTAAAAGCTGCGTTGGACACACTAACGTCACTCGTTTTGTTTGACCAAGCCTTAATTATTTACGTTTCCGACAAATTTTCATTACCTCCCGATGATTGGATGTTGCCGGCGTTGTCGGTCCAACAGACCCGGAAGGCACTTTTACCCTCTGTTAAATTATTAATTGATTGCTTAATGAATGTTACGATCTTACTTTTTCAATGAATATTCATTTTTACGCCAGGAAATTTTCGTTTTCTAAATTACATGATCATTTTATCATAATCATTTTATTTTCCGATTTTTATTAGCTTTTGAATATTTTGCGTTTTGTGCGTACAACTTTCTATAAGTAGGTAGTTATCCATTAATCTACATTAATAAATCGCTCCTGTATCTCTTCTCTTAGGATCAGCTGCATCATAAGCGTTTAAAGTAAGGTTACAATCACCGATAAAGTTTGACCACCAAAAATAGCAAAATGTGTTCTTATAGTCAGGTTTCGTTAACTTTAACCAAAATTTTACCCACAACCTTAACAACGTCATTAACAACTTGTGCAACCCTTATGTTTCTTTTGATGGTCAAACTTTAACGGTAACCGTAACGTAACTTTAACCGCCTATATTTTTTCGTTTAAACTTCTTAGTGGTTTTCATTATCTTTTAGAACATTTCACGCGGAAAATTTTAAGCCAGAGAAAAACGCAAACGGAATTCCGCGCGTGATTTCTTCTATATGCGGAATTCCGCATGTGTCAAACTCACATTATTGTGGTCTAAAGAAGATAATATAGACCCACCTGTGTGAAGTCGTATCAGTTAGTTTTGGATAAAATACAATTTTCCAATCACATTACAAAACTAAAGCCGTGACTAAAATATATTCGGTGAGTTTGATTTAGCGGACTTTGTATACAAAATGTGTTTGTTTGCGGCCATACTGACACATTGCAGTGTTTGTCAATGAAATAATGATGTGGTGCAAATACTTTTATCGACAGTGATGGTGAATTTCGAATTACAATGATTATTTAAAGCACTTTTTATTTAGGTATAGTAAAAAAAATCAGCCAAGTGAGAGTCGGGCCTCGCGCTTTTAAGTTTCCGTACATAATTATGAACAATATAATATTTTGGGTCTAAGAAATATTTAATTTCCGAGCTAGACATCGCAACAAACCGTGAAAGAAAAACCCAAAAAATGTTCGTTTGTTTTGGTCACAGCATACAAACTACTCTATGAATCGTTGTTTTCAGTATTTGTTATTTAAATATAGTATATGGTACATAATATACCAAAATTTTATATTCCTAACTGGTTTAATTTTTGAGATAGCCCCTGTCACAAAAATGATCTAAAACTGATAACTATGATGGCCCCCTATTTCTTTATTTTTAAGCAAAAAATTTAAAAAAATGTATATTCGTACTCTCTCAATTGAGAAATTGAGAATTGTTCTCAATGAGCTCTAAATATTTATACCCCACAAGCTAGGGTAAAAAAAAAATTCCAGCTCCTTTTTCATATATATAGGAACCTCCCTGAAAAATAATTTAATTTAATTTTTTATTTAATATTGGATTTTGGGTCAACGTTGTACACCATTTATCAAAATTTCAGGTTTGTAAGTCATTTCGTCTACGAATTAGAGACCTGTGACCGGCGGACGGACAGACAGACAGAGTGACATTAATAGGGCTCCGTTTTTACCCTTTGGGTACGGAACCCTAAAAAGAACAAAAATACCATCTATTGCTAATTTTAAAACCTCCGTCTTTCCGTCTATTCTGTCATCGCAGCTCTCAAACGGATAGCCCGATTTGAATGCAGATTTTTTATTCAAAGACGGATTTAACAGTAATTTCAATTAATCAAATTGTAACCATTCTTTTATTTATTAGCTTACTAGCTTATATTTACTTAAAATTAGGGAAAAGTGCAAGTTTCATCAAAATCGATTCAGTAGTTTTCAAGATATGGACGTGTAAGCTTGTTACACCTGTCAATTTATTTTCATTTAGACATAGTCTACCACAGAATTAGTACCAATTTGTTTCTACTTTCTATAGAAATCTAATAACAAACTTATTTTATTTTAACCCTCTCAACGCGAAATGGAAGCGTTCCTCGACTATATTTGCCCCTGTGTTCCATAAATTAGCGCAGAACGATCTATTACCATTTGAATATTACAATAGCAATTCGGGAAATGATATAGTGTCATATTAATGGCATTTAAAGGACAATATAGTACAGTTTAGTTTGTGTAGCTGGCAACTCTTATGCGAGATTGGACTGAAGCCAACTTTTTATATCATACATCTTCTAAAGCTGGCTTCTCACGCAATCTGGGATAATATAGCAAATTGCGCAGAGCCTATCGGTACATCTTACAATCCTAAAGATCGAGATTCTTATTGACTAAATTCCATAATTTACGATGTAAATTATTAATTTAGTTTACATAATATTTTATGCAATCGAATAATTATAATTAGGTATGTACTTAGGTCTTAAATTCCTGAAAAAGCCACTACTCCTACCTTTTTTTTCGATGAAGTACTTAAATTCATTCTTGAAGTATCTATACACACAAGAACACCTTTTCTTAACCCAAAATTTTGAAACAAAGAAATCGTCACTTAAATGTTGAATAGAAGCAGGCGTAACTTTGCAGAAATCCATGTTAAGCAATGAAAAACAAAATTTTTGCTATAAGTAATTATTTGGATTTGGATATAAGTAGCAAAAAAATATTGTTTTTCATCTTATACTCATCGCTCAGTTTGATATTAAATTTTGAGACAGGGAGAGTTCATCTATAGGTATCCTATCTATCTATCTATCTATCTATAATATAATAAAACTGTAACAGATCCAATTTTGTACATTGAAGATATTTTGAAAATTTTTAGTGGAGGGCACTCTATATTCGATACTGAAGCCAAAACTGCAATTTTTTTCATTTTTGTCTGTCTGTCTGTCTGTCTTTCTGTCTGTCTGTCTGTCTGTCTGTCTGTCTGTCTGTCTGTCTGTATCTTGGCCGCGCATCACGCCGAAACTACTGAATGGATTCGAATGAAACTTGGTACGATTTGAGTTTATACTCCGAGGTAGGACATAGGATACTTTTTATCCCGAAATTCAGCTCGGTTCCCTTGGGAGAGGGGATGAAAGTTAAAACGTGTATTTAGCTGTAATTCATTAACGCGTTGTTCGATTTCACTCATTCTTTTTTTGTTAGAAAGGTAGTACTTTATATAATGTCCCGTAAGTATTTCAAGGTCATAGGTTTTTTAGTTCAGAAATGACACACATTTATTGGGTTCAAATAACTTGGGACCGGATCTTTGAACGTACGGCTTATTTTAAACAGGTGTGCGTTTATATTTTATGTTTGTCGGTCTGTCTATTTGTTCCAGCTAATCTCCGAAACGGCTGGATCGATTTTAATGGAACTTTTAATGTTATAAGGAGTAACTTAAGCTACATTTAGTTAGTAGTACATAAAAGAATTATGGGATCCGATCCGATCCTATATAAAAACCTATAGCTACGCGAACGAAGTTGCAGGGGTCAGCTAGTAATATAATAAAACTGTAACAGATCCAATTCTGTACATTGAAGATATTTTGAAAATTTTTATTGGAGGGCACTCTATAATCGATACTGAAACCAAAACTGCAATTTTTTTCATTTTTGTCTGTCTGTCTGTCTGTCTGTCTGTCTGTCTGTATCTTGGCCGCGCATCACGCTGAAACTACTGAACGGATTCGAATGAAACTTAGTACGATTTGAGTTTATACTCCGAGGTAGGACATAGGATACTTTTTATCCCGAAATTCAGCACGGTTCCCGTGGGAGAGGGGATGAAAGTTAAAACGTGTATTTAACTGTAATTCATTAACGCGTGGTTCGATTTTACTCATTCTTTTTTTGTTAGAAAGGTAGTACTTTAAGTATTGTCCCGTAAATATTTCAAGGTCATAGGTTTTATAGTTCAGAAATGAGAGACATTTATTGGGTTCAAATAACTTGGGACCCGGATCTTTGAAGGTGCGGCTTATTTTAAACTGGTGTGCGTTTAAATTTATGTTTATCGGTCTGTCTATTTGTTCCAACTAATCTCCGAAACGGCTGGATTGATTTAAATGGAACTTTCAATGGCAGATAGGTGATGTTATAGGGAGTAACTTAGGCTACATTTAGTTTAGGTACATAAAAGAATTATGGGATCTGATCCAATCCTATATAAAACTTATAAACACGCGAACGAAGTCGCGGGGGTCAGCTAGTCTCTCATAAAGTCATGAAGAACGCAGCAGGGATCGTAATATCAGCCTGCCTACTTGCACAGAGCGTTGCGGTGTGGCTTGAAACACAGCCCGTGGGAGGTCGGCTCAAACACGTTCTATTATTTAAATTATTTCAAAATTAAATAGACTTGCGTGATGTACAGCATATAAAGCATCGGTCCTGCGTTAGCGAGCTCAACTCGAATACGATGCGGCGCGTTAGTTGCGCTATTATATATGTTGAGAGATTTTCGGACTGAATTCCAACGGCAAAATCATAGTTTGGATGCAATTCTAATGCACTTCACACTACAGAGAAACTACCAAATACAAATAATATCCACGACAAAGTTAAATCTATCTATAATATAATAAAACTGTAACAGATCCAATTCTGTACATTGAAGATATTTTGAAAATTTTTATTGGAGGGCACTCTATAATCGATACTGAAGCCAAAACTGCAATTTTTTTCATTTTTGTCTGTCTGTCTGTCTGTCTGTCTGTCTGTCTGTCTGTCTGTATCTTGGCCGCGCATCACGCCGAAACCACTGAATGGATTTGAATGAAACTTGGTACGATTTGAGTTTATACTCCGAGGTAGGACATAGGATACTTTTTATCCCGAAATTCACCACGGTTCCCTAGGGAGAGGGGATGAAAGTTAAAACGTGTATTTAGCTGTAATTCATGAACGCGTAGTTCGATTTCACTCATTCTTTTTTTGTTAGAAAGGCAGTACTTTATATATTGTCCCGTAAATATTTCAAGGTCATAGGTTTGTTAGTTCAGAAATGACAGACATTTATTGGGTTCAAATAACATAGGACCCGGATCTTTGTACGTACGGCTTATTTTAAACTGGCGTGCGTTTAAATTTATGTTTGTCGGTCTGTCTATTTGTTTCAACTAATCTCAGGAACGGCTGGATCGATTTTAACGGAACTTTCAATGGCAGATAGGTGTTGTTATAAGGAGTAACTACATTTAGTTTAAGTACATTAAAGAATTATGGGATCCGTTCCGATCCTATATAAAACCTATAAACACGCGAACGAAGTCGCGGGGGTCAGCTAGTCTTCTATAATATAATAAAACTGTAACAGATCCAATTCTGTACATTGAAGATATTTTGAAAATTTTTATTGGAGGGCACTCTATAATCGATACTGAAGCCAAAACTGCAATTTTTTTCATTTTTGTCTGTCTGTCTGTCTGTCTGTCTGTCTGTCTGTCTGTCTGTCTGTCTGTCTGTCTGTCTGTCTGTCTGTCTGTATCTTGGCCGCGCATCACGCCGAAACTACTGAATGGATTCGAATGAAACTTGGTACGATTTGACTGTATACTTCGAGGTAGGACATAGGATACTTTTTATCTCGAAATTCAGCACGGTTCCCTTGGGAGAGGGGATGAAAGTTAAAACGTGTATTTAGCTGTAACTCATTAACGCGTTGTTTGATTTCACTCATTCTTTTTTTGTTAGAAAGGTAGTACTTTACATATTGTTCCGTAAATATTTCAAGGTCATAGGTTTTTTAGTTCAGAAATGACAGACATTACAATCCTCGGTATTGGGTTCAAATAACTTGGTACCCGGATCTTTGAACGTACGGCTTATTTTAAACTGGTGTGCATTTAAAGTTATGTTTGTCTTTCTGTCTATTTATTCCAGCTAATCTCCGAAACGGCTGGATCGATTTTAATGGAACTTTCAATGTTATAAGGAGTAACAGGCTACATTTAGTTTAGGTACATAAAAGAATTATGGGAGCCGATCCTATATAAAACCTATAAACACGCGAACGAAGTCGCGGGGGTCAGCTAGTTAGACATATTTACGGAGAATTTCATTATTCATAGGAAGATTTAAAATACCTAGTAAGTGTATAAAATGTGTTCTTTCTTATAAAATTAGTATTTTTCGGCACTTTTTTTCTATTTCTTCTGTCTAACGAAATTCGAGATTTTCAGATATTTAATATTATACCTTCAAGCAATTTGAAAACTGTGTCTTCATCAATCTAACCGTTAGATGATAATGATGAAGACGCAGTTTTCAAATTGATTGAAGATTGATTTGAAGATTGCTTTGGTTAGATTCTAACCAAAGCTCAAATATTTAACCAAGCGATTGCGTTCGTTTCTTCTAGTTTTATCGTAATCTGCGTCTTACCGCATTTCGTTGTGTTTGCTCACACAGGACGTCATCGTATCTTCTATATCTCTACTAATATAATAAAGCGGAAGAGTTTGTTTGTTTGAACGCGCTAATATCAGGAACTACTGGACCGATTTCAAAGCTTCTTTCACCGTTGGATATGTAAGGTGCGTTGGGGTAATACCGGACGGATTTTCGACTAGTTGGAAGAGTGTCGCAAAAAATTTTTTTTCTCGAAATCCATACATCTTATATTAATGTACTATAATATAATAAAACTGTAACAGATCCAATTCTGTACATTGAAGATATTTTGAAAATTTTTATTGGAGGGCACTCTATAATCGATACTGAAGCCAAAACTGCAATTTTTTTCATTTTTGTCTGTCTGTCTGTCTGTCTGTCTGTCTGTCTGTATCTTGGCCGCGCATCACGCCGAAACCACTGAATGGATTTGAATGAAACTTGGTACGATTTGAGTTTATACTCCGAGGTAGGACATAGGATACTTTTTATCCCGAAATTCACCACGGTTCCCTAGGGAGAGGGGATGAAAGTTAAAACGTGTATTTAGCTGTAATTCATGAACGCGTAGTTCGATTTCACTCATTCTTTTTTTGTTAGAAAGGCAGTACTTTATATATTGTCCCGTAAATATTTCAAGGTCATAGGTTTGTTAGTTCAGAAATGACAGACATTTATTGGGTTCAAATAACATAGGACCCGGATCTTTGTACGTACGGCTTATTTTAAACTGGCGTGCGTTTAAATTTATGTTTGTCGATCTGTCTATTTGTTTCAACTAATCTCAGGAACGGCTGGATCGATTTTAACGGAACTTTCTATGGCAGATAGGTGTTGTTATAAGGAGTAACTACATTTAGTTTAAGTACATTAAAGAGTTATGGGATCCGTTCCGATCCTATATAAAACCTATAAACACGCGAACGAAGTCGCGGGGGTCAGCTAGTCTTCTATAATATAATAAAACTGTAACAGATCCAATTCTGTACATTGAAGATATTTTGAAAATTTTTATTGGAGGGCACTCTATAATCGATACTGAAGCCAAAACTGCAATTTTTTTCATTTTTGTCTGTCTGTCTGTCTGTCTGTCTGTCTGTCTGTATCTTGGCCGCGCATCACGCCGAAACTACTGAATGGATTCGAATGAAACTTGGTACGATTTGACTGTATACTTCGAGGTAGGACATAGGATACTTTTTATCTCGAAATTCAGCACGGTTCCCTTGGGAGAGGGGATGAAAGTTAAAACGTGTATTTAGCTGTAACTCATTAACGCGTTGTTTGATTTCACTCATTCTTTTTTTGTTAGAAAGGTAGTACTTTACATATTGTTCCGTAAATATTTCAAGGTCATAGGTTTTTTAGTTCAGAAATGACAGACATTACAATCCTCGGTATTGGGTTCAAATAACTTGGTACCCGGATCTTTGAACGTACGGCTTATTTTAAACTGGTGTGCATTTAAAGTTATGTTTGTCTTTCTGTCTATTTATTACAGCTAATCTCCGAAACGGCTGGATCGATTTTAATGGAACTTTCAATGTTATAAGGAGTAACAGGCTACATTTAGTTTAGGTACATAAAAGAATTATGGGAGCCGATCCTATATAAAACCTATAAACACGCGAACGAAGTCGCGGGGGTCAGCTAGTTAGACATATTTACGGAGAATTTCATTATTCATAGGAAGATTTAAAATACCTAGTAAGTGTATAAAATGTGTTCTTTCTTATAAAATTAGTATTTTTCGGCACTTTTTTTCTATTTCTTCTGTCTAACGAAATTCGAGATTTTCAGATATTTAATATTATACCTTCAAGCAATTTGAAAACTGTGTCTTCATCAATCTAACCGTTAAATGATAATGATGAAGACGCAGTTTTCAAATTGATTGAAGATTGATTTGAAGATTGCTTTGGTTAGATTCTAACCAAAGCTCAAATATTTAACCAAGCGATTGCGTTCGTTTCTTCTAGTTTTATCGTAATCTGCGTCTTACCGCATTTCGTTGTGTTTGCTCACACAGGACGTCATCGTATCTTCTATATCTCTACTAATATAATAAAGCGGAAGAGTTTGTTTGTTTGAACGCGCTAATATCAGGAACTACTGGACCGATTTCAAAGCTTCTTTCACCGTTGGATATGTAAGTACGTGATCCCTGAGTGCTATAGGCTATATATTATGTACCACGGGCGAGGCCGGGGCGGACCGCTAGTCTATATATCTATATCTATCTATCTATACATATAATAAAATCGTAGACTTGCCGTATCTGTACATTAAAGATTTTTGCAAAATAATAACTGAGGCATGTTATGGATAAGTAATAGAACATAAAAAAGCTATTTTTGAAATTTTTGTCTGTTTGTCTGTTTTTCTGTTCGTCTGTTTGTCTGTTTGTCTGTTTGTCTGTATGTTTGTGCGCGCATCACGCAAAAACTACTGAATGGATTGAAATGAAACTTGGCATGATTTAAGTTCATACTACGGAGTAACATATAGGATACTTTTTATCCCGAAATTGAGCACGGTTCCGTTGGGAGAGGGGATGAAAGTCAAAATGTGTACTTAGCTGTAATTCATTAACGCGTAGTCCGATTTCATTCATTCTTTTTTTGTTAGAAAGGAAATACTTTAAAAATTACTGGGTAATCTCTCAAAGGCTGGATCGATTTTGATGGGACTTTCACTGGCGGATGTTTACATTTTGATCTACCTAAACATCCGCCAGTAAACTTTTAACAGTTTTTAGCAAGATATATGAACTCAAAGGTAAGCTCTTTTAAGAAAAGACAAAATTATTCCCACGGGATGTTTAAAAACCAATATCCACGCGAACGAAGTCGCGGGTTTCCGCTTGTGTTAAGTAAAGCCGAGTCAATTAATAAAACCAGAGAGTACTTACTTAATTGAAATTCATCTTCTCGATTGTAAATTGTAAGTGATCAAATCTCAGAACAACCTGTAGGACGGTCGTTGAGAACAATAGAGAATCCTTACACAAATTTTCCATTTATCTAGACATCCCAATTATGCTGAGTGCTTAGTCTAAGATCGGAGCACTCGAAAACGAACTCGAAAACTATTGATCGAATCACAAGTGAATTCAGAGCAAAATGAACTCAAATACTCGTATTTTAAAGTCGTAATTCCATAGTTAGAATATGTATTTTACAACATTTCTGCTTGGGGCGCTCGTTGTGTTCAATGCTGAATGTATTGGCGAACTCAAACCTTAATACAAGCCATTTTAGGTCTATTTTACTCTGAAATCGATCAATAGTTTTCGAGTTCGTTTTCGAGTGCTCCGATCTTAGACTAAGCACTCTGTACAATAATATTATCTTTGTATTGTAATTAGAGGCTTCGTTACTGACTAATCTCAGGTAAATGTAATCCATACTAATATTATTAATGCGAAAGTGTGTCTGTCTGTCTGTCCACTAGCTTTTCAGGGCTTAACAATTTAACCGATTTGGATGAAACATACATCCCGGGGACCGACAGACTATTTTTTATCCCGGAGGACAAAAAATTTATTAAAGAGTTCCCAAGGGATTCTTAAAGGTCCATCCGTTTAATCGATTTATACAAAACTTGGTAAAGAGGTAGTTTGCGTCTCGGAAATTAACATACCTAGGCAACTTTCATCTCGGAAAAGCAAATATAGTTCCCGTGGGATTTTTAAAAACCTAAATCCACGCGGACGAAGTCGCAGGCATCATCTTGTTAATATCTAATAATTGTGTCCTTCTGACTGAACTTTGGACACGACGGCCAATCTCAACGGAGACAAGCCAACCCAGGAGATAGTGCGCAAGTGTGTACGCAAATACAGGTGCACTCTCTATTCTCTCACTCTCATAGACCGATGAGACGGCAATCTGATACAACCGGAGAAAGATCGACGGTTTTACGTGCTCTCCGAGGCACGGGGGTGCAACGCTACCCAATCTCCCAACTACGGGCCACAAAAAAAAAACGTAAAAAAAATTTAAATAAATTTCCCCGGAAGAGGAAGAAGGGAAGGTGCTATTAGGGGATGGTTTTAGAAAGGTAATGGTGTAGTAGATGTCATTAAATTTTCGCTATAGTTGGGACATTACAAACGTGTGAACTGCAGAGCCATAAAACATTACGATCATAGGGTTGTGAAAACTCTCCCTCGCTCTTTGTAACCTGTTATCGACTATCGACAAATCCTTTTTTACTGTTACACACAACAACAGAGAAACAGGTTCCAGTTACATAAGGCCTGTAAGTGCAAGCGAGAAGTCCGATAAAAATGATTTATGACTCAGTTCGCACATTTGTAATGTCCAAACTATATAGTATACACGTATAGCGATAGCGTAAGCTTTAGTGGATTTACTAAATACCCTTGACGAGTTCCACAGGTATGAAAATATTATGTAAAATGTTACATGTCGTTGTTAAGTGTCTGTTTCACCACCTTCTGATAAGTATGAGATAGCTATCTACAAGTTTTGTCTTTGTCACTTGACATAAAGTAAGAAAGTGACAAAACTTACGTTTAGGCTATCCGGCACTTATCAGAAAGTTGGTGAAACAGGCCCTTAGTGTAGACGAGCGGATACCCGCGACTTCGTTCGCGTGGATATTGATTTTAATAATCCCGTGGGAATCATTTTGTTTTTCCTATGCTCTTTTGAGCTTAAACCTTGCTAAAAACTGTTAAAAGTTCACTGGCGGATGTTTAGGTACATCAAAATGTAAACATCCGCCAGTGAAAGTCCCATCAAAATCGGTCCAGCCTTTCGGAGATTAGCCAGTAGTCTTTAAAGTATCTACTTTCTAACAAAAAAAGAATGAATGAAATCGGACCACGTTAACGAATTACAGCTAAGTACACATTTTGCCTTTCATCCCCTCTCCCAAGGGAACCGTGCTGAATTTCGGGATAAAAAGTATCCTATATGTTACTCCATAGTATTAACTTAAATCATGCCGAGTTTCATTTCAATCCATTCAGTAGTTTTTACGTGATGCGCGCACAAACATACAGACAAACAGATAAACAGACAAACAGACAAAAATTTCAAAAATAGCTTTTTTACGTTCTATTACTTATCCCTAACATCCCCCAGTTATTATTTTGCAAAAATCTTCAATGTACAGATACGGCAATTCTACGATTTTATTATGTGTAAGAAGATAGAAGATAATAGTGTTTTACTCTGTAAAGGACTAATTTTGTTCTTTCTAAAGTAGAATTTTCTCCGTACTCTTTACCTATACGAGTTCTAATCTCCACCTGCTATGATTGGGTTCCTTTATCTCAAGCTTATCCTATAACGGGCTTAGGTACGCTACGCAATCCTTTGATGCTTTTCCAGCCTTATTATAGATGATTGGAAACTAAGTCTTATAGATATTTCTTGTTACCATAAAAGTAATCCTTATACCTATATCTATCCATAGTGCACGATATATTTGCAACCAATTGTGCTGTTGTTCGTCCTAAATTTTTGAAGTTTTATTTTTTTATTTTATTCAAATACAAGTTAGCCCTTGACTGCAATCTGATGGTAAGTGATGATGCAGTTTAAGATAAAAGCGGGCTAACTTGGAAGAGGTATGGATACCCCTTATCGGTTTCTATACACGGTAGAAACCGATCAGGGGTATGCAATATGCATATTGCATACCTCTTCCAAGTTAGCCCGCTTCCATCTTAGACTGCATCATCACTTACCATCAGGTGAGATTACAGTCAAGGGCTAACTTGTAGTTGAAAAAAAAAAGGTTATTTGGTGGTCATTCGACATTATATTATACTTATTAATATTGACAGAATCATAAATAGCTTACCGTGACAGAACAAATTCAACTTATAAATAACCATCAAAACAGAAGAGTATACACGGTAACAAAATTCATAACAAAATAATGTAATTAATTGGTCCTTTATGAGATTCCTTAATATTGGGAGAGATAAGTAATTCCCCCCAAGTATTTACAGAGAGCTTCTAACGGTGTAATTAAGTTTACAACTCCGGAGAATTTGCGTTTTAACTCTCCGAGTAAATTCCTACCAACTCCCATTGTTTGCAGTCTCGGTTATCATTTTAAACTGAGTTATAGATGTGGTAACGGGTTATAATTACGGCACTTTATATATTATAAGCCTGACCATTAGAGTTGCCCTAATGTCCTATAGAAAATAGTGGATCGGAAAATAGCTCAAGCTTATCAAAATTTTCATAAGTGTGTAAGAGACAACATTACATTTTTGACATAATAATAAAACAGTTTGCGGCAGACTCAAAACTAAAGATGGCCTCCCTAAAATGTATACATGAACACTCACACACGCACAACTTGAGACATCACAATGAACAGGCGCCATTTTATGTTTTCGGATTGTGCATGTATGATACCTAATCTATGCGTGTGTGAGTGTATTTTTGACACGTTTTTAAAGTAGGTATGGCTGCTCCATTATTATTATTATCTCTATGAGCCTGACCCAATTCATTTCGTATAACTATTTACGTGAGGGTGGTGTGGTCTAGATGCGACATCGCATACCAAGTGATTGTTAGAGCAACTAATCAGCGTTATCGTAACCACAGAATACTAGATAGTACTGTTGGTAGAGAAGGCTCACTCCACACTTAGGGTGTTACCAGACAAATCGATCAATTGTCGATCGACGGCATCGATCGATGGTAGAATGGATTAGTCGACGTCGATTGATAGTTTCTACCAGACTAATAAATAGATCGATTATAAATCGACAATCGATCGATGGTAGAATGGATTAGTTCTCATTATCACCTGCTGCCCGGCCGCGCCCCGTGCGTTATCTAAATACCTGACCTGTGTTTATGTGTTCAATTGTATAGAATGAGCAATATTGTACTGGCCAGCAACAACGCGTCCACTTTTGATATAGTATCGATCATACACTTCGAAAGAAACTGATGGAATATAGCCGGGGTTAATCGATCAATGTCGACAATGTCATCGACTGGCAATCGATCGACTGGTTAGTCGAACGGTATCCGTCGATCAATTAAAGCTACCAGATCAAACGATCAACTTCGATCGACGTTGACTGTTGCCGTCGATCGACGATCGATCGATTGGTCTGGTAACAACCTTACATTTCATCAGAAGCGAATTTTGCTTCATCATGCCCAATATGCGTGATTAGTGCAATTCCGAATCCCACAACACAACACTGCATCCGGAGTGCAGTCCGATGAGCGAGGCCTGCTGGGTTATTCTGTAACTTAGTTAGCAACTGGAAATAGTTGCCAACTAATAAATTTGATATGCGTTGCTGCTTTACTGTGGGAAATTATAAAGTGTTTTCATAATTTCACACAGTAAAGCAGCAATGTATATCGAACTAATTCGTTGGCAACTATTTTCAGTTGCTAACTAAGTTACAGAATAACCCCCCTGAAGGGCTCGATCCGGTCACCAGCTGTCGCTGTGACGCCGGAGGGATTCCTCCGGCACATGTGAAACGGTACGTATAACCTGCGGCACGTACATCGAACGCTGAACGAAACGTGGAGGGGATAGCTGCGCATGGGAACTGTCGCGCACGTAATACAATAGCTTACCCCCTCCACTTTCCTTCAGCGTTCGATGTTCGTGCCGATGTTTATATGTAATTCATACAACACAGAACACTGCATTCATCCGGAATGAGTGTACCTATACTCAGAGGCGTCTCTAACCCATGTAACGCCCGTGTGCCATCTATCACCCTAGCTACCCTAGCGCCCTCTAGTTTAGAAATTGGTGCCCCCTGACATCGCTGCGCCCGTGTGCACCGCACACCCTGCACTATAGGTAAAGCCGCGTCTGCCTATAAGCATTCATTACACGATAGGGTTTTCACGGAGAACTTGCCCTGTAATGCGATGGTCGCATGGCAGAAAGGTACATTCTATGCTCTATCACTCATGATTAATACAAGGTTTATCTTCTAACTAGCTTTTGCCCGCGGCTTCGCCCGCGTGAATTTCGATTTTTCACAAATCCTGAGGGAATCGTGGATTTACGCTTCCCATTCCCACTCTCTTTTCCAACCTTTATACCTACTTTCAAATAGGTAACTTAGTTATAGTATTCTACCTATACCTGTAGCTATAGATTTGGGTTGTTTCAAAATCCCGTGGGAACTGTGGATATATCCAGGATAAAAAGCAATCTTTGTGTTAAGTCAGGGCATAATCTATCTCCTTTCAAAATTTCAGCCAAATCGGTTCAGTAGTTTTGACTGGCCCGTTGGCGCGGTTGGCAGTGATCCTGCCTACCTCTCCCGGGTCGCGGGTTCGATTCCCGTCCCGAGTCTGGGTGTATTTATGTAAGTATATAAGTATGTATTATGTATTTATACATTTATTAAATATTTATATGTGTAATATATGTAAATATGTATATCAGTCGGTTGTTACCTATAACACAGGCATTAAGTTGCCTACTTTAGGAACAGCCGACCGTGTGTGTATGTGTGTATATTTATTTATTTATTTAGTAGTTGCTGCGTTAAAGAGTAACACACAAATTTTCGCCTTTATAATATTAGTGTGATGAACGCTATCCAACCTCATAGCAGCGAAAAAGTCGCAATTCTATTGCTATTTGACCTTATCAAAAGTTATCGTTAGTCTGCAAAAGCGCTCGCCAACCCGTTTCAGTGGTTTTCCAAATTTAATATTACGCAAGTTTGCAGACGCGCGGCGCGCGGTGCGCGGGCGGAGCCTTGCGAAGTTTGTATTGATACCTACCCTTATTCAAATTGAGCTGATTGGATTCGAGTGAAATATAAATCAAACCCGATTCGCTTACTAAATACTTACTTGGTGCGATGAATTTTCTTCTATGAAGTTCCCAAAAATAGAACTGAGGGGTGATGTACCCTATTCACGAAAGTTAGATCGGTCAATTATTGCGGTCATTAAACAATGGTAGCTGAATTTGACTTTATTAATTTGGCAATGACCATATTTTATCCTTGCTTTGGAGAGCACGTTAAGCCGTCGGTACCGGTAATAATTATCCATCACACTAATCACACTAATATTATAAAGGCGAAAGTTTGTGTGTGTGTGTGTGCGTGCGTACATGCGTGCGTGCGTGTGTGTGTATGTTTGTTATTCTTTAACATCGCAACTACTGGCTTAAATTTCGAATGGAGATAGATTATCTCCCGACTTAACACATGGGCTATCCCTTTTATGCTGGAAAAATCCATTTCCCATCCAGTTCCCATGGGATTTAAAAAAAACCGAAATCTATAGCTACAGCTATATGTAGATTACTACAGCAAACTTCCTTGAAAGTAGGTATAAAGGTCGGAAAAGGGAGCGGGAACGGGAATGAAAATCCACGATTCCCTCGGGATTTGTGAAAGGCCGAAATTCACGCGGGCGTAGTAGCCGCGGGCAGAAGCTGTGTAAATAATAGACCAGGTAATAATTATTGCATACCAGACAATTATAACCCGACAAGAGCTTTGTTTATAGCACGCCAATAAGCATTACTAATAACCATCAATAACAACGATTGTCACTACATCAAGGCGGACATATCGGAGGGCCAATTAATCTGTGCAGCGCTGATTACCCGTATAATGTTGGATACCTAGAATTAGCTACCAAATTAATGCACTGTGGTCGTGATTGGAACACATTTGTAGACAAATCAAAGCTTTGTATTTGACCTACTTATCGCGGAATTGGACTTCGTTCGAAATGTGGATACCGAGGATCCCAAATCCCAATGCTGTTGGAAGGGGTCAGGGGAGAGTTCTGGAAGAGAAGGGGTGTGGTAAAGGCGGTCTTCTTCCCAAATCCCAATGCTGTTGGAAGGAGTCAGGAGAGTGTTCTGGAAGAGAAGGGGTGTGGTAAACGGGGTCTTCTTCCCAAATCCCAATGCTGTTGGAAGGGGTCAGGGGAGTGTTCTGGAAGAGAAGAGGTGTGGTAAAGGGGGTCTTCTTCCCAAATCCCAATGCTGTTGGAAGGGGTCAGGGGAGTGTTTTGGAAGAGAAGAGGTGTGGTAAAGGGAGTCTTCTTCCCAAATCCCAATGCTGTTGGAAGGGGTTCTGTTGGAAGGTGTTCTGGAAGAGAAAAGGTGTGGCAAAGGGTATTTGCAGTAAACGCACAAACTTGTGTTTTCGATGGGTTGAACTGCACTATGTTTTGAGTGCTCCATTCCAAGACCTGTTCTAGAGACATCTCAATTTCTGAGACAAGTATAGGTAGTAGAGATTTTACGTACTATTAGAGTACTGTGCCATAGATTCTTATTTGGTACAAGTTGGTCACAGCACGTCCTCGTGGAAGTGTCTTACGTTTCCTTCATTGTACGTGACACTGGAGCGGTGGATTCTGCCCAGCTGGCAGCGGCACACCTGAGACACGTAGAGACTCGATATTGATTGCCGGGGTCAATTCTGATGAATTCCCTAGAGAGATCGTGCAGTCACGTGCTAACGTATGACGATAGAAAGTTTTTAATTACAGAATCCGCTTTCCGAACCAGTGGTAGAGTGTTGGCTAACTCGTTGGTTTGCACATTCGACTGCAGATCACGAGGTCCCGGGTTCGACTCCCGGGTCGGGCAAGTAATTGTTAGGTATTGGGTTATTCTGTCAAGAAATTCTCAGTGCCAGCCCGGAGATGGTAGTTGGCGGTGTTTTCACACCCGTGCCTCGGGGAGCACGTTTAGCAAACGGTCCCGGTTATTATCACTGTCATTTGTGACAATAGTTGTTAAAGCCTGCCAACCCGCATTGGAGCAGCGTGGCGGGTCTAAGCCTACCAATCAGAGGTAGGAGTTTAGTAAAAACCTGCCATACCTATTTTATCTGCATCGACACTTACTTTCAGATGAAATTGCAGACCGCAGGCTAAGGTGAATTCGTACTTACATGAATTTAAGAATTGCCCCAGTATTTTGTCATAGTCATATTATGTAGGTACCTTACCGTATTCGCAAAAAGCTCTAAGTTTCAGTTAATTGTGAAACAATAGTGAAACCCGAACCACGGAGCTGTGTTAAACAATTTAACAACAAGAACTTTAAAGTCCAGTTACCGAAGAAACTATTGCCGACGGGAGGTAACAGCCCAAGCAAAGTTCGACTCGCACTAAGTCCTTTAGTGGCTCCAAAACCTTACTTTATACGGCTACAAACAAGCGAAACAGCGAAAGACGGAACTCAATGAAAGCAAATTGAGAAGAGTTAAGAGTAAAATTTTTATAAATTACTTACATTGTTTTTTGTAACGAATACTCTGAAAAGAATGTATACTTTTATTTGCAAAGCATCAATGGCATGTAATGCAATGGCAATTGAGAAAGTAAAGCACATGATTACCATAAGCCCATAGCAATTAGCATTAAGCATTAAGCATTTTCTAAGTGAAATAAGCTCGATACACTTACGAAGTCGATTCTGAACATAACAAAGGAAAATCAGACGAAAAGTGAACTGTAAGGAAATTCAGTTTTCTCGTGTTAAGGGAATCTAAACTTTATAGAGCTAAGAACACAAACGAAATTCATAGAACTTCACAATATCAAGCAAATGTTGGCTCTTCCACGTTTCGTCACAATTTTAACTTTACCGCGATAAGTAAAAAAGTAACAGCCTCTTGCCAATAAAAGCCAAAGATTCATTTGGAAGGACTCAAAATATAGGTAGAAAGTAGGTACACATAGAAAAGTGTCTTACTGCTTACATAATATCATGTTTAGTCCGATTCCGAAAATGTAATATTTTTTATGTATGAAAGAAAATGTGAAACGATTTTTACAATTTTTAGGGTTCCGTAGTAAACAAGGAACCCATATAGTTTCGCCATGTCCGTCCGTCTGTCTGTCTGTCTGTCTGTCTGTCCGTCCGTCCGTCCTCGGTTAATCTCAGAGACTATTAGTGCTAGAAGTCTGTAATTTAGCATGGGTATAAATATTAATTTCGCCGACAAATTGGTGAAATAAAATTTTGATAAATATTTTTTTTAGGGTAGCTCCCCTACATTTAAAGTGGGGATGAATATTTTTTTTCTCGTCTACCCCATAATGTGGGGTATCGTTGAATAGGTCTTTTAAAAATATTGGGGGTGTGGGAACATCATTTTTCGATTTCTAGATCCGTTTGTAAAATATGATGTTTTGAAGTGCTAATTTTTATTAGAGTCAAGTGTCCCCCCCCTCTATCAGCCAAATGGCAGTATATAGGAACTTGAAAAAATTCACAGCAGTAGTATATATAATCAATTTTAAAGGAAAACTATCATGGCTAAGTAGGGTTCACAGGTTAAGGAGTTATATCTGTTTTTCGAGGATTGTGACTACGGAACCCTACACAGCGCGTGGCCCGCCACGCACTTGGCCGGTTTTATAACCCCCGACGCAAAAACGACAGGGTGTTATAAGTTTGACGTGTCTACAATGTGGGTATCAAATGAAAGGGATTGAATAGTAGAATAGCACTATGCAAATCCAAAATGGCCGCCACCACAAAATGGCGAATGTCGGGGGTTTTTTAAATTTTTAATTTATACTTCTTACAAACATAGCTCTACAGTTATTATCACAATTACATTTTGAGAGTTCATCTTGTTAACGTTATGGGATTGGAACCTTCATTTTTTATTCACTGTACTAAGATTACAGAGGCAGTGTCTTAAGTACTGGCCTGGAGACACTAACTATTTATGACGGCATTATGCGCGTCGCATAAGATGGAATAAATATTTAAGCCTATACTCAGTACGTAGAGCCACATTTGGATTAGAAACCGGAACTGTAGAGTCTCCCTTGGGTTATTTGGTTTGTATTATTGGATAGGAATGAGGAAGTTTCCTGAATTTGAAAATATCGTATTGAACACAATGGTATTAAAATATAGATTAAAACTAATACTTAAATCAGTGAAAAAAATTTTGAAATCCATCAATAAAATATGACGGAGAAATTAATTATTTAAGTTCATGTATTTTAACGCAAAATTTCTCACTCGACTATGACGTCACAGCGTCTATTCGGAGATATTTTTTCCATGTAAATTTACTTGTTTTACCAATTTCTCAGAGATTACTGAACGGATTTGCGTGATTCTTTGCATTATTTGCATCGTGATGTGTGCAAAATGATCCCATAGATTTTTCGAAAAAAAGATTAAATTTTTTTTTCAAAAAAATCTATGGAACCATTTTGCAAACATCTTCAGCTGTCGATTAAAAAAAGAATCACGCAAATCGATTCAGTAATCTCGGAGAAATTGGTAAAACAAGTTTTACATGGAAAAAATACCTCCGAATAGACGCTGTATACATGAACTTAAATAATTAATTTCTCCTTCATTTATTGATGGATTTCAAAAATTTTTTCACTGATTTATCAGTTTTAATCTATATTTTAATACCATTCTGTTCAAAATGATATTTTCAACTTCAGGAAACTTCCTCATTCACATATACATAGGTAGATACTCCGTAGTCTTTAAAGCTTAAATGGTGTGCCGAAGTGGACATAGCTTTTCGTTACTATACATTTATTTTCCTTTTATACTTTAAAATTCTAAGTAAATAAAAATCTAAATTAATTTTTTTCTCCCTTTAATTGTGATCACAAAGGGATTGTCAAGCAACACTGCAACAATCTAGGAGATGACATAGCTCCAACTCTCGCAAGTCTGGGATCTCGTCCCATACAGAAAGTGCTGGCATTTTATATAAGGTAAATTACGTAACTATATGCACTAAAAAGTAAACTTTAATAGTTTTACAATAACACTTAATAATGTAATAGAACGTGATCTTCTTGACTCAAAGTATGCTTTATAGAATTTCGTAGTAGCGTGTTCATTTTAATTTGCGTGTGAGCAAGTTTGATGCGTCCATAAAACCACCTCTATCAACTGGTCTGTTTTCTTACTGATTGAATTATGCTGACACCAGGCTGCGTTTTTGTGGGCTCTTCCAGGGCACTATGGGATCCCTTGTTGCTTGAGTTTTAAGCTGTCATAAATAATTACCAGCATTACCTCACTTCTGTCCGTATGCTATATTTATTGACATTCAATTGCAATTTTGAAATTAAAAAAAAATAAGAATCTGAATCTGACATAAAATAGAACGACTTCAATAATACTAACATTTTTTTGACCCAATGGTCTGGTACTCTAACCGAGGGAAGGTTGTGTGTAGCGACTCCCCTCAAAGGGACGGACGGACTGCATAGCGCTTCACAAAGGACTTGTCTTTGAAAAATTGAAAACTTTTGTAAACGGAGAATGTTATTGTGACGTGAAGTATTTTTAAATTTTCCTCTTTCTCGCATTTTCGAACGAGCTTTGTATTTTTTTTAGGGTTCCGTACCCAAAGGGTAAAAACGGAGCCCTATTAATGTCACTCGGCTGTCTGTCTGTCTGTCTGTCTGTCTGTCTGTCTGTCCGTCTGTCCGCCGGTCACAGGTCTCTAGCTCGCAGACGAAATGAGTTACAAACCTGAAATTTTGGTATTTGGTGTAAAACGTTGACCCAAAATCAAATATTGAATTAAAAATTGAATTAAATTATTTTTCAGGGGGGCTCCCATACATGAGAAAGGAGCCGGAAAAAAAAAATTTTTTCTTACCCTAGCTTGTGGGGTATCATTGTTTAGAGCTCATTAAGTAGAGTACGAATATATATTTTTTTAATTTTTTGCTTAAAAAGTAAGGAAATGGGGGGTCATCAAAATTGTCAGTTTTAGACCATTTTTGTGACGGCGGCTATCTAAAAAACTAAACTAGTTAGGAATATGATATTTCGGTATATTATGTACTATATGCTCTATTTGTACAACAAATACTGAAAATAACGATTCATAAAATAGTTTATAAGCTGTGACCAAAACAAACGAACTTATTTTGCGTTTTTCTTTCACGGTTTCTTGCGATGTCTTACTCGGAAATTAAATATTTCTTAGACCCAAAATATTATATTGTTCATAATTATGTACGGAACCCTGAAAGAGCGAGGCCCGACTCGCACTTGGCTGATTTTTTTGTATTGAAGTACACAAGCCATAGCGATTCAACGCTCCGCTCAAAGCGATAAAAAAGCGTAGCGTTAAAAAAGCATCACGTTAAAAAAGCGCTGACGTATGTATGTAACAATTTTATTGTTGTTTGGACACGAATTAGGAAATTGACTGTTACACTGATGTGTGATGAAAACACTGTTAAATGAATGTTATGACGGTTAAATAAATATGGAATTCTCATACTATATTATATTTATCTTTCTAAGGGCCTGTGTGCTTAGTCTAAAGCGGAGCACTCGAAAACGAACTCGAAAACTATTGATCGATTTCAGAGTAAAATAGACCTAAAATGTCTTGTATTAAGGTTTGAGTTCGCCAATACATTCAGCATTGTTCGAATGCTGAATGTATTGGCGAACTCAAACCTTAATACAAGCCATTTTAGGTCTATTTTACTCTGAAATCGATCAATAGTTTTCGAGTTCGTTTTCGAGTGCTCCGCTTTAGACTAAGCACACTGTTTCAACCACCTTCTGATAATTGTTGGTTAGCTTATTCACAACTTTTGTCTTTGTCACTTGACATAAAATAAGAAAGTGACAAAACTTATAGTTTGGGCTAACCAACACTTATCAGAAGTTGGTGAAACAGGCCCTAACTCTCTCCTTATCAGTGTTATACCATTCTATCAATATTCGTAAATAACGCAGAAATAGTTGCAGGCGCTGTATAATTTTATCCTACTAATATTATAAATGCGAAAGTATGGGTGTTTGGATGTTTGGATGTTTGGATGTTTGTTACTCTACCAATTTGGCTGAAATTTGAAAGGAGATAGATTATACCCTGACTTAATACATAGCTTTTTAGCACTTTTTATTCTGGAAAAATCAACAGTTCTCGCGGGATATTGAAAAAACTAAATCTACAGCTATAGCTATAGGTAGATTACTATAGCAAACTTCCTTGAAATTAGGTATAAAGATTAAAAAACCGGTCAAGTGTGAGTCAGACTCGCGCACCGAGGGTTCCGTACTCCAGAAGTATAAGTACAATCTGTTTTTCATTAGTTTATCTTAAAAGGTAAGGTGCTAATTAAGCTCGGCCTCTAAATTGTATGAGCGCTCATACAACTCAGAGGTCTATCTTAATTGGCTCAACTATGTATGTATGGGGATATCCTTTAATTTCCAACTTTTTTAGTTTTTGGAATTATTCCTTTATTTATGCTGAAGACCTGGCTTCTTGCCAAATTTCGTAATTCTATAAGGTCAACTGGAACTACCATTTAGGTTTTCGATCCAAAACCTATAGGGTACTTCCAGTTGACCTAGATTTGTCAATTTTGGTTAAAAGCAAGGTCTTACAGATCAAGTAAAGGAAAAATTCCGAAAAGTTAAAAATAGTTGAAAATTAAGGAAAATTTTGGTACTTACAAGTTTTCGTGAAAATCTAAATTTGCCCATATCTTTTTATTGTGTGGACTCAGGACCTTAATTTTTATACACTTAATAGGGACTATAGACCTTAGTATCTGGTATAAATTTCAACTTGCTAGGTTCACCCATTCCTGAGAAAATCGGTGGTGACACACGGACAAGAAAGTGATCTTTAAAGGGTAACCAGAAATCCAGGATTCCCTCAGAATTTGTGAAAAACCAAAATTCACGCGGGCGAAGCCGCGAGCAAAAGCTAGTTATAATATAATAAATATTTAATCGTTTCCGTCCGTCATTTATATAATTATAGTACGGCAGCCCTGGAACAAATTTTTTAGTGATTAATAACAAGCTGAATTTTCGTGAGTAGGTTCGTTTCGACGAGACGAACAAATTTTTTATCTATAAAAATGCTCGATGGAGGTAGCTACTCGAGTGGGGAGGTGTTAAAATTTCGATTCGCTCGGGTGGGAAATCGTTCCACTAAAGTAGGACTATTATAAATAGCCATTTTATTATACAAGTATTTACTAGGCTGCATACAAAAAATCACCTGATTATTAATGATATTCTACAGCGTCTTCCACTCCGAATATTTCCAAATAATGAGGTTATAAAAATGATTTGATTATGATTAAAAATTATTAATAATCTAGTACTACATAAAATATAGACATTAAATACGAATCTACTGTGTGTAACCCTATGTACAGAAGACAATTTATTCTCGTATGTAAATCAGCGTCAATTGTGAGGTAAGGTATAAGTACCTACTTCTTTAGAATACACTATATAGAGCGTATTTGGAGAAGGTATTCGATTGTTTTCACGCACCATCTTGATTGCAATTAGGGGTGTCGTCGTACCGTTGATTACTATCGTTGATTAACATTAAACACCATACACGTGCCGTATTTGGTACATACCTACATTCAACATTTTACCTTAATGAGAACAAATTATTTACCTACAAAATGTGTGATGAAGATTTCCTTTTTTAACCCCCGACGCTAAAACGACGGGGTGTTATTAAGTGTCTCTGTATGCGTGTGTGTGTGTGTGTGTGTGTGTGTGTGTGTGTGTGTGTGTGTGTATGTGTGTGTGTGTGTGTGTGTGTGTGTGTGTTTGTTCCACCGTAGCGCTCAGGTGAACCGATTTGAATGCGGTTTTTGTTGTTTGAAAAGTGAATTAGTCGGGAGTATTCTTACCTATGTTTGATGAAAATCGGTCCGAGATAGCCGCCGCCACAAAATGGCGGATTACATATTTTTTCACAACTCCTTCAATATGGGTATCAAATGAAAGGGATTGATTAGTAGAATATCACTATGCAAATTCAAGATCGTCGCCATCACAAAATGGCGAATGTCGGGGGTTTTTAATTTATACTTGTTTACTAACAAAATGTGTGATGAAGATTTCCTAGAATATAAAAGTCCAGAGAAAGATCTAACTTCTGTTCAGCATAATGTATAATAATATAGAATGTAAGTATTACGTTATAATTTCTTTATTTATTTGATACAATTCTCAGATTCTTACCCGTTAGAACATAATATATTATCACGAGGAATAAAATGAAAGCCAACGAATTAGTTTGATATGCATTGCTGCTTTACTGTGTGAAATAAAAATAATCTTTTATAGCAAACATTCAATGGATAAAAAACATAATATTAAGTATGTAGAACATATTTAAACGACTGCGGAATAAGTTAAGCCCGGCGGCTCGGCGTATTGAAGCTAAGTAAGTATACGCAAAAATCAATTTGAAATTCTACCCAAAAATAAACAAAATAATTCACAGTTAAAAATACAGACCTATGTGTTTTAATCGAAAATTTTCCGTTATAAAATACTTACGCGATATCTCGTATATACTTATAAATTTTATTATGAAAATGGAAATCTATTTCACACACATTGGCCGGAGGTAGCGGCTTCCGGCGCGGTTCAGGTGTCGGCAATTCGCCGGATACGGGCGCTATCAAATTATTATTACGTCGTTAGGGATCGGGATGGCTTCGGCATCAAATGCGGGGCTCAGCGGAGCTTAGCTTACAGCTTGATGACGACTTTAGGTGAGCAGTATGGTTATGCCGAGCTGGTACACCTCGAAAACTTTACTAAATACTACATCATACGTCAAAATTATCCTACTAATATGTAATTGGAATACCCTATAAATGTGAAAGTATGGATGTTTGGATGTTTGTTACTCTATAACGTTGCAACTACTGATCAGATTTGGTACTATTTAAGTAACTGGTTGAAAAAGGGAGCGGGAACGGGAACCAGTAATCCACGATTCCCTCAGGATTTGTGAAAAAACCGAAATTCACGCAGGCGAATCCGTGGGCAAAAGCTAGTTTTGCTATAATCCGCAAAACAGTCAAAATATGGTACAAAATGCAGCATATGCTATGCCCTGTCAGCACTTCTGCTGTTAAATATGCAGGAAAAACAAGGAACCAAGCAAACCCCAGGCACCACCACCATATAACACCACACAAATCGATCGCCAAAACATACTCGACGATCGTTTCACTCCGACACCCGAGCATCCTCAGGAGATGTAGACTCTACAATATATTATGTCTGAAGTCATTGTGTTTCGATACTCTAATTTCGATCAATGTTGCCACAATGTGTATAGTCGGCATAATCCCACAGGATGCTGAAATGTTCAGAGCGGAGAATTCAATTTAGTAATCCCGTCAAATAATGTTAACAGTTAATAATAATCTCGTTAAAGAATAGCTTAGAACATGCAGAGGATATTATAGTGCACATGTGCATGTGTACGTGCAATTCACGAGCTTAGCTTACCTACAGCATGCAGATGACGACTTTACGGGAACCGCGCGTTGAAATGTTCAGAGTGGAGAATTCAATTTAGTAATCCCGTCAAATAATGTTAACAGCTGATAATAATCACGTTAAAGAATAGCTAAGAACATGGATATTATAGTGCACATGTGTGTATTTGAATTCACATACGTTTCTATTTTTTATTATTATTAATTGCGGGTAAACGGGCAAGCGGGTCACCTGATGTTAAGTGATTACCGCCGCCCATGGACATTTGCAGCACCAGAGGAAATACTAATGCGTTGCCGGCTTTTAAGGAGTTTGTTGATCCGCCTCTTGAATAACCCTATGTCAAAGTCATGTGACAACACCACCAAAAGGAGTTGGTTACTTGGTTCCACAGTTTTTAGTATTTCGATCAGGGGGCTTATTCTCTAACTTAGTTAGCATCACTAAATGGATTCGATATACATTGCTACATTACTGTGTGAAATAAAAATAACATTTTATACCAAACATTCAATTGATAAAAAATATATTATATCAAATAAGCTCAGTGGCTTTCATTTTTAATAGCCACTGAGTTAGAGAATAGGGGATCAGGCCGCCAGCTTCCCAACTGGAATAAAACTGCCCATAAGCACAGATAAAATAGGTATAGGCTTAAAATCCGTAATTCTTTGATCTAGATCCGTGGAACCCTCACCCTTTTTAATACCATAGTCGTGCTGGAACAAATACCACCATTGAAATCGAACTGGCTAGTTTGAATATATTATCCTTACTATAGGCTGAGAGCTAGTAGAAAAATCTAAGAAAATCCAAACAAACTAGCCGTACAGAAACAACTTTGTTTGATTAAAATAGAGTCGATAATTATTTTAAAGAGAAGCGTCTTCGCCAATTTCATACTTATTAAGTACGTGTAGAAATAATTTTTTTTGTATACTTTATTATGGGTTTTGAAGACAGATTTTTGATTTAAAAAATATGGTATTTTTATTAACCGACTTCAAAAAAGGAGTTTTCTCAATTCGACCGTATATAATATGCTTTTTTTTATGAGTGTTCGCGGATAACATCGTCGTTTATGAACCGACTTTGATGATTTTTTTTTGTTAGAAAGAAGATATTTTAAAGGTGGTCTCATGATAAGAAAATCAGGGTTTGATGATGGCAGACCAGAGAAATCGAAGGGACCTTCCGAAAATCGTTGGGGTGACTAGTGCGGTTGTAAGTTTTATAAGCTTACATTTACTCCAACATATAGAACAGTGAAAGTTTTATCAAAATCGGCTTACTAGTTTTCGAGATATGGACTTTTAAGTGTCGTGAAGTCGGTTTAACTTTCAATTTTTTAGATTATCACTTGTCTGTTAAATAAAGCAGTGCTATAAATACCTACACTTGAAACAAATTATTGTTACCAGCTCTTAGAACTATATCAGTTGAAAACGATGCGACGCAACGGTACCCCAAAACTTCGATGAAACTTCATATTAATCATATCCAATTCACTATCGGGTCCAATTTGCATTTTATCCATAGTCCATCACCGCGCGGCGGAATGCTAATGAGGTAATAGCGAATTTATCGCTACCCTCACGATGCGTGGTAATGAATTGCCGTGTTTATTATTCATTAGAAACAGGAGTTGATTCTATTAAGTTAATAATTGATCTATTCGCTACCTTATTTAACTAAGAATAACGGGTTCAAATCGCAGGTAAAGCAAAAAAGTGACTGGGTATTTCTGTCCAGAAATTCTCAGTAGAAGCAAACATTACTGCGTGAATTGCTCGAACAACCGATGGACGTTGGGGTCCCAACGTGCTTGAGTGGCGACCTCGTACCAGCGTAAACGCAGCGTGGAAAGACCCCCCACTAGATGGACGGACGATCTCAAGCGAGTCGCTGGCAGCCGCTGGAAACAGGCGGCGCAAGGGCGATCCTGTGGCGATCCTTGCAAGAGACCTATGTCCAGCAGTGGACGTCTATCGGTTGAGACAACGACTGAATAATTCAATCTCGCCCACCGTCACGCGTCGCTCGTAACGTAGAAGTACTCTAGCAGTATTACGTACAGCGTTGCCCGTGTTTCACTCAATTAACTATAGCTTTGTTCTAGTATGTTCGCTTGCGTGAAGAGTAGGGGCTGTGGTAGTCACCTGGAGTTGGGAAATTGTGAATGTTACTTCCCCATGCCTCTGAGAGCACGTGAAGCCGTCGGTCCTGCGCCTGACGTCTCAGTCGTCTCTCTTGTCGTGTAGGATTGCCGTCCGATCATACTGTGATGTTGAGAGACAAGAAAGTGCACCACATAAATCCTAATAATAAGGCAATTGAACTGCCACTTGTGTACCACAGATACTAATGATACAGAACGCATGTCGCCGCCTTACTACATACACAAACATAGTTCTACGCAATCACGCAAACTTTACGCTCAATGCTGAGCAGATAGAATTAAGCCGTAGAATTAGCGCATTAAGGTTGCAAATGCGTCACATCGTTCGCTTACCTCACACATCGTTGCACTTGCGACGTTCGCGTCCTCAGCACGGCGACAAGGTCAAGCGTAGGTACACAGCATTTCTACCTTATTATTAGGATTTCTGTGGTTTGCGCACATTAGTTCCGAGTACCTTCACTCTCACTTCTCTTAGCAATCAGCACCAAAATGGCAATAATCAAATTGCTTCATTATCAAAGCGTTTATTGCCAGTCCAGTGTTAAATTTAACATCAAATACCTACTTTATTTAAATTAAGTACTTTCTCGTTATATTTTCGTTAAACTGTCGAGGGTGGCACATAAATAAATTAACTTACATAAGAATCATAACTCACATAATTCGTAGCATTTATAGGTAATGGTGGGGAAATAAAGTGGAAATTTGATGAGCAGGGTAATGGCGGGGGGTAACGAAGCAAAACGTCAGTCGATTTGACTTCATCGTGTTCTGTGTTGGTGCAATTGTTGGATGTGGCATATTATTCTCAATTTAACCGGATTTCTAACGCCCGGTTAAGGAACCGGGCATTGGTAGTATTGTAGTTCAATCGTATTTACAATTCGTCTATCATGTAAACTATAGCATTGGTCTAATTAGCGACTAGCTTGTCCTGACGCCAACCCGCCAACCCGCATTGGAGCAGCGTGGCGGGTCTAAGCTCTAAATCCCTCTCTCCTATGAGAGAGGAGGCCTGTACCCAGCAGTGGGACGTTAAAAGGCTGTTAAAAAGTAAGGCTGTTAAAGGTTATAATCTTGTTATTAAGAGTTCTTCTACTTTTAAAGTTCTATTATTTTTAATGCCTGTTTGTCCACCTTCTGATAAGTGTCTAATAGCCAAAACGTAAGTTTTGTCGCTTTCTTACGTTATGTCAAGTGACAAAGACAAAAGTTGTAGATAGCTATCCGATACTTATCAGAAGGTGCTGAAACAGGCCCTTAAAGTTCTATTATAATTATTCACTATTAATCTTGCTAGTAAGACTTTTCCCACTCTTCTCTTACTCATTTCTATGCTTAAACAGCTAAAACACTTGCCACGTCCAACATTTTCTATATCAGGAACGCTAAAGATGACTTTTCTTAAGACTCACAGCGTCTCGCCTCCCGCCGCCTAAGCGTCCGTGAAATGTAAGCATTCGCTCACTCTTCGACGATAGAGATATAAATTTCATTAACCATCTATGACCCCTGTTTACGCCCCTCATTAATAAATCATAATAACAGACGATCCGACAAAATTCGGCGACATTATCACACTGTGTAAAGTCGGCCTTTGTCAGGTAAAATCGATCTCAGATAAAGTGAAAAGTTAGTATCCTACTCATAGCTCATAGTTAATCTAATAGCAGTATCACACACATATTATAACGACTTCCCCCGCCGTATCTGTCTGTTTGTTCGCAACGAACCAACAAATTACTGAACGAATTTTCATGCAGTTTTCACAAACAGACAGATTGATTCATGAGGAAGATTCAGGTGTATAATTTGTTAAGGTTTTGTGTAAATTGGTTAAAATATGACGATATAATTGTTGAAAATGTCGGAAGCGTCAAGCCGCCTTTTCACTGAAAATACTGCCTAATCCCTTTGAGATATAACAAAACAATTTATAATGGTAGATAATTACTACCCGTGCGAAACCCGGGCGGGTCGCTAGTCTAATAGGTAAGTAAAAGTAAAAGTGAAAAATAGGTTACAGGGGATATTTTTTGCAAAAAAACTTTTCATGAAACGAAAACCAGAAGGGATGCAAACATTTGTAGAAACCATTAAGGGCCGAACGGAAGGACGCAAGGCCCGAGATGTTCCGATGATAAACCCTTTCATTTTATTATTTCAGATGCAAAGAACTCCGCTGTAGAGCCTCGATTTGAATGTTTCTATACATACTACTGTAACTCTCTGAAATCGCTCAAAAAATATTTTATCGAAGCATCAAAAGCTTATTTTTCATTATCTTAATCCGCTTGAACCAGATTTAGTAGTGGTTAAATAGCACTGTACGGCATTTATTTTACATCGAAAAATGAATAAATTTCCAAATATGTTAATAGATTTTAAATAAGTAAATGAGCCATGAGATTAATCTTAGTTGTGTGAATGATAATGGGTATGTGACGTCATATAAAAACCAACATGGCGGACGCTTGTCCTCGAAATCAAATATTTTCTGTCGATACACTTTAGCACTGAATTTCAATTGTAAATTATTATAATCCTCAATTATAAGTTTAGGTGGTTTCGGTGCTTTCGAGTTTCATTTTTTTTTTCACGAAGATTTGATTATAGCCACTTCCGGTAAACATCATGCCTCCTCCACTTGTCGAGTCGGTAAATATCACAGGACCGGCAAAGGCCGGTCAATACCGCAATGACTTCGTGAACCATTAGTAATTGGGCACGATTGTGAAACGTCGCCCGGGGAAATCTGTAATCGAGTTTGTCTATTATTCCCTGTCCCGGACCGATCCCGGCCAAACCCGGCCAATCCCGCAGGCCACCAGTGTCCCGGATTTTTATCTACGGATGCTGATGCGTCGTAATTTTAGACCGGGGGGTAAAGTCGATTATTTTTTACCACTCGATCGGGGAATTTTGTTTTTAACCCCCGACGCAAAAACGACGGGGTGTTATAAGTTTGACGTGTCTGTGTGTGTGTGTGTGTGTGTGTCTGTCTGTTCCCCTGTGGTGCTCAAGCGGGTGGACCGATTTGAATGCGGTTTTTTTGTTTGAAAGGTGAATTAGTCGAGAGTGTTGTTAGCTATGTTTGAAGAAAATCGGTCCAAGATGGCCGCCGCTACAAAATGGCGGATTACATATTTTTTCACAACTTCCTTAATATGGGTATCAAATGAAAGGGCTTGACTAGTAGAATAGCACTATGTAAATCCAAGATAACCGCCGCCACAAAATGGCGAATGTCGTGGTTTTTTTAAATTTTCAATTTATACATGAAACATTTGTTTTCTACCAATGTGTATTGTGCGTGGCGGTCATGTGGCGGTCGAATAGTTAGAACGCATGTCGTGGTGGTCGAGTAGTTAGAGCCCATGGATTCTTACCAAATGTTGCAGCTTCGAATCCTGAGCAGGTCCTATCTTAGGGTGTGAGATCTATAGAGCGTACTCTGACTCCACTGAGACTCAAGACAGAGTTAAAACGAGACATATTTATGTCGGGGACATAATATTTATGTCCCATTTAGCTATGTTTTGTGTCTGAGTGGAGTTAGAATACGCTCTATAGATCTCACCCTTAGTTTTCTCGATATATATCTATTAGTCGGGTTTCATTAAGAAAGGGAAGGTTTTACTTTAGTTCGGTATGAATTCAAACGTAGGTAGGTAGGTAATTACTATTAACTTTAAAGTAATTAATATTATATTGTTAGACGTAGACTTTCGCATATTCAGATCTCTATTTGGATGCATGATTATTATAATTTATGGTGTTTATGATTTCACTGAACTGATTCTATATTTAAATCTTTATTAATTAAACTCTTGGTAATACATAATGTAATTAAAACTAATAAACACAATAAATAATTTAAAGATAATAATATATTTATTATAAAAACTAGTCGAAAAGTCCACCCCTGGTGGCTCCTGGTTCAAAGGTACCCATCAGACTGGCCGCATTACCACGCTGGATGGCGATGGATAGCCTTTGGACCAGGAAGGCACCAGAGCGTGGGCCACAGCCTCTCTCCCTAAGTCGACGGCCGATATCTTTTAAAAAGGTCTTTGCCTCTGCACCCCAGCAACCCATCGTCTCCACCGCCAAAGGGATAAATATGTATCTGTCTAAGAGTGGAGCGTACTTGCCACGCTTTGCAGTGGCAGTAAACTCGGCCGCGGCACCGGCTGCCCTCGTCGTGCGGCCAAGATGGCTCGGCGCGAATGTGCTGACACACGTTGCGTCCCATAGCAAGCATTTTCCATTCTACCATGGGACAAGCGTCAAGCCATCCGGGCGTTTGCCATCTGTGCGGCTCAAACCTGCCGGCTCGAGCACACAGGGCACGTTTGCCGAGACGAGGGCTCGGCGAACGATGTCATTCAGGGCGTGGTGGCGAGGGAATCTCCCTGAGCATCGACTGCAACTCAATGCGTGATGGCCGTCAGCCTTGACAATCGAGCCGCAAATGCATCTATGCGGTTCACACATATTGCAGCCCAATCGGAAAGCCACAGCCACACGCAGGGAGTCGCAGTCGAGGAGTGTGCCCAGGTGAGGTGATGGTAAAGCCTGCAACCACGCTCCGGATTCTGAAGTAGACACCGCCATCAGCCTCGCCAGGTCCGCATCCGTTGATTTGCCCACCAGCTGTTGCAGCGTGCGCTCCGAACTGGCGCTGTCCCACTGTCGTTGGATATTTGGTAACTGAGGAGTGGGCACGCCCGGGTTGAGAGCCGACCAAGCCCTCAATGCACCGGATGCAAAGGGAACGCAAACCTTATCACCATCAATAGACAGTATGTTAGCGATAAGGCTCGAAGCCCCATGCACCGACGCAAGGAAGGCCGGTAGGCCCACATCCCGTGCGCGCCTCACTCCCAGGCCACCCAGGCGGATTGGTAGTGTAGCTTGGCACCATTGGTCTTCATTAAGCTTGACGTTCAAAATTAATTCTATTGAGGTTTTAAGTACACCGTCAAAAGCTGAAATGCTATCCGGATGAAGCCAGGTTGGAGTGGTTCTAAGTAAGTAAATCATTTTTGGGACAGCTAGGCACGTTCGAAGAAGAAGCAGGGCAACATGGGCAGAAAGATGTTTCAGATGCGCCACAGCTGCGGAAAGAAGCCGCTTCCGCGACTCGATTGCTTCCGGGATTGCTGATGAGAAAATTGGTGAACCTAACAGGAAGAAGTTATTAGAATCCAACTTTTTCAGACCAGGTAATATATTTTCGAAATGAGTGAATAGGAAGTCAGTGTCTGAGGAACAGGGAAAAAACTCACACTTGGACGTGTTCACCTCCAGCCCCAACTCCTTCAAACGTCCTTTCAGAAGAAGTAAATCACGCTCTAATACAACGGGCTTACCCCCTAAGGTACCGTCGTCCAGGTACCAGACATTAAGTGGTGATGCAACGTCTTTAAGAACTTTTTGTAGGCTGAGGCTGAAAATGAGTGGCCCAAGTGGATCCCCCTGCTGAGCACCAACCTGCGATAGAATGGTGGTCTGATTATAGAAGAGGTTTGATGGAGAATGATAAAGTTGGTAAAGAAATGGGTAGATTGTTGGAATGTTATCATATGCTTCGCTCAACAAAGTATCTCTTTCCAGCGTATAAAGTAATTTAAAGTTAATAGCGAACGAAGTACCTTCGCTATTAACTTTAAATTACTTTTAAACACCTTTTTAAAAGTAATTTAAAGTTAATTTGCATGCGTCTAATATTAATTAAATAATTAATTAATATTATACGCGTACAGATAATTTAATTAATGCATCTTCCATATTTAGCGGTTCGGTGGCGAGAGAAATACGTACCTACCTACGCGCCGTGTGTACCAACTTACAAACTAATAATGTCCTCCTGACCGAGTTTCAGCCACGGCGGCCAATCTCAACCGAGGCAGAGACTAGCCATCTACGCAGGAGATATTATAGTGCACAGGTGCACTCTCTATTCCCTCACTCTCATAGTCCGATGGGACGCCAATGCGACACGACCGGAGAGAGATTAGGCGCAGGACCGACGGCTTTACGTGCTCTCCGAGGCACGGGGATGTATCTAACACCGCCAACTTCCAACTCCGGGCTGGCACTGAGAATTTCTTGACAGAAAGACCCAATACCTCATATTTTTTTTTTGGCCCGACCCGGGAATCGAACCCAGGACCTCGTGATCCACAGTCGAACGTGCTAACCGCTAGACCAACGAGGCAGTTAGAGAGACCAACTTACAAACTAATATAGCTATATGTATTTCGTCAACCCAAATTTGATATTTAATTAAAATACCCATTAATATACAAAGTTAGGTCACACATTTACTTGTCTATACCAAATCAATGTAAACATTTCTTTACCTCTGGTGCGTACCTACTCGAAATTATTTATTTCAACAATATAAAAATGAACGCTAAACGGATGTGACTTCACGTACTAATAAAAAGGGAAAAACACTTTCATGTGTTGTATGTCAACACGGTAGTAAATAAGGTAAAAGCCATCTTGTGTCGGGGCCCAAACGAAACCGAGTTTACTTTGAGGTGACGGGTTCGCATAAAGGCGAAATGAGGGCTAACGAAGTTGCTTTGCTCGTTACGTAAAAGCCTACGAGATTGTTTAGACTACTCGACACGATATCGTGGAGTATTTTATCAATGCTCGTATTATGTACACGCAATTTAGGATTCAGAGGCGTGTCTAATGGTCTTTGACGAATGTAGGGCATCATACAGGCACGTGGTGGGGAAATTCTGTTCCAAAAGGGATTTTGATTTTCTAGGACAGGACTGCTTTTATCCGTGCACGGATGCAATACACGCCTCTACAAGGATCCATCCAAAGTGTGAGTCAGGAATGTCCTAGAATTAACAAGGGTCTAAAAAGCTTACACTATATTTATGATGCCAAGTTTTTCATGAAATAGCTACTGAATGTATGCACAACTAACAGTTACATACAAAACTATAACGTATTGTGATATTTAACTTAAATACAGAAGTCTTGAATTATATTATTCGGTTTAACCAAAAGTAGCACCACTACTGATAATATAATATCAACTTGGTATAACTTTTTTTTATGTTGTGTTTTTCTGTCAAGAAATTCTCAGTGACGATGTTACACCACCGTGTCTCAGAGCAGCAGCAGGTCATGTGCCTGATCTCTCTCCGATCGTGTCGGTTTGCCATCCCGCTTACCAAAGTTAGCGAATGGAGATTGCACCTCTATTTGTGCATATACATATTATATATCTATTAATATCTACTGTAATATCTTCTGCCTAGTTGCTTACAGCAAGTCCCTGTTTGAAATTTATTTATTTACTAGCGGATATCCACGACTTTGTCCGCGTATATTCCTATCAATCTCATACAAACTTTCAACCCCTATTTAACTACCAAGGAGTTGAATTTTCAAAAATCCGTTCTTAGCGAATGCCTACGTCATAATACATTACATGCTTATTACATTGCATACTGTACTTACAGGTTAACTTTGAAATTAGCCGCCGAGGTCAGGAGAGCATAATATATTATTATCGTGCGCATATCGTGAAGTGTAAAAGCCGTCCTTTTGACAATGTCACTGTCACATGTAACATGTTCAAGATAACAAGAGTGATCATCTCGTTAGTTATTCAACTGCTATGTGTCGCGCGACGTGCTTATCGCGTGAAACATTTTTATAAACGACAAACTTCGTTCTTTCTCCCTTTGACAAATTCCTCCTTTTGAATAAATTTTCCAGTTTACAGTTACGGTTTTATTAGAGCAAGGAGCGACAAAGATACCTACTTTAATCGTTGTTTTCTCGAAACTCTCTCTTAAGTTGGGGAGTCTAGGTATGTTAATATTATGTCTCGTCTTGTAGATAGGTATATCATATCGGCGTTGTCTCTGAAAAACTGTGCAACTTACTTATGAAATAACCGCCTCCCTAAGTTAAACCTTTGTATTCTGAGTGGTATTCATTTCAAAGAAATATATTCGGAAATAAAAATTTCACGTGGACTAAGCCGTGTAGATATTTTTCTTTGAAAGAAATCATTTTTTGTAACTTTAACCCTCTTATATTATTATACCTACGTGTAATAATAATCTAAGAGGGTTAGGTATACTGTACAGTGTACGTAGAGGTTAATACAATGAATTTACGCGTAATCTACTTTACGGGTAATCGGATGTACAAACACATAAGGTCGGACGGATCTGACAAAGCGTTTGCGGGTCTCGGGTTATTGTATTACCACATACGCTATGCCGACGAAGTAGAAATCAAGTTAGGGCAAGTTATTTTACATAAAACAACTTGTGCTTACTTGACTCTTTGAAAACGAAAATCTGTTTATTTTTATCTAATAACTTACCTTTCCATAATATGTATATATACGGTGTACTTAGATCTTGACAAATAAAGCACTAAGTAAGTACACCATATATGGTGCACTTAGTGCTTTATTCGCCGAGATCTGCATCGAATTAGGAGAGCATGTCAGGTACCAATCTCAAAATTAGCTGATTCTGGGTTCACAGGAAGTATTTGCGTTCCAATTTTGCGCTAAGTATTTGCGTTCCGATTTATGACGGCTGACAAATTATTATTATTGTACCCAAAAAAATCATAAAGGAAAAAGAGGAGGTGTCTGTTACTCACAGCAATGACAAAACTGACCTTCAAGTTCGACGATAAGTTTTACTGTCAGCTTTGTCACAGTCACGGCTGTTAGGACCTGACAGATAACCTACCGTTTAATGTGATGACTGACGTTTGTATATCTGAATATCGATTCATCGCTCACGATTAACGGAATTGGCTGATACAGAACCTATCATCCAATGGATCGTCTTCAAAGCAGTACTAGAATAGAGAATGTCTTAGACTATACATACTAAATGCAAGTTTCTCGCGACGAACGAATTGCAGAGCGTGTTTGGTTAGAAATAGCGGGGGCCTATGAATATGAAAGCACACATCGGGAGCGCTTACCTCACTGTTAAACTAGACGGGCAACACACGTTTAGGATTTTCACGGACATCACTCATTTTCATGGAATTGTTTTTAACCCCCGACGCAAAAACGACGGGGTGTTATACGTTTGACGTGTATTTGTATGTGTGTCTGTCTGTTCCAGCGGGCGCTCAAACGGGTGAACCGATTTGAATGTGGTTTTTTTCGTTTGAAAGGTAAATTAATCGGGAGTGTTCTTAGCTATGTTTGATGAAAATTGGTCCAAGATGGCCGCCGCCACAAAATGGCTCCCTCATATGGGTATCAAATGAAAGGGCTTGACTAGTGGAATAGCACTATGCAAATCTAAGATGGCCGCCACCACAAAATGGCGAGTGTCGGCGGTTTTTTAAATTTTTAATTGTTGTAGATAAGAATACTATAAGTACTCTTATCTACAGAAACAATTCCATTTTGCTGCATTACTTTCCTATAGCTATCCGTAGGGATCCGTAGATCGCGGAAATTCAATGCGACTTCCTGCTGTGCAGTTGTCGTGAAGAATTCTGTGTGAAGTAGAGTTTGAGGTACGCTACCACTTCGCGCGACATTTGTGGACGACTCTTGCACACTACTTTATTTACTGTGAGTACGGAAATCATTTGAGGCGGAACTGCAAAGCGCGACACTAAGCCATTGATAGAAGTCGATGACGCGACACTTGTCGCATGTCGCGGTCGCTCGTCGCGGTCGCATACATCTAAGTATAACTTTGGGCTTAAGGTGAAGTAGGTACACTTTGACGTCCAGACCATATTCAAACAGTCGTGTACCTATGTACGCTCTATTGTATGTGATAACAGAAGGCTATAAGTGTGAATATCCTAATACTGTATCGTATGCACTATATATATTATATGTAGTATTTATCGTCGGCTTATCTTATTATACCTACTAGTTACCTTCTCTTATCTTATCGTATCGTATGTGCGCCGAAATGCTCAAAAATATATCATATTATATTTAGAACTTTGATTTGAAAGTCTTAAAAGTATTCCTAGATAAATAAATTGTTGTCACCCTAGAAACAGTACAATGCCCTATGCAGTAGTTCTGAATTATTAATGGTAACTATCCGGTGGATGCGATTCCCTTTGGCCCCATATTTCACTGTTTATACGTTTAGAAAACTCCTAACTAAACTATACAATTTACTACGTTTTCACTTTACTAAATGGATTTATAGCAGGTAGGTGTGCGTTTAGAAACCCGAAACCCATTTTATGCCGGTTTATCATTTTATTTTGTTTTACAAAATACACGGAATGTAATAAGTAGAGTGCACATCGTACATTTTTACCGATCAAAACGTATCTACTGCCTACATACATTTAGGAATCTATTTAAATATTGATTTAGAAATTTATGTATCTATCCCACTGCCAGAGTTATAGAGTTCTGAGTTTCGCATTCAATATACAGCGCAATTTGTTATCAGTAAAGTAAATACCTACCTATATAAATGAATCAATGCTGAAGTGTTTTGAATAAATAATTAATAATTTTATTGATTAAATATTATAACAGACAAGATAGGTCCAAGGTTAATTTTCAATAATAATAATCAACTTAATTAAACCTAGCGTCCAAGCGCTTTGAAAGCTTTGTTCTGTTGACCTCTTTGTCAGGTGATACCTTCACAATGTTGGAACTACTAACTAATTCAGGCAATCCTCTTGCGTATGAGTGCGAGGTAGTCTTTGATATTCAGATTTAATTATAAGCGGATTGCAGGACGTGTATAACAATAAGTTTATAGAATAGAATAAGTATACAATAGAAAAGATTTTTATTCAAATAAACTTTTACAAGTGCTTTTGTATAGTCAATCGAATCTACCACTGGTTCGATATACCGTTCCTACCAAGAAGAACTAACAAGAAACTCGACGAGTGCTCTTTTTTAAATAAAGAAACAAATAACGATATTGAGAACTCTAGCCCGTTGCTAGTGGAATCAACAACTTATAGTGTCTTTCCGAGCAAAGCTAATTGCACAATCTACGGTTATTCTGTGCCCATAACGTGAAGACGCAAATGCATAATTTGTTGTGGTGTGTTGCAACGCAATCTGGCTCGACAGTGGACCAATCAGAGCACGCTCCGAGCGTCAGCGCGTCAGAGCGTATACGTCTATATGACGTAGCACGTGTGTGTGCTGTGGTGTTCAGTGTCGCGACACTGAACACCACAGCAATATGATTCGACCTCATATACATGGACCGTGATCTGCGGTGGTGCGGTCAAAGTTCAAACCGTAACTACGCATGTATTACCAATTAATCTACCACTAAAAATAACGCCAATTATTTATTACAGATTTGAAAAGCGGTTAGCTACTGTCACTGGCAAAATGTTGAAGATACTTAAACAATAATACCCTAAATGTAACAAAAAATTCTGGCTTTTTCATGTACATCGGAGCCCTCCTGAAAAATAATTTAATTCAATTTCTATTTCAATATTTGATTTTGGGTCAACGTTCTACGCCAAATACCATCAAGTTTTGTCAACTGTTTTTTTGTCAAAAGTTTTTTCAACTGATTTCGTCTACGAGCGTGTCACAGACACGTGGAGAGACAGACCGACAGCAAGTGACATTAAACATTAATAGGGCTCCGTTTTTACCCTTTGGGTACGGGACCATGAGAAAATATAATTCGTTAATTTAGTATTTTCCGTTTCGTTGAAATAAATAGTTTAATGGTATTCTAGCAACATCAACAATGACCTTCTATATAAAGTAAGAATGGTATTTCGTGTGTGCCGGTTGGGTATGGAATTGGCGGCCATGTTGATTTCCTGGCAAAACCACACGCCTGCTGCCGCCTGCCGCTCGCACGCACGTGTACACAATGTCTCCTATTGGACTATTGGAGCGAATTGTCCGACCGTAATAATACGAATTTCTTTTGAATGTTCTTATTTAATCTTTATTTTAAACCTCCGACGCAAAAACGACGGGGTGTTATAAGGTTGACATGTCTGTGTGTGTGTGTGTGTGTGTGTGTCTGTTCCCCTGTAGCGCTCAAACGGGTGAACAGATTTGATGCGGTTTTTTTCGTTTGAAAGATGAATTAGTCCAGAGTGTTGTTAGCTTGATGATGTGTTTAGTGCATGTTTGATGAAAATCGATCCAAGATGGCCGCCGCTACAAAATGGCGGATTACATATTTTATCAGAACTCCCTTAATATGGGCATCAAATGAAAGGGCTTGACTAGTAGAATAGCACTATGCAAATCCAAGATGGCCGCCGCCACAAAATTTTAATTTATATTTGTCTTAGCTAGCCAACTTCTCCTGGCTTTGCATGGAGCGCCACTTATCTGAGTCTTGGATACAGACTTGGCTTCAGAGGTCCCTCACATCCGTACAGCAGCCCTTCTAATATTCATAACTACGGTTAAATATTACTTCTTAACTAATATTACTAACACGTTTTCAAAATGCGAAAATGTAATCGTTTGTTGGTTTATTCTTCAATCATGGCGAAACATAGCTACAGATCAACGTAATTTTTTGCATGCATATAGTCGATGCTGGAGAGAGCGGTAGGTTCCTTTTTGATCCGGGGAAAACAAAAAGCTCCCTCAGGATAGCAAGCAATTTTTCACATATTTTTATCCTTCAACCCCTCCGTAACAGAGCTGCGTGATTTTCGCATGGATACAGTTGATAGGATCTTGACTTTGAGTAGGTAGATCTTGAGAGTGATAAAAGATACTTTTTGTCTCGGGACAACGCAAAAGGTTCCCGAGTGATTTTCGATAATCTAACTGCAAGTGCATATGAAATCGCGGGTAATTGCTAGTAACTATTTAAAAACGTTCACTCGTTAATCAAACGCCCATGCAGAAACTGCGCCCACATTAAACACAGTAACATTAAAATTGATTGCTATTTTAAGTTTAGTAATACCGGGTTGAAAGTTGACCGAAATTGGTTGACATCATTTTGCTACCTTAATTTTCAGCGGAAACCGCAAACGTTGAGCTGTTACTACCGTTTACATTACTTAATTCAAAATCAGTTTTACCTTTTCTTTATAATATACTCTGCAGCAATACGCTTTGAGTCTTAGTTATTTAAATTCAAAGACTAAATAATACATACTGAATCCACGCCAATTATATTTGCACACCTCAATTAACATTAGGTGTTGGTTTTTGGGGTTTACTTTGTGGACTGGCGCACGCTTACATTTAATACATACAAAACAACATTACATTACATACAAAATGCGCGACGCGGTGTAAGATGATTTTTCATAGTTCTCAAATTTTCAAACTAGCATATTTAAAGTGTCGGTCCACTGCACATTCATTATCTGTCAGCCGGCTCGCGAGGGACGGCGTGAAAGATTAATCCATATTGTTTCACACTGAGTGGCTGCTCTATTTTTTAACCCAGACGCAAAAAAGGGGTGTTATTTTGACCGCTTTGTCGGTTTGTCTCTGTGGCATTGGAGCACTCAAACGAATAGGTCGATTTGAATGATTGATGATTTTTTTTTTTCGTTTGAAAGTGGATTGATTGGTATGGTTCATAACTGATTTTGATGAATATATTTCTTTTTTTGATAAGAATAATCCTACTAATATTATAAATGTGAAAGTGTGGATGTTTGGATGTTTGGATGTTTGGATGTTTGGATGTTTGGATGTTTGTTACTCAATCACGCTGCAACTAGGTACTGAACCGATTTGGCTGAAATTTTGAATGGAGATAGATTATGCTCTGACTTAACACATATACTTAACACATGCACTACATATGCTACGCGGAATTCCGGAAAAATCCGGAATTTTATCCCGAAAAAATGCAGTTTCGGGATTTTGAAAAACCCGAAATCTACAGCTATAGGTAGATTACTATAGCGAACTTCCTTGATAGTAGGTATAAAGGTTGAAAAAGGGAGCGGGAACGGGAACCGGAAATCCATGATTCCTTCGGGATTTGTTTAAAACCGAAATTCACGCGGGCGAAGCCGCGGGCAGATGCTAGTATTAAATAAATCTGTACAACGTTTAAGGATTATCAAGCTCTTTTTCTAGTCGTCGTAGGGGTGGGTCTCTATCTTCATAGATAAAAACGTATTTGTCGATAACATTGATGTTTTTATTACTTCCACTATTCTGAACGACTGAACGAATTAGTACCGACAGTCCTATCAAAGTCAAAGTCAAAATCAAATGACCTTTATTATAGATCGACCAGAATCTCATGAAAAATAGAGAAATTAAATTTTGTAGTAAGCAACACTAGGTTAACTCGGCTGCCCTAGTGATAAACAAAGTAATTACATTCAGGACACCTTACCTGGGATCGTTTCACGAAACGAAAAATCAAGCAACTGCATTTTAAATACAAAAACAAAGTAATCAACATCCAATTACTTTGTTTTTGTGTTGTGCTTGTTGTTTACTTGGTTTTTGCATTTATATTCCGGGTTAGTGAGTGCAGTTACTTTGTTTGGGCAATTTAAATTTACTGTGAAAAACTACTCGACATAAAACTTTTGTTAATGCAAAAAGTCAATTTCACAAAAAATGACAGTTACTTTGTTTATCGCTAGGGCAGCCGTAGTGTTGCTAACCTTGGAATTTTATTTCCCTATTTTTCATGAGATTCTGGTCGATCTATAAAAACTTTTTGAAGGTCAAGTTAAGAACATAAAAGCGACATAATGGTATCACCATTATGTCGCTTTTATGTTCTACTTACGTATATGTGTATTATATATTACTTACGAAATGTATTACTATATATTATTATACATATGTATTACTTACGAAAACTTAAAATTAAAACTACGAGGGTTCCAAACGCGCTCTGGTCTGAGAAGAGACCACAAGAAACTCAGCCAGGTTTTTTTATTGTCACCATCTCACATTATGGCCTTATACATTTATAAGGCCAAATTGTGAGATGGTGACAATAAAACTGATAGTTCATTTAAAAGTTCAAATCATTATTTGGACTTTTAACTGAACTAACTCTTAACTGATAGTTAACATATCAGTTAAGAGCATAGAGGATGCACTAAAATTGTAAAGGTCTAAACCGTTGGACTATACCTAATAACTACTTACTGTCATACAACTGCTAAATTAGTGCACCTACCATGTTCGCTCTCTAATTTTAAAAGATTTAGATCATTTCGTTAGGTTAATTAATTTTATTTAGTTTAGTTATAATTTATATATAGCCGTGACGCCACCCGGGTCACAGCTGAAAATCAGCGCTCTGATTTGTATTGTGTGTCTGCACATACAACGCAGGGCATTATAGCTGAGCTGTACACCCATTCTGGGTGGTGTCACAGACGAATAATGTTACGCTATGTTTGTATATTGTTTGTTTGTGACACCATTGGTGAATAAATATGTTTTCTTTCTTTCTTTCTTTCTTTCAACACAAATTATAAACTCCATTACAAGCAAGACTGCGATATCAATCCGCTGCATTTGAAACGCAGCACTGCAAATTCACATTTTTATTTTAAAATTAAAAACCAAAAACCTCTTTTAAAATGTGAAATTGAAAAAAAACGGTGAACTAACGTTCCGTACCACCCGTTGACTATTCATTATCTGTCAGCTGGCCCTCCTCTCGGGTGGAACGCGGCGAGAGATTAATCAATATTGTTTTATACTGAGCGCGATCGATTGTTCAGAAGGGTTTTTTCTTCGTTTTATAGCCTCTCCGCGAAGTAAGTTCGATGAACTAAGACAAACATTGTATAAAGAGCTGCCGTGAGATTGTGTTAAAAAATCGTATTCGTTTGACAGCATTAAACGTTACTCACTTCATTTGTTTGTACAACGTTATAGTTATTTATGCAACTGTTGTGTAATAAGGGGTATTAAAACACGAATGTGGGTTTATCACATGAGGCGAAGCCGAATGTGATAATAGTATCACATGAGTGTTTTAATACCTAATTATCAACAGTTGCATACAAGACTTTATCTACACCCATAATATGAATCCTCTATAAGATTCTAAAACAGTTAGCTTACTGCTAAACCCCCGACATTCGCCATTTTGTGTTGAAGCCATCTTGAATTTGCATTGTGCTATTCTACTAGTCAAGCCCTTTCATTTGATACCCATATTGAGGGAGTTGTGAAAAAATATGTAATCCGCCATTTTGTGGCGGTCCAATTTTCATGAAACATAGCTAAGAACACTCCCGACTAATTCACCTTTCAAACAAAAAAAAAACGCATTCAAATCGGTTTACCCGTTTGAGCACTACGGTGAAACAGACAAACAGACACACACACACACACACACACACACTCACACACCCACACCCCCATCCCCACCCCCGCATTCAAACCGGTTTGAGCGCTACGGGGGAACAGACAGACACACACACAACACACACACACACACAACACACACACACACACACACACACACAACACACACACACGCACACACACACACACCCACAACCGCATCCACACCCAACCCCACGCCCACGCCCACGCCCACACCACCATTCCCACCTCCGCATTCAAACCGGTTCACCTATTTAAGCGCTACGGGGGAATAGACACACACACACACAGACACGTCAAACTTAACACCCCGTCGTATTTGCGTCGGGGTTAAAAACGGATGATGTAATATTGTACCGAATTTCATTACATCACTCGTTTGGATGATGTAATGGTTGTTACAACATTGGGTGTTCTAAAGTTGGCAATAAGCTAACTGTTTCAGAATCTTTTATAGAGGATTTAAAGCATGGGTGTAGATAAAAATTATAACAGTTCTCGCACACTGGGCCACCAGTGGCGACGACTAGTGGCCGGCTACAAGTCGTGGGAGAGATTTTTCATACATTTTATATGGTACCACCGCACACTGAGCGCTCGCGTGGCCGCGTTCGAGCCACAAGGAAATGTATGAAAAATCTCTTCCGCAACTTGTGGTGGCTGCTAGTGGTCTACTAGTGGTACGCTGGGCCACAAGTGGCCACTAGTCGCCACTTTTTCAACTCACAGAAAACTATCTAACAGACTAATGTATATACCTAATAAAATAATATACTATTCAGCATTATTGCTGCTTATTTTCTGGCATGTACAATCGAGGTTATAAATCACTTAATGCTTCCACCCTTAAAATTATACGGATACAGCTTCGGAAAACATAAGCACGGTACAATACGCGCTACGCCATATGCCGCGTAGAGCCCGTAGACCCTGTAGACCCATGCGTAGAACCGTTTAATCGCCGTAGGTGTTTGTAGCTAGTAACAGATGGTTCATTATATATATAAAGCTACTTGAAGTTACGTATTGATCACCTCTCCTGAACAATTTTGTATGGGACTTTTTCACCATACTTTCCGTGTGTGTAGAATTCAAAAAATTTAGGTCTACAAAATTATAGAGAGAGCTGGACGTGGAAAACTGACTAGAGTACCCTAAGGGATCTCGAAAACTATCAGTCGGAGAGGTACTATCCCCAAACAAAAAATGTTCAACACCTTGGGCAATTGGGTGAACCGGTGAAAAAAATATGGCCACCAAACAAAAAAAATTTTTGTCTCCATACAAAAATTTCTTAATTTTCAAGAGGCTCTCCAGAACAATTTTGTATGGAACTTTTTTCCTCTCACTATTTATGTGCGTAGAACTTATGGGTCTTCCTTCAGGAAAATTATGAAACGTCATGAACGTGGAAAATTTACCAGAGTACCCCAACGGCTCTCAAAAACTATCAATCATAGAGGCATGGTTCTGAAACTGAAAATGTTCAAGACCTTGGGCCCTTTGGTGAGCCAGTAAAAAAAAGATAGGTACCAAACAAAAAAAAATTTCGTGTCCATACAATTTTTTTTTTTAAATTTTCAAAAGGCTCTCCAGAACATTTTTGCATAGAACTTTTTTCTCTTACTATTTATATACGTAGAACTTATGGGTCTTCCTTCAGGAAAATTATGAAACTTCATGAATGTGGAAAATTTTTCAGGGTACCTCATGGGTCCTCTAAAACTACCAGTCATACAGGCATGGTCCCAAACAAATGTTATTAAGGACCTTGGGCTATTGGGTGAACCGGTAAAAAAAAGATGGCCGCCGAACAAAAAAATTTTTTCTCCATACAAATTTTTTGGGTTCTTTTCAAGAGGCTCTCCTGGACATTTTTGTATGAAACTTTTTCCCCTCACTGCACGTATACATAAAACTTAAAGGTTTTTTTCACAAAAAATACAAAACGTAGTGAATGTGGAAAAATTACCAGGGTACCTCATGGGTCCTCTAAAACTACCAGCTATACAGGAATGGTCCCAAACAAATGTTGTTAAAGACTTTGGGCAATTTGGTGAACCGGCAAAAAAAAGATGGCTGCCCAACAAAAATTTTTTTTTGAATTTTCAAAAGGCTCTCCTGAACATTTTTGTATGGAACTTTTTTCTTATCACTATTTATATGCGTAGAACTTTTGAGTTTTCCTTCAAAGAAATTATAAAACGTCATGAACGTGGAAAATTTATTAGAGTACCCCAACGGCTCTCAAAAACTATCAATCATAGAGGCATGGTTCTGAAACTGAAAATGTTCAAGACCTTGGGCCCTTTGGTGAGCCAGTAAAAAAAAGATAGGCACCGAACAAAAAAAATTTTCACGTCCATACAAATTTTCTTTTTAATTTTCAAGAGGCTCTCCAGAACATTTTTGTATAGAACATTTTTTACCTCACTAAGCGCATGCATAGAGCTCATGAGTGTCCTTTCAGGAAAAATACGAAACGTTATGTATGTGGAATATTTACCAGAGTACCTCATGGGTCCTCCAAAACTACCAGTCATACAGACATGGTCCCAAACAAATGTTATTAAAGACTTTGGGCCATTGGGTGAACCGGTAAAAAAAAGATGGCCGCCGAACAAAAAAAAATTTTCTCCATACAAATTTTTTGGGTTCTTTTCAAGAGGCTCTCCAGAACAATTTTGTATGGAACTTTTTCCTTTCACTATTTAAGTGCGTAGAACTTATGGGTCTTCCTTCAGGAAAATTATGAAACGTCATAAGTGTGGAAAATTTACCAGAGTACCCCATGGGTCCTCCAAAGCTACCAATCATACAGTCATGGTCCCAAACAAATGTTATTAAAAACCTTGGGCCATTGGGTGAACCGGTAAAAAAAGATGGCCGCCGAACAAAAAAAAAATTTCTCCATACAAATTTTTGGGTTCTTTTCAAGAGGCTCTCCAGAACAATTTTGTATGGAACTTTTTCCCTTCACTATTTATGTGCGTAGAACTTATGGGTCTTCCTTCAGGAAAATTATGAAACGTCATGAATGTGGAAAATTTACCAGAGTACCTCAAGGGTCCTCCAAAACTACCAGTCATACAGACATGGTCCTAAACAAATGTTATTAAAAACCTTGGGCCATTGGGTGAACCGGTAAAAAAAGATGGCCGCCGAACAAAAAAAAATTCTCTCTATACAAATTTTTTGGGTTCTTTTTAAGAGGCTCTCTTAGACATTTTTGTATGAAAAATTTTCCCCCTACTACACTTTTAAATAGAACTTAAAGATTAAAGACTATCAATCATAGAGGCATGGTCCTGAAACTAAAAATGTTCAAGACCTTAGGCCCTTTGGTGAGCCAGTAAAAAAAAGATAGCTACGGAACAAAAAAATTGGTGTCCATACAAAATTTATTTTTAATTTTCAAGTGGCTCTCCAGAAAATTTTTGTATAGATCCTTTTTTTCACTAAACGCATGCATAGAACTGATTAGTGTCCTTTCAGAAAAGATACGAAACGTGATACCAATATTTTCTTTCTATCTTTCAAGAGACTCTCCAGAATATTCTGGTATTTGCTATGGTCCCATTTCTTTATTTTACGAATATTGAAGAGACAACAAGGCACGCGAGCTGCTTGCAGCTCGCGCACCGAGCGCAACACTAGTAATTTCTGTTCTTATATCCTTTTTGTTTATTCTTATTGGTTAATCTACGAATCTCCTTGTTTCTGATACCTAATTTTTTACCTGCAATTAATATTTATGAATATTCAATTAATATTCAAGTTATCGATGGCCGCGTCCATAAAGTAGCCATAGCGATGTGTTCCCGCTGAGCGTTTCAATAATGCCGCGCGAGTCAATCAGCCGAACGGCTCGCGGGCAATTGGCGATGATCGTTTTATTCCGAGCGCTTGTTACGCCGCTTTGACTGCAAAGTGAGTGAGGACACAAAGCGCGCACGCCATTACCCCGACTCATTGATTCAGTGTTTTTCTACAGAAGGAATGTACAATAATATTATGTTTATATAACATATTATCTTCTTAATATATAAAACAAAGTCGGGTTTGTTCGAACAGTTATAACTCGAGTACGGCTGGACTGATTTTCATGGTTTTTGATTTGTTTGGGACCGACCCAAATAGCAGAATAACTGTTAAAACACTGAGAAATCGGCGGAAAATTAAAATTGAAAAAAAAAAACATTTTTCCATACAAAATGTTCATGTGTTTTGTAACTGTCAAACATTCATCATCATGAGCATGATAATGTTCATCCTGTCAATACAGTAAACTCTCTCACCCGCACCTACTCGTATATAATTCTTCTGTACGTGTGTTTGTCACCTAACTCCTCCTAAACGGCTGGACCGATTTGGATGTTTGTGTATATTTGTTCCTGGGTGGGCCAATGGGTCCCTGGGTGGTTTGAAAACACAATAATCCCAGCGTTAGAACTTCAGTTTTAATCGCACGATGTCGTCAGTGGATATATCAAATTTTACGGGGATTTATGACATGGACAATGGACATATTGACAAATAAGCTGTACTTTTTTACCCGACTACGGCAAAGTCAAAAGGAAAGGTTATGATTTTAGCAGTCTATGCACATACATACATACCATATCTACATACGGGTCGAATGCATAACCTCCTTTTTTATAGTCGGTTAAAAATAACACAAGTATAAATTAAAAATTTAAAAACCCCCGACATTCGCCATTTTGTGGCGGTGGCCATCTTGGATTTGCAATAGTGCTATTCTACTAGTCAAGCCCTTTCATTTGATACCCATATTAAGTGAATTGTGAAAAATATGTAATCCGCCATTTTGTAGCGGCGGCTAACTTGGACCGATTTTCATCAAACATAACTAACAACACTCTCGACTAATTCACCTTTCAAACAAAAAAAACCGCATTTAAATCGGTCTACCCGTTCCGTTTGAGCGCCACAGGGGAACAGACAGACACACACACAGACACGTGAAACTTATAACACCCCGTCGTTTTTGCGTCGGGGGTTAAAAACTTGTATAAGACCATAAAACAAACAATATAACAACAATATCTTATTTGTGAAATACGTTTTCGTTAACAAAAGTAAACTGGGAACCGAACACTTCGTGATATGGAAGTTTTCTTCTATAACTTGTGTTAACCTAATAAAACCGCGTCGGAAAACTGTTCCGTATGTTTTGATTTAGAAAACGATTGCCCGAATGGAGCGAGTTTGTTTTAAAAGAGGTAAAGATAAGAACTAAATGAAATGAGGTATAATAATATTATACGAATAAGTTTCTATTTATTACTTTCGTAAGTTTCAAGCCACCACCAGTTGAGCTTTTTAACGTCCCACCGCTGGGCACAGGCCTCCTCTCTCATAGAAGAGGGATTTAGAGCTTAAGCCCGCCACGCTGCTCCAATGCGCATTGGCGGGATTTCAAAATTCAAAAATTCAAAAATTCAAAAATCATTTATTTCATGTAGGCCAACTTGTGGCTCTTATGACATGTTAAGAATCTACCACCGGTTCGGAATGCTGATTCTGCTGAGAAGAGCCGGCAAGAAACTCAGCAGTTGCTCTTTTCAAAACAAAATTGTTACAAGTAGCTTAACTACCTACATATTATTTAACAACTATAGTCACATGATAATAACCGAAACCGAGCTTAACGTGCTCTCCGAGACACGGGGGGTGAAACACCGCCAACTACCAACTCCGGGTTGGCCCTGAAATTTTTTACAGAAAAATCCAGTAGGTACCTAACAACTATATTTTGCCCGACCCGGGATTGGAACCCGGGACCTCGTGATCTGCAGTCGAATATGCTAACCACTAGACCAACAAGGAAAGTGTCAAGCAATACTAATAATTTTATTTTTCAAAAAAGTTTCTATTTAATTCCTCTTAAGTGATCATTGCTCTCTTACCATTTAAGTTATCTACACTATTAAAAAACCGTTTGTTTATATTTTGTTTGTTGCTTGTTCGCGCATAACGTAATAACTAGACAGATTGAGATGATTCCTATTTCGAACATCGGAAATACATATAAACATGGGTACCAGAAGAGTATCTATGGTACCAGCTTTGTTAAAAATCATTTCACAGATTACAGCTTGAAACTTCACACGAACTACTTAGGTACATTGGGGACAAAAATAAATAGGTCATATATTATGAACCCTGGGGTAAAACTCACTGCGAGAAATTCCACCATCAACTCCGCTACGATTACCATATACGTAATATATACTTTTATCTTTTATCCGCAAGTATTTTACACTATGAAACCCCTAGCCATCTGCTCGATAATAAAGATGTTGTAGATCCAAGCTCTTTACGTGATGCATTCAAAAATGACTGTTAACTCCATAAACACAGAGTTTCAATTTCAATACGATTTTCTCATTATATCCGGTACTACATTTACTACCTATTGCGGTGTAAAATAGAGTTCAAAATTCAGTGACGTTACAATTTTTAGTCGCTGTTTTGAAAAGAAGTACGATGTTATAGATCGTATGTTACCGGGCTCCATAGTATAATTTGATTATCTCGCCTTTGGCTTTATCTTTAATCCTATCATATGACTTTGTGCAGGTGCTACACCGATATCATATCCTATCATATTTTTATGACATTGCTACATGTTGGTGTTCGAGAAAAATGATATAACGATAGTGTGTTGATACGGAACCCTCTGCGCGCGAGTCCGACTTGCACTTCCACCACCACCACCACTACAGCCTTTTTAACGTCCCACTGCTGGGCACAGCCCTCCTATCTCATAGGAGAGAGGGATTTAGAGCTTAGACCCGCCACGTTGCTCCAATGGGGGTTAGCGGGCTTTAACGACTATTGTCACATGATAGTGATAATAACCGGGACCGACTGCCGAACGTGCTCTCCGAGGCACGGGGGTGAAACACTGCCAACTACCAACTCCGGGTTGGCACTGAGAATTTCTTGACAGAAAAACCCAATGCCTAACAATTATTTGCCCGACCCGGGAATCGAACCCGGGACCTCGTGATCTGCAGTCGAATATGCTAACCACTAAACCAACGAGACTGTCCTTAATTACATTAAAACCCTGACCATACCCGGACCACTATATGATTATTGGACGGAGACTTCACAGAGAGAGAACGCTATGCAGACGCGTTACAATGTCTCATTAAAATACATTCGCCATTTCACTCCTAGTTTCATACAATGTTGATACAATACAATTCAACATTGCTCGTCTCCTTCGCAAATAGCATTTGAACAGTGGCGTAGCTAGCGTGGGAGATATGGGCCCTCACCCACGGCCTCACTCTCACGAGGGCCTCGCGTCACCTGAGGCTCACAGGTGACTAATTAATGTAATCACTTTTGCGCTCAAAGAGCAACGCCATAAATTTAAAAGCGTGCTTGTTTGGGGTCTCGCAAGAAGCCCCTATTAAGTGCGACTGCGAAGCCGTTGTAGCTACCTTCAAAGACCGCGACCGTTAGATTGACGCAATACTAGACTTGTCAGAAATAAATCTATATGCTTTTCAATATTCTCACTATCATGAGTATGTCGTATCAAAGCAGTTTTAGTAGGATATATCTATTGGGTATATCTTGGGAACGAAAGAGAAGGGACCTCGCTGATGTGAATTCGCCCACCTCTATATTAGTCCACGCTACGCCCCTGCATTTGAAATTCACTCATTCCGGTAATGGCGCTAACACGTACGCGCTCTGTGTCCTCACTCCTTACTCATTAACCGACTTCCAAAAAAAGGAGGACGTTCTCAATTCGGCGCGAATTTTTTTCTATGTATGTATGTACTTTTATATCTATTTCTCCGAGATAACTGAAGTTTGCAAGAAGTTACACAAATTGCGTAAATTGATATTATTACTTTCTTTTAAGCCCGCATAATTTTAAGTTATTTATTTTTAATCTTTGTAAGTGGCGTTTGAAGTCCTTCCGTCCTTTACATCATTACGTTCTTATCGGCAATTAAATGGCATCTAAACTGCAATTTTGCAATCAGCTTGCAGTCCAAATAAAGTCTGCATGCAGTTCTGTCTAAAAGACGCCTAACTTGGTCGTTCTCCAACATAAATCAATCCCAGACAAAAAGCAATCGTCTGCGTTAACTCTCAAAGACTATAAAGCGGTGATAACGAATTGCCTTTGAGCTACCAGGCTGATTAACTTGCCTCGTGGGATTATCGAAACCCCATTATGGACTGAATGGCGATATAAACGTGACAGCAGCCGCGTACGTCTACATATATAGTTCAAATGTCCGAATCGAAATTGGAAATGTTTCGAGTTGAACTTTGAACAATGTACCTACATTGATTCTTGACGAAAGTGGGTGACTGTAGTAATATTATTATTGCGTCTGTAGGTATCCGAGTATGCCACGGGCATACTCGGATACCTACAGACGCAGTGGCTGTTTAGCACACACATCCACAAACTACAAACAACCTTTATATTATGTATGGAAGGAAGACGTAGATTCTACGACACACGAAATCCTAGTGTGGAAATCACTATTTCATTGTATTTTTTGTATTTTGTACTTTTTTGTGATTTAATAATAAATATATAAATAAAAGTATGTACCAACTCGTGTATAATATTAGATATATTATGTACTACGTCTCTGTGACGTGTTATGTAAGATATAATAAGGGCCTGTTTCACCACCTTCTGATAAGTGTCGGATAGCTTTTTCACAACTTTTGTCTTTAAAGTAAGAAAGTGACAAAACTTACGTTTAGGCTATCCAACACTTATCTAAGGTGGTGAAACAAGCCCTAAGTATCCCAAAAGTATCCACACACCATATTTGGTTATAACCACTTATTCTGTCGTCAATCGATAGAGACTATTGTCTTACGCATTGGACGTATATATTCGTTGTGATAGTGATGATGATGATAGTTTTGTGTTGGCAACAACGAATGCGATCGTCTAGGCGATGTGTCCAGGTGAAACATCATCCAATGCGTGGGAAATGTGAGCGTGCTCTCCTACTGTGGAGTGCTGGACACACGCCCCATTATCCACTGAATGGACGACCGGGCTCCGCACCCGTGCGTTCTCAACAAAAGCACTCCCGTTCGAATTAGATTACCTCAAACCGTATTTGTTACGTTGCGTTAAACATTTTAGTGAGCAGGGGAGGTGCTGGTGCAATATAAAGTAGCCTTTCAGGCAAACGAACAGTTCACGGAGTCCCTGTGATTGTTAACGTATGTAATGTGTGGACGATCTCAATCTTCCAACGTATAATGGTAAAATTATTATACTTAAAAATCCCCTTGACTGGGTTTCCTACATCAACGACAAAATAATACGACGCTACGCGAAAACAGTAGTTTACAGCCCCCGCACGGCGCACGCACTGGGTCGGTAGTGGCGACGACTAGTGGCCGGCCACAAGTCGCGGAAGAGATTTTTCATACATTTTTTAAGGTATACCTCCGCACACTAAGCGCTCGAGTGGCCGCGTTCGAGCCACAAGAAAATGTCAGAAAAATCTCTTCTGTGACTTGTGGCAGCTACTATAGGTAGTCGTAGCCACTAATGGCCCAGTGTGCGGGGGCTGGAAGAACTTCATTTGCGACCCTGTCGACCAGATTATTAGATACTGACAGTGCATACTTCGACAATCTGTAATCAACATCCTAAAATTTTAAACAAAGTTCTTAACAATTTACCCACCGAGTAGGTGATTTGTTTTCCGATAAAATTGTTTTCTGAAAGGCCGGTCCTTTTAATCCCAATTTTCCACTTAATTCCATACCACGCGCTGCGACGGCCGTATTTTTCGTTTGGAATCCGATTTATGTCGGCATTGCCGGCCGTTTATTTGTTCGGAAATTGGTACGTGTGATTAAGTCGTAAAAAACCGGTAGATACCAATCTTTCGTTTATTTGTCCCTTAAATTTTCCGTTTCGATTATTTTTTCCTCTCTAAAGCTCAATTTATTGGTAAAGTTTCGATTGTTTGTTATTTTAGTAGTCAATTGCCAGACGAATATTAATAAAATATAGCATTGGATTCATTAATAAACATAATATACAAAATATGTGCGTTATGCACATTTATTACCTACACAGTTTTCACATCTGTGTGCTTAGTCTAAGATCGGAGCACTCGAAAACGAACTCGAAAACTATTGATCGAATCACAAGTGAATTCAGAGCAAAATGAACTCAAATACTCGTATTTTAAAGTCGTAATTCCATAGTTCGAATATGTATTTTACAACATTTCTGCTTGGGGCGCTTGATAGATTATTGAAAATAAATGAAACCTATTTTGTGATTTTTATCGAATAATTGAATATTAAAATGTGTGAACACTATTTATTATTTGCGTGTGCCAACATTTGTTTACTTTGTATTCGTACTTGTGATGTTGGTAATGTATTTAACCTTAGCAAGGTTATATTTTTGTTACTAAAATATGTGTAGTTTTATTCAGAGAAAAGAGTAGACATTATTAAAATAAATAATTACCAATTTTACAATGCGACGTATTGATAGTCAATACTTTAAGAAATAATGTTATTTAAATTATAGGTCAATTGACTATCATAGAGCAAAAGAAACCATCATAGAGATTTGTCAACACAAGTTTTCAAGTAATAGAATAACTACTTAATTAAATTACAATCTTGTTTCAAATATATAGAACTATTTCATAAATATTTAAACAATAAATTATTAAGTTTAAGAGTATTTTTGAGCATTGATTTACTGTAATTATGATCAAATGTACTTCAATTGACTTATGGCTTTTGTATACTTTTCTTATAAATAACTAAAATCAAAACATAGTATTAACTAGAAAATGATTTAAATAATTGATAGTTATGTTAAATATTATCTGTAAATGTATAGTTATTAGAAACTCAGTTTAATTGTAACTGTGAGACAATAGCTTGTTATGTTGTAACTACTGGAAATAGGAAAAAGTGGAGGTAACATAGTCTATAAAAACCGCTGTTTGGTTGAATAAATAGTTTTAGTTCTACAAGCCGCCTAGACTAAAGATAAGTATTCTTTTGTACCTGTATATCTGATTGTTATTGTTATATTCACTGTGTTATTGTATTATTAACCCTTTGGTGTAAAACTCTACTTAAATTATTGTGTAAATGTTGTATACCCACTTTAATATGCTGATAGAAAAGATATCATTATGAATCATTGAATAATATAAAGAGTAAAGTTTTAGATCTCGTTTTATTCCTTTTCTTTAGTAGTTTTTCTTGAAATAGATAAATTGCTTACTCTTGAGTATCATACAATATTGCTTATTTTATTATAAGTCAAATTCCTTTGTCTTGTTAGTTGTACTTTTAGTATAAAGGGACTCTACGAAATTACTTATCTTCTTACCTACATCGTTCGTTTCAACCAATGGACGTCCACTGCTGGACATAGGTCTCTTGCCTTACCTACATATTTTATCAAAACGAAATAAAGGTATACTATAGCTATATAATTATCTTTCTAAATTAATTGCATAGTAATTGCATAGTAACCGCATAGTAACCGCATAGTAACCGCATAGCAACCGCATAGCAACCGCATAGCAACAGCATAGTAACCTCGGTGCATAGTACCAGAATCTAATTGTAGCTTTACCTTTAATATTTTAAATTCATAGTAACTATTATAACTCAGTAAATTGTGGCACTACCGTACCAATATTTTAAAACGCTCGTTGTGTTCGAATGCTGAATGTATTTGCGAACTCAAACCTTAATACAAGCCATTTTAGGTCTATTTTACTCTGAAATCGATCAATAGTTTTCGAGTTCGTTTTCGAGTGCTCCGATCTTAGACTACGCACTCTGAAATATAATAGGTACCTAACAGCAGTCAGCAGTTTCGTCTGGTATAATATTACCAGACGAAAGTTGGAAAGGTGGAAAGGTGGATGTTGAATGCATCTGCACGCTTGCTCTGACCTTTGCACTACGTCTCATAAGTATTATATGATGGCCTAAAATCAACTACATACTAATGTACCTACTGCTCTTTGTCTTTTGTTGAGCATGCTATCAACGTATGAGAATAAAATTAATTAATAAATAAAGGTAGTTTTTTTTCAAGTAGGTAGTATGTAGATAATAATATGTAGTTTGAAGTTTAATTACAACAATCATTTACAGACATCCGTGTAGTTAAGTAGGCTGTCGAAAATAAATTAAAAGTGCTCCCCACTTGTCCGCATATTAATGACGTGGCCATAACAACTACCAGCGCCGTCGTTATTTGCAATGCGAATCCATAATAAATCATTCCCGCGGATTCAATTAATTTTAAGAACTATAGTGAAGTGCTCGCGGCCATCATTAAAAGTGAATGATATCTGATCCGATTCCCGAAAGTCATATAATATTTGTACGTGGTAACTTTCCATTCGATTCGTTCAATCATTCATGACTTTTCGCTAATTAATTTGATCAAGGCCTCGATAGTAAATACAATGAAATGAAATGAAAATATAGGTACCTACTTTATTGTAATTTGTACACCATTAAACACTGCAACATACAATGTGAGAAAAAAAGATACTTTTGTTTTAAAGGTTAGGTTACCTACTTACACAATAATAAATAATTGTATTGTAATAATTTCTCTCTGTACTTCGTAGTCACGGAGGCGTGTACCTTTCCTATCAAAATGGTGGGGTTTTCTTGGGATAATAATACGGTTTTCTATATTAATCGCCTACTGAGTAAACCTGAGCCTTCTTAAGAGGCCCATAGTAAGCGATCATATCCATTAAAAGAGACCATGTCCGAAAAAACGTTTTAATGAGTTTTTTATTACTAAATTGACACTGTGGCCAAAGGGCCATTAAATTAAATTGGACATTGAGAAATTTGGTCGTTTAGACCAAATTCCTTAATCTCTAATTTACGCCCTGTGTAAACAAGTAGAGTTGGATGGCGTTCCAAAAGGATTTGTAAAGTAGGCCCCACTTAAAATAAGTAAACGTTATTTGTGTTAAACTTTAAGCTTAGTGGACTTAATTATCCCAATACAATGGATCACAAAACATCATCGCTAGGTACCAGTATAGCTCTTTAACGTCCCACAGCTGGGCACAGGTCTGCTTTTATTAGCTCTTATTAGGACAGAGCTAATTAGAGAGCTGATCTAATGGGGATCTAAATCCCCAACGCTGCTCCAATGCAGGTTGGCGGGCTTTCATCATCATCATCATGATCAAACCATTACCAGCTCACTACAGAGCACGGGTCTCCTCTCAGAGTGAGAAGGATTTTGGCCATACTCTACCACGCTGGTCAAGCGGATTGGCAGACTTCACACACCTTTGAGAACATTATGGAGAACTCTCAGGCATGCAGGTTTCCTCACGATGTTTTCCTTCACCGTTAAAGCAAGTGATATTTAAATACTTAAAACGCACATAACTCCGAAAAGTTAGAGGTGCGTGCCCGGGATCGAACCCACGACCTCCGATTAGAAGTCGGTCGTCCTAACCACTAGGCTATCACAGCTTTTACTACTGGCGGGCTTTAGCTACTATTATCTCATGATATGATATGATATCATGCCTCGTTGGTCTAGTCGTTAGCATATTCGACTGCAGATCACAAGGTCCTGGTTTCGATTCCCAGGTCAGGCAAATAAATAATTGTTAGGTATTGGGTTTTTCTGTCAAGAAATTCTCTGTACCAACCCGGAGTTGGTAGTTATCTCATCGGCGGTATCTCACACACGTGCCTCGGATAGCACGTTCAACAGTCGGTCCCGGTTATTATCACTATCATGTGACAACAGTCGTTAAAGCCCGCCAACCAACATTGGAGCAGCGTGGCGGGTCTAAGCTCTAAATCCCTCTCTCCTAATAAGAGCAGGGTTGTGCCCAGCAGTGGGACGTAAAAAGGCTGTAGTGGTGGTGGTGGTGGTCACATGATACTGATAATGATCTGAAGTGCTCTCTGAGACACGAGCTAACTCCGGGCTAGCATTGAGACTTTGAGACCATTATAGAGAACTCTCAGGCATGCAAACCTCACGATTTTTTGCATACACCGTGACAAATGATATCCAATTGTACCTACTGCACATAACTTAAATCGAACTCGGTTCCTCCGAAAGAGATGCAGAAAGTCTTAACCACAAGGCTTCACACCCCTTTAACATGCTAACCGTTAAACCAACGAGGCAGTCACAAAATATAGGGAGCTGAACTTCAATAAAATATTTAATATTTTGTGCCAGCGATACCATGTCAAATACACGGTCGGAAGAGTTAGACGCGGCATATGGCACCATGTCTCCGTACCTGCTACATATTGCAGTTTGTAGTTTCAATTTCACCCCTAGCTAGGGGCGTATTTGTTGAAACAATTATTCAAAAAAAAAAACTACTAAGAGCCGAATAAAATGTCCCTCAGTGCTTAAGAAGAATTTAGAATGTTTAGTGTTTGATTTTTGACATTATATCCACACAACAGTACCTAGGAATTAATTCTTAATTGTTTTTGAGACAAAACGTAACAAAAATGGTCGAAAACTGATAACGTTGACGGCTTTCCATTTTTGTATATTTGAAGATAATGAACCCTGAAAACAATATAGGTACCTACTCCGTTTTTCAGGCAGTCGTATAAAAATTAGTAAAAATATACTTATTTGTTTCAATGAGTTCTAAGCACAAGAAGAATGCTGGGTAGTGAGTAAGTAGGTAGGCAGGTGTGTACTTTTCATAGGTGTGACATTTATAATTGTAAACATGCTCCTAAGTTAACTATTTTATTATACTACGGGAGGTCGATGACCAATTGAAAAAGTCATTTCATACCGACTGGAAATTTTAACAACAATAGTTTAGACCGAACCCATCACAGCTCCGAACGTCAGCTGCCGCACCAGTGGTGGAGTTAAGAGTGAGAGCATGTGAAAGTGCTTGAAAATCAAAGCGCTCCGAGTGATTTTATCCCGGACAAAAATGGTCTTAAATCATTGTTCCGATCATTTTTGATACAGAAACAATCGTCAGCTGCGGCGCCGAGGGTGGGTTATACGTCCGCTACGCGCATGAAGTGCATTAAAATTTTGGCAAAAAAAGTTATTTTATACCTTATGAAATTTATGCAGCAGAATTTTCACACTTTTAAAATAATAAAGAAAATCGTCAGCTGCACTTCTGGTGGGGGAAAGACCGTCAGTCAGCGTGATAAACATTTCGCGCGCTCAGTACATTTAGCCTAGTAAATCTAGGAAAAATATCCTATAGTTTCAAAAATTAGCCAAATGTATTCTTTGGGCCTTCCTCTTGAATATATCCAAAAACCCCATATGGGGGATGCATAACCAGCCGCCATTTTTAATTTTGTCCTTTTTTTCGGTTTTTTTCTCGTATCACGAAAATCTCTACGAATAGCATCATAATTACTTCTGACAAAAGTTTTAACATACAATTTGCCACAAATGTAGTCTCTTGCAGTTTTACTCTAAGTTTATTACTTTAGGAGCTATAGGGTATTTTAGGTCCCTTTTTCGTTTTTTTTGCTCATATCTCGAAAGTCTCTACGAATAGCATTATAATTACTTCTGATAAAAGTTTTCGTATAAAATTTTCTATAAAATACACATTTTGACTTTCATCCCCTCTTCCAAGGGAACTGTGCTGAATTTCGGGATAAGAAGTATCCTATATGCTATTATGTAGTATGAACTTAAATCATGCCAAGTTTCATTTCAATCCATTCAGTAGTTTTTGCGTAATACATGCACAAACATACAGACAAACAGACAAAATTTTCAAAAACAGCTTTTTTACGTTTTATTACTTATCCCTTACGTCACTCACTTATTTTTTTGTAAATATCTTTAATGGACAGGCACAGAAAGTCTATGGTTTTAATCTATGTATAGACTAAGCACCTGCCGAGTGCACGCCTGCCTCACTGCATCTTTGTCTGTCAAATGAAATTGCGCGCGCAACACTTTTCTGTCACTTTCAACACTCGCACCGAACATTTTATATCTTAAAATCCAGGCAACCATGATTTAGCACCACTTTTGACCAGGCAACCAAATACGGTTCGATTAAGAATAAAATAATCTTTCATTTGACATATAATTCGTTTAAATAACAGATGAGGGTAGAAATTTCTAAGGTGGGATCTCCTACTATAATTTCTCAATGTTGAGTCGACGACCTAGTTGTCAAACTTACCTTAGTCAAAGAGTGGAAGTTTTAAGTTCACTTTATTTCGTCTACGCCTTTTCATCGTATTGTTCGTCGTAATTTGACGGGAGCAAATTTAATTATGGCATGCTTCTGACATGGTAATTGTGACTTTGTGTGTAATCTTTTGTGGGCGCAAGTTACGCCGACGATTTTAAATAAGGAACGGGAGAAAGGGTGGTAAAGGTAATGTACCTATGAGTTCGGGAATCCAATCATTTAAGGTGAAAACTGAAAACATACTTGACTCTGAGCGCGACTCGAAAAACACATCCCAGTTAAAATAAAGCTTATCGCACATTTTCCCAGGAGCTGAAAATGTAAATGTCATCAGCTTAATGCTAAAATCAAATTTGTAAGCACTAACTCGCATGTAATTTTTGACGTGATAACGTCTTATAAATCGATGAACGCCGGCTACACGCACGAAAAAGCATGACTCATTGTCACGTTCCGCCTGTTCAATGAGTTTGCATTGGTGCTCCATACACATTTTAGCACCGTTGAGTCGGTGGCATTTTTTTTGTTCAATGACCCCGTCCATACGAAGTAATATATAAGTCAATGGCTATTACAATGCTCCTATATGGGTAATATTGTTTCCACATTCGATCTTTAATACATCTTGGACAGGTAAGAACGAGAAACCGTGGGGTCTTAGGGCACAGAGGCTCGAGTGCTTTTCGTGGAACTATCAAAAAGCTACCAATATCTTGGGTACGATAAGGTTTTAGATTTAATTTAGGTTACCTATTTATAAATAAGTTGTACTTTAGATTTAATATTAGTTTTAACTGTGAATGTATTGTTTCATAAATATTACTGTGTGTTGGTACCGTGTACGAGATTATTAAATTAAATAAAAAAACATAAGAAAATATTTGAAAAATTAAAAAAATATACATAATATAAAAATAGAAATGGAAAATACAACAATAGCTCCGGAGAGTGAAGAGAGAATAAAAATACAAACAAACGAATTCCACCACCATTGTCTATGACAAAATGTCAAAAGCCATCCACTAGGCATTGTGCGAGCGATGTTTTGTCGCTCGCGCTGAGAAAACTGGGCGAATGAATTGAATTTTTGTCGGGGATGTGGCCTAATAAGGTGATAGAGGTATAGGCTTAGTGTAATTTTAAGTTTAAGTTTTCGTTAATAATTATCGCCATTACCTTATTAGACTTTCATGTTTTAAATTGGCGTTAAAAAAGTGTACAATGTAAGTACAAATTTTGAATAAATCGCCTATTTGCTTCAATAATGTGATAAGTCCAAAAAATCATTTTTTTTAATTTGATAATTAAAACCGCCGTGGCCAATTTTTTTAGATAGTAATATATTTGTTTATATATATATATATGCGAACCGAAATAATGCCTTTGGGAACGTAGGTAATGAAAAACTCTCAGGTATGCAGGCATCCTCACGATGTTTCCTTCACCGTTAAAGCAAGTGATATTGCTTTTACGTGCTTATAACGCACGTAATTTCCGAGAATCGAACTTTATCCCTCCGAAAGGGAGGCCGGTGTCTTAAACACTAATGAATAACTGATATACTCTGTACCCACCTACTCTTGACGATTTACTCAATCAGGCGATGAACGTTAAAAAACGGAAAATTCCATGTAAAGTTGGAATTAGGTAATATTTGTCTGGTAGTTTCATTGATTTTGGGAACTCCCTCCGATTCGGGGAATTTATGTAAAGCCCGCACCACACCTACATTGTAGCACGCAGCGTGGCGGGTCTAAGCTGAGAGGAGGTCTGTTCCCAGTTGTGGGACGTTAAAAAGCTGTAGTGGTGGAACATTCCTCGAACGTAATCGCTGTTAACAGAAAGTAGCAATGCAAAAAAAAGGTGAGAGACGACTCAAAACCGTATATAAAGTACCGCTTAAAATATAAATAAGCCCCTACAGAACGCCAACAATCGCAGCTCGCGTCGAAATGAAAGAAACACAATCATCTCTCGCCATTGTCTCTGACAATTCATGTCAACAGCCATCCACGGCGGCGCGGCCCATTGTGCGACTGCTATTCCGGGACTGCGAGCGCACTGGACAGGGGGAATTGTTTTTGCGAGTTTTTTGAGGGTTCCCTTGGTATTTTTTAATCGGATTAAAACGGAGACTAGATACGCAGGAGATATTATAGTGCATAAATATGTGCGCTCTATTTTTAACCTCCGACGCAAAACAACGGCGTGTTATAAGTTTGACGTGTGTGTGTGTGTGTCTGACTGTTCCACCGTAGCGCTCAATCGGGTGAACCGATTTGAATGCGGTTTTTTGTTTGAAAGGTGAATTAGTCGGGAGTGTTCTTAGCTATGTTTGACGAAAATCGGTCCAAGATGGCCACCGCCACAAAATGGCGAATTACATATTTTTTTCACAAAACCCTCAATATGGGTATCAAACGAGAGGGCTTGACTAGTAGAATACGTGTTGCTCTGCTGCGTCAAAAGAAAATAAACGTCAAATTGAAAATATCGTGCTTCCTTTAATAGTTTAACGAGACCTTTCTATTCAGGATTAGTGTGATTTTTGTAAAGATGAAAAAATGCGCTATCTATGTTCTATCTATTTAGCTTATTTACACATTCGCGCGAATGGTGAGTCATGAGACGAGATGCGACTCGCCAGAATGTCAATTCTTATAATAGTTTCCCGTCTCCCATCAATCATCTCCTGTCTTCCATCTCCCGTCTCCGATCTCCCATCTCCCATTTCCCATCTTCCATCGCGCATCTCCCATCTCCCATCACCCGCCTCCCATCTCTCGTGTCCCGTTTCTATCTCCCAATTACTGTCTCCCTTCTCACTTTCGCACGATCATTCTTCAGAGTAGGTACTGCTCTTCAGAATTATTGTATTAAGTAACGAAGTTTCACATTTTCTCCCCTGAACCCTACCGTGCGAAGGTCTACAAACACTCGAATGACCCTGGCCTGCCTGACCTTACTTAAGTATGTCTCGTGTATATAAGAGTTAGATAGACCGTACTAAAGACAGCTTTAATTTTTTAATTAGTAAATAACAGAATTTCTTTCGAGCTTCCATTCGCGACTCCGCCTTGAATAAATACGTCTTTGTTTCATGAGGAGCGCCCAGCTTTATAACTTGACCTTATATTTTATTTATATTTAAAGTCTCAAAGACTCCCAGACAGAAAATGGTAAACTAGATTGCTGCATAGGTACCTAGGTATTCTTAATTAAACTAATTATGTGCCCGCTCCAAGGCAGTATATAATAAACTGTATACTTTAAACCTATTAGGTATAATATTACCTTATTTTATTACGTAAATTGGTGTCCGGTGGGACGCCAATATAACACAACCTGAGGAGCGACGGCTTTACGTGCTCTCCGAGGCACGGGGGTGTAGACACGAGGTAAATAGAATACAGTCCAATCGCAAGCCAAGTCAACGTGAAATCAAAACAGGTTACCGGAGAGTACAAAAGGAGCACCAAACGACTATCGTAGATACTGATCATTATCTGTGCAAACGACACGACGCGACGCGACGTCTGCACCGCACATAAATAAAGGTACCAAGGTACCTCCTACCTACCTAATCTGGTAATGCACGGGAGACAGACATTTTCTAAAATACTAAATAAATACTTACCTAGTCTTTGGAATAATTACAAAAAGTGTCAGCTGATATTGGAATGACTGAGGAGGAGAATATATAGAAATTATAAATTAGTGCTCACCACTATAACACTAGTGAGGTCCTCAAAAACGTATTAAGTAGGGTAAGCCGTAGTAATCTTGGCCACCCCTCAATCATTGGCCTTTTGACTTTATAATTGATTTATTAAGAGTTTTATTCGCGCACAAGGTTTATAAAAATTACTACATTTTTCTATGTTGACAACACTCCTAAATAAAACTGATAGTTTTTAATAATATCAGCTAACAACACTTGGAAAAAAATAATTTTGTGACGTGCATGATGACGGCGTGAATTATTACGAAAATCATAAGAAGTAAGTACTTCTACATTGTCAATTACCTGTTTTCTTCGAATCTAAATTAGGAGGTATGCCTTCTTATAGGTTATTTAACATTCAATTTAGATTTATATGTCTTAATTAGAGAGAAAAGACACGAAATAACCAAAAAAAGTGTAGGTCAAAGTTAGTACCGTCCGCTTATATAGAAGATGAATTGATTAGCATGGGTGCCAATTAAAGTAGTCACTGCTTAAAAATATTTACCCTATTTTATACTTGTAATGAATGTTACTGTAGACTCCTTTTAAAATAATTTAAGTTAAAATATCATAGGACTGCAGTAACTAGATTTTAGCAGGGTCAATCTTTATACTTTTACGTATTTGGCCGTGCTAATCGTTGTATTTTTACGTATGCCAATTTTTGTGCAAAGAAACATAATATTTGTAGTGATGTACCGAGGTCGATACTGAACAATTAGATATACCTACCTATGTACAAGTCTGTTTATTATTTTTACGGCTAAACGAGATCCTACCTAATGACCAATCAATTCATGTCAAGTTTTGACTTATTAAACATGTTGACGAGTAATGTTTTCCTACCCTATTAATATTAAAAATGCGAAAGTATGATGATGGAGTGGTATTGAAGATGTATGTTGGTTTATTCGTCAAACGGATAAAGTAATAGCTCCTTCGTAACTTCATATCATATTGAAAGTGCTGAATGTAAGATTTATAATAATACCTACCTATCTATATCGAATTATCGGTAATAGTTTTGAAGTGGCATGTGGCTATTCCTGACACAAAAAGTACTCCTTTTTCTTTTATAATAACTACTTGATTTCCGTGACTTCATCCGCGTGGATTTTGTTTTTAGATTCCCGCGGGAGCTCTTTGATTTTACGGGCTATATAGAAGCCTATGTTACTTTCGAGGTCCTCCACTATACCCATGCAAAAATCACGATGATCCGTAGTACTGTTGCAGTGTGATTGAACGATAAATCAACAAACAAACATACCTTCGTATTTATAGTATTAGGGTATGTAACTTGCGCTTTTCCCGCAACTTCATTGACGCAGAGATCGGACATTATCCGATAAGTTTTTTCTGGATATGGATTGTTTGACGAATTTCATCCGAATCATTTCAGCCGTTTCAGCATAATTAATATAAAAAACCAATAAACAAACAAGCATACAACGTTACTTTCGCATTTATAATATTAGGTACTAACTGACGCTCGAGATGCAAGCAATCACTGGTGACAACTCATAATAGTTAGGTAGGTAATACTATAGTATTACAAAATTTCCGATGTATAATTAATGTTTAATTCAATAGGCAAATAACGATTTTTATTAAAAAACAAATGTATTATATTTAATTGTTTAGTTTGCTTTGTTGCAGATAAAATGCCAAAACCTACCAAAGGAGGCATTTATGCAAGTACCCACCTACCAACTTATATATCGACTTAGGGCTAAATGTCCTATACCTGCACGTCACTATCGTATATTTTATTAAAATTCTAATAAATTTTACTAGTGATTGGCATAACACATTATAAAAATTAGCAGTGCTAATATATACAAAAGTATAACGATTAACATGCTAATCATTATACTTTTGGTATGGCATTCACTATGCTCAAAGGCTAATGATTGTACTTTTGGCTCCATTTTTAAATTTATGGCGTTTAAGTTCATAAAGAGATGAAATACAATTACACTTGTGGTTTATTCGAATTCTCAGATTCATACTCAACAACTTGAGAACAAATGCTATTTGGTTTTGAGCCTTAACTCGACGGAATAAATGTTTACAGTCAATGTTCACCTTAAACGGCCAATCACTATATCGCTTACCCTATATTTAAAATTGCACGAAAAATAGTAAAATTGAAAAAAAGACTGATAAATCGTTCATCCCGCCTTTTTTCAAAAATTAATAGGGATAGTGCATATCCAAATAAAAAAAACAGTAAATATAAGTAACAATGCGCGCTAAGTGTTCTAATTTATGGTAAGTGGTAACCCTAAACTAAATGTCACTTTGACAAGTGACGTAAGGGATTATTTATTGTGATTTATTATTGTTGGCGCCAAATTAATTTTTATTATTTTGTTGTGATAGATTTTCAAAAATTAAATTAATTAATAAATAATATTTTTGCCGTATTTTCAATGCATCAAAATGTTATTTTTAGTTAAATAATGTGAAAAAATCTGAAATTATCCTTGTCAATGGTCAATGTCCTTATCCAATCAATTTGACGCAGCGGGCAGTGACTATTTTATAAATAAATATTAAATAATATGTCGAATATGATAAACCTAACAAACGCAGTACGCGCGGTAAACAAGAGACCTTTCCGAGTGTCCATCGAGGGTAACATAGGTTCTGGCAAATCGACGTGTATTAAATATTTCGATAAATATCCTAATGTCGAGAAACATGCTGTAAGTGCACCTAACATATTTATATCTAATTCTAATGAATTGTAGCAGAACGAGCTGATGCCCGCGAATTCGTTCGCATGGATTCATATAAATCTCATACAAACTTCCAACCGCTATTTAAGGGTGGAATTTCCAAAAAGAATTTCAAAGCGGATGCCTGTCTTAATAGCTATCTGCATGCCAAACAGCCCGATCCGTCATGTAATTTGAGCTGTACATTGATAGATCAGTCAGCTTTTCCCTTTATAAGTCTAGAGCAGAATAAGCATTGTGTATTAAGAACGTCTTCAAAGTAATGTGTGATTCTAGACTGCAGTCTGCAACAGTGTATCATTTCCAGGAGCCAATAGCGGAGTGGCGCAACGTGAGCGGTCACAACCTGTTGGGTCTGATGTACAGTGACATGAGCGAGTGGAGCTTCGCCTTCCAGCACTACGTGCACCTCAGCCGCCTCAAGATACAGACCAGCCCGCCTGCCAGCCCCACCATCACAGTCAAGATGTTTGAGAGGTTTCGCTATATGTTATCTTTATACAGTATATTGAAATAACAATATTTGGGACAATAGTTGTCCCACCACCACCACTACAGCCTTTTGACTTTCGCAGGCCTCTCTCATAGGAGAGAGGGATTTAGAGCTTAAACCCACCATGCTGCACCCATGCATGTTGGAGGGCTGTAATGACTATTGTCACATGATTGTTATAATAACCAGTACAGACTGCTTAACATGCTCTGAGGCGCGGGGGTGAAACACTGTCAACTACCAAATCCTCATATTTTTGTCAATTCTGATAGGTACTCTGGAGGTACCTATCAGAATTGACAAAAATATGACCCTTGGATTAACTATCATTTTCAATGATGATGTGCTCATAATTTTTGTGTGCACTAATTATTTGTTTCATTATTTTAAGTATCAAAATTCTTGTCATTTTGTTTTAATAATATTCCAGATCCGTACAAAACAGCAGGCACTGTTTTGTGGAGAACGCCAAAAAGCAGGAATTCCTCAAAGATCCAGAGTACCAAGTTCTCCTTCAGTGGTTTGACTACACAGAAAAATACTTGGACATCGGCTTGGATCTCATAGGTAAGAATTATTTTGCATAAATCCTGGTACCAGAAACAGCCACTACTACAGTGTTAAGATCGCATTCGCCTCTGATTGGCCGCTCTCTCGTTTTTGGCTGAAATACATTGTTACAGTAAGAATAACATAAAAGGCTTTGAATATTTTTCTATGGAGCCTGTCTTACCTACTAGTCTGCCATTTTTTTTTTTTCAAATTAACAGCTACACAAAACCTGCATAAATCAATAGCTGGCATGAATACAAACAATTATTGTTATGAGACAAAATCTTTCAAAGTGTCACATTTTCGAGATATAAGCTATCAAAGTTGTACTCTTGTTGTATAGTTTAATTTTAGTTAACCAATACGCCACCAGTAGGTACTTAAAAGTTAAAAAAAAATTTTAAGCAGTATTTTTTTGGGATAATTCCTAAGTATGTCTGTTCAGCTCTGTAAACATCAGCTGTTTTATCTAATGTACAGTTACACTGTGCTAAGTCTGTTGCTAATTTCAATTAAAATTTCAGTGTATTTGAGAACAACACCAAAAACTGTATGGCAGAGAATGATGAAACGCGGGAGAGCTGAGGAGTCAGAGGTGCCTTTAGAATATTTAGAACAAGTGAGTGATTAGTATTCAATGGTGTTAATTCATACTTTATACAAAATTGATTGATTACTTCTTTTCACTGGCCAGATGTCAACACATAAACTGTTAAGGTCTGTTGTGCGTTGTTTACTTATTTAATGATTCATTAGATATAATTTTATTATGACTACTCAGACTTGTGTCAGAATTATGTCAGGGACATATTTGTCCCGTTTTAACGCGGTCTGTCTGTATCTTGAGTCAGAGTATCTAGATAAAACCTGAGTGTTACAGTTAATCTATCTATGTATCTATGTATATTTTAATTAACAGACTACAAAAAAGGATGTTCTGTATTTGATTCGTATGTATGTATGTTTGTGATTATTTCAAAAACTAATGATTTTGATGATTTTTTCGTAATCATAATCTACATACATAAAGGTTTAGTATATTGTTATACACTTAGTTATCATTCTTATGTAAGAAACTAGATGATGCCCACGGCTTCGCCTGTGTGGATTTAGGTTTTTAAAAAACCCGTGGGAACTTTTGATTTTCCAGAACAAAAAGTAGCTTATTTGTTAAGTAACCCGCCCCCAAAACGGAAAAATCCCGTGGGATCCCCACGATTTCGGAATGCAATTCCTTACAGCATCAGGGTTGAGGAGTTGGATATGTACCTACTCGAGTTCATTCAACGATAAAGTCTTTAATTGGTACTGCAATATCAATTTAAAGAACCGAAAGTTTCTAAATCCCATTAGTTTTGGGGATCAGGTCCTCTACAGCATCAGAATTGAGATGTTGGAATCCAATTTTTTTATAGAACAGGGTCGCACAGGGTTTTATAAAACAGGGAAGTTTTTCTATCGATTAAAAAAAGAATTACTAAAATCGGTTCAGAAATCTCGGAGATATCGGTGTACATAGATAGAAAAACACAACTCCTCCTTTTTTGAAAGTCGGTTAAAAAAGTAGCCTGTGTTACTCCCTGGTTAATTCTCTACTTGTATGTGAAAGTCCCGTCAAAATCGGTTCAGCCGTTCCGAAGATTAGCCCGTTCAAACAGACAGACAGACGTCTGACAGACAGACAGACAAAAATTTAAAAAACGTGTGATTCGGTTATGGTACAGTTCAAATAACCGTATGAGCTTAATATGAGGTAGTTATTTCGAAATTACAGACAGACACTTCAATTTTATTTATTAGTATAGATTACACGCATAACTGTATCTATATTATGTCACTAATATTTTTGATTGGTACACTGATTTCTACGAGATTGCTGGATCGAAGTAATTTGATTTTTTTCTAAAATGTAGCTTGTCTATTATTTATTCAGGTACACGAGTCGTACGAGAACTGGCTTAGCTCCCCCGACATCGGCTGTGAGGTGCTCACGATCGACGCCGACCGCGGCCTCAATGAGGTGAGGAACGACTTGGAGAGGTACAGCTACAAGATACTCGGCGGCAACCATACCAATTGACCTTATTTTATATTTAAAGTTATGGTAACAAGTGTAAGGACACTATCTCACAGTAATAGTAAAGTTATTTTGATTGCTATAATATATATTGTAACAACGCCATCTAGCGACATATTAGTTAAACTCGCTTCGACGTTAAAACAACGCCATCTAGCGACATATACCTGGTACATACGTCAACTTTATTTTAATTTCATGTATCTTTTCTGAAAGTATGATAACAGTGTGATAAGTGATATATAATTTGGTATATGTTTGTGATTCTGTACAACCAATCTTATTATAGTTATTTAATAAAATCGACTATTATTGTGTTATTTGATAGATTGACTGATTGTAGGTATATCGTATATAATTAATATTTTTATTTGAATTTTATATGATAACAGATTTTATGGAAATTGTTATACTCAAGTAGAAAAAATATTACGATGAAATTATTTACAGTGAAATGTATCGTAACACGCTTTCGCTTACAAAAAAATCTTGATTAAAATATAATAGGTAAAATAACATTAATCTCGTTCAAAATACATGTTTATTTTTATTATTCAGTGAAATTGATGACCTAGTGATTATGCGGATTCATTTCAAATATAAAAGTTGTTGACCTTTATATGATATTATGAAGTGACAAAAATAAATTATCTTGATCATAGCATGGAATTTTATTCCCCATCCATACATCTGTACGAATATTATTAAAAATAATTTTAATGGAGTACTTTAAGACAGTTAAAGTCCTCGCTTCGACGCTAAAACAACGCCATCCAGCGACATATTAGGCTCGCTTCGACCTTAAAACAATGTCATCCAGCGGCATATTAAACTCTCGATTCGACGCTAAAACAACGCCATCCAGCGACATATTAGTTAAACTCGCTCCGACGTTAAACATCGCCATCGAGCTAGAAATCCCGAGCGCCATCTATCGGCATATTAGTTAAAACAACGCTATGGCGGCATTTTGGCATTCTGTTTTAGCTAACATTTAGTTAGGTAAATGGTAAGGGTTAGATTGTTTTGATGTCGAAAAACAAAACTGCATAATTATTATCTCTTTATCGCGAGCAGATTATCTCTGTCGCAAGTGAAGGATTTCCTGTAAATATTTAACCTCTCAAGCGCTTTAGCGCAGATAAACGCTCCAATTTCTCTAGCATCTGGGTGCTTTAGCATAGATCTACGCAGTCTGACCTTTCTACGAAAATCACCTGTTTTGCTTAATATTTGTAGTCCATAAGGGTGTTTTTTGGTTGAAACGATCTCTAAACGAATGAACAATGCCCATAGACAACATAACTCCATGAAATAAGTGTGACACTTTGAGAAAAAATCATTTAAAAATACCGGCTCATTGCGTGCCTGCTAATAGGTGAAACTTGTGCAAACTGCTGAATTTTCAAGAGATTGCCGTATAAATGGATGAAATGTAAGTAATATTAATTATTATATTGTTTTGAGACATGATCCAAATAGTAATAATAAGTTATATTGTATGTTTATATAGTTTCATTCGAATACTCGAAATTTTGTTTGGAAATCTCTGTCATACAGTTTTACTATTTACACCGTTTTCTTCACTGAGTTTTGTGAAATTTTATGAGGATTTCAATAATATACACCAAACCATATCTTGGATAGCATAAACGAATAATATTTAACATTTTCGTAGTAACCTACTGAAAACCCACGGCAGGCTGTCAAAATAGGTGGTTATAGGGTGTTTCTTTTTGTTGTAACTTATTAGTATGCCGAAGCGTAGATATGCGCGTGCTTTATATGAGTGCAGAAAAATGTACTGTAAGTATTTAGGTTTTATTTTTTTATTCGAAGTGTCTAGCCGACCGACCAGCAGAAGACTAATTATTTATTATAAGCTTTTATTTAACTTGTAAGTGTATGTCTAATGGGTATGTATGTTTAGCTAAAATCTTGTCATTTTAGAGTTACGAATTTTTGAAATTTTACAGCATTTCCCTTTATTTCAATTAACACTAAAATTATGCCGGCAAAATGGAATGACGATGTAGGTGGGTTATTCAACCCCTCCCTCACTTCCCCTCTCCTTCACCATTGATATGTTCAAATATTCTTTAATTTATGTTATTTTACTTTATTTATTTAAGTGCTTCAATGGAACCTGACGACGACGAGCGGTCGACTCGACAGGGGAATCAGATCATATCCGGATTGATAGTTCAAAGATCACCAAGTGGAAATTTACGTGTGCAGAATGAACAGCTTTTTATAACTCGAACAGCGTCAGGAAGTTTGCAACCTTTACGAATCCCTGAAATTCCAGAAATTGTACAGCCAAGTGTTGCCACGCCTAGTAAACGGCGGCGACTGGAGTTTCCTGTACAAGACCCAGAGCCTATTATTCTGACTGCAAATGTGAGTGAACCGAACTCATTTACCAGCGCAAGACAGGTCGATGATGTGATTCCTGATCAGTTTCCTGAATTGAGACCTGAGTGTATATCTATTGATGACATTGATACCGATGATATATTACATGCATCTCTTCGAGAAGAACTGGCGTTAGACTCAGGGAGTGAGGAGGAAGATAATGAAGACGACGATGAAGAACTCACAACAGCAATGCTCCGTACTATTCTTGGAGAAGGTTTTGATGATGAAGACGACCACCTAGAAGAGGCAGAAAGTTCAGTCAACTTTGATGAAAGTTACAATTGGTCAACAGACTTTAGCACCTTTAGAGGCCAAGAAGAAACTTATACTGAACAGGCGGGGCCTAAAATTCCATACACAAATCCATTTAAAATATTTTGTACTATATGGGATAGATCCACTATGGAAAACATTGTCAAGCAAACTAATGAATATGCTTGGCAAACTATTGTCAATGCCACTGATGTTGAATGGAAGCAGGCGTTACTTTGCGGAATTCCATGATATACAATGAATATAAAATTATTTTGCTATAATCCGCTAACAGTGACAAATTTGTAGGCACAACACCACACAATCTTGTAGGCACAACACCACACAATCTTGTAGGCACAACACCACACAAATTCACCACAAAACAAACTCGACGATCGTTTCGCTCCGACACCGGAGCATCTTCAGGAGATGTCGACTTCACAACGGAGACTCACTTTGCAATCGTCCGTTGTGAAGTCGACATCTCCTGAAGATGCTCCGGTGTCGGAGCGAAACGATCGTCGAGTTTGTTTTGTGGTGAATTTGTGTGGTGTTGTGCCTACAAGATTGTGTGGTGTTGTGCCTACAAGATTGTGTGGTGTTGTGCCTACAAATTTGTCACTGTTAGCGGATTATAGCAAAATAATTTTATATTCATTGAATGCCACTGATTCCGAGAGACATATTCCAAATAAATCCAGGATACATCAGTGGGTTGAGACAACAGTGGAAGAGTTGTATAGATTGTTTGCTATATTTATTTACATGGGTTTATGTGTTAGAGGCCGCGCAGATGAATATTGGACGACAGGAAGGCTAGGAATGCCAGGTTTCCGAAGACTTGTATCCAAAAACCGATACTACAATCTAATGCGATTCCTACATTTTGTAAATAACTTTGACTTGAGCCCCCACGTTCATGCTCACGAGCGAAAATTAAGTAAAATACAACCCATCATAGACCACTGTAATAAAAAATTTCAAGAGATATATACACCAGAGAAAGCCATTAGTATTGACGAATCTTTGCTGCTTTGGAAGGGGCGTTTAAGTTGGGTTCAATGCATCCGTTCCAAGGCAGCAAGGTTTGGCATAAAAACTTACGAGTTATGCGAGGCTACAACAGGCTATCTTTTAAAATTCATGGTATATACAGGAATAAATATGGTAACCCAGCCTATACACGGATTTTGCCAGTCTACCGCAAAGATCGTCTTAAGATTGCTTGATGGTTACTTAAGCAAAGGTCATCTTCTTGCGATGGATAATTTTTACAATAGCGTGCGACTAACTAGATTTTTAAAAAGTAAAAAAACTGACGTCATTGGCACACTAAACCGACGTAGGATTGGCAATCCACCATTAATCAAAGAGCTCAATGAACGACAAATGAAGCGTGGAGATCTGGTAGGGGCACATTGTGGTGACATCACAGTTCTAAGTTGGAAAGATATCAAACTTGTCAACATGATATCTACTATTCACAATATCGACACATCTTCCGGTCATAGAGCAGGTACAACATACCAAAAACCTGTTGCTGTACATGCCTACAATAAAATAATGGGCGGAGTAGATCTAAAGGACCAGCTGTTGGCAATGTATCTGCTAGAAAGAAAAAGAGGTATCAAGTGGTACATAAAATTATTCAAACGTCTTATTAACATTAGTGTTCTGAATAGTTTTTTAATACATCGTGCTAATACTAGAGGAAATGCAAATCTGAAAACATATACTCACCGACAATTCCGTTACGCTTTAGCCGAGGAATTAGCCCAACAATACACTCCTATTAATCCCACCACAGTTAGGCAAATGAACCCAATCGATTCTGTTCGTTTAGATCGCATTGATCATTTTCCTGCCTATAAAGAGAACGATCCCTATGAAAGAACCAATAGTTCAAAAGTTCGTTATAAAAGGAGCCGATGTGTCCGGTGTCTAAAAAAAAAACAACGGACTGAAGTAAATTCGGTATGCACAAAATGCAATATTTTTTTGTGCCTAGGCAATTGTTGGAAGGAGTACCATACTGTCCAAAATCTATAATTGTAGATCTAGAATTATAGATTTTGGACGGTATACTATTATGAATCTACTTGATTTAATTCGCACATAGCCGTCCGTCCGTCTGTCAAAGCCTTGTAACTTCTGAAGTGCTAAACGTAAATCTTCACGGACTAACTTTTACGGACTACCTATGTTAAGTTAGATGACGCTTTCTGTCAACTTCGTTAATACGAACCTCTACGGTTCAAGTAAATGTGAAAATGACCTTGGAATATTAGGTTTGTATTTAAGAGCGACCTATGTAAAGAAACTCCTACTTCTTGTAGGAGTATCTTTACATAGGTATGGTTGGTGAAAACGGGCATAATAATAATGTCAATTTTGCTCATGTACCTATCGATTGAATGAATAAATAAGGGATACCGTTACCGCGAGGTCTCAGTTCGGGGCGAACCACTAGTATAGGTATGGTTTGGTATGGGGCAGAACATGTCGGGTCAGCTTATAAATAAATTATTATTTTATAGTTATTGTGTTTTATTTTCGTGCAAAAGATTTTTAAAATTACCTGACTACATTTTATTATATTTTTATAGCACCCTGTGTAAATGAAATTCTGTAAGGCCTGAGCGTAGATCTGCGCGGCGTCTATGTTGCCGTAGCGTAGGTATGCGCTTTCGAACAAAGTTGTTTGTTAGAGGTAATTTTGCTTCTTTTTCCAGTATTTGTATAAATATAGTTCATTCATGGTGTTTTTTAGATAGTTTGTTATGGCTAAAGGGTAAAAAAAAAAAAGAGTTATGGTCTATTTATAACCTCTATTTTATTCAATTTTTTCCGGTAGTGGTATGACAAAGTGGGAACCTCAGATTTTTGTTGTGCTAGATTTTAAAATAGGCATTATTGTGAATTAATTTTGTACTATAGAACAGTTCAACTACTGTATTACAAAGAACTGCAACAAAACATCATATTAGATTCGATTTCACACGTAAGCAACTATCACAAAAAAATGTATCAGACGGGTGCGCGCGGTTAATAATGTGCGGCACCGTGGTGACGCGTACGGGTGCCGCGGTGCGGCAGATGAGAGGTTAAAAATAACACTATACGTCATATACCTAGCTCTTCCTGGCATGCGTTGCAATGCCACGTAAAATATGGTTTAGGAACGCATAGAGGACAAACATACACATATCCACTTTTATATATATTTTTTGGTCTAGAAACCTTCGCGGGAGTACATAGAAGAACCCACAAAAGTTTCACCACAATCAGTTCAATAGTTTAGCAGCATAATATAGGACATACAGACAAACATGGATTTTTATTTATACAGATAATAATTTCACGCGGACGGCCGCGGGTAAAACATAGTTTTTAATAAAACTGATACCTAATAATTGAGATAATATTAATTTTATTTATTTATCACATAAATTAATAATCCTAATTGACTTCCAATTTTGCAATGACCCTAGTAACAGTGTCATACCTCCTCCTAAAAAAACGACAGTATCTGACAGTATCCTTTGGAACGATCATTGATCTCAGCTTAAATTTAAACCCTTTTAAAAATTTCGTGTTTCTAACCTTCATATTTTAATAACCTATCATCATAATTATTATAGGATTATCCTAATTCATAGCAACTTTGTGTCACCTATCATTCAAGGTCATTGCAAAAACTGGCTCTAATAAAATTAATTATATTTATATACATTTGACACTAATGCAATATTCAACGGTAGAGATGGTCGGCTCGGATGTTGGACGCGATCTCGCTCTCCCACTTGTCGCCGTTGGACAGAAGTTTTTCCTTGTTGTAGAGAAGCTCCTCATGAGTTTCTGTCGAGAACTCGAAGTTGGGGCTTTCCACTATAGCGTCTACTGGACACGCTTCCTGCAATCCAATAAAAAATGGTCGTTGTAAAGTCGGTTTACGGACGATAATTTTTCGTGATAATTTCATTAAAAAACATTATAGAACACATATATAGGCCGATAGTGCCTCTCTATCGCTTGTTCCGTGCTCTCGCTTGCACGCTCGTCTCATGCGGAAGGTGACAATGAGCCATGCTTTTTCGTGCGTGCAGCCGGCGTTCATCGATTTATAAGACGTTATCACGCCAAAAATATTTGTCCACAAGTTTACTACCAAAAGTAGTTTCTGACGACCTTCCTGGCAGTGTTGAGCACTGTAGTCTTGTGTAGTCAAGTGGGTGGTCTGGGGTTCAATTCCCGGAAGGAGCAATTTGGCAAATTAAATTTTATAATTTCTAAATTGTCTCTGGTCTGGTCTGGTGGAGAGGCTTCAGCCGTGAAGCGTTTTTAATTTTTTACTATAGTACCATTTTTAGACTACTGGGTGGAATTTAAAATGCTTATTTTTGCATAGTTATCATCATAGCAGGTTTTAGATGTTTCGAGGAGGCTATGAGGGGCTGCTGCAGTTTGTTGTGGGTTTTTAATTTTATAATTTTATTTTCTTCTAATATATAGGTGAGAGAGTAAGATTACCTGACAGAATCCACAGTAGATGCATTTGGTCATGTCAATATCGTAGCGCGTGGTTCGCCGGGAACCATCTTTGCGCTCTTCAGCTTCTATTGTGATTGCCTGGAATCAAAATATTTATGAATTTTAATCTTTAAATTGTATTAGAAGGTATGTGTTGAGCAAGAGATTGGCTTGCCTTTTCACCTGACGGAAGCATCTTCACATGATGCAGTGAAGGGTTTGAAAATAGTTGGGTATACCCTGACATAAATCTTCTGCTGACATCAGTTGGACTCGCACAGCTGTTTATATTATATAGTTAGTGGATATAACTAACAAATAGCTTATCCGCTAAAAACCAGTTATTAATTTTTTACACAGGAACCCTCAATGTTTCTGGCATCAAAAGTAGCTTGAGTTACTTCATATATTGTATTTTTCCTGCTTGTAAAAATCATTACAAATTAGCTGTTCAATTAGTCTGTATGATTTGAAAGACCAACAAGTTTTAAAAATGTTGTTTCTATCATGCTATCTTTCAGAAAATCATATTATAAGCTTGGAGGCAGTTATTAGGAAATCACTGACAGACTCTTTAATTTTATTTATCTATACTCTGATTTTATGTTACTAGAAATAATACAGTTCCCACAAAAAAAGATAATAAATTCAAAACTTACATAATAATTTGTGCGGAAACAATTCTGCAATACAACCACGTGAATAAAACAATATACATCCATTCGGACAGTCAAGCTGCTCTTTTGGCATTGTCCTCTGAGGTAATAAACTCAAAGCTGGTCGAAAACTGCAGACAAACTTTGAATACCCTGTCCAATCATAACAGGGTAATTCTCCGATGGGTACCAGGGCATGCCGGAATTGCCGGCAATGAACAGGCCGACAGCCTTGCGAAAGCAGGTGCAGGGGGGCGACAGATAGGTCCAGAACCTGTCTGTGGCATACCCAAAAGCCTGGCTCAACTAACCCTGCTAACCTACTGCTACTACGACACGCTTATGCGATGGCGTAACCTACCAGGTCTAAACCACTCAAAAGCGCTAATCAGGTCCTTCAATAAGAAGGTTGCCTCTGATATATTGGCGCTGAGTAGGAAAAACTTATGCATTCTAGTGAGAGCCTTAACGGGACACTGTGGACTGAATAGACACAGATACAACCTTAAGCTCCAGGGCACGGATATGTGCAGACTCTGTCAAGAATCGGCGGAAACGCCGCTGCACATGATCTGTCAGTGCCCCGCTCTAATGCATACACGAAGTCTCCTACTAGGGGAACATTTCATACACCCTGAGGAGGCTATTTTCATTCCAGCCAAAAAGTTGCTGCTATTCCTGGCGGCAACTAACATTGACGGGGAACTATAAATCGTGGCGAGCACAATAGATCGGCGACGTTCAAAGTGCTACAGGGGCTCAAGAACCTGCATAGCCGCAAACTCAAGAAGAAGAAGAAGAAACTTACATAATATCTACATGAGGCATTTGATTTCTATGTATGACAAATGCCTGACAGATACGTCAGGTACTTTAGTTTGGGGTAAAACCAAACTCCAGGCGTTAACCCTATTTTTCATACAAATAACTCATTATACTTTTAAATGACAACTGTCAAAATTCCACCGAATTAAAAATCAGACTATATATAGATACCTGAGCGGGGCATATAGCCTCACAGAGTTTGCAGGCAATACACCTCTCCTCACCAGAGGGGTAGCGACGCAAGGCGTGTTCACCCCTGAACCTGGGTGACAGAGGCCCCTTCTCAAATGGGTAGTTGATTGTTGCTGGCTCCTGAAATGGGAAATAATAAATTCAACTGATTCACAGACAGACTTTTCAAAATACATATTTAATGCTGCCATGTGCAAAGATAAATGTGTAAGGCGCTGAACAGACTACAGACATTTTCTGCAATCTAGAGTTACAATGATTTGTCTTATCAACTTGGGTTTGCATTTTCTACAGGTCAGTAATTTTACAATAAAAACTCAAACATTCTTTATTCAGATACTCATGAAACTTTTTTTGTATAAAAAAATAACTAAGTAGTTTATGTATATAAATTATTACAGTGTGATTTTTCTTTTATGATTATCCATTTGTTAATTATTATGCTAATTAAATTTGAATGACAGCGCAACACAATTAAGTTCTTTTATTTATTTAATTACCTTAAATATATGGGCTAAAGTCACAGCAAAACCTCTCGCCAATTCAGTCCAGAACAGTGTCTGTGCGGCCCTGTTGGTCATTTCCTTCATACTCATGTCTGGGTCCTCCGCATTTACGTATTTGTACCCAGGTGATGTTGGCGGGTACACTTTGGACACTTTGCCTTCTTGACCAGAACTGGCGTACCGGACTAGCATGCCAGTTGAACCATACGATCTAACTGAAAAAATATAGTGTAACTTTTAGCAATAACGATCTATGGAGTTTTAGTTTTTCCATTTTGTTCGAAACCTCTGAATATTCACAAAATATTTTCTTGACGGTCAGGGGAACGTCACGGGTACTAAATACGGAAAAATTTTAGCACATTACGTTTAATTAAAGCCACTTGTTTGGTTTTTTATTTATGTTTTGCTCTTTTGTGAGGTTATATTTAGTTGCGTAACTTTGCTGTTTTAAACACTATAAATGATTAACAACCATAAAATGGCTCTTACGAACAGATACGGTGGATTTTACCTCGAGTCGTCACAGAAAATATTTTTGCTAGAGACATTTTATTCGCCTAAAGTATTTTTGCGAGAAAATAGAATCGCAAATTAAAATTCGTCTCAATTTCGATCTGTCAAAATCCTGTCAATTGTCTTTATTTTCGTCAAATCCATAGAGATAATAATAATAAGTAGAGTAGGCATACCTACCTTAAAAACGTGCCAAAAATACACTCACACACGCACAATCCTACATCTAAAATGGCGCGTGTTCATTGTGATGTCTCAAGTTGTGCGTGTGTGAGTGTTCATGTATACATTTTAGGGAGGCCATCTTAAAAGAAGTGCAATAAAATTTCTGCCACGATCTGTTTTATTGTTATGTTTAAAAATGTAGTGTTGTCTCTTACACACTTATGAAAATTTTGATAAGCTTAAGCTATTTTCCGATCCACTATTTTCTATAGGACATTATGCCAAGTCCACTTCTATAGGTTCATGGTCAAATCATAGAGATAATAATAATAAAAAGAGTTGGCATAACTACCTTAAAAACGTGCCAAAAATACACTCACACACGCACAATCCTGTAACATAAAATGGCGCGTGTTCATTGTGATGTCTCAAGTTGTGCGTGTGTGAGTGTTCATGTATACATTTTAGGGAGGCCATCTTAAGAGCAGTGCAATAAAATTTCTGCCACGATCTGTTTTATTGTTATGTTTAAAAATGTAGTGTTGTCTCTTACACACTTATGAAAATTTTGATAAGCTTGAGCTATTTTCCGATCCACTAATTTCTATAGGACATTATGCCAGCTCTATTTATTATTATTTTCTCTATGCGTCAAATACGTCAAATTCAATTGATAGCTGTCAAAACTCAGAGTAGGTACCTACCCATAGAGATAATAATAATAAGTAGAGTAGGCATACCTACCTTAAAAACGTGCCAAAAATACACTCACACACGCACAATCCCCCAACCTAAAATGGCGCGTGTTCATTGTGATGTCTCAAGTTGTGCGTGTGTTAGTGTTCATGTATACATTTTAGGGAGGCCATCTTAAGGGAAGTGCAATAAAATTTCTGCCACGATCTGTTTTATTGTTATGTTTAAAAATGTAGTGTTGTCTCTTACACACTTATGAAAATTTTGATAAGCTTGAGCTATTTTCCGATCCACTATTTTCTATAGGACATTATGCCAAGTCCTCTTCCTATAGAGTCGATGTACCTACCTAAGAGAAAGTATAAATACCTCCTCTTCACTTGTTCCTAGGTACCTACTAGGCATTCTGCATAGAGATAATAATAATAATATAGAGTTGCCCTAATGTCTTAAAGAAAATAGTGGATCGGAAAATAGCTCAAGCTTATCAAAATTTTCATAAGTGTGTATGAGACAACATTACATTTTTGACATAATAATAAAACAGTTTGAGGCAGACTGAAAACTAAAGATGGCCTCCCTAAAATGTATACATAATAATAATAATAATAATAATAATCTTTATTAATTAAACTCTTTAGGTACAGTATATTCATTGGAATCCTGACCCCTAAACTAGGAAAACCTGTATCTTAGGGGCCAGTGCCTTCCCAAACATTGAATAAATTTAATTACCTTAAATCTAGTGCACTTGATCAAATTAATACAAAATATTCAGTTACTGTCTTAATTACTTTTGGTAAATTGAAGTAAATTAGAGAAAGATAAAGAAAAAATAAATTATCCAAAAAAAAAAAAAAAAAGAATAGATAGATATTTAAATATACATGAATTTAAAAAAATTCGTGGAGATTTTATTTTGTTAAACAATATTATGAGATAAAAGTAGTGCATGCTTATCAATCCCCCAGTTATATTTAAGTGTAGAATGTAGGTGTGTGTGTGGATAGGCGTAGTGTGGTAGTGTGGTTGTGTGTGTGTGTGTGTGTGTGTGTGTGTGTGTGTGTGTATGTGTATGTGTGTGTTGGTGTGTGTGTATATATCTATGAGTGTGAGTACTTATACTTGCTAATGTCCTATAGTTCATATAATTTTGTGGCCTGAGTATGCATATGTGTCAATAATTTTTTCTGTATCCTCGTAATTAAAGTTAGATAGGAATTTTTTTAAATACTTTTTTAAACCGTGCCTATTCATACTATTAATATTGACTTTTCTATTCAAACATCTATACAAAAACGGGCCTAAGTAATTAAACTGCCTTCTAGCAAACGCCGTTTTGGTTTTAGGTAAGGCAACGCAGGTTCTACGTCTTTGATTACTTTCCTGTAAAATAGGACATGACTTATGATGTCGCAGTACAGCGTGCAGTATGAACAGTTGGCGTATAGTCAGAAGTTGTGAATCCTTATATAGTAGTTCCGTTGGGTATCTTCGTGGCTTTCACAGCATTACTTTGATGACTGCTCTCTGTGCTCTTTCTACTTCTATCATGTGAGTAGCCGCAGCACCACCCCATGCTGGTATACAATAAATGAGCAATGATTGGCATAGCGCTGTGTACACATTATAGAGCACTTTGTAATCAACAACGTCTCTGAGGTTTTTAAAAACAGGTATTAATCTTCTCACTCTCTTTGCTACCATTGTAATTTGCGGATACCAGTTTAAATGTTCATCTATGATAATACCTAGGTATTTATCTGTGGTGACTGTTCTAGAATTACGCACGTGCATGATGCATTCTCAGTTTTGTTACAAGGATGTGTATGTAGTTTCAGCTGAAAATCCTCTGGAGGCTGTGTTGCTTTAGTAATTTTGAAGCAAACAAATTTAGTTTTTGATGCATTTACAGTTAGTAGGTTTGCTTCTAATTTATTAGTTATTTTACGGATTCCTTGCTCTGCGGCTTTTTGTGTTTCTTCCCAACTTGTACCATGAAATAGGATGGCAGTGTCATCAGCGAATGCAAATATGTGGCCATTTTTGATTTTTAGCTTACACAAGTCGTTCATATAAGTCAAGAACAGAGTCGGGCCAATAGTGCTACCTTGTGGGATCCCATGCGTTACAATGTTGCTCTCACTGGTGACATCGGCAACCTTCACAATCTGACTTCTATTCTGCAGGTAGTCTTTAAACCAATCAAGTTGCGTTCCTCGTATTCCCAAGTCTTCCAACTTATCTAGAAGAAGTGGGATGGAAACTGTGTCAAATGCTTTTTTTAAGTCCAGAAATACTCCAACACACTTCTTTCCCTGGTCCATGTATCTCGATAGAAGATTAGTAAAAGAAATTACCGCATCCTCAGTGGATTTTCCTGCACGGAAGCCAAACTGATTGCATGCTAACAGGTTTTCCCTCTCTAAGTATTTAATTAGGCGAGTATTAACAACTTTTTCAAGAATTTTACTTAGTGTACTTAGTAATGAGATCGGTCTGTAGTTTGAAGGTATCTCTTTTTCACCGTCCTTATATACAGGAATGACTACAGCTTGTTTAAATTTATTAGGAAACTAGCGACCCGCCCCGGCTTCGCACGGGTAGTAGAGCATATTATGCGTAGGTACTACCCGCTCAGGGATTAGGCAGCGTTTTCGATGAAAGCTCCCAGGCGGCTTGACTTTTTACGACATTTTCCACAATGAACTTACTATATCTCACCTTATACCCGAATTACTAATTCCGTGGAATTCTGACGTTTCATAATGTTACCAGAGATAAAACAATTCCCACAAAAAAGATAAAAAATTCAAAACTTATGCAAATCCAAATCAACTGCTGCATGTAGATATGACAAATGCCTGACAGACACTTCATGGTGATAATGTCATTCGACTTCCATTTTTGAATAAATTTTTCAATGTGCTTCTTTTGTTTTCTATTGCTGTTAGTGTGCACTTTCTAGTTTCCATTCTTAGCAATTTATATTTTAGGGCGAAACAATTAATATTATTAAGCGGCTTAGAGCTTTATAATATGATGACAGGGAATTAAAGTAGTTTGGGGTAAAATCGTACTTCGTAGATGTTAACCCTGTTCTCCATATAAATAACTCATCTGTAAATGACAATGACAGCTGTCAGAATTAAGTCGATATTAAGTCAAAAATAAGGAGAAAAACTAAATATTTCAAATCAAATAAATTACAATGTATTTGGGACATAAAAAGGTAAGTTTTTACCAGATTCCGTGAAAAAAAAAAATATTTTAAAGATAAAAATAAAAAACCAAAAACTTGGTTTTTTGAACTTTTCACATACATTTTGAGGTTATGTGAAAAAAGTGTAAATACAAAAGTTGTAAATCTTTTTATTACCTACAACGTTGCCATTTGATTTTTTTCCATAGGACTTCTAGTTTTGCCGGTTTTTTTACCCTTAAAACTCCCCCTTTTTTTTCCCGAGCTCAGATCGCCCATAAATTATTTTTCCTTGTATTTTTATAATATTCTCCTCCTTTTCCAATGGGTTTCATGCTACGTACTGTGTTTTTTTTTTTTTTTGGTTTCAAAAATTATCGACACTGGGCTATTTAGGGAGAACCGCGGACACCGACGCGCTTAATAAGCACGCTCCCGCCGCGTCGCCGCAATTTTTAAATCTGTAATATCTTCGAAAGTATTCATTTAAATCATATGCTGTAAAGGGCCATATGGATTTATATTAAATCAACAATGTATTTAAGGTATTTAATTAGATAAGGATTAATGCTGTATTGGTTGAAATCGCTTCGAAAATTAGCCATTATTTGTCGTAAAAAGTAAATGACAAAAAAATTTTATTGTGGGATATCCATAAGAGATAGACATATACCATCGCGGACTTTTCTGTAGACCTTTTCAATGTGTACAATACTTAGTACATTATTTTGATAAATCTCGTAGGGTTCAGCCTGCGTTTGCAATGTAAGCGGAAAAAATGTAATTATTTACGACATCACATTAGAAACCTCAAAAATAACAGTATTTCTCCACTATTTAATGGATGTTATTATACATATAAACCTTCCTCTTGAATCACTCTATCTATTAAAAAAAACCGCATCAAAATCCGTTACGTAGTTTTAAAGATTTAAGCATACATAGGGACATAGGGACATAGGGACATAGGGATATAGGGACGGAGAATGCGACTTTGTTTTATACTATGTAGTGATGTACCACTCATTAGACTGAGATTGTTAAGGTGATCTATCGGATGGCAGAGTATATCTCTGTTCTTTTTTAATATTTCTACTGATATATTATCATGTCCTGGTGCACTTTTACTTTTTAATTCAGCTAAAATACCTTTAGTTTCATTTATATTAGTAGGATACATTGGCATAGAATGTAGCTGCCTTGAGTCCGGTTTAACTAGCTTTATCAATTGTTCCTCACGCATATTTAAATTATTTAGAATTTCCCTTGCAAGATTACTTCCAACAGTTGTGAAGTAGTTGTTTACTACGTTAAGTGAATCTACTGGTGACATTTTTAATTTTAAAAGTTCATAATTGCTAAATTTTTTTTTGAAGTTAAGTTGCAAATTTCCTTTATTGTATTCCATGTCCCACCTTTGTTTCCATTTTGTTCTAAAAGTTTGTTTTTGTAATACGATATCTTTAGTTTCTTCACTTTGCATGTATTTCTGTATCTTGTATATTTAATTTTCATTATCAAGTCTTCTGGGTGTTTTTTTGTAAGCATGTGAAGTCGATCTCTTTTTTTGAAACACACACTCATGAACATGAACAACATGAACACTCACACAAGCACAACTTGAGACATTACAATGAACAGGCGTCATTTTATGTTTTCGGATTGTGCATGTATGATACCTAATCTAAGCGTTTGTGAGTGTATTTTTTAACACGTTTTTAAAGTAGGTATGGCTGCTCCATTATTATTATCTCTATGGTATTCTGTATCCGAATAGAAGACTAGTCCGTACAAGACTGGTAACATAGTACCTATTTAAGACTCTGGTGCACTGCATCCGATCTGAATCCGATAAAGCTAGAGTTCAACCATAATTAACTTATTATTATTTTCTCTGTGAATCTTACTTCCGTCACAACGTCAAGTTCTATTACCAGAGACTGTCAAAACATTGGAGTGACGTTTACAAATTTTTATCGGTGTCGCAAATTTACGAAAAAATTCGCCACGCAGCATGGAAGATCCACCGGCTTCAGATATGGACTCCAAGAAACCCGGCCCCGAAGACGAGGTATCATCTTCAACGGTAAAAATGAGATACTTTGTCTGTACAGATCGCCTCGTCTTTGTGCGAAGTTGTTACAATGTTATTGGTTTTTCGTAGGACCGGCGACCTTTTGGAGGCTTGGAGTTCCAAGTTTCTGAGGTAGTTGGGAGACTAGAAGCTGTAGTGAACGCCCAGGATGCAGTGGAAGAGGAGAAAAAGCCAGAGGCGCGTAAAATAAGCGCAGGTTTCTTCGAGCCAGACGAAATGCCTATGGACGAGATTTTGAAGGTTTTAGAAGACCTAGTGATGAAAACTGACCCTAGCTGTGAAAGTATGGAGCCACCTTTACTGCCGACGGATGCAGTGACCCGAGCGGCGATTCTTTCCCATAGTATTTCTGCTCTGTTCGCAAGGTTAGAGCGGGGTCATGCAGCAAGACTTGGAGCACATATAGCCAGTGAAACTACGCGGTGGATGTCGCATATGTTCAGGTAATATCAATATTTGAAAGTGTTGACTGTTAAAAAGTAGTTAGTCAGTACTTTAGGATGTTTACACATATCTCAATGTAAGTTTATCTTGTACATGGGTACATTCTTTTCCTTTTTTCCTGTAATTTTTAATTAGCAATGTTCCAATTGAGTTGATAAATCTAATATGATCTACATTTTTAAATGCCATTCAGTAAAGTAACATTGATAAGCCTCCATTTTGCTGTCTGCATGTTATGAATCTCTAGTAATTGTATATAAGATAGAATGAGTTATAGACATGGAAATTGGGTATTTGGTGTAGAATGTTGACCCAAAACTGAATATTAAATTACAAATTAGTTTATTTTACCCTTTTACCCTGGCTAAGAATTCATTGAATTGAGTACAAATATATTTTTTTAAACTTTTTATCTCCAAAAACAAATAAATTAAGAATTTGTATGGTGTACCTAAGTTAAGAATTAATAGAGTGAGACCTGAGGCAGATTTTTTTATTTCAATAAAAGAAATCTAGAATGGTGTAGTTAATAATGCTGATCAACAACACTCAGTAAATCTTGACCTACTGACTAGACAAGGTTAAAATTCTAATTGTTATTATTGAATGTATACTTTGAATATGAAAAACAAATATTATATTGTTTCATCAGTATAAATAAACTAACAATTTAAATATTTATGAATATTTTCATGCAATATTAAAAGTTACACTGATGTAGATATAAAATGCAAAACTTCAAAACTGCAATAAGTAATAATTTTACTCTCATGCTGTCAATACATAAAATAGCTTTCTTTAATAAAATTACAATATTTTTATTCTATTTTAATGAAACTTTACATCATGGAAGAAGCCATGTACATCTATGAGTAAATTGGTACTTTCTAAAATAATAGTCAAAAATTTTTGTTGATAGCAATTTACCTGTGGCAAATTGCTTTCACATTATCTACCATGTTAGAGTGTACAAACATTTAACAAACAATATAATCTTATCCAGTTTAATTGAAAATCAAAGTGATTGATAAGGAGTGGTACATGCAGATTTCAATCATGGAAGTTTGTACTTTTTGAAAAATGGCCCTGATTCGCCTTTGATATGATTTGATTATGAAATTGAGGGCATCAATGCCTTAAGGCAACAAACTGAATTAAATGTAACAAGTTCCCCACTTCTTGTTTTACCAGGTTTATGCACAATTTGGATAGGAAAAAAGGGAATATTAAGAGGGTAGTGTAGTGAGAAGATGTGGCAGGAGTAGGTATTTTCAAAAATCTCTCTTCAAAATTCTCCGTATTGTGCGATACAGAGTTGCAAGTCCTGAGATTTCCCTACATTTCGTTACTGAAATATGGTTTCGGGCGATAACGTTTTTACCACCCTAAACCTTTACGAAATAGGACGATTTTGATCTCATTGGATTCAGTATATCTTCATCTAGGTCTGTACATTTTTATTTTTTAGTAATTCTAGTTTAGTTTAATTAAAATAAATAAAAACGCTGGAGGAAGTAAAAAATAGAGATATTTAGATGCTAATAACTTACACCGTAAGCATCAATTCTTTAAAATAAAAATGTACGGACCTAGTTTTTCACTAATATCTACAACATTTCCAAAAATCATAAAAATTGGACAATATTTATGGGGAGAAAAACGTTGTCGCTTTTTGTATGAAAATTTGTAGGTTCACGGCCCTCTTAATCATAGTTTAATAAGTAGTACTTTTGCATTATTCTGCAGCTCTTCATAAATAAAGGTATCATGGCAAGCCATTCACCCTTATTGAAAGCAATGAAATATTCAAAAATCTTCATAGAATCACTAGTGTCAAGATTGAAGAATCACTTTTTCAATTACATAGTCATTTCATACACAACTTCATGTTTTATTATTCCTTTTAATGCTGTTTCGTTACTGATAAGCAACTATTATTAACTTAATGTGTTCAAACTTGTATAAATGTTTTTAGATTTTTAATGTGAGAAATAATCCGGTTTGGTCTTAATTACCAATTGTTTATTTTTTGAGTCGTAATGAAATAATTCTGAATACATAAATTATTATATCAACTTCCTTAAACGAAACACATCTTACATGAAATAAATGATTTTGACTCAGGCAAAACACAAAAGACAAAAAACAAAATTATAAAATCCTTTCCTTCTATATCAGCCCCGCTAGATACTTCTCTGATCCTAAATAAGTGCATGTGTCAGTCTTCAGGTGTCAAAAATCGCCATGCAATCTGCTAAACCTTTAATTAATTGCAATTTATGACGTGATAACGTCTTATAAATCGATGAACGCCAGCTACACGAACGAAAAAGCATGACTCAATGTCACGTACCGTACCGCGTGCAAGCTAGAGTGCGGAACAAGTGATATAGAAGACACGATTGGCCTAAGCGTTCGGCTTGTGACGCATCTATCTCTCTTTGTTGTCTCACGACGTTATCACGTAAAATTATCGTCTGTAAACCAACTTTACAGACAACCAATTTTTTAAAGTGAAATATATGTTTTAGTAAATAACTAAAGCTTACCTACCCTTTTATTTATTTACAGGCTGGCGGAATATAGTGCGTACTACCACCAAGAGCAGTTAGAGGGCCTTGTTCGTGTCACAAAGATGTTACTACATCACAGATACCCTAGATATTTAGAAGATGGGGGTACATAATTTTATTTATTACTTTAGTAGATTAGTAGATCATCCATCAAAAAGTTGACAGACATTTTTATCATTGACAGGTTTGCTTTTAAGACTAATATTGCACTTACTGTAAGTAAATTATGCCTCTAACAAAATAATCAGATTAAAAAAAAAGTAAGGGCCAGCTGTTTCACCACCTTCTGATAAGTATCAGATAGCTATCTACAACTTTTGTCTTTGTCACTTGACACAAAGTAAAAAAGTGACAAAACTTATGTTTAGGCTATCCAACACTTATCAGAAGGTGGTGAATCAGGCCATAAATGTTCCAGTCTCAGATTAAAAAGGAGGATGGGCAAAGTGGTCTACCTACTCAACACAAATGAAACCTATTTCAATGAAAAGCTTATTTTTAGTACTTAATTTTATTATATGGAAGCAAAGCTGTAAGTCTTGGGATTCAAGAGATTTTCGAGAAAAACTTAATGCAGCCCCTTACCTTATTTTCTGTTTTATGACCGCAAGATATAGAAGCATTAGGCTATGAAGGACATAATATGCCACCTAGTAACGATAGGAATAGTTCGCAGCTTTCTAACGATAAAGCTAATAATCACACGAGTAGATAGGTACAGAGGGGAAGCTTCTACAAGCGGCCCGCTGTAGGTACACGCACACATATGCGCACGTTTGTCATCCAACTGAGCAGCTGGGTTATTCTGTAACTTAGTTAGCAACTGAAAATAGTTGCCAACCAATTAGTTAGATATACATTGCTGCTTTACTGTGGGAAATATAAAGGGTTTTCATAATTTCACACAGTAAAGCAGCAATGTATATCGAACAAATTCGTTGGCAACTATTTTCAGTTGCTAACTAAGTTACAGAATAACCCCCCTGGTTGGAGGTTAGACGTGGGCATCGATGTAGTTCTAATACATACATCGATGGACGCGGGCGTCCGTGAACCGTTGGTGAGTGTTTGTGTGAGTGTACCTACAGCGAGCCGTTTGTATGAAGCTTTCCCTCTGTACCTATCTACTTGTGTGCTAATAATCTCGACTTATTACTATTATTAGTTATGTTGGGTCCGACATTTTTGTGCCCCCTGCTTCCAACTTGACCAATGTATTTAATTCTAGATGCTACGCCACCACAGCCTTTTAACGTCCCACTGCTGCGCACAGGCCTCCTCTCTCATAGGAGAGGGATTTAGAGCTTAAACCCGCCACGCTGCTCCAATGTAGGTTGGTGGGCTTTAACGATTATTGTCACATGATAGTAATAATAACCGGGGCCGACTGCCTAACGTGCTCTCTGAGGCACGGGGGTGAAACAGCGCTAACTACCAACTCCGAGCTGGCACTGAGAATTTCTTGACAGAAAAACCCAATACCTAACAATTATTTGCCTGACCCGGGAATCGAACCCGGGACCTCGTGAACTGCAGTCGATTATGCTAACCATTAGACCTAAGAGGCAGTTTAACGTAGAACGCTACGCACTATTAATTAAATTCATAGTAGAATTACTAATAGGTATAGAGTATTTTTAAAACATTTATTTTTGTGAATTTTGAAAAACTCCCATATATTTTGGCATAAACGCTATACGTAATTTGATTAACTACTTATTAGCTTCTTATTTCCATAGAGGGCGTTTGTGTTGATTAGGTAGACCAACGTTCATACATTTTTGCCCATCCTCCTTTACTATGCGCCTCAGCATCACTCCACTCTGTTGGTGTGTTCTGAAGCTTAAGGGTCTGTTTCACTACCTTCTGATAAGTGTTGGATAGCCTAAATGTAAGTTTTGTCTGTTTCTTACTTATGTCACGTGACAAAAACAAAAGTTGTGAATAAGCTATCCAACACTTATCAGAAGGTGGTGAAACAGGCCCTAAGTCTTTTACTTTCCATCAATTGTTATCCTGTCCAAACCCAATTTGTCAAGTGTTTCTCTCGCTTTACTTTTTTACTGAGAACTAAGAGTTTCTTTATTAATGCTTTTGGTTTTTCTTCCAGCGTTAGCGTTCGCCAACCGCCTGCCCTCGATATACAGTTGCGTGGCGAGCCCGCTGGGCGTGGTGCAGCACCTGTGCCGCCAGCTCGGCTTGCCGCTCGCCTGCGTCAGACCCGTGCCCGTTGACGCTTCAGGTGAATAGAATAGAATATAAAAGTTTTAATAAACTTTTACAAGTGCTTTTGAAAACTTGTGTAAAAGCAAGTGTAGGATTGACTGTGGAATTTTATTATAGAACATTACACCCATTCCCACAAACTACGTTTGGACCTTCTTGAGGCGCAGTTGAGGAATCGCTAGCCTACTTCGATTTCTATTGCTTGTAGTGTAATTCACACTTTAATTTTTATTTGGTGAGTTGAGTTTAATGTGCACTTGTGATGTTATAATATTTTACAACAGCTCTGTCATCGTGATATTAGCGAAACAATGTGAGCTCAAGTGGCACGTATAGTCCATTCCACGAGTCAAACTTCTAGGGAACAAAATACTCTTATCTCATTGGTCGATGCGCGCGGCTCGAGATAAGTAAAGACCCTCTGTTTTAAAGGGAAGGTTTACGTGCTGGCAGGCCACTTCTATGCATTATATTTCTTTATTAAAACAACTTTCATAGAACATTTTTTTTATGATTGAGTGTTTTATAAAGTTGACGAACATGGGCGTTTTCTACGTTTTTTCACTTCTAAATTCACAATATCAGACATTTTAAATATGTTTCACTAACACTCACGTCCAACTACCTCAAGAACTATGAACATACTGAGAAAAATTTGGCATATAAGACGATCCTAAAAACGATGCGGCTAATGAGGTGCATTAACCAATTAGGATACCAATGAATTGCGCAAGGGCAATTTCCTTTGGGAGCTTGTTTCGTGGAATGAACTATAAAATACATTATTTGGGCATTGAATTAACTCATATCATATATTTATTTGCCCGTAGGTAAAAGCATGGACCTGGAAGCGCTGGATCGGCTGTGCGAGGAGGACGCGGCGGCGAGTCGCACCCCCCTGCTGGTGCTGGGCGAGGTGGGCGGCCCGCCGCTCGGGTGGGGCACGCCGCTCGCTGCGCTCGCCGCGATGTGCGCCAAGCGCAACGTGCACCTGCACGTGAGGGGGCACGCGCTCGCCCTCCCCGCAGCCATGCCTCGAGAACAGGTTAGTGAGATAAGGGTAGGATTATGCTTTTCAACGTCTGAATCGCCCGTGCGAGGACGCGTCTTCGAGCCGTAACCCCCTCTCGTAAGCTGGTTGAGGTGACGAGCTCCGAGTCCTGCCTCGAGAACAGGTTAGTGAGATTAACGTTAAGGTAGGTTTATGCTTTGAAACGGCTAAATCGTCTGTGCGAGGAAGATGTGGCGGCGAGTCGCGGCGTTAATGTAAAACGGATTTTAATTTTTAAATGATAGCATGGACTTTACAATTTATTTGTTACTAAGGGAATTATTATACAGGGTATAAGGAGACCGCTTCCGAAAACTTAGCGCTATTGTTATACTACCTAAACACAATCTTATATAGGGTAGGTATCGGCGTCGGCGCGAGCGCTGTTTCATAGGTACCTAACGCTACGTAAATAGGTCACACAAAGTTCGTTGACCTCCAGCGTCAGTTAATTTTATTTTAATCGAGCAAGGATTACGTAACAAACTTTTACAAAATACAGCAAATAAGTTTTTTTACAATTACAGTTCTGTTTAACCCTCCAAAACGGGTATTGCATAAGAAGTGCAATTTTTTTTTCACGTTTTTTTTAGTGATATCAGTAATCATCAGTACTATCACCTCTCTTTGTTACCGAGAGCGGTCCCCTGGCACCCTGTATATCCTACTAATATTATAAATGTGAAAGTGTGGATGTTTGGATGTTTAGATGTTTGGATGTTTGTTACTCAATCACGCCGCAACTACTGAACTGATTTGGCTGAAATTTTGAATGGAGATAGATTATGCCCTGACTTAAAACATAGGCTACTTTTTATCCTGGAAAAATGCACAGTTCCCACGGGATTTTGAAAAAATCTATAGCTACAGCTATAGGTAGATTACTATAGTGAACTTCCTTGATAGTATGTATAAAGGTTGGAAAAGGGAGCGAGAACGGGAACCGGAAATCCACGATTCCCTTGGAATTTGTTTAAAACCAAAATTCACGCGGGCGAAGCCGCAGGCATTCTCTAGTCACAAATATGTAAAAATGCTTATGCACAAAATACTTATTATTGTTTCAGACATACAGCATAGCTGATTCGCTCACGTTAACGCCTGGGCCTTGGTTCGGAGTACCGGGTTTACCGACTGTGGTATCCTTTTCAGTATATTTAACATAATATTAATTATATTATCTAGTTCTAGATTCTGTAAGCGTCTAACTTTTTGTAAAATTAAAAATATAGATGTCATTTCTTTAGCATTATTCCAGACATTTTATAGAATACCAGAACCTATTACAGCAAACGACCATTCCAAAGGCGTGAATCCGGTGAGTTATTTTTAGAAAAGATGTATGTCTATGGTACGCACGAAAATTAAACAATGTAACGTGATGGCGCCAGTTATGGACAGGGTTAAGCGCCGAGTCAAACATGAGGAGCTATAACTTTTTTAATATTTAACCTAGAGTGTTATAATTTTACAATGATATGATATACAGAGCTTCTCACTAACTGCTAAAATTTTGAAATAGTCGAACGAGTTTTGAAATATGGAAACCTAAAAACGATCAACTGAAATATGTAAAAATCTTTATGATGGACAGTCTAAATCCAGTTATGGACACCCAGTGATGGACAGTTCGTTTTTATCCGATTACTGCAAAGCCAAAAGGAAGGGTTATGATTTTTGTAGTCTATGTATGTATGTTTGTATCCAATTTTTTGTTCTATCGAAGCACCTTAACTACTGGGCCAATGTTGATGAATGAGGTGTTAATTGATTCGTTGTTATAGTTTGGGAGTGACATAGGCTACATTTTATATGCGAAAAAATCGAGAAGTGACGTTCGCACAGCTAAATTGGAATATTAAGTTAGTTTTAGATAGACATAACAGATGGCGCCACTAGCCGCTTGCCCCGCCTTTTCTTCCATTAGTACACAATTGAATACACGTTTTTCTAAATTATTATTTTTAACCCCCGATGCAAAACGAAGGGGTGTTATAAGTTTGACGTGTCTGTGTGTGTGTGTGTGTGTGTGTATGTCTGTCTGTTCCCCTGTAGTGCTCAAACGGGTGAACCGATTTGAATGCAGTTTTATTTCGTTTGAAAGGTGAATTAGTCGATAGTGTTGTTAGCTATGTTTGATGAAAATCGAACCAACACGGCCGTCGCTACAAAATGGCGGATTACATATTTTATCACAACTGCCTTAATATGGGTATCAAATGAAAGGACTTCACTAGTAGAATAGCACTATGCAAATCCAAGATGGCCGCCGCCACAAAATGGCGAATGTCAGGGGTTTTTTAAATTTTTAATTTATACTTGTATACTATTATGAGTAGTCGGGTTTTAGTTTAAGTATTTAAATATCACTTGCTTTAACGGTGAAGGAAAACATCTTGAGGAAACCTGCATGCCTGAGAGTTCTCCATAACGTTCTCAAAGGTGTGTGAAGTCTGCCAATCCGCTTGGCCAGCGTGGTAGACTATGGCCAAAACCCTTCTCACTCTGAGAGGAGACCTGTGCTCTGTAGTGAGCCGGTAATGGGTTGATCATGATGATGATGATCATGATGGGTTTTAGTTTACGAACTTTATCTCTTTATTTTATATGGATTGTGGGCAAACGAGCAAGCGGGTCACCCGATGTTGAGTGATTACCGCTGCCCATGAACATTTGCATCACCAAAGGAACCACTAATACGTTGCCGGCTTTTAAAGAATTTCTTGATCCGCTCCTTGATTATTTCGAATAATATATAAATATCAAAGTTACGTAGAAACAACCAAGGTTCGTCACATTTCAATTTGACACTTGTCTATTTGAGGACGTTTACAAAATGGTTCCATAATTTTTTATTTGCTTCAACTTCTTAATCCTGATGCTGTAGGGTACTACCCACCTAAAGGGATTCGAGAACTGTCCACTATGACTTCATATTTTTGGTACCAAGCTTAGATTGAATCACGGACCTCTGAGTCCCAGCTCCTTAATCCTGATGCAGCACGATACTGCTCACATAAGCAGCGAGGAATTTTCGCCTGTTTTTTGAAAAGATGAATAATCTAGGCCTGTTACCTGTAAAAGGTTTCCTTTCTTCTTGCGTAATAATTACTTGGACACTGTCCAAGAGGGCAAAAGGTGATCCTTAGCTATGGAGAATCTTCTTTCTAGGTGAAAGAAGGTTCCTCATTCATAGCTACTCGTATGACACGTTTTACTATTAACACTTCTTTATTTTGTGTTAATATAGAGCTAGGCCCCATATTGCATACAAGCGGATGCCTGTGACTTCGTCCACGTGGATTTAGGTTTATTATAATCCCGCGGGAACTCTTTGTTTTTTCTAAGCTCCTTTGA